>OY720458.1:41006822-41664322 GCA_963082715.1 Harpalus rubripes
TCTATTCCAGGATAAAACGTGTACGCCTTTGTAATAATAAAGAAATAGGAAATAGTAATAAAAAGGCAACGCATCAAAATAATATTATTTATTTAGTAATTTTGATAACAATAAAAATTTTGTTACATGGAAAATCAGAAAATATACAGATACTAGCACAATCTAATTTGCAATACAATCTAGATTTTGGATCAGAATAAAGTAGTTAAATTGAAAGAAACAAGAATGTTTCATTCGGTCTCCTGAGTTACATCTTCTGCAGAGGAGACGCACTCCTTATTTTTGCTTTTAGGTCTCACGCCATTATCATTGTTGTCTACCATCTTGGAGGAGGAAGCTTCCATCATGCTGCGAGAGTTTTTCATACTTCGTACTTCATTTAGTAACAACAAAACTTCGTTCAATGTAGAATCATCTACATTAGCTTCTTTAAATTTATTGTAGCATATTAGTAGCAATAGTTCAGTCTTCTGATCCATGTTCTAAGAAAGGTGTTTCTGGATTTTACATTATTATTTGTATTGTAATATGTGCTACTTACTTGTTTGTTTGTAGTATTCTGTTAAGGTCTTAGCAAAATTTAAAGAATACAATTTTTTTTTAAATTGCCCACTCTTCTACTAGTCAGTTGTCGACATATCGACAAAAAAAAATTTACAGGAGAGATACAGGACGGCAATTTCATAAAATAATATAAACGGAAATGTTTCGTAGCGAAGTTAAAGGATAATTTAAAATATTAGAATTATGATATTAAATTTAGTAAAATACAATTTAAAACTTTAAAAAAGTGAATCACAGTATATATGAAAATCCGAAATAACAAAATATATCATAAATGCGCTAAAATCAGGTTACTTAAGAATAATTTATTTTTATTCAATTGTGCACAATGTTAAATAAAATAACTGATAGTCTATTCTTAAAAGACATAATGAGCCAGATAACTTTATAACTCATTGTTGTTTGTATTAAATAATATCGAAATTTCCCTTAGTTTCTGTAACATGAATTATTTACATGAAACTATTATAACGTATCCTCAATTAATGAATAAATTTAAAGAAAATAAGAATGAATTTTTCACATTAAAATATTTTGAATTACAAAAATTATTATGAACCTTCTGCGATTTGGACGATTTTGATGTCCATGTTCTTATTGTTGTGCCACTTTACCTCGATAATGAAGTTGATATTATGCAATTTACACCAGTACCCACGTTTACCCAATGTGAAATAGTGACAGTGCTACAAGAAGAGACATGTAGAGTAGGAGATATACGTTGTATTATAAACTACTCTACATGTGTAAAAATATAACTAAGAACGTTAAACTAGTATAACATGTAAAGCAAAATAATAAACACAAATGAATTTGGATCAGAGCGAAAACGGGAAAACACTTTTATTTATTTCGTATCTAACAACATTAAAACATTTTCATAGGTGTCCTGATCGAACTGTGTGATCGACACATGGTTGCTAGATGTAACTGTAACATATCTCCCTCCTTAGAGAGAAGAAAACAATGACAGGTAATGAAAGGGAAGTCATTACTTGTCATTTTACAAAGAAATGACATAAATTGAATGACTTTATTTGTGGGACTTGGGGAGAGGAATGAGTGTTATCAAAATTGTGCGGCTATTGTAAGTAAGCAGGTTTTAGTCTGTCTATTGATACGGTGTCCAATTTATCTTTAATTAAAATTTTGAAAAACTTTTCGTATCGTTTGATTACTTTGTAAGGCCCATCGTAAGGTTGTTGTAGGGTGGGGCTTATTGCATTATGCTTTATGAAGACATGTGATGTGCGAAATAGATCGGGGTTTACAAAATATGGTTTGTTTTTTAAGATTGGGGCTGTATACTTTAATTTGCTGATTATTTGTTTTAACTGTTGGAGATAGTGGGGCATGTTAGGGTCTGGAACTATTGGTGATTGTGTGAAGAATTCGCCTGGAATGTGTAATGTGGTGCCGTAGACAAGTTCTGCCGGGCTGCAATTAATAGGTTCTTTGCACGTTGTGCGAAGACTTAATAAGACGATTGGTAGGTTAGTTACCCAGTTTATAGGGTCATTATATGTTTTAAGGGAAGTTTTTAGCTGCCTATGGAACCTCTCAATCATGCCATTTGATTGTGGATGGTATGCCGTGGTTTTTATGTGGTGTGTGCCCAACATTTTAAGTAAATTTTTGAATAATGACGATTCGAATTGTTTTCCCCTGTCTGTTGTAATAACAGAAGGAACTCCAAATCTAGATATCCAATTGTTTACTAATGCTTCAGCTATAGTTTGTGTGTTACAATCTTTGATTGGAATTGCTTCTGGCCATCGTGTGACCCGATCTATGCACGTGAGTACATGAGAAAATCCTTGGGAATTGGGTAAATGGATTAAGTCGATATGAATGTTGTCGAAACGACTGTTTGGTTCGAAAAATGGTTTGAGTGGAGCTTGGGTGTTTTTTGTTATTTTTGAACGTTGGCAGTGTACGCATTGTTTGGTCCAGGATTGTATGTCTTTGTTCATTTTATACCAAACAAATTTAGAGTTTATTAATTTTGTTGTTGTTTTTATTCCTGGATGGGATAGCGAGTGAAAATGGTCGAAAATGTTAATTCGGAATTCTTTTGGTATATATGGTCGGTATTTACCAGTGGATATGTCGCAAACTAAGGTACAGGTAGAATTTGGAAGCTTAATGTTTTTGAATTGTAAATTGTTCGTTTTATTTGTCTGCAGTGTCTGTAGTTCTTTATCGGTTTTTTGAGCTGCTGCGACTTTGACGTAGTCGATGGTTTTGTCTGTGAGGATGGAGTTTATTTGGATTCTGGACAGCGCGTCGGCTACGGCGTTGTTTTTGCCCGATACGTGTCTGATGTCGCTTGTTAGTTGTAAAATGAAGTCCATGTGTCTTATTTCTCTGGAGGTGTAGTTGTGGGAAATTTTGTTAGCCATGAAAGTCAGAGGTTTATGATCTGTTAGAATGGAGAAATTTCTTCCTTCTATGAAATATCTAAATTTCTTTACTGCTAGGTACATAGCTAGTAATTCACGGCCAAATGTGCTATAACGTTTTTGTGTAGGTGTGAATGTGGCGGAAAAGAAGGCTATAGGTTTCCAGTTTTCTTTTATCTGTTGTTGCAGAACTGCACCTACTCCCGTGTCTGAAGCATCTACCATGATAGATATAGGGGCATTGTGTGCGGGAAATGTGAGTGTTGTTAAATATGTTAATTGTTTTTTAATGTCTTTGAAAGCTTTGTTTGCTTCCGGAGACCATGCAATCTCTTTTGAGCTGTTTGGTTTATTTGTTATGAGACAATTAATGGGTTTTAACGTTGTTGCACAGTTAGGGATAAAACGATGGTAAAAGTTTATGAGGCCAAGGAATTCCCTTAGTTTTTGTTGAGTTGTAGGTAAGGGAAATTTGTTGATTGTGTCAATTTTAGATTTTACCGGTTGAATGCCATTTGTTGAAATACTGTGTCCTAAGAATTCGATCTTCTGGACTCCGAATTGGCATTTGTTTTGATTGATAAGTATACCATGTTTTTCAAGTCTTTGGAAAACTAATTCTAAGTGCTTTAAATGTTGTTCGAAAGAACTACTAGCAATAAGGAGGTCGTCAATATATGCGAAGCAAAAATCTAAACCTCTGACAACATTGTCAATGAACCGTTGAAAGGTTTGGGCGCTATTCCTCAATCCAAATGGCATGACCAAGTATTCGAAAAGACCAAAAGGTGTGGTTATTGCTGTTTTGGAAATGGATTCTTCGTCCATTGGTATTTGGTGGTAGGCTTTAACGAGGTCTAATTTTGAAAATATTTTCGAATTGTATAAATTAGTTGTAAAATCTTGAATATGGGGAATTGGATAACGGTCAGGGACGGTGATGGCATTGAGAGCCCTATAGTCCCCGCAAGGTCGCCATTCGCCAATCTCTTTCTTTTTAACCATATGCAATGGAGAAGCCCAGTTGCTAGAAGATGGACGAATGATCCCCATTTTCAACATTTTATCGAATTCGTTTTTAGCGGTGGATAATTTATCCGGAGCTAGACGGCGCGGCCGTGCAAAAACAGGTGAATTGTTAGTGATGACACAGTGCTTGACATTGTGCATAATTTGACGTTTGGGAGTAAAAGGTGAATTTAGAGAAGGAAATTTTGACAAGAGTTGGGTAAAGCATGTGGAATGTTGAGTAGTAATACTAGATATTCGATTTGAATTGTTTTGTATGTTTCGGTTTGCTTGTAACAAGCGCTTTGAAGGTAAGTCAATCAGCAAGTTAAAGTATGTAAGAAAATCTGCGCCGATAATTGAATGCTTAACGTTCGCGATAATAAACCTCCATGTAAATTGCATTGTTAATCCGAGGTCTATTTCTAATGTTTTAGTACCGAAAGTTTTGATAGTTGAATTATTGACAGCCTGTAGTGTAAGAGGATTTTGTCGTCGTTTCTCGCACAATGAATTTTTGATAACACTCACCTCGGCTCCAGAGTCTATCAGAAAGCGGTGGCCAGAGAGCCTATCAGTCAGATAAAGGAGTTTTGTTGTCGTTGGATGAGTATTAGTGCTAGAAATAGATGGTAAAGTGAGTTTATCTATTAAGTTTCTGTTTTGATGTAACAAAACCTCTGATTTGTTTGTAGAAGAACTTTGTTGACATGGTGGAATACATTTCCTCGCCTTGCCGCCGAAGTTGAGGTGATACCAGCATAAATTCGAGTTCGGAGGAACCGTAGGGAAAGGAAGGTTTTTCTTTCTTGACTGACTTAACACCAACTTCTTTAACTCTGAGACCTCTTGTTTTAGCTCCTCGATTTGCTGTGCGTCTTTGCTCACGGAACATAGCGTTGGTTGTGTGACGTTTAGAATCCTATCCGCGATTTCGGCTTTATCTGCTAATGAAATATTATTATTTGAAGCAAGGATAAGTTGAATATTTGAAGGAAGTTTTTGCAAGAATATTTCTTCAAGGATTGAGTCGTCTAGATGCATAGAGCCAACCAACTGTTGGAGCTGACGTAAAAGTTGTGATGGTTTTTTATCGCCTAAGTCTGTGATGTTGAATAATTGTTGAATTCTTTCTTGTTTCGATGGCGAAGTTCGGTGGATTAACGTTTCTCTTAACTTGGTATATGGAAACACTGTTGGAGGATTCTCAATAAGGTCTCTGACTTCTGCTGCATACTGAGGATTGAGTAATGAAATTAATTTGTAGAACTTAGTTGTTTCAGATGTAATACGGTGTGACATAAATGTCGCTTCTACTTGAGAGAACCATAATGTCGGGTCCGCAGGCCAAAATTCGGGGATCTTGAAGGAATTTGTTAATGAAGATATTTCAGGAAGCGGAAGGTCAGCAGGTTGGGTATCGGAAACAGGAACAGGAACAGGTATGTCGTCCATCCTGTTTGACAATCGGGGTCACCAAATATGTAGAGTAGGAGATATACGTTGTATTATAAACTACTCTACATGTGTAAAAATATAACTAAGAACGTTAAACTAGTATAACATGTAAAGCAAAATAATAAACACAAATGAATTTGGATCAGAGCGAAAACGGGAAAACACTTTTATTTATTTCGTATCTAACAACATTAAAACATTTTCATAGGTGTCTTGATCGAACTGTGTGATCGACACATGGTTGCTAGATGTAACTGTAACAGACACAAGTGCTAGTTCTTAATAAAGAGCTATATGAATTAAACAACCAATGTGTGTTAATTAACAAAATACATTACTGTAACAATTTAGGACATAAGGTACATGAAAATTCATGTTTATTCAATGTAATCACTAACCAGGAAAACCATCATTGTACCTTTATAAATATAGAGTTTTCAGGAAAATGTATTAGAAATAAGTAATACTAATTTTGTTATAATATTTAATAAATATAAAATTCACTTTAATTGTAATAATGAATATGAGGAATATTTACGGAATAAGGGTATTTATTTGTTAAAAAATAAAAATTGTAAAATAAATAAGAAAAATATTATTTCAATTATGCGTACGAGGAAACCGATTGTAATAAGCAATTATAAATTTAATTTTACAAATAAAAATAAACTAAATTTTACTGTTAACTTGGAACATGTAAAGGAAATATCTCTGTTGAAAGAAAGACCTCAAAAAATACAAGAAATAGATATGAAACATATTACCATTCATGGCATAATTAAATATTGTCTTATAGCTATTATAATCATTATCATGTTCTATAAATTTAGAACAAAAATTGTACATGAAATTACCAAAAAATCCGATTTTCCCGTTACACCTGAATCTAGGGGTGGAGGAGTTATATAGCACAAACAAAGGGATGATCTGTGTAATTCAGCCACCTATGCATTATTGTAATCTATAGATAAGTATGTATTAGAATAGTATATAAGCATGTTTGTAACAATAAAGTATTAGTCTTAGTCTCCTGTTCAAACGTTGTTATGCTGTAATACTCTGTTTCTGGAAATAAATAATTCTTAAAAATAGAGTTGTCGGATTTTAAAATATAATTTGTACGACATGTACGACTTAGCTCATTGTCCAGAACAATGGAACTGCGTGCGCAATCACATCTTCGCGCCTTATTATATTACTAACATATAAATGTTACAAGTTAACCAACATATATGACATCTTTTTGATGGGGTCTCGTGGCCGCGTGCCTGAGTGTCTGGTCGCGAATCTGGGGAACCGGATTCGATCCCGACCGACGCCAAATATTTCGAATTTTAAATGGCACAAATTTGATCCCTGTGATGCACTGTCCACGCTAGCAATGAGTGCCCGTGAGGTGACGCCTGGTAAATGCCCGCACGGTACAAATATGTCATCATCATTACCGAAATCTGCGTACAAAGCAGAATGGCACACCCAGCAATGGGTAATATGCCATGATGATATATTTATTTATTTTTTTTTTACAAAAATTAAAGTTACTTATATAATATTTTACAAAAACTTACAAAAATATTTCAATATGTTACATAATTTCTTAAATTGATATAGTTAATGTTGTGAACTAAATTATAGTTGAATGAAGGATATTAAAGGCCTTTAAGTTCCGTATTGTCATTGCTATTATTTTATTTTATTCAGACGTTTCGGTCAGTATTTGACCATCCTCAGTGCTATAAAATGTGTCATAATTTAAAAATACAAATATAAATTACAAAATACAATTTACGCAAAAATCAACTTACCAATTTTACATTTTAAATTAACATTGTTACATTGAGTGTTATTATAACAATTTATGTAAATTCATCTTAGATAATAGAATACTACAAGAAAAGAACAAAATGTTTGTATTAACAACAAAAATTAAAAATATGAGTATTGTTAACTTACCACATGAAAATATCATGTTTTTTAAAGTACAGTTTATGAAATATAAATGAAGAAAAATCCAAAATTTATTGAGAAAACTCAACTTGAAAGCGATGTACAAAACATTTTGAGTAACTTAACCTCGCTCAACGTGCGCGTGGGCTGGTCAAACGGAACACTGAATGCCAAAATAGAACATATTTTTTACACTGTTGTAAAGATAACAATTTATTAGCATCATTTATTGAGAATAGTAATCAAATCACTTCAAAACATTTTGCTTACACTAACTATAAAAAACGCAATCGCATTAATTTACAGTATAAATATAAATTATTAAATTTAGAAATCAATGATGCACATAGGTATATTCATTACATAAGCCATGAAAAACAACAATGTATTGTGGCGTGCATGGACAACCTGCCCATAGATATTTATAACTATGTCATATACAAATCTAATTTACTATATATTACCACCAAAACTCGTAACAGAAAGACAATTGAAAATAAAATTTCAAAATATTTTTATATATATTTCAATATTACAAAAATTGGAACATAAATCTTAGTGACATGAATTTTGATGAAAATGTTTTAGCAGTTCTTGCACTTAGGCCTAAATTCTGTTACAAAAAACTAAATAAAAACCATTTTAAAAAACAATTAATTGACACTTATGTTAATATTTCAATAGCCATTGATAAAAGCGATGCTATAGATAAAGAAACATTAAAACATAAAATCTCCAAAATATTACATACTAGACATAACATACTCAAAAGTTCCAAATTAACATACCAAGAACAAGAACTTCTAGAATTGATACACAAAACTCACAATATAATTAAAGCCAACCGTAATAAAATTATAATTACAAAAGCCAATAAGGGCTCAAAAACTGTCATTATGAACAAAATGGACTATAATAAAAAAGCTACAGACATTCTTTCTGATGAGAGCACATATAAAAAACTTTTTAAAAAATCCGTTAAACAAATTAGACGTGAAATGTAAAAAATACTTAAACAAAATCAACCAACCAAACCTGATAATTCAAAATCCATCCAGTAGGATGTATATGCAGCCCAAGATACATAAAGAAAACGTACCCCTAAGGCAAATAACATCTACAATTGATACCCCTACATATTTACTTTCAAAATTTTTAAACAACACTTTAGAGCAAATTACCTCAAAATCTAACAATATAACAAAAAATTCATTTGATTTGGTCAACGACATAACTAAAATTGATATACCTAATGACAGTATTCTTTTCTCTCTCGATGTGACAGCTTTATATCCATCAATCCCTCAGGATCTAGTAATACAATTGATCAAAGATAAATGTAATGATATTCAAGAATACACAGAGTTAACTTTAGAACTATTTATCGAAGGTATAAACCTATGTTTTGAATCATCAGTATTTACATTCAATAACGATATTTATTTTCAATTAGATGGTACACCCATGGGGGCCAGTATTTTAAGTACATTAGCAGAGTTAATTTTACAAAATTTAGAAAACAAAACCGTAAACAATAATAAACTGATATTACATACTACAAACGGTACGTAGATGATTGCTTGCTTTTAGCCCCTGTTTCTGCCATTAATGATATTTTGGGAGAATTTAATAGTTATCACCCACGAATTAAATTTACAATAGAGAAAGCAATAGATAATAAAATAAACTTTTTAGATACAACATTAATTAGATCAGATAACAAAATAAAAACTAATTGGTACCAAAAACCAACAGCTTCTGGGAGATATTTACATTTCTTTTCACACACCAACTTAAATTACAAAAAAAGTGTTATTACAGCCTTAGTAGATAGAGCGATATTATTATCCCATCCAGAATACCATCATAACAATATTACACATATATTTAACACTTTAATAACGAATGCGTATCCACCCAAATTCATAGAAAAAACTATTAATAATAGATTATTGCAATTGTCCAAACATAACATCCCACATATGAACGAAGAAGAAATAGAGGGTACTCAAAAGAAAAAAGTTTATGCAAAAATCCCATACGTTAATAACATACAACAATCCATACAACAAATAATTAAAAATACTAATATTGTAATAGCTAACGTTAATAACAATAATACAACCAATACACTTTATACCTCGTTAAAAGACAAAATTAACTACAACTCCAAAAAAGATGTCATATACCAAATCAAATGTACAACCATGTAATAGAACATATATAGGGGAGACCTCTCAACCTCTGCGTAAAAGAATATACCAGCATCATTACCATTGTAAAAATAAAAATCCAGATCATAGTGCCTTATCAAAACACTATTATGATACTGGTCATAACATAGATTTTGAAAATTTTAAAATTCTAGACAGAGTTAAATACAAACAACATAGACTTTTATATGAAACAATTCATATATACAACAATAAACAAAATGTATTGAATTACCAAACAGACTACAAAAACAATCTTAAACACGTTAACAATTTTGTTTAAAATTTACAAAATATCACTATTAACAATTTCATTTTTGCCTCCCAAATAAATTCAACTTTCGTTATTCTTTCTCTGTCAGATATACGATTGCGCATTCCCCTTATTGTCTCTTTCTAGAAAAAAAAATTTTATAATTAAATATTTTGGCATAGCCATTCAGTCTTCCGTTTGACCAGCCCACGCTCACGTTGAGCGAGGTTAAGTTACTCAAAATGTTTTGTACATCGCTTTCAATTTGAGTTTTCTCAATAAATTTTGGATTTTTCTTCATTTATATTTCATAAACTGTACTTTAAAAAACATGATATTTTCATATGGTAAGTTAACAATACTCATATTTTTAATTTTTATTGTTAATACAAACATTTTTTTTTCTTTTCTTGTAGTATTCTATTATCTAAGATGAATTTACATAAATTGTTATAATAACACTCAATGTAACAATGTTAATTTAAAATGTAAAATTGGTAAGTTGATTTTTGCGTAAATTGTATTTTGTAATTTATATTTGTATTTTTAAATTATGACACATTTTATAGCACTGAGGATGGTCAAATACTGACCGAAACGTCTGAATAAAATAAAATAATAGCAATAACAATACGGAACTTAAAGGCCTTTAATATCCTTTTGTATATTTTTTTGGTTTCTTTGTAATACCCTACCGTTTTCTATTAATACATTCTAAGAACTTGGTTTATCATAAACTTTGTCAACAACTATAGCTGAATTGAGCGGCACTTTGAACCTTGTTTAATATCGGGTTGTTCCCTTACCCCCTTTTTATTATAATAAAAATTTTGCTTATTTGTTTTATTTATTAATAGTTGTCTAGTTTTTTCATCTGTATTTACATCGAAGCTTGGTATCAACTCGCTAATTTTACGTCCGAATAGTAATTCAGCTGGTGATGGCATATTAGAATCAATGGATGTTTAACGAAACTTCAATAAAGCTAAATATGGGTCGTTATTATCATGTTCGGCATTACTAAGTAATTTCTTTATTGTTTGAATATTGCGCTCAGCTAGACCATTTGATTGCTGATGCCAAAAGCTACATGTGTTATATTTAAATTCCCAATCTTTACTGAAGTCTTTAAACTTGTCGCTAGAATAGTTTGTTCCGTTATCAGTGTACAATAGATTGGGTATGCCATTTCTGGCGAATATTGATTTTAATTCACTAAATAAAGTTGTAGCTGGCATGTCGCGAAGTGCAGCTATTTCTACAAACTTAGAAAAGTAATTTACAACGATTACAAATGATTTACTTTTAAAATAAAAAATATTTGAACCTACAGCTGACCACGGTCTATTTGGTGATACACGAAGCAACATAGGTTGTCTTACATTAGCTTTAGCGTAGTATCTCAGACAAGTTTCACAGTTTGATACTAAATTTTCGATTTTATTCGATAAGCCTGGCCAAAATACACACTCGCGCGCTCAATTTTTGCATTTTTCAATTCCCAGGTGGTTGTAGTGTATTCAATGTAACATTTCTTTGTAAATTTCTAACCAAGGGCGCGCCGTACCATTGTGTCGCCCGTGTGCCAATTCTCATCTTGACGCCTCACAACCCCAAATAAGCATCGCCATTCGAAAGCACATAAAAAGTGGCCTAAAATGGTGGAAACTAAAATCTAGTATTATTTCATATTTGGAAAGTATGAATTAACAAAAAACTGCAAAATTTACATTTTTGCCTATATCTAGTGACCAACGGATTTTTTCTCAAATAACAGCACCACTAAAATGGTCTTCTAATGGGGCAACAATTATGTGAACACGTTAACTTGAACAGCCTGTGTACTTTTTCATAGTTACCATATGTTTTAAATAAACCACAATAATTGTTTTTACCTTATAAAATTAGGGACTAAATGGTTGGTCTTGGGTCTCTGGGATCATACAAGGTAACGAGCTTTGTATGGTAATAGAACTCAGAGAAATGCCCGCTACTTCCTATGAAGATTCCAACAAATCCTACTTCCACGTCCACGAAGATAATAGTCGCGTGGTCCCTGGAAATGGAGGGCATGCTGTGGATGTATGTTCTCCAGCCAACGGGAGAGAGTGAAGGGCGAAACTCCGGCGCCCTAAAATAACCGGTTAACTCGGCTAAGGGAAGGTAACCCCTACAGAAAATCCCTGGTCCTCCAGGTTGGGGGTTGTGCGCAGGACTGGTAATCCTGTCACGTCAAAAACCAATTAGTAACAAACCATGCAAAGATAAGGATAAAAGATTTGGAATTACAAACATAATGAATGTAGCCACATGGAATATAAGAGGCTTGAGTAATAAAGAAACTGAACAAAAAAGAAACTAAAAGGGACTAAAGAGCTAGAAGATTACATTCTAATTTATAGCGGCGTACCCCAGAAGAAAAGAGCTAGTGTGGGAGTAGCCATATGCATTCATAAAGAATGGAAAAATAAGATTAGCAGTTATGTATTTGTAAATGAAAGGATAGTAAGTGTAAGATTGAAAATAGAGAGTGGATACTTAACTATTGTAGGAGTTTATGCACCTGAAGAGGGGTAAAAGAGAAGATTCTGAAATAATCTATGAAAAGCTTCAAAAACAGATAGATAAACAAAACAACTCAGACCGTTTAATAATAGCAGGTGACCTTCATGCGAGAGTGGGAAAACAGATAATTACGCAAGTAGTTGGTAGCTGTGGAGAAACACATCTAAATTACAATGGAGAACTACTACGAGATTTTGCAACCTTCAACTACCTAAAAATAACAAATACATTCCATAAAAAGAAAGATATTCACAAATACACATGGAGCGCTAGAGGTCAGAGATCTCTGATTGATTATATAATTGTTAATAAAAAATTATCACCACAAGTAAGAGACACAAGAGTATATAGAGGTTGCGATATAGGTAGCGACCACTACTTAGTGATTTCCAAAATAGAATGTTAGGCAAGATTGAGAAAACAAAAACAAAATAATAAAAATACGAAAAAGGAAGAACAGTATATGATTTATCTATTACAGGAAGAGAGTACTAGAAAGCTGTACCAAAATAGATTGACGGAATATTTATTAAGTGAACCTACAAAAAACAATACAGATGAAGAATGGCAAATAATAAAGACAGCGATAAAGAAAAGTGCTAATGAAGCTTTAGGAACATACAAAAAGAATAATACGCGCACAGGAATAAAAATTTGGAATGAAGAAATAAAGAATGCCGTACAGGAAAAACAAGATGCATATAACGTATACCTTTAAAATCCGCCACAAACAACAAAAGAAAAATACAACATAAAAAGAAATAAAGCAAAAAATATCATGATAAAAGCCCACCAGGACTCGTGGGATAGGTTTATAAGCAACATAGAAAACAATGTACATGGACGACAAACAATGTCCTATATATTAATGAAACACCTCAACCTCAACAGTAATGAAAAAGACACAGCAAAATGTAATTGATGAAAAAGAATGGATCAAACATTACACTGAACTTTGGTGTAATCCACAAATAACAAAAATACCATATATCAAAGTACAAATAATTATATAGATGACCTAGAAATGTCCGAATTAGAAGAAGCACGAAAAATAGAAAAGCATCAGGCCGAGACGGTATTAATTCTGAACTTCTCAAATATGGCCAACTAATTTTTAAACTAAGATTCATGCACATTTTAAACATGTGTTGGAAAAACTCGATAGTACCAAATGACTGGAAAAGGGAGAAAATCATATTACTATTTAAAAATGGTGAAAGAAACAACGTTACAAACTACAAAGGAATAAGTATACTAAACACTGCATATAAAATATATAGCAAAATAATAAATAAAAGAGTACACGCCATTGCCGATTCAATGACCAAGCAGGCTTCCGCAACGGAAGATCGTGCATCGACGATGTCTTTACATTGAAACAAATCATAAATAAAAGAGTAGAATTTAACTTGGAAACACACTTAGCATTCATGGATTACGAGAAAGCTATTGGCATGGTCAACAGAAATATTTTATGGACTATAATGGAAAAAAGAGGATTCCCCATTCACTTAATAAATTGTATAAAAAGTTTATATGAGGAAACAAAAATAAAAATAGACACGGGAAATAAACTTTCCGAAGATATTATTACGAACAGAGGAGTAAGACAAGGGTGTTCTTTATCACCGACTCTTTTTAATATTTACATAGATGATGTAATCAGACAATGGAAACCTAAAGTAAACCCTGGTATCCAGCTAGGACAAAATTCATTTACAAATAATATGCTGTTTGCTGATGACCAAGTTATTATACAAAACTCAGAAAATGAATTACAGAAATCAATATATATCCTTAAACAGTTGTGCAAGAATTATGATCTAAAAATATCTAACAAAAAAAAAAAAATAAAAAAAAAAAGTGATGGCGTTCTGCGGTAAATGCCCAGTAAGAACAAAAATAATTATAGACACTAATATGCTGGAACAGGTGTCACATTTCAACTATCTTGGATGCGATATATCCTATGAAGAAGACAGAGATATAGTAAACAAAATAGCTAGATTTCAAAACATATGTGGAACAATTAGAAGAACTCTACGAAATAAAACTCTTAAAGAGACACAAATCAAATTTTATAAGGTAATGGCAACTCCCAAACTGCTGTTTGGTTCGGAAACTTGGATTACAAGAACGAAAGATCGAAATAAAATACAAACAGCGGACATGAAATTTCTAAGATCAGTGCAGGGCAGCACGCGTGAAGATAGAATACGTAACGATACTATAAGAACTGACTTACAGATATATAATATAACAAATAAAATAGATGAAAACAAAGAAAAATGGAAAAACCATATAGAAAGAATGGACGATGAACAGCTCCCAAAACAAGCTCTACAATACAAACCACGAGGTAGAAGAGATGTGGGAAGACCCAGAAAAAGATGGTAACTTCTGTAACCGGAACAGGCTACTGCCTAATCCCTGAAGAAGAAGAAGAAGAAGAAGAAGAAGAAGAAGAAGAAGAAGAAGAAGAAGATGAAGAAGACCTTATAAAAATTAATAAATCTTGCATTTTCTGCTTGAAATATAGATACATCGTTGGAAAGCTAAAATAAACTCTCTTTCAATGGTATAATTTTGCGACTATGGAAATTATAAATTGGGCCCCATTACTTGATATCTAATAGTGATAAAAAATCTGAGCATCGTCGTTTGAAGGAAAATAAAAAAGGGTCCTTAAAGACGTGCAAACCAAAATTCCATATAATTTCATATTTGGAAGTTATTTGTGAATATAAAAGGAAATGGCTAGAGTTCCGAACGCGGGACCGTGTTCAAAAAATTAATATTTCAAATTGACATGGTTTTCGCAATTTCTCTAATATACCCCAAAATTGCCCAACCTAACACCCAAACTCAGGCTTGGAAAACGCGGGCCAAGAATTATGCGTTAGGTGAGGTTATTGTTGTTCTCTTTAGAGTAAGGTAAAAGCAATCTTAGTAAGCTATTCAACAACGGTCCCGCGTTCACGCCGGGATTTGAATTTTTAACAACGGTCCCGAATGTTAAGACACATCTCTTCGACGTTTCTAGTACTAAACGAGGTACTAAATCACGTCACTTGGAGTTTTGTACAGTAACCATTTGTATATGCACTTTTCGGGAAAACAAAAACAATTTAAACTAGTCTACTAATAGGGCAACTTTTCCCTAATTTAATTGACTTCGTATCTTTTATAGTTTACGAGATCCCAATGTGAGCCTCGAAAAACGGGCATATTAAATTAAAAAACTTAAGTCCTAGTACAATTTTGCTCGCCGTGTCGCCCCTGACCAGGGACGGCGCCAGGGGGGGGTCTGAGTGGGCCCAGGCCCACCCTAAAATATCTTGGCCCACCATGTGGCCCACTCTCTCAACTCCTAATATTTAGGCCAATACTACGAAAAAGTGAAATTTAATTTTCTAAAATAGGAATGCTATGAGTTACATATAAATACATATTGTATATTTTATTTATTAACATACTCGCTGCATATGATTGGCAATTAGCATCATTCTTATTCTTCTTCTTAAAATGCGAGTGATGCCATTTGGCGCGCCCGACCGTTTGATTTTCTATTGGTCACTGCACTGCGCATGCTGCATGCCACATGCGCGAACTGTGTGTTGGGTGTCTGTCAATATGGTAAATACTGAAGTTTTCAACAGTTGTATTGTATTGTATCGAAGGTATTGAGTATTTATTTATATGTATTTGTAGTTAAGACGTTAAGAGCTTTTACTAGTGACTTTGGCAAAATGAATAAAAGATTAACAGATTATTTTAATGCCTCTTGCAGTAAGAAAATTAAAACTCAGAGCAGTGAGCATTCAAAGGTGGATACTTTAATCTATTTTACTTATAAATAATTATATTATACTTTAATTGTTGTTCATAGATAATTGCTTCATCTTCATCAGCACCAGAAGATAAAGAAAATTTTGAAAATACTATTTCTAATGTAAATACTTAGAAAAAAAATCGTTAAATAAAAATAAAATATGGATTTATTAAATGTTTTTTGTAGGAGGTACAGAATAATATACAAAATGAAAGCCTAGTTAGCAGTGTTAACGACAATGATAACAAAATTAGTGAAGATGATATGTCACCAAGTAATGATGATGATGATAATTTATCAAATGACGAACAAAATGAAGAAACAAAAGTGACACCAAATTTAATAAATAAATTAATTGTAAAACCACTAAAACCAACTAGTTTACGAAAAATTCCAGGCCCCGCAGACATTGCTCAAAATTTGGCGGATGGTCCTATTCAACCGCGTATACAAAATTTTCCTAAAACAAAATTTGGAAACAGAAGTAGGAATTTTCAGGAAACATGGTACGATTTGTACAAATGGATTGAATATAGCATTTTAGAAGTATTGCCAACAGACTCAGATATTTTTGATCACTCTGTATGTACCTACTACGTAATATACTCGTATATGTTGCTTTGTTTTTTTTTTTCATGTTTTTGATTTAAATACGAATTATTGTAAAGTTTTTTGTATATACATATATATTATATAATAAACATTAATTTTCTATCCTAATTTATTATTTTATACCGGCCCACATTAAAAATTATTGGCCCGGGTCTGGCCCACCTAAATATTTTGGGCTGGCGCCGTCCCTGCCCCTGACCAAGTGTCGCCCGTGTGCGACGCACACATCGCACCTTGTGACGGCGCGCCCCTAATTCTAACAAGACAACTACAGTGTTATTTTTGAATATTATATTATTTGTAATATATAATTCATGTTTGTAATTAAAATAAGGTTTAGCTAATTCATGTACTAACTCTTTTTCTGATCAACCATCTCAAATGTAATTTTTTAATATTCGTAACGTATCATCTTTTTAAGTTTCTGTTTGAAATATCTCTATCTTTTCTTTCGGTAAATTTAAATTACTTATTACTAATCCTATATGAACAAAAATCCGCTGTAATCGAAGATGAAGTCCTACCAACAGAGTGTAGAAGTTGGAACCAACTAACTGGATTCAACACAAATTCGCCAAATATCCAAGAAGTAAGAAATGCCATCAAAAACATGAAGAACAATAAAGCTGCTGGGCCTGATGGAATCTCACCCGAGCTCTTAAAAGCAAATACAGGTCTTATGTCACAACTATTGCTATCTATAATTAATGAAATGTGGCTTACAGAAGCAATTCCAACAGAATGGAATAATGGCATGATCATTAAACTCCCAAAGAAAGGGGATTTGAAGAACTGTGACAATTGGCGCGGCATAACATTACTAAATTGCGCTGCTAAAGTCCTAACACAAATAATAGCGTCTCGTCTCTTGTCTGTTATGGAGCCGTCAATACGAGAACAAGCAGGTTTCCGACCAGGAAAATCCTGCATTGATCACGCTAACACAATCCGCATCTTGATTGAGCAAACCAACGAGTGGAATACACATCTATACCTGCTCTTTATTGATTTTAAAAGAGCCTTTGACAGCATATCCCACGCATCCCTATGGCACATCTTATAATTGAGAGGTGTTCCAGACAAACTAATAGACCTAGTCAAAATATTTTATACAAATGCATCTTGTAATGTGCTCCATCGCGGACTTCTTATTAAAGATATCCATATTAAATCTGGAGGTGGGATTTGTCTTATCTCCATTACTCTTTAACATAGCGATAGACTATGTTTTAACAAAAGCATGTACCCAATCTAACGGTATTATATGGGATTACCCTAATAAGCCGCGACTCGGTGACATAGACTACGCTGATGATATTTGCCTAATGGCTCATACATTCAGTGACATGGAAAACATGTTAAACCGAATTCAAAAGGAAGCCTCAAGCATTGGGCTACAAATAAATGTTAATAAAACAAAAGATTTGCGGATTGGAACAACCAATACAAACAAATTACAAGTACAAAACTCTGAAATTGAACAGGTCCAAACGTTCTGCTATCTTGGATGCGTATTATCAACCGACGGAGGTACGAAACTCGACATAGACTACAAAATAAATAAAGCCAAACACGCTTTCTCTCTGCTACGAAATATCTGGACGTCAAACCAACTAAGTCGCAACATAAAACTCAGAATTTTTAACACTAATGTAAAATCAGTGTTGCTGTATGGATGCGAGACCTGGAAAATGGCAAAAAGCATGATCCACAAACTCCAGGTTTTCATCAACAAATGTTTGAGAAAAATCTGCAAAATCTTCTGGCCTAATACAATTAGCAACACAAATCTATGGGAACTTACCAAACAACGGCCTATAGAAATAGAAATAAGAGCGAGAAAGTGGGGATGGATTGGGCACACTCTACGACAACAAGAAGGAAACATTGCAAAAAAAGCCCTTGATTGGAATCCCCAAGGTAAACGGAAAAGAGGACGGCCTAAACACACTTGGAAACGCACCATATTTAAAGAAGCCGAAGTTATAGGAATGTCATGGAGAGAAATAAAAGCCATAGCAAAAAATCAAGTCAGATGGCGAACTACTGTGGAAGCCCTATGCTCCTTGTAGGAGATTAAGGAACACTCTATATATATATATATATATATATATATATATATATATATATATATATATATATATATATATATATATAATCCTATATGAGCCTCTATCTCTTTATCTTGTACGTATTCTTTATTATCTATGAAATTTCGCGAAAGAGCGTTGTAGTAATAATTCTTTTCCGGGCTTAAATTTAACGATTAAATTATAATATTGTAATTGTAAACGCATTCTTTGTAATCTAAGGGGTGTTTCATTTAATGATTTTTTGAAAATTGCGTCTAAGTGGTCGATGATCCGTTTCTACGTCTTTAGTTTTACTTATTAAATACTGGTGAAATCGCTTACAACCAAAAACAATCGCCAGCATATCCTTTTCAATCTGCGCATCTGTTAGGGCTTGCGACGCGTATACTACCGGTAGATTGTTTTGTAAAATAACAGCTCGCTAACCATCCTTACTAGCATCAACTGACAGCGTAATTAATAAATTTGGATCGAAATATTGGATTAGACGTTAAAATTTGTTTAATTTTTAGAAATGCTTCATTTTCATCTAATTCCACGTAGCTCCTTTCTTTATTAACATTCTAAGCGGACAATTTATTTGAGATACATCAGGCAAAAATCGCGACACATATGTAATTATTTCTAAGAATGTTTCTATTTCTTTTGCGTTCCTCGGTTTTTCCATTTTATTTATTGCTTCTATTTTATTTACATCTGGCATTAATCCTTTACTCGAAAATGTGTGTCCTAGGTATTTTACCTCATTTGCATTTATTTTACACTTTTTAATATTGAATTTAATGTTATGATTCGACGCTTGTTTTAAGACCGATTCTAACCTTTCGTTATGTTCACGCTCATCTCGCCCCCATATTAAAATATCATCGATATATACTGAACATCCTTCAACATGTTCAAATATATTACTGAAATGTCTGTGAAACACTTCCGGAGCCGAACTTATTTAATATGGAAATTTTAAGAAGCGATATAATCCGTACGGTGTACCAACCGTGCACAATTTTGAACTATTTTCGGTTAATTATAACTGATGGAATGCTGTTGTTGCATCCAATATGGAAAATACCGTAGCCCCCGCCATTTTTGCTGCAATTTCCTCAAAATTAAGAAGTTTAAAATGCTCGCGTTTTATGCATTTGTTTAAATGCTGAGGGTCAATACATATACGAATTGAATCATCCGGTTTTTTTTTACTATTACTAGCCCATTTACAAAATCAGTTGGCTCTTCTATTTCATTTAATTGTTGGAACACCTAACACTAATGGTGTACATCTTTTACAGTTTTTCACATCCTGAAATGTAATATTTATAACATCCGGAATTTCTTTAAATTTACATGGAATTGTCAACATTCCTATATTATTAATTCTGGAACCACTATAATTAGCCAACATTATATCACTTTTTAATATATCTTTATGTTCTATTTTGAAATCATTTAAATATTCTACTGGAAGTACATTACAATCGCTACCAGTTTCTAATTTCAAAGTAAGGTTATCATATGACTATTGCAAATGATGTTTTCCTCATAAATTATTAGGATTAATTCTATTTACTGCTTGTATTCTACCTCAAAAAAAATTAATCAATGTTATGAACTTCAACATCATCAATTATTGTTATTATTATTTATTATTATTTGGTATTATTTGTTATTATTTGTTTTTATTTGTTATTATTTGTTATTATTTGTTATAATTCGCTATTATTCGTTATTATTCGTTAGTATTCGTTATTATTTGTTATTATTCGTTATTATTTGTTATTATTTATTATTATTATTATTATTATTATTATTATTTATATTATTTATATTATTTATATTATTTATATTATTTATATTATTTATATTATTTATATTATTTATATTATTTATATTATTTATATTATTTATATTATTTATATTAATTATATTAATTATATTATTTATATTATTTATATTATTTATATTATTTATATTATTATTATTATTATTATTATTATTAGTATTCAACAACTCCGGCCTCTTCTGCCGCACAGTATCTCGTAGGCGACGAAGGACATCCCTGTAGTACTCCTTGGTGATTGTTTGACCCTGTGGTGCGTACTCGTGGTGTATCACACCGCGGGAGTCAAAGAAAGCAGTCAGCATCACTTTGACGTTGCTGCGCACTTCACGGGCCTCCTTTGGTCTTGGTGACGTGGAATGCTTCCACTGTGATGACTAGAATTTGGTTTCCGGGTTGTACCCGTACACCCAGCACTCGTCAGTGATTATGGTGTTCATGAAGACGGGGTCACTGTTTGTGGAATGAAAAACCGACGACAGCATTACCCACCACCTCACTCAAATGGTGCTTGCCAGCAACAGACGATATCGACAGGCGGGAAAAAATTCACGCATGTGCACGAAGGTTCAAGTTCGGCTCATGCAAGCGCGCTTTATTCAAATCCATCAGGTTTTCGCAAAAAAGAATAAGATCGGATACTCAGACCTCGTAAATACTTCTGCTTCCACCTTTTGAACTGTTCATCAAGATTTCCTTCCAATATCAAAGGTGCTGGAGCTCTTAACATACCCATTTTTTTGCACAACGTGGCTGACTCGCTGACTATTGAACCTTTGTTTCTTGCACTCTTTTTTCTTTCTTCTAACTAATTAATACGACTCTCGACTGCGCCATATAATGTTTGTTATATGTGGATCAATTAAATTATTATTAACGCTTCAGAGATATATAACAACTATTTATTGTATGTCTTTGGTTACATGTGTACGACCTGTAAGACTTAGCTCATTGACCAGAACAAAGAAACTGCATGCGCAATCACATCTTCGCGCCTTATTGGCGATAAAATAAGTGCCCGTGAGGTGACGCCACAGAACACTACACTAACGTGTGTGTGTGACGCCTGGTAAGCGCCCGCACGGTGCAAATATATCATCTTTACTGATATCTGTGTACAAAGCAGATTGGCAAACCCAGCAATGGGTAATAAGCCGTGATGACATATTTATTTATTTATTTTATTTGATAGCATACATTGAAACGTATGTAATTTTAAACAGGTTTAATTTATATTTGTTGTTAAAGGAAGTTAGATATATAGTGTATATTACATTTTCAGGTTTAAATAATGATCAGTAACTGCCATAGATACTGCTCAGTGCCACAATGGAGCAATTATAAGTAAAAAAAGTATAAGTATACACTATATCCGAAGTGACAAAATATGATCTTGAAATTTTCTTCCCTTACAGTTTTGACGTCTCCAATCGGTTCTATTTTTTTCTTTTTTAAAACAGCATGGTAAAATTCTTCTAATAATAAGAGCCAAACTATATTGTTTATCATCCTTTTTAATAAGTTTCCTCTTACTTTGTTCCAAATCTGTATTTTCATTTTCTATTTCTGCTACTCTGTAATACACAAACCCATAAACAAATAAATTAATAGCATAATAATAATGATAACTTTTGTTGTAAAACAATAAATATAGTTTTGATTTTAACTATCCTGTTTATATGCAACAAAACTGCAACAATATGTTTGCATTTGCCTCTAAATTCTGCTCTACAACTAAATTTGCTTTCCAGTAATTTATATTCTCATTTAATAAAATTTCATCATATGAAGATCTCCACTCAAATGACTGGTTTTTAAACAAGATCCCAGTATTGTACCTGGTCCATAATCTGTTATTCCTCAAAGCAATACATGTCCAGCCTTAATAACTGCTTCGTCTTCCTTTATAGGACGTGCAGAGGCAATATATTCAGAGATATCTCTAACTTTATGTTAATTTTCTCCATATCAAATACTTTTCACTTTGAAATGCATATTGCCAGCAATAAGGAATGAGGAAACTCTCCTTATTCCTCCGCCATTTTGCTACCGTCCAGCCTGCGATCTATAGTTCAGTTTTTTGGCCAATTATATTACCAACATACAATGTTACAAGTTAACCAACATATATGATATATGACATTACTTATTAAATAAAACAGGAACACAATCTCAATCACAACCATCACAATATAGACATTAACAAAGAAAAACCCAACATACCGCCCATATCCCTACACGATGTCAACAACTAAGAAGAAATAACAAAAGATATCAAACAAATAATTACACACGACTTCACAATACAATTCCGTTAGCATTATAATTTAGTATTGCAATATTATTGATGTAGCGTTTATTATTTGCTGCCATTGAGAAGGATGTTAGATAGCAGTGTAGTAAAAAAGGATTTTATTTGTTTTACATAACGGAGGATAAGGTTCATAATTGATTGTAGCAGAGAGGAAATTATAGTTTATGCGCTGTTATTATCAGTGTTGTCGGTATATTTGGTTCTGTTGTTTTGTGCAGGATTTTTGGTTCTGTTATCAAATAATTTAGGATTGTTTTGGCAGTAAGAGGATGGTTCTGTGTGGTTATTTTTGGTTGGAGTGTTTTTTACTGTGTTGTGAAGTCGTCTTTAATTATTTGTTTGATATCTTTTGTTATTTCTCCTTAGTTGTTGACATCGTGTAGGTATATGTGCAGTATTTTGGGTTTTTCTTTGTTGATGTCTTTGTTATGTTGTGATTGAGATTGTCTTCCTGTTTCATTTAATAAGTATTATCTGTTATTATGTTTCTGTGTCTATAATATATTTTCTGTGTGTTGCGCTATAATTGTTATTTGCTTCGATTTTGCGTTTCTGAATTGTGTGATTTTGACTAATAAATTCTGACATATCTTCAGTGGTGTCGATGACCATCGGTATAGTTTTTTGGTATTAGTTTATCTCTATTTGTTTTGTAACACAAAGTATACCCATGCTAGAAGCAGCCGAGAAATTCAAATACTAGATTATTTACAGAAAAAAAAAAACCATCAACTTTAACTAAATTACCAATTACTGGCTCCGTTCCATTTTCCGCATATTGAATCGTATTCCTCTTATATTTTCTTGGTGTATTAACCACATTGGAGCTACTTTCGACTTTCCAAGTTGAGTTAAAGCCATGTCTTCAGGTGATCAGAGACTCTCCGAGGAGAGTTTTGTGTGGTGTTGTCACTATTTGTTAGTTTAGTATGTTTTTTTTTAGTGATATTATTGTTAAGTTTTTCCTGTTTGTTACGCCTATGACTCGGGTAATTAAAAGTTTTCGTTTGGTTTACTTTACACTCGGTTAGCACGTCCAACTTTGTTAACTGTTCGCTTAGAACTCTGACGTCACGGTGTAGAGTACAGCTACTAGATACTAGATAATACATAGCTGACTCGTCCGCCATACTGAAGCCAAAATGAACGCAGTAAATTATGAAATAAAAGTGCATTTTTTATAAATTTATGTCTTAACTATTTTTCATAATTAAATATAACTTTCATATTTGCCATATTATATTTATTTAAAATAATAAAACAAGAAAAATTACGGTTTGTTAAGATTTTTGAGATTAGAAAAAAATATATGTATTGCATAAGTACCTGTAAAAATTATAACCATTTCTCAAATGATTTGCACTATTTGGAGCAGAACAACCCGTCATTGTAGATAATTTCTATAATTAATAATACTGTAACACTAATATTGAATGTTTGAAGTGGCTCCAGAATGGCGGCCGAGTCAGCTGTAATTTATCTAGTAGCTATAGTGTAGAGTACAGCTACTAGATAATACATAGCTGACTCGTCCGCCAAAATGAACGCAGTAAAATATGAAATAAAACTAAATTTTTTAAAGTTTATGTAGTAAATATTTTTCGTAATTAAATATAACTTCCATATTTGCCATATTATATTTATTTAAAATAATAAAACAAGAAAAAATACGGTTGTTAAGATTTTTTAGGCATGAGAAATATATATATATATATATATATATATATATATATATATATATATATATATATATATATATATATATATTACATAAGTACCTGTAAAAATTATAACCATTTCTCAAATGATTTGCATAATTTGGTGCAGAACAACCCGTCATTGTAGATAATATCTATGATTAATAAGACTGTAACACTGACATTGACTGATTGAAATGGCTCCATAATGGCGGATGAGTCAAGTGTAATTTATCTAGTAGCTATAGTTTAGAGGTCGATTTGAATCATATTATTTTTATATTTGAATATATACATATATATATATATATATATATATATATATATATATATATATATATATATATATATACATATTTACTTTTTAAATAGCGACTGTTATAATAGTATATATGTTATTACGACTCACCTACTGCAAACATATTATGGTAACAATCCCATTACAATTCCAACCATCAATACTTTTTCAAAAATCTGAGGGCCAAAATGAGGAGCAAAAACCATCAACATCTTATCAAAATGAAGAAATAGAAAATAGAAAACCATCGACATCATATGATAATCAAAAGAGTTATTCTGAGAATAATAATTTTTTTTTTTGTACCTATCGAAGAAACAGGAAACTTAAATATAATTGATGAGAAAATTTCTGAAAATAATAATTTTAAAAATTTACTTTTAAATATTTGTGATCCTGCAAAACAGAAAATCTATACCAATTTTATTGATGTTATAGCCTATTCGGGTTTAGGGAAATCAAAAATAATAGTTTTACTCATATACCTTCAACAACGTTTATTCTTCCAACTCGTGTATAATACTGACTTAATTATTATCATCATACGATTTATCGTTAGAACTTATTTACGCGCGATCCCTCATTAACTTGTGATTTGTAAGAAAGAATCAGATGAGTCTTTGGCCGTATTTATATCTTTAAATGAATTTATTTCAAATTTACTTAGTTTATCATTTTAGAATTTTATTGCAGCATCTTAATTACGAATAGTATCATTCAGATTATTAACATCGCTCGAGAGCAACAATATTCTTTTGCATCGAATTTTTCAGATATCCCGGTCCCGGTCACCTATTTTTATTGCACTGCACATAAACTAAAGTAAAGAAAAAGATTGCTATCATAGCATTACAAATAGTACAAATATTTTTTTCGCTATCGACTACAGATATGGCAGTAGAACTACACCTATCAACAAATCCACATCACACCGCTCAACATCTATCAGTATAAACTATGATATTTAGATTCAAAATGGAGTCCTCCCCCATAACAAAAAATAATAAATTTACCCTTTATTACTCAATAAATAATGATTAAGATAAAAAACACTATTTTTAATAATTACTTTGCGAAATATTTGAAATTTTTATCAAACACTGTGACGTCATACTATTACTATCTTTTACGCGCAGCCTACCATAGAAACTGGTATGAGAAAGATAGCAATAGGTGACGCTAAAAATCAAATGCATAACTAAAAACAATTATGACATTTTAATATTGCGAATTGCTTCAAAATTAAACGAACTTACATTCAAAATAATAAAAAAAAATAGTAGTGAACGACCCCAATACTAAATTCTTTATGATGGTAATAATAAATAAACAATATTATTTTTAAATAATTTTATTATAAAAATTTTAAAATTTTGAATTACATTGTTAACCAAATGTCGCAAATAAGTATAAGAATTTTAAATTACATTTTTAATACTGAAAAAAGTAACGAGAGTTATTCAATTTTGAAGTTGCCCTATTTTTCAACATTAGCTTCTGTAACTAAGTCCATTCTTTCATTTTGTGAGATACCGGCATCTTCCATTACCTCATTTGGCATTTCTGCGTCAACATCAAGACTCGTAGCAGACAAAGTATCATCAGGCATGTCAGGTACACCTGCATCTGTTGCTTTTGAGTCTTCCTCGCATTCTTTATATGCCTCTGGCTCGGGATTGATATTTTTTTCTGGTTCTATATTTATAGCGTTTACTTGAATAATTTTATCACTTTTAGATAATTCTTCATTTTCCTCTTGTACATTTTCATGGAGGGATAATGTTGAAACAGGTCGCTCAGCAGGAACTGCATTGCGCAATTTTTTTCTTTTCGGTTTTCTTTTGGTTTTGCGTCTGGTTTTGCTTCTGGTGGAATCTGAAGGCGCCATGTTGTCGTCGATAGGTTCAATATTCAAAAGAAGACACCGATTAAATTCTATATTTAACGCTCTGGTAGAAGAAGTAGAAGGCTTAACAGGCAAGTGTCGAGTTCCTTCCAAGGAATCTGATGTTTCAGTTTCAGATTCAGAAAGTTGCAAGGGCGTTATTACTGGTGGAGTAACATCATCTTCTAAATTATAAGTAGAATCCGAAAGTACAGGTGCGTCGCTGCCATTGCTTACGTCGCTTGAAGGAATTTGGAATACATTATCAGTATCTCCATCTCTTTTATCAACTTTTTTTGGATGTGCATGCTTTAAATCACTGGTATCAACTCTTTTGGGCATGGCTCGATCTTCTAAAACAATCACATTATAATTTCTAATTATTATATTATTACCTATTCTCAGTGTTCTCGTACCTTGTTTTTAGACTTTTGAAAGAATTTTTTAATAATAAAAAGGTATTAATACTTCAATTCTTTTAACGATACAATGTATGCCTTGACATTCAAGATAACAAATAAAATTGATCAGTATGAAGTTAGTAACAATAAGTTGCAGTATAATCTGAAGTTGAAATATATACTGGCAACTGCCCGCACATAAATGGTATTACTGTTATTTTATAATAATGTAAGATATGTAAATATATTTTTTTCTTATTTCACGTTTACAAAGTCATTTTTGTAACACTGCCTTAGTCAAAAATAGTGTTTCCTTTGTAACAATGATTTTAGGGATTTTTTATTTGTGTTGTTGGTTACACAAGAGCCTAGTCATCACGGCGGCAGGGTCCCCGAGGACACACGATGTCTTCCGAGTGGAAAATTACTCATTTTTTAAGAAATTTAAAAAAAACATTATAATAAAAACAATACCTAACGCACAAAACTCGAGTCATGATTTCTGCCGTCTTCTCTGATTCAATTCAAACCGAGTTCACAAAAGAAGAAAATGTCCGCTGTCAAAGAAAATTGACAGTCATAAGTAATAATATACAGGTGTTTCAAAAATATTGCAAAAAATTAAGGGTATAATTATTTGATGTAGGTACTGATTGTAATACAAAAACAATTTTTCCAAAATTCGCAAAATTAAGGGCATGGTCTTTGAAATGTATATTTTTAATGCCAATGGCCGATTCGAAATTTTTAAAATTCAGTATAATCAAATAATATACCGGGTGTAACACGAAAAGCGAACGTCGAATATGATCACCATCCAGCTCTTGATTTTCAAATTATGTCTGACAGTGTTGTGAGAAGAACTAAAGTTAAATACATAGGTCATTCATACAATTTTAAAAAAGCTAACCTTGCTAAATTGTATCATCTTATAGATGGGTTTAACTGGAACATTCTTAGTCAATATAATAATGTTAACTTAGCTTGCGATTTTTTTTATAACACTTTGTACACTTTTTTTGATGAATGTGTCCCACTCACAAAGTCTCATAAAAGACGATTTCCACCTTGGTTTACGTCTGAAATTATAGCTGATATTCGTCGCAAGGAACATTTCCGCAAGCTAAGCAATAATCACAAAAATAATGCATACCATGTCAACTGTTATTCTGAAATTCGTGCTAAACTTAAACAAAATATCAAGAAGTCTTACAATGATTATATTGCGCAGTGTGAGAGTAATATTCAAAACGATCCAAGTTCTTTCTGGAAATTTGTAAATTCAAAACGGAATACATCAACATTTCCCGAAAATATGTCATTGGACAATTCTAAATTTTCAACACCTGAAGATATAGCAAATGGTTTCGCTTCTCATTTTAAATCGGTCTATACAATGCCTTCGACTAATCCTCCTCGTTCCTCCAATACTCTTTCACAAAACCTCATTTCACTTAACCATGTGAGTAGAGACAATGTTCAATCCTCTATTTCAAAATTAAAGTCTAACTTTTCGTGTGGTCCTGATCTCATTCCAAGTTTCCTTATTAAAGATTGCGCCTACCCGCTGTCGAATGCTCTTTCCCATTTATTTAATTTATCATTAAAAACAAATACATTTCCTGATAAATGGAAAATTACACGGATCACTCCCATTCACAAATCAGGTGATACAGCTGACATCAAAAACTATCGTCCCATTGCTAATCTATCGAATTTCAGTAAAATATTTGAAAAACTAATATACGCAACTATTTATAACAAAGTTAAAAATATTATTTCATGCTCTCAGCATGGGTTTATGGAAAAAAGATCGACAACTACCAATTTACTATATTTCACCCATACTGTTTCTTCTGTTCTAAATCTCAAAGGCCAAGTTGATTGCATATACACAGACTTTTCCAAAGCATTCGACAAGGTAGACCATTCTATTTTAATCAAGAAACTCCATGACTTCTCTTTATCATCATCATTAATTGATCTTCTTTCATCGTACCTGTCTCATCGTCAGTTATTTGTTCAGTTTCTTGGTCGCAAATCCTCACCCTTCATTTCTAGCTCTGGTATTCCCCAAGGTTCCAACCTAGGCCCTTTGTTGTTTTTATTATTTATTGATGATGTTACACATATTTTACACTCTAATAAACTGCTATTCGCTGACGATTTAAAAATATTTTATCCAGTTTCTTCCGCTATTGATTCTCAAATTCTTCAAAACGATCTTAATAATTTATCTAGTTGGTGTTCAATAAATAATTTTAGCTTAAATTTAAATAAATGTTCAGTCATGTTTTATACTAGGAAATCTTCTCCTCTTTTATTTTCTTACAGCATTAATAACCTTCCTCTAACTAGTTGCTCTTCTTTTGATGATCTAGGCGTTACATTTGACTCTAAGTTCACTTTTGTGAGTCATATTAATCGTATTTGCAACTCATCTCTCCGTATGCTAGGTTTTATTATTCGTACAACTCGTTCCTTCCGTGATGTTACTGCTATTTTCTCACTTTACTATGCCTTTGTCCGCTCCAAACTAGAGTACTGCTCCATTATCTGGAATCCCATTTATGAAAATCATCAGGACCACATTGAATCTATTCAAAAAAAAATTTTAAAATATATATATTTCAAAATTAATAGAAACTAACTATTCAATTAAATACTTAGAGTTGTTACGAACATTTGACATACATAGCCTAATAGAACGTCGCGACTTCCAACTTGTTCATCATCTCTCTCAATTGATCCAAGGTGAAATAGATGATCCTACTTGCTTAAATCAACTTCCTTTCCACACTCCTTTCATACACACTCGCAATTTTCAAACTTTCTATCTTCCTACTCCACGCAATAATGCCTTATCTCTTTCTCCTATATACCGAATGTGTCAAATTTATACCGACAAATTTTCAAATATCGATGTATTCCGTTACTCCCCCAAAAAATTCATAAAAATTCTTAAAAACATAAAGTGACATCGTTGCATGTTGTTCTTTTTTATTATTTTTATTCATTGATCGTTGTACAGAAATTTACTCATTTTTATGTAATGTATTTCATGTATTTTTTTTGCCTGCCCTCTTACTGGGTTTTTACCTGTTGGGCATTGTATCGATAAATAAATAAATAAATAAATAAATAAATAACATGGTAAACAGGTTTTCCTTGCACAAAAGTGACTTTTTCATTTTAGATATTAATGCCTCAAATAAATAACGTACATAATTAAATTCTGCATCTATTTCAATAATCATATTTTATTTTGCACATTTCGTAACTGAGCAAAATTGAATTTAAAATTTTGTAAAACTAATTATAGTGTTAGTGTTACTGTTAGCGATGGTATTGGAATAAAATCACAAACAAATGTAATGACATTTTACCTGTCAAAAATTTAATATTTTGATTTATGTTTATTCCTATGATAAACCAAGACTTTGCTTAATCTCAAATGTAAACAACTTTAAACATGTGCTTGTTACGATTTTTAAGCCAATGAAATTCTGCCGTCTACACCACGTGATCTACTAAGTTTAGCAGCAGATAAACCTGTTTATTTGCTGTAAATGGCCGCGCACTTACTTTAGTAAATCTCAACTCACTTCAAAACCAACTGAGGTGAGTTTTTGTCAAATCGAACGCAACTATTGATATAACACAAGTAAGACATTTATTTTAAAATTCGCAAAATTAAAGGCTTGGTTTATAAAGTTTATATTTTTAGGGCTACTGGTTCATTAACAATGTGCAAGCTGTGTCGGACACACGGGCCCCGCGATATTAGGGGCCCCGCAGTAATTGAGATGTTACACAAAATTAAATGTTTTACTGAACTTCAAAATTATTAATATATGCCACAGCATATTATTTAAAAATAGTTCCTTTGTATTGTAAATATTTGGTAACTAAATACATAATTAAAGAACCTCTTATTTTATCTTTTGTACTTTTGTTAGTTACAAAATAAATTAAATTATTAACTATTTGCTTGCTACATGTGTAATTAATACACAGTTTAGGTATATAGGGCCCCATAAGAATTATTTGTAAACGGGCCCCGTTTATCCTAGTTACGCCACTGTTCATTAATATTTTATTTAAATTTCGTATCGACCAATGGAACTACAGATCGACTCTTAACAGACAAGTTCGAGCTAATTTTAAGACCGGTGTTTGTTGTTCATTATTGCTGGCTTGTCAGTATATTTGTAAACTTCAAATGAAGAATGTCTTCTATTCATGTCTCGTGTAAGTGCAATTCTCACGAAAAACATTTATTGGGCGAATTTAAATAGTGTATATTTGTTTCTTCTAGTGTCGAAGTTTCGTGATATGAATTTTAATGTGTGCTGGTTTTAAGTGGATTAATTGGTGAAATAAGTGAAATTTTGCTCCAATAAACGTTCAGTGGTAGCTGATTTCCTTAGTCCTGTTTCCTGTTGGCCAAATTGGACTGAAAGTAGGCGAGGTTGGTCCAACATTTATCTCATTTTATTTGATAATTCTTCTACAGTATTAATAATAGTTAATCAGTCAATAAAAAGATTGTCTTACCGAGAATAGATAGTAATTAGAAATTATTTCACCTAAGTTTATACAGGCTGTCCGGATTTCGAAGGCAACCATTGGGATCTCGGAAACTATTAGAGATACGACTTTGGTTAACTTAGACATCTGTACACTCATTAAATTGCAGATTTTCATTTCTATACAGATTATCATTATAATACAGATTTTTTTCATTTTTATACAAATTATGATTATGATACAGATTTTCTTTTCATTTCGATACAGATTATCATTATGATACAGATGGATTTTATAACCAATTTATTAGTTTATAGTTTATTTTTTATAATTATTATGAATAGTCGTAGAAAAATAGTGTATGCAACTCATGTATAATAACTATTAATACATTCGCATGAATTAAACTTTATGGTATCATGCTCGTGTATTATAAACTATCATTATAAACTCGTTGTATAATATACTATTAAATAACTATATATCGACACATTACCCTTCTATTTAATGAAATAAACCAAAACTAAAACGCAGAAGCAAGGATTTGTGATGATTCGATGATTTTTGTAGTAAAACGTATCGGTCAGGGGCGGATACGAGGTCTAATGTCGGCTCGGGCAATGTGGCAGACCGGCGCGATCCGAAATTAATCACAATTTGCAAAAAAGAAAAATTATTGTTTTTGAGGCTGGATTCTGGAATACCTACCAGCCTTGAATTTTTTGTTGCAATGTCTTCTTTTAGTTAAAATATAACAAAGAAACACAAAATTAGAACGCGGAAGCAGGTATTAAAGAAACACAAAAAAAAATCATTTATTTGACAAATTAACACTACAAAAATTAATAATAGATGGAGTCTAAGGTTAAATTTAACTAAAACTAATATAATTACCCCTTAACCTTAAAATTAATTTTAATAAAAACTAGATACGTATTTCGAGAACTAAGTTCTCATCATCAGTAATACAACAAGTGAAAAGTTAAACAGAGTAGTCAAGATTACTCAACATGTCAACCATGCCAGAGGTCCTAACAACTCTGAAACAAGGACCTTTGGCATGGTTGACATGTTGAGTAATCTTGACTACTCTGTTTAACTTTTCACTTGTTGTATTACTGATGATGAGAACTTAGTTCTCGAAATACGTATCTAGTTTTTATTAAAATTAATTTTAAGGTTAAGGGGTAATTATATTAGTTTTAGTTAAATTTAACCTTAGACTCCATCTATTATTAATTTTTAATATGACTTCCCGGTCAACGGAGTTAAATAACTACTTCAAACTTAAAACTAAGATTAAATTAATTAGTGCTGACATTTTATTTCTTAAAAATTGTAAAGTAAATTCAGTGTATCCAAAATTTATGAAAATCACAACTTCCAAAAATTGTAAATATTCTGAAAATATAATAAGATTTGCTAAAAATAAATGGTTAGATTCGGAAATTAAAAATGATTACGCTAAAAGAAGTAAACTCGAAATTGAAGCATATAACTTACACCTTAAATTAACTAAAAATTTAAATAATTTAGAATATCACGAGTAGTCGGTCTTCGAGAATAAAATATATGAAGTAATTAGCCATAAATTTTCTAAAAAAATTAAAAATCAGAATAATAAATTTAAACGGTTAATACCTAATAATACAAAAGAACAAAGTTCTATAAAAGAAAACATCGTTGTAAACCAATCGTCGGAAAAATTTTCTAAAGATGAAATTAACTTGTTAAATAAAGGTTTAAAATATTCACCAAATAATATTAACTCACCGTTAGAGGATATAATAGCTTGCATTGAAACCAGCATTAAATATTTCGATAATGACACTAAAGATTACATTAGGAACGCTTGTAAAATTCAAATATCTAATAATATAAATCGTTTTAAAAATAAACCTAATAATAATGATATTAAACTGATAAATAATCTTAAACAACGCGACGTATTTTATTTAAAGGCAGATAAAGGGAATAAAATTGTCATATTAAATAAATCAGATTATTTTAATAGAGTAAATAATCAATTAAATAACGGACCTTACACGCAAGTAAACAAAAATCCATTACCTAAAATGCTCAGAGAATATAAAAACACCCTTAAAAACTGCCCAAATTTAATCACTAAAGATATAAATTTTAAACTTAACGTTTCAAACCCAGTAGTTCCAAAAATGTACTGTCTTCCAAAAATTCATAAACCAGGTAATTCAGTAAGACCTATAGTTTCTGACATAAATTCACCAACTTATTTGCTTTCAAAGTGGTTAGTCAATGAATTTAGTAGTTTTCCAAATCAACCTCAAACATTTTCCGTACAAAATTCATTACAATTTAACGATAAAGTTAAAGACATTATATTAGATAAAAACGAAATAATGGTTTCTTTTGACGTCAGTTCTTTATTTCCAAGTGTACCTATCCCGGAAACTTTAGAATATTTGAAAACATTTTTAGAAAATAACGACTTAGAGGATTCAAAAATTAATGAGTATTTAAAACTTACTGAACTTTGTATGAAGCAAAATTACCTTCAAGTAAATAATAAATATTACCACCAAAATGAAGGCACAGTTATGGGAAATAGTTTCACTATTTTTAGCTAATTTATTTATGAGTAATTTCGAAATTGAGTTTAAGAAAAACAACAATTATTTTCCTAGAGTTTGGATTAAATATGTAGATGATATTTTTGCCATAGTTAATACCAATAAATGCGATTTGAAAAAGTTTCTGGACAGTTTAAATTCAGTTTTCCCATCAATTAAATTTACAATCGAAAAAGAAACCAATGAACAGTTACCTTTTTTGGACGTACTGGTTATTAGAAACAAGAACAAATTAGATTTTGATATCTATAGAAAATCCACGAACACTAATAGATTTATAACGGCTGACTCAAATCATTTTTGGCAACATAAATTAGCTTCGTTTAATTTCTTAATAAACAGATTAACTAAATTTCCTTTAAACAAAAAACGATTTAAAACTGAACTAAACTATATTAAAGAAATAGCTAAGTATAACGGCTTCCCGGTTAAAACTATCGATAAATTAGTTCATAAATTTAAAAATCGCCAATCCATTTCTAATTTTACAACGCTAACGCCATCTAATAATAAAAATAATAATAAATACATAACACTACCGTACGATAAAGCTTCCAAAAGTTTAAACAAAAATTTTAAAAATCATAATTTAACAGTAACTTAAATCAAATAATACCATTAAATCGTTATTAGGTAATCCTAAAGATAAAATAGATATTAACAAAAAATCCGGTATTTATAAAATTAGTTGTAATGATTGTAATAAAGTTTACATCGGTCAAACTAAAAGACAAATTGACACTCGGTTTAAAGAACATTTTTATCATCTAAAAAGCGGTAATCCAGAAAAATCTAGCGTAGCTTAACATATGTTCATTAATAATCACAAAGTTAACAATTCTAATATTAAACTTTTAAAACATATTGATAATGATAGATATTTAGATGCATACGAGAGTTTAATAATAAATAAATATAAAAATAATTTGATGAACGCAGATCTCGGCCCCATACCAAATTCAAAACTTTTCAATTTATTACAAAGTTAAATTTTATTGGACGATTTAATATTTAATGACTCATTATTGGACGAAAATTATCTTAGTTTATAGGTAATCATTCACCTGTGACTCCCATCCCTATATAATCCCAGTTCTCTCCCTTGTTTTTCAGAGTTGTTAGGACCTCTGGCATGGTTGACATGTTGAGTAATCTTGACTACTCTGTTTAACTTTTCACTTGTTGTATTACTGATGATGAGAACTTAGTTCTCGAAATACGTATCTAGTTTTTATTAAAATTAATTTTAAGGTTAAGGGGTAATTATATTAGTTTTAACACTACAAAGACTAATTAAAAACCTAAATTTTTCATTATGATTAATTCTTAATTGTTACTAATTATTAATAAAAATAATAATATCCAAATTATTATTTTTTTTAATTACTTTATACACTTAGAATTGAAACAAGAACAAAAGCAGAAATGATTGTAAACCCTTGATCTATAGTGAACACGATTTAAACACTCATATTCGATAAAACTAATCTCCGAGCAATACCTATGTAATTTTATTTATTTATTTATTTATATATAAGAAAGTCAGTATTAAATAGTATACAAATAACTCAAATAAAATTTAAGAAATATTTTGAATGTACGTAAACTACAACAAAATAAATCAGTTACATTTGGTACAGAAGCTAAATTATTGTAAGCATGTACTAATCTAACTAGCGGTAAATTCATTGCAGAGTTTGTTCTACATTGCTTAACAAAAAACAAATCAGATAATCGAGTAGAATGATGAGATATCCGTAAAGAAAATTTATTTAAAATAACAGGAGTATCTATAAAATTATTTAAAATTTTAAATAAGAAAGACAGATCCAAAAGTATTCGTCTTTTTTGTAACGAAAGTAACAGAATCGAATTATGTGGATACCTGAAATTCAAAATAGAAATAAATTTTCTTTGGACACTCTCGATTCTATTTATATATACATGATAATGCGGTAACCAGCAAACAGTAGCGAATTCTAACTAATAACTCAATAAATGATAATTAATCTTTTTTTTATATTTAGGAGATTAGAAGTTATGTATATTAAGTAGTATATTGTCACTGGGTATTTGTAAACATGTAACATGTAGAATTTACAACACAAATATGAAAGGCAGGGTTCACATTTTTTCAAATACATATTCTTTTTTATTTTCCCCTTATATTGTTAGTGTATACATAAAATCACGCATTTCCCACTTAGTGGGTTAGCACAAACCCGAAAGAATAAAAATAACATCAACCAAAAAATATCACTCTCTCTTTCAACAACATTCTTACTAACCTGACATCATAGGTACAACATATATTCCTCACTCTTAATATATTAAAGTGACCGAAGAATTCATTTAAATAATAAGAAATGTTATGATCCATTTATAATATCTGAGTTTTTTGAATTTTTTAAACTAAAATTTCACGTTCACGTAGAAATTACATTTTTCAAAAATTGTCGATTATTAATTTATATTAGTGTAAACAAAAACTTTCTTTATAAAACTGTTTTTACAGTTTATAGAAATTAGATTCCATTCTCGAGATATCGAGTGATAAAGAAGTGGCCGTTCTTACAAAAAAATCAAAAAAGTTAGATTACGCCGGAAGTGGTTGATCATGAGTAAAATATTTTTATTATTCCGTATGCAAAATTTTCCGCTGAACTCAATGGTAAAATAAAAAATATAGAATTCTATTCAAAATAAGAAAGTTAGGGTCTACTTCCGGTTAAACCGGAAGTGCTACTGCTTTGAGAATATTTATTATATATACGGTTGTCAAGGTAACAGTGGTAACATAACAGACGATTTGTAAAAAAATATCAACATTTTCTAACTGCTGTGGAAAAAAATATCACTAGAAATATAAGCAAATATGTTTCACATCAAGTACCTAGGTACGTTTGCGGATTGTAGTTACTAAGAATTCCTTGCGAATCGAATTGTCACAAAATATACCACTCTTATGATATTAGAAGAAAAACATATTTTTTAACATGGTTGGGGGTTCAACTTTGTTTTATTTAATACTGATACCTACCTAGTAAAAAGGGCTATCGCACATCTGGGCCGTTCAAATTTTTTTGACATTGATATTTAGGTCCCAGTCCGCTCCTGCATTTGACGAAAATCGGGGGGGGGGGGGTTACCTTCATTTTATAGGAATTAAACCCTACTTTCTTTCAGAAAAAATGTCAGGATCACTTTAAATATTAATTTCCGCGCCCTAATTTTATGGAGTGTTTTTAATGGTTTTGCAACTATATTATAACCATTTTGGCTGATTAAAAAAGTATTATTTATTGAAAAATTGCAGTAAAAATAACAATAATTATTCCGGCCGGCCCGATATTTAGTTTCAGTCCACCGGGCATTTGCCCGGTCGGCGTATACGGGGCCTGTCGTTGGTTATCACGTATCTCACAATGAAAAGTTAAAGAATATTGCAAAGAAAATGTGATTATTGTAAACATTTATTAACCACGAAGCGAAGCAGTCCAATTGGCAGTTATAGGTAAGGTTACTCATTGTTTTTTTTTATATTAAAAAAGTTTTCAAATTTACCACCTTTATTTACTTCTACCACATTCCAAGTTCATTGACATTTCTTATTTTCAAGATAGATATTTTCAATTTATTAATTTACAGTTAAAACATGTCTATTCTTTAAAATATTCGTTAATTTCAATGTGATATACTTGACAACCAACGACATATTTTATTACAGAAACTCATCGTATCTTCACAAATCCTTGCTTCTGCGCCCTAAGTTTGGTTTCGCATTTACCTAATCTGAATTCCGCCTATAAATTGCATTCAAAGAAATAAAAAAAATGCTAAAGGATTACATTAAATTAATTACAAATGATGTATGAATCCCAGTGGCGTGCACGGGAGTAAAACTAAAAGGTATAAGACGCTGACGCCCGTGGCGCCTTAAGGAAGAGAAAAAATATCTATTTACTGCTATAATTTATTTAAATCTGGCATTACATTATCATATTTGAAGAACAATTTACCGATCAACATACACAGCTAAGTGCAGACATCTGTTGAACAAAAAGATTACTCAGAAAATGAATTTCTAACCTACAAATTTAAATTTGGCAGTAAATGTCAAGCTTCATAAACACGTGTTTGTATTTTTATATTATTAATTAATAATAATTGTAGTGTAAATTTTATTTAAAAGCAATAAATATAACAATCAATCATGGCAGAAAGTGCAGGATTTCATCTAGAGTGTATGATACCAGAATTAGAGCAAATTCGAAGGTTGAATTTGTTTACTGCAGAAGAATTAAGGTCTGTATTGTACTTAAAAGGGTTTTTGCGATAAATGTGTAACTCTCTTCAATACCTAATTATTTTATAGCGAAGTTTATAAAAAAATAAAGGATTTTCAACACAAAATAGAAAGTTCCGAAAAGGAGAAACAAGATTACTTAGCTTACATTAACTACGAAGTTAAACTGTTAAGAAAGATTAAATTACGAAGTGATAGATATCTTATATTTGAGAATATGGATGAAATAGAATACGCATTTTCAAAACAAGTGTCGAAACTATATAAAATGGCCTTAGTGTATTTCAAATCAGACGTAAAATTATGGTTGTCCTATATAAATTTCTGCACACAAACAAGATTTATTAATGCTGTATCTGATGCATTTAAACAAATGTTGCAAGTTAGATTCAAGTTTTAAGTTACAGAATAAATTACATAAACACTTATTATTGTAGGTACATAGTGATAAAGTTCATTTGTGGAAATACGCTGCAAGATGGGAATTAGAAGAATTAAACAACATTGATGGAGCTTTAAACGTTTTAAAACAAGGAATTCATCATCACCCAGATTCTAAAGAACTCTACACCGACGCATTCAAATTTGAATTGGAATCAGTTTCCCGAGAAATTGAACACAATGAAAATGTGGGCCTAGTTCAAAACAACTGTGAAACAAATGTTTTAAGGGCCGATGTTATGTTTAAAACATCCGTTAAAACCATTGGAGACGATGTTGAATACATTATTTCATTATTGGAAATAGCTACTTCATTTAATTTTACTAATATATTGCAAAAGAATATTGTCGAATATCTTATTAAAAATTGTTGGAAAAGTGAACTAATGTGGCACGCAATGGCTCTTAGAGAACTGAACGGATTACATTACGGCGAAGGCGAAAATAAAGAAAAGAAATCCAGAATTCAGCTTTGTATAACAGTATATAAATCAGCAATTCGAGTAGTTTCGACTAGTTTAATGTGGGAAAAATATTTAGATACACTTATAAATCTATATCGGGATAAAAAGAAGAAAAATAACATGAAAGATATTTTATTAAAAGCTTTCCAGGACGGGTATAACGTTGGATTTTTACTAGAAAAACATTTCAAAGTTTGGATAGAAATGGAAGAAAGTCAAAAACAATTAGAAATTTTAGTAATGGCCACTACCGCTCGTCCATCATCAGTATATTTGTGGATTTCGCGCTTGCAGCAATATATTTCACTCGAACAAGAAGAACAATTATATTCAGTGTCCAAGGAAGCCATAAAGATTTTAAAAGAAAAGTCTTTACCCGTATACAAGCTTCTAATTAAATATACAAGTTTAAAAGTAAATAATTTCCTAGAAATGAAAGCTATATTTGAGGAAGGAATCACACGAGAAGCAGAAGTCTCTTCAGAGTTGAAACCAATGTATATTGAATGGTTATTTGTAGCCAAAAACATAAAAGTCGCTAGAGAAGAATATGATAAAATATCTCAATATTTACCGTATTGCGCAGCACTTCATAAAAAGATGGTTCAACTAGAAATGGGGCGACTGGGTTCTGTATGCATGAATTCCATAAGAAATGTACATAAACTTGCATGTCACCAGTTTGGAAAAAATAGCACTGATGTATGGTTAGATTATATTAAATTTGAAAAGACTGCCAGCCCTAGATTAGTCTCAGATGTTTATAACAATGCAAAAAATACTTTAACTGAGAATCTTGTTAGTAAATTTATGTCTGAATATGCATTATTAAATACTTGTTCGAATTAATTTTTTTTGTATCTATTCAAATATATATTATGTAAGAATATAATATAAATACATGGTTGAATCTAGAAAAAAATACTGAAATATTGAATAAGCCTAAAAAATATGTAGCATTCCATTTAAGAAAATATAACTTTATGTTATAGTTTGAGAATCACTGGTTAAATTTTGTTTATTTAATAAGTGAATGTCCCCCTTTCATCTGCTATAACTTTTATTTGAATGATTTTCGTCTATTTTCAAAATGATCGAGGTGTCCCGTATCCGAGAAACATCCATGCTAAAAATATGTCAACTTTCAAAATAGGACATGCTACGCAAATTATCCCTATTTTTCAACGAAGAATTCATTTAAATAAAACATGGGATGTTCCATTTAAAAACCCTGAGTTTTTTGAACTTTTTAAACTTCAAATTCACGTTCACGTAGAAATTACATTTTCCAAGAATTGTCGGTAATTAATTAATATTCGTGTAAACAAAAGTTTGCTTTATAAAACTGTTTTTACAGATTATAGAAATTCGATTGCATTCTCGAGACATCGAGTGATAAAGAAGTGGCCGTACTAACAGAAAAAATCAGAAAAAGTTAAATTATGCTGGAAGTGGTTGATCATGAATAAAATATTTTATTGTTTCGTATACAAAATTTTCCGCTGGATTCAATGGTAAAATAAAGAATATAGTATTCCATTTAAAATAAGAAAGTTAGGGTCTACGTCCGGTTAAACCGGAAGTGCTACTACTTAGAGAATATTTTAGTTGAAACGGGCATATAAGAAAACTCCTAGATACCAAATTTCGTAAAACAATATTGAGTAGTTTTTAAAACAACGACAGCGTAAGCTCCTCCTGGGACACATAGGGTGTTTCAAAAATACTGTAAAAAAATTTAAGGGGTCCGATCTTCCATAGTTTCCGAAATTTGAGGCAGTGAAAAATGAGTTTTTACGGGGTTTACGTCTGCTATCTAGAAAACTATAAGAGTTACGAATTTGATTAAATGGGATTTGTTTACATTTCAGAGGTCATCTTAGATGTGCTTTTGTTTTTTTAAAAAAAAATCAAGTAATTGTACTATGTTAAATGTGGCGACTTTGACCAATATTTAATTTTCAAATAACTTCGTAACTATTAGAAACTGAGAAAAACGTTTCATATAAAATTTTATTGTTTTTTTATAGTCTATTAACTGACATGGACAAAATTTTGTTCGATTACTATCTTTGTCAGTTTTTTTCGATTTTTCGCTTTTCTTGAACAGTTGAAGATCAGTCCTATGTTGATTAAGCTTTTTTACTTATATTGGTCAGTACTATATGCCCTTAACTTTTTTTACAGTATTTTTCAAATAGCCTGTATATATATACATATATATATATATATATGTCGCGGGGTAGTATCACTGGCAAACTCTATGTCGACCAACACTATTTCAGAACCACAGCGATAATATAAACGCGATGATCTCAGCGAGGCGGACATGCACTCACCCTGAGCACCGCTACACACTGATTCCATCCAAGCATTGTAGCCAAGAATGCTTGACGTTTCGATTACGACAATACAATTAAAAGATTATAAGTGATTCATGTAATACTTGATTCATTAAATGATCGTTACGACATGCTTTGATATTACAATCTCCGACATATATATATATATATATATATATATATATATATATATATATATATATATGAATTGTAAATATTAGACAATTATTAAAAACTAATTAAGATTAAAACTATAATTAACTATATAACACTAACACTATTTATTTAACCAATTAACACTACTATTTATTTCCACGATATTACAAATTATTTATTTCACTACGCGTTCCAATCTTAGACTGCCGGTATGTTGCAGACTCTTGTAGACTGTTTACGCGATATTTATATCACTATATACTTATATCACGTTCAACTGTCCGCCTACCAACCTCCACAGCGTCTATATACTCAACTGACTCAACAGCGTATATTCAACTGCTCGGACAGAAGTCACACCTTTCACTTCACTGTCTGTCTATTTATGTAACTCTTTCACTCCTTTCTGTCACAGTAATTATTTTGCGTAAGATTATTTTTATTAAATTTATTATGTTTTGTCTCTAATTAGGTATTTAGGTACGTAACCGATGCTGTTGGATAAGAGCTACATTTAACGATACTGGTATTCACGTATTTTATTTCAGTTTATTTCTAGATTTCAGTGTGAGAACATCGATATCGTATTGATTGATTTGTGTAGTGATTCAGGTGAGAGAGCTAATCTAGCATGTGTATGATTGTGAGTTGAGTCTTACACACACTTTTAGTTTACGATGGCAAGAGTAATGCAGATACGGATTTGTATGATTATTCTCTTATTTTACTGCGTTGTCCTTTATCCTTATCCTTGTTGAACGGTCGCGCCCGGTAGAGCCTCCAGGTGTGATGAGAGAGCTGATAAGGGTAACCAGGAATGCGATATATGTGTCCACGATTGCTAGCCTCGTGGGTTTTCGCTGATTGACCGCGTGGTAACGGCAGGGATGGTTTTATCCTGGTTTTGTAACTATGCCCCTAAGGCCGAAGTAAGTCCACTAGGGTCATCAGCACCTGAGCGGAATTCGGGTTAGGGTAGCTCCCTATTCCCATGGGTGGTAATGGCAAGGTTGGTTGTGTAACCATATGTGAGTGCCGGGATAAACCACACCGCTCAGGCTGGCAATGGCAGGTACAGTTGAGTATACGTACGCGTAAGACCGGTGCCAGGGTGGCAATGGCAGGTACAGTTGAGTATACGTACGCGTAAGACCGGTGCCAGGGTGGCAATGGCAGGTACAGTTGAGTATGTACGCGTAAGTCCGGGGCCACACTGCTATGGAGTAGCAGGTATGCGTTTCGCATAAGGTGACATTCCCTTTTCCCTGTTCTGTTGGACTTTGTTGCATACGTGTGTTATTTGTGGTGTGATTTTGCAATACATTACCTTGTGGTGGATGCTCGTGTATTTTGTGAATGATTGCCTCCTCACTGAGTGTTTCTCATGTGTTAATTCTTTTGCAGAAATAATCACGGCGTGGAGGAGGATTCCGCGTGACCGGGTTCGGCCAGGCGACGGTCATCTAGATTTGCTATTTTTTGTATTAATACTGAATATACTGTTTTGGGTGATAAATGTGTTTTAATACGCTTATTTTCAGCGCTAACATTTAATCGTCATTTTTCATTTTACTAATATTTCACAGCCTCAGTATCACCAATTATCCGTATGCCATAATCTTCAACACCAATGCCGAGTATTAGCTTCCACTTGCCGTTACTGTCCCCATATACCTAGCTTCCCAATACTCTTCAACACTACCGAGTATTCTCTTTAACAGCTATCCCGGTATACCAGTAACTTTCCGACTCGCCGTTACTGTTCTTGCACACTATAGCTTCCCAATACTCGTCAACACTATCGAGTATTTACATCCACAGCTATCCCAATATAATACCAGTAACTTCCCGAGTACCTACTCGACACCAACTGCATACGCTCACTACGATACTGCTGTGCTTCTCAAACTCACTAACACTCTATATGAACATCTCTATGTCTCTCCATGTAACTAACTAACTGTCTCTCGAGCATAGCTACGTCCCTTATATACAGCTGCTATTATTTTCTAGAACAGTCTAGAATATTCGAACACATAATAACAATGAACACAAAAGGTTCAGGCGACCGGAAGTAATTAAACACGTCGCGACCAGTCTGTTTACATCGGCCGGCTACTAGCGCGATTACGTCACCGCTATAAATAGACACTCGCTTACAGTGGCGGCGACGGCGGGCGTCCCGTGTTACATTATTATATTTTCTAATCATGATTATTAATAATATTAATCGGTTAAATCGACTATCCGGCCGGTTTTCTAGTCGGCGACTAGTCAGTAAAAAGACTGATTAACCAGCTTAGTATATGACAACGCATAAAAATAATATATAGAAATTTTATTAGTAAATTAATTAGTAACAATATTTATTTATTATAAGACTGATATAACAAAAAGAAAAATCTAAAACAAAACATAAAAAAATGATTTGTATATGTATACGCAAGATTACATGTTATTAATATGTAATTATTTCATTATTTATTAATCAAAGGCAGATTGTGCTGAAGAAATGTTAGGCAAATGTACATTTGAGACTTACACATTACTTTGGAAACAAACAAATTTCAGTGAAGAACGATTATTAATCGGCTTCTAAAATGGCCGAAAATTCGGTAGTCGGTTAGTTGGCCAAAACCGTAGTCGGTACATCGGTAATAATTATACAACATAACATTTAAATAATGATTACTCTGATCATTTCTTTTTATAAACATAAATATTTACTTCGCCATTTTCTATGTTAAAATATTTGTACTTTCCGTGAAGGGGCAGTCTAGATTACACGTATACAGGCTGATTCAGCATGAGTGTGCGAAAATAAGACCATAGGTATATGAAGGTATGTCCGGAAATTTTTCGTTACGGAGTTACAGCCCTTTGAAAGTACACCTCATCAAATACATTTTTATTAACTTGGAATACAACATATATAAATGCATATTTATCCTTTATTTTGTTTCTGTATTTCAACATTTTTTATCGTTATTTTTTACCTGTTAATTTTTTTATTTATATGCAGTAGTTTTTGTGATGCTTTAACTTTTAGAAAGAGTCAAATTTTAAATGCTTTAAAAGACTAAAAATTTTTTTGAGATAGTCCCGCATTTTTTACGGAAGAGTGGAAGGGCCAAAGGTATAATATTATTTAAAACTGGTACTACCACTTTTTTAACCAGCTTTACCACTTTTTTAAATGGTACTACCACATTTTGAAAGTGGTACTACTACTTTTAAAAAGTAGTAGTATCATTATTTTTTCACTGTACCCAACGTTCCGGCAAATGGACCGCAATCTGTTCCCGAGTTAAATAAATATAACAATAACCCAACCTGGCTTTTGTGCGTTAGATTAAGTTATTGTTGTTATATTTATAGATATATACTGTTTCTGTCGTCACAAATGAGACGTAGTATTTGAAGTCGAGGCCAGACTGCGATCTCTTTGTCGCAACATTCGGCAGGTACGTAAATAAATGATATTACTACTTTTTAAAAGTAGTAATACCACTTTTAAAAAGTGGTAGTATCAGTTAATAAAGTGGTAATATCAGTTTAAAAAGTGGTAGTACCGGTTAAAAAAGTAGTAATACCAGTTAACAGTTAAGTTCGTTACAATAATAATAAAATAATAATAATATTAGCTTGTAGAACAAGCCTTGTTTTAAAAATGTCAAATTTCATTATATAATAATAAAAAATAATAAATAATATCACACAAATTTATCATAATATGATTTTAAGGTAGAACATGATTTATATTCAAATATTTTTTAAAATCGTTCTTTATATAGGAATAAAATATTATATATATTTAAATTTGACATTTTTTAAAACAAGGCCTATGCTATCAGCACCTTCTATTATGCTTTATTTTCAACAATATAATAATACGTATAGAAAAAGTCAGAGAATGTAAATGAAGGTAGAAAAGGGATCTGCCTACGACATACAGTCATTTTTCATTAGTTTTAAAAACTTGTTCTAAATCGTAAAATTATCTTTCTGTTAAGTAATTCTTTAATTTTGTTTTGAGGAAAGTAAAATTTTGTATTGTTGTTAAAGACCTGAAGATTGTTGAAGATCTTCGTGTCTAGTATATTAGGTACTCTTATATTAGTAGTATATTTAGTATAAGGAATTCTGAAGTTTTGTTTTTACTTACTGTAATCAGAGCTGAGCAGTATTTCAAATACAAATATTTGAAATACGTATTTAAAATACTTTCATTGTATTTGGTATTTAGCCTAAAATACTTTTTAAAAACAAGACTGTATTTTGTATTTGGTTAACTTTGAAGATAAGTATTTGGTATTTTAAAGTATTTGAAATACCTTCAATCAGTATTTGAAATACATAAATTGTATTTCAAATACATAAACAAGTATTTAAAATTCAATTAGACATATTTGAAATACAATTAAATGTATTTCAAATACAATAAAATGTATTTGAAATGCTTTCTAGTGATACCATAATTTAAATTACCGACATTACCAACTGACGGAAGCTGTTACTAGCTTCATTCGTATTGCACTGAGCTGAGTCGCAAACGTGTATTTTTTTTTTTGGATTTGTTGTGTTGCAGTGTCATCAATTCATAATCATTAGGTAAGTATTAAGTAAGAACTTTGGCTTCTGTTGTTTTCAGAAATAAGTATTTATTATGTTTAATTACTGATTGAATAGTTTTTGTAGATAATCATTGTAAATGTTTTTTAACCTTAATATCTGTAGAAGGGGAATCCCGGAAGTTAATATATTAATTTTTTTTAAAAAGATGAACTTGTTGTTTGTTAACAATATTTTCATAATAGATATTTTATTTAGTATTGCATTATAATAAATACATAATTAAATAAAACACTGGTGTTTTTTAAATTTCAGTTTTTGACATTGAAAGCCGCAGAAGAATGTACTACTGAAACTGATATAAGAGTGTTGATAATGATATTGAAGACCCAGAATAACCTTTGTGCAATATACAATCAATTACAATGTATGGTATATAAGTATTTCTTTATAATATTTTTTTTAATAAACTTTATGTAATAAATTAACTGTGTTTGAACTTGTTTTACCATATTTTGTATTTGAAATACTAATCACGTTAAAAATACTTGTATTGGAATTCCAATTTGCTGTATTTTGTATTTAATACCAACAAAATACTTTCGGTATTTGGTATTTCAAATACTACTGCATATTAAATAGTATTTTGTATTTGAATTTTACAAATATATAAATTCAGTATTTTGTATTTGTATTTAAAATACTTTCTGTGAGTATTTTGCTCAGCTCTGACTGTAATCTACTACAATTTAAAGCGTCTGTTATGAGATGATTATTTTGAAATTAGACTAAACTGGAGTATTGAAATGAATAAAATAGATTGGAATGAGCTGATGTATTTTTAGAGTGAAATATATATGAACATTGGAATTTGCAAGAAAAGGTAGTAGAAGATAAAAAAAGGTTTAAAGTAAGAGGATAGGCGGGTGTATATTAACATTAGGAACGTAATAGAAAGACAATTCAAGAAATATACACAAAATATATTTTTTCTAATGAAATGCAAGAACTTGTAACTTCATACGATAACAGTTAACGGTATTATTGTTTTAACTTAAAATCTGTATATATAACTATCTTAACTTAACTAACATGCAAAACATACCCGGTGACTATTAACGTTTCCTATTTAAAACTCCAGAGTACATTCAGATATCGATTTTATATTTTTCTCTCTTACAGACAAAAGGTTGAAAAGTATTCCTAGCAAATTTCAAGCGTTAAAATCGTAAAACAAATGAATAGCGATTTTCTAAATTTGTTATTCAAATCTACTATTACACGTTGGTAATTTTATAATCAATTTAAAACTAAGTTGGTAATTATTGAAAAAAGGGGCTACACACGTTCCGGTTTACCGGAGAGGCCTGCCTTGAGGGTGACCTAACACTAGTGGTGATCTCTGATTCGATATCCGGCGTGTGCAGCCGCCTAGTTGTAACATTATCATAAATTTGCTTTAAGTTTGGTCCAATAATCTCGAGATAGCATAAATTGTGCTATTAGGCAACTAATATAAAATGGATCAATTTTTAGAAAACCCTGGGACAGTTCATGTACCAATTTTGAACATTTGTAACAGTTTTATGTAACCTTCAACTTTAGCTAGAAAGTGGCCATTTTTTGCTTAAATTAGGTACCATTACTAAAAGAAATCTCAAGATAATTGGACAAAACTTAGAGCAAATTTATGACAATATTACAACTACCTGAAAATATCACTGACAGTTAAATTTTTTTAAATTTCAATAATCCCCTATTTTGTTTTAAGCTGATTATAAAATTATCAACGTGTAATGGTATATTTGGAATAGGAATATTTGTCAACCTTTTGTCTGCGAGATAAAAATTTAAAATCAATCTAAATATAGTTTCAAACCGGATTCGTTTTTTAATAGCCAGCATGTATAATGGGAAATTGTTGAAAACACGACAGAGGGCGAAACGGCTCGCTACTTCCAGTAATTTGAGTCTCCATTGTCTTGGCTGTTCTGTATGCTATATTCCAAGTCAGCTATGCGTCTCAAGGTGCCATAGAAATATGCGGTACAATCCAAAATCTATAAAAAATTATTTATTAATAGCAACATCTGTATTCAACTTGTTGAATTTACTGTACTATTCACCCTTTACTTTTTTAACAGACGTAAAAAATACATTTAAAACGCTGCCCTTAGATGCATATTACGGATAAAACATCATACCTTTCTGATGAATCATTATTGTTTGTATATATTTCATCTGCATTTAACAGATCCAACAAATAATCCATCCCGTCGAATAACTCCAGATGGGGATAGAGGGACTTGCAGCGCGCTGTCAGTTCTGTAAAACAAAAATTTGAAACATTATGTTCGTTACACTTTACGTACAAAAATACCGTCCGTCAAATACAGTTGCAGCCTTCACTTTAGAGGCTGCCGGCAACGTCGTATTGCTTTATCCGACATTTTCTTCGTATTTCAATTGCTATAAAACAATTATTATTAATATATTCAAGTTATTAATGGGTTTATAGAATACAGTTAAAACGCTGTCCTTTACTGCGTTTTATAGATGAACCATAGTCATACTTTTCTGGTTGATTATTATTGATTAGATTTTCACTTCTTTGCAGCACATTATTTAAAACACCGATGTTCGCTACACTTTACGGATAAAAATACCGGACATTCAGATACAGTTGCATTCTTTCCTTTAGTTTAAAGGCTCCCGAATATGTCATATACCACTGCCTGACTTTTGCTTCTTGTAGTTGATTTGTTGTTTACATCCACGTGTTCGAGGGTCAATATAATGGATCTATTTTTAAAACGCTGTCCTCTGCATCTTACAGATAAAACAATGTGCATTGTCAAACATTTCCGATTGTCATTGTTAGTCAAGTTACAGAAAATTTCTCACAAGATGAAGATGGCAGGCAGCCTTTTTCGTTGCGACTTGCACTTGCGACGTCATGCGCAGAACGAACCAAAATACATTCCAGTTCCAGTAACATTATTTATTTTTACGGCGTGCCAGTTGTGTAAACACATTAGTTTAAAAAATGACAAATAGATTACCATATGGGTGCGATTAAATTTATTGTGCTGAAGAAAAAATGTTTAGGCAAAGGCACATTTGAGACTCACACATTACATTAGAAACAAACAAATTTCAGTGAAGAACGGCTTTTAGTGATGATTGAGACTAGTAGACCGGGCCGTTCAATTGGTTTGTTAAAAGGCCAATTAGTCGGTTAGTTGGCCAAAACTGTAGTTGGTACATCACTAATAATTATACAACGTAACATTTAAATAATGATTACTCTGATCATTTTTTATTTACTTACGCCATTTTCATGTTAAAATATCTGTACTTTTCGTGAAGGGAAAATCTATATTACACGTAGTCATGTATATAACCTACCACAATAATGAAAATGGCATCTTGCAAAACATGGCGAGTTACGCAATGGAGGGTTATGATTTTGACGTCACGTGCAAAAAAGAGTGCGATGATGTAGAAGTTGAGATGGAAGCCATTTTTAAAGTTCTGTCTCTCGTCACTTCTGTTTTGACGACATTTGAGTTTTACATAATTTAATAGTTTCGGATGGCTGTGGAAATTTAAAGAATTTCACATTTGTCATGTATTCTTTATAACTATAGCGGGGGCCACTGTTGCAAAGACCAACTATCACTATGACAGCGATTTATTTGTAATCCAGCAACGGAGTGAAATGAGTTACAAGTGTAGTACAAGGAAAATATCTATAGATGGCAACTCGAAATTATGCCTCTGTATAACCCTCCATTCTAAATGCTGTCGCCGTTGGGTTGGCTCTCAACTTTGTGAGCACGATATTTATTTTTGAAATAGTCCAGCATTTTTAATGGCGAAGTTAAGAAGCTGGGAGCTGGACTCGAAAATGAAAGACTGCAGCTAGGACGCAAGAGATTGTCTTCAAAGTTAGTGTTTTGATGTCGGAATTTACCGTTAAATTCAATTACACATAGACGGAGATGTGTACAGAAAGTGAAATCGTTTTGTGTACGAATAATGGTTCGAAATATTTTTGTAACTCGTCCTTTAGGGGGCATTTTACTATCTAATGATTCTATATTTCATAAATGTTCCATACATTATTTATTTACTTTATTAAATAATTTATATACGGGCTGTTGGCCGCGACACCGGAACATGGGACTTTAACATGTAAAATAACACTCTCGTAATTTCCTCCTTCCATAATTTATTTATTTCGTTAAATATCCAGCAGGCAGTGTCCAATACTAAGATAATAAATTACAAAAAGCACAAAGCGATGTTACACCGTAGACATAAAAACATAAATAAAGGACACAGTACATATTTAACTGGTAGCAATAGAATTTTTTTTAACGTATTTAACTAACATTTTGGACACTAGAAGAAAAATATCGAGGCTAAGAAATTTTTATTGATATAGAAAACACATTTGATGAGGAAGGTAAGCAAGAAAAAGATTAGTACGAGCAGTAGGAATGTTAAGTAGGGAGAGGCAGCGGGGATCATCAAACCAGCATGAATAAGTTTGAATAGATATAAGACAGAAGTGTTCTCCCGAAGTTTCTGAGACAGGAATTTGGAATTTCGAATCAGCTGTACATAAGAGAGTACGTCCTGGATAGGCATTTAAGTTTTATAATAAATATACTTTAAAATTTTCTTCTGTACTAACTCACTTAAATCTTGTTAGGATTCATAAGGATTCCAAATGACAGAGCAGTACTCCAGTTTAGAACGCAGGAAGAAGTAATACATACTGCAGATAGCAAAAATATTACTAAATGAACGAGTGTTCCTTATTATGAAGCCAAGCATTCTAATTGCAAAATTGCAGATGATATCTATAGTAATCATTTTCTATTTATTTTAGTTTTAAAAAGGCTTCGAATAAATGTTGTAGATAGAACATAAAATTCTACGTCCAAATCAATAAACAAAATTAATAATGTACGTTCTATAATGGCAGAAATTAGGTATGAAAATGTCGAAAATCACCCCAAAAATAGAGATATCCATGGCATTGAAAATAAAAATTAAGAAATGTTTTCGATTTACCTGTCAAACTGGGTTAATTTATTTTTATTTGTAATTTTTGTTGAAGTGAAAAATTATTTATTTAAGTTAATAGATAATTGTTCAATAGAACAGATATTACAAATAATACCTAATAAAATATATTAGCGTAACTAGACAGGTAAAACATCAAACATTTGATCATTTATACTTATCATTTTCTAATTATTTTAGTTAAAAAAAGCTTCAAATAAATGCTGTAGATAGAGCATAAAATTCTACGTCCAAATCAATAAACAAAATTAATTTTGCACGTTCTATAACGGCAAAAATTAGGAATGAAAATGTCGAAAATCACCCCAAAAATAGAGATATTCATGGAATTTAAAATAAAAATTAAGAAATGTTTTCGGTTTATTTGTCAAGCTGAGTTAATTTAATTTATTTGTAATTTATGTTAAAGTGAAAAATTATTTATTTAAATTAATAGATAATTGTTGAATGAAATAGATATTACAAATAATACCTAATATATATTAGCCTAACTAGTCAGGTAAAACGTGAAACATTTGTTAATTTATCTGTTTCAATTCCATGGTTATCCCTATTTTTGCGGTGATTTTCGACATTTTTATACATACCTGATTTCTGCAGTCACAAAGCATGTAAAATTAATTTTGCTTATTGATTCAGATGCATAATTTTAAGCTCTGCAACTTTTATTTGGAGCATTGTTACCTAAAATTAGGAAGTAGGAAATTACGAAAATATGATTTGATATTTTAAAATCTTAGGTTCTGTTGACGTGTTCTACACTATAACGATATATAAGGTGAAGCGGCTCGGCGGCCTTGTAACAGACTTGCTTTTTCCCGAAAGTACCTGAACATTCTGAATGGAGATCGATAATTATATGAGGAGAAGCGGCTCTGCTCTGCGAGTTTCAGACTATACAACCTACACTGAACTAAATATAGCCGTGTGAAATAAATAGTGCTTAGAATAATGTGTTATAAATAAATAGTAAATAGCCATAATTTAGTGTTATATATTTCGTTTATACAGTTTTGTGTTAATTTACATTTCATTAAATAGTTATTTTGAGTTTATATTCGTGTTTAATTATAGCCTTAATAATTGTTTTGAAATAAATTACGAACCCTAACAGTCAATTTCGTTATAAGTCCGTTAATTTCACTGCTTTACATCTACGGTTTATTGCCACGTCCATACAAAGTATATGGGAACGGCAGTAAACCGTAGACGCAGAGTAGCGAAACGAACAGACCTAATAATTACAATGGTTGGTAGCACAAGCCTTGTTTTTAACGATGTTTTAAAAATGCCAAATTTCATTATTTCATAATAATAATAAATAATATCACACAAATTTATCAAAATATGATTTTAAGGAAGAACATGGTTTGTATTCAAACATATATATTTTTTAAATCGTTCTTTACATAAAAATGAAATTAAGTATTGAAATTTAACAATTTAACAGAATTTTTAAAACAAAGCTTGTGCTACCAGCTATTATGCTTTATTTCCAACGATATAATACATATAGCAAAAGTGAGAGATTGCAAATAAAGATAAAAAAGGATGTACCCATAGTCATTGGCTTTGAAAAACTTTTTTAAATCGTAAATTTTTGTTTTGAAGAAAGTAAAATTTTGTATTGTTAGACAGGGAGATTGTTAAAGATTTTCGTGTCACGTATATTAGATTCTCTTATATTAGTAGTATAATTAGTATAAGGAATTCTGTTTTTTTTTTCATTTACTGCAATTTAAAGTGTCTGTGTGTGATGAGCTGTTGTATTTTTAGAGTGAAATATATATGGACACTGGAATTTGCAAGAAAAAGTAGTAGAGGATGAAAAGGGAGACAGAATTCATTAAATATACCTACGCAAAATATATTTTTTCTAATGAAATACAAGAACTTGTAACTTCATATGTTAAACAGTTAAACAAGTTACCTCAAATAATTTCTATATTATTAAAGATACAATAAAATACTATAAGGCAATATTATAGAAGACCAAGGGGGACATCCGAATACAGAAGAAAATATTTTTTTTAAACCAGTGGTTCTCAAGATACATCACAAAGTTATATTTTTTTTAAAATTGGATGATATATAATTTTTAGGTCCATTTGATAGAGTTTAAATTAAACTATGTAATCATTTTATATCCTAACATAACAAAAGTATTGAGAAAAAATCAATTGCAATTTATATAAATTTGATTTTTATAGCTATTTTTCAGTAGGCTATGTATGAAAAACAATAACTGCTATCTTATATTTGAATTATTTACGATAGAAAACAAATAGAACATTATTCATAAAGTTAATAAAAAACATCTGTTTCATTTCAATTGTTTTTCATACCCTACTTTGTGTTTTAACTTAAGGACCACTGATTTAAAAAAATAATTTATTCAGTATTCGGATGTCCCCCTTGGTCTTCTATAAGATTGTCTTATAGTATTTTTTTGTATCTTTATTAATACAGATATTATTTGAGGTAGCTCGTTTAGCTGTTACACCTGTATACATAACTATCTTAATAACTAGCATGCAAAATATACCGGGTGACTATTAACAAACGAATTATATTTGAAACTCTATAAATCCGGAGTACATTGAGGTATTTTTATCTCTTGCAGAAAAAGGTTTGAAAAGCATTCCTAGCAAATTTCAAACAGTAATATAAAAAAAAATATGAATAGTGATTTTTTATATTTGCCAGTCAGATCTACTATTACACGTTCTTAATTTTGTAATCAGCTTAAAACGAAATAGGCTATTACTGAAACAATTATTGTAAACACTTACCTTGAGGCGGGCCGCTTTGAGGGCAACCTGAAACTAGGGGTGCGCCCACACGCTTCGACAGGCCTTGAGATAGGTAAATTTTCAGTAGTTATCCTGAGGTTATGGCGGCAGCAGACGATGTTCTCACGATTGTCGGTTTGCTGATAGCTCTGGGGCACGCCATTAGAAAAGTTAACCAAAAGGTGTGGTGTAATGAATGATGATTCAGATGTAAATTTGTTAAATAAACTAAGATTCACGCCAAAAGATTGGTGTAGTTATATTAGGATAGTTGAGAATGGTTTAGTACACACCACATCGCCTCAAGGTCGGCAAAAACAATCGTCACTACGTGCACACGTTCCGAACGAACTGGGAGAGGGCTTCGCCTTCCGGCGATCGAGCAGATCTTCGATTCAATATACGGCGCACTCTTTGGGCTTCGGCCTCAAGGTTAATATTCCTAGACATACTCCGGCAAACCTCTCCGGTAAACCTAAAAGTGTATAGGAAAATACACCTTGAGGCCGCCGGATATTGAATCGAATATCTATTCGTTCGCCGGAAGCCCTCTACCAGGATGGTCGGAGCGTGTACGACGTTTTAGCCGACCTTGAGACGTTGTAATATGTAATCAACCATTGTGAACCATCCTCGTACAATTATAGCAATCTTTTGGCATGAATCTCAGTTCATTCAAAAATTTTACATGTGAATAGTTTATATTTTCTTATGTGCAATCATTCATTACCGACAATAGCGAGAGCATCGTCTGTTAACGCCATAACACAGTATAAATACTGCCGGAGCGTGGGCGCACCCCTAGTTCTAGGTCGTCCGCAAGGCGGCGCCTCAAGGCAGACCTCTCCGGTAAACCGGAGCGTGTGTACCCGCTTTCAGATGTAATGTTTTCTTTAAGTTTGGTCCAATGATCTCGGGATTTCTTCTAATGGCACTTTAGAAGGTAACTGATAGAACCTGGATTAATTTTTAGAAAACCTAGGACAGTTCATGTACATGTACCATAGTGAAGTTGCGTCATTTGTAACAGTTTCCTGTAATCCTCCGCTTTAGTTAGAAAGTGGCCATCACTTTTACTTAAGTTAGGTACCATTATTAGAAGAAATCTCGAGATAATTGGACAAAACAACGTTTAATGGTATACTTGAATGAAAAAATTAGAAATTCGCTATTCACTTGTTTTTCTATTTAATAAATGCTTCAAATTTGCTAGGATTAAGATTCAGCCCTTTGTCTGCAAGAGATAATAATTAAAATCAATATCACAATGCACCGGAGTTATGGAGTTTCAAACGAGATTCTTTTTAATAGCCATCCTATATATCCTATATATGTTGGAAAGACGACATAGGGCGAAACGGATGCCTACTTCCAGAAATTTTGGTCTCCATCGTCTTGGTTGTTCTGTATGTTATATTCCAAGTCAAGTCTAACTATGCGCGTCAAGGTGCCATAGAAATATGCGGTATAGTCCAAAATCTAAACAAAAGTATCATTTAATAGCAATATCTGTATTCAACTTGTAGAATTTACTATACTATTCAGCCCTCACGTAGAATATTATTATTCCCTCTCTCGGCATGTTATCTTGTGCGTAAGTGAAGCGTCAGGCTATTATTAACGAGCTGTATTACGTACAATAAATTAAATTGTTTGTTTTGGTGTACGAATAAATATTCGAATTATTTTCGGATTGGGCCCACACCCTTGTGTACAGGAAATATTAGATGCTTTGAAACTTTGTATACAAATGTGGCTGCTATGATGTTAGCTCTTGAAATTTCTCAGGAATAGGTTAGAGGTGTTTAGCTTTATCCTATAATATCTTTGGACTTTCTAAATATCAGGTATTCCTTACACAGCTTGAAAGCGGTTCGTAAGAGTATATCTCGTAGTGGATTTCGACACATTATAGACGATAAAATTCCTGCAAAAGTCGACCCGGCTTAGAACTCCTGGCTCTTAGTAAACTGGAAAACTTGCGGTTGGAACTGGGCCCTACCTTGTTAGCAGGATATCTGAAAGTGCGTTGAAACTCTGTGTAAGAGGTAGTCCAGATATTTAATGGCAATGTTAATCAGCTGGAAATGCAGTTAGGACACAGAATACTGTTCAATGTCACAAAGGCGGAGATCCGTACAATGAATGAAATTTTTTGTCTATGTGTACGAACAAAGGTTCGAAATTTTCTTGATCCATCCCTTTGAGTTGGTAGACTTTAAAGGGGTACGTAACGTGCTTTTGTTTCTGTAAATCATGTTAAAAACACTATCTTTCGCTGCATTTAACGAATAAGACTTACCGTCGTTGCAGTTGCAGTTGAAGGCTTTCAAATATAAACTTGCACTGGATCTGGACAATGTGATACCCCTCTACTCGATTATCCCCGTCTCTCTCGAAAACCAACTGGGTCAACGAATAATCCACCCCGTCAAATAACTGCGATCTGCGCACGAGCTCTGGTGGAGTTGATTTTTATGGTATACAAATAGGTATTTCCAACGTGGTTGTAATTCTGTAACACACCACGTATAAAACTTTTACCGTACATATGAATGCAGTTGCAGTCTTTCATATGTAGGCTTTCACGCTCATTACAACCTGTCATATCCCTTCGCTTAATTACAGTTTTAGACCTTGGTACGTAGGCAATTCCAACGCGCTTTCAGATCTATTACACGCATAAGTGAAACACGTTGCCCGTAAATAATAAATAAATATATCATCACGGCATATTACCCATTGCTGGGTGTGCCAGGCTGCTTCATACACAGAATTCACTTATTACTGGCGTAAAGAGTGCACCACAGGAGGCATTTTTTTGTTAACGTTACCCGTTGTATTTTAAATATAATATTAATTAAATTTACCGCCCATGCATATGTAATAGTAGTCCTTTCGAATGGTCTACTGAAGTGGATGAAGTCTTACTCGTCAGCTTCATTTCTTTCGGGTATTCCTGATATGAATGTCTTCATCGTCTTAAGAAGATACTTCCAATGTTCTTCCATTTCTGTAACAACCCAATTAAAAATTAATTGTTCTCCATTACATAATACGGACAACCTATCGTCCAACAGACGCAGTTACAGGTATCCCTTATCCCTTTTGATTTAGAAGCACCCGACTACATCTTACCACTATGGTCGATTGTCTCAGGTATCGTTGTATCTGTATACATATTGTTGGGTCCAACATACTGGATCTAGGAATGATTCGTTCCGTCAAATTACAAATACGTACTTAATAAGTATATGTGCTCTGGCGTATTTTTGTATCTTGTAACTTCAGGGGCTACATCCAAGGGACTGTTAGTTATATAATAGTTATTTACAGAACAACTAAGAAAGAAGGTCGTTTCTTAACAAGTGCGAATGTTGATTGATTCACATGAGTGTATAAAAACTTCTTTCTAGCGAGTCATGTACACTAAAAGCGAATCGCATGAGTGAAATAAGACGACACTTTTTACTCTAGTTGCATACAATTTTTTTCACGTCTACAATAAAAATGTGAAAAAAGTGCCATAGCGTTTCTTTATTTTACCCATTTGCGTTAAAAAAGTGCACGTTTCTTCACTCTTTTATTGTTAAAAAGATTTACTTTATAAACCCGTTTTTAGTGTACTTTTTTAACAGACAAAAAATACATTTAAAACGCTCTCCTTAGATGCGTACTACAGATAACACATCTTACCTAAATTAATCAATGTTGTTTTTATCTATTTCATCTGCACTAGCAGATGTAACAATGATCCATCCCGTAGAATAACTCCAGATAGGGAAGGAGGGACTTGCAGCGCACTGTCAGTTCTGTAAAACACAAATTTGAAACATGATGTTCGTTACACTTTACGCATGAAATTACAGTCCATCAGATACAGTTGCAGCCTTCACTTTAGAGGCTGCCGGCAACAACGTTGTATTGCTTTATCCGGCATTTTCTTCTTTGATTCCTATAATACAATTTAATATATTCATGGGTAAAACTTGAGTTTACAGTCCAGCCGCCATCTTGAAAATTAGAAATGACAAAACTTGAAACGAAATAGGAAGTAAATTAAGGCGGTAAATTTAAAAAATATTGGATTTCAAATTATTTGATACGGTCCCAGCCGCCATCTTGAAAATTCATTTTGGGCGGTCAACTTATTGGGTTTGTAAAATACATTTAAAACGCTGTCCTTCATTGTGTTTTACAGATAAACCATCGCCAAACTTTTCTAATCGATTATTGATTGGTTTTTCATTTCTTTGCAGCACCACACTATTTAAAACACACATTATACGGAAAAAAATACCGGACATTCAGATACAATTGCATTCTTACCTTTAGTTTAAAGGCTCCCGAATACGGCACTACACTGCTCGACTTTTGCTTCTTGCAGTTGTTTACATATACTTGTTCGAGGGCCAACATAATAGATCTGTAATATACTTTTAAAACGCTGCCCTTCTCTGCATAATACAGATAAAATATTGTTAAACCTTATACCTTTCCAATTGTCATTGTTAGTTACATTACAGAACAATTCTCGTTGTATGATACACAAGATGGCAGCCTTCTTTGTTGTGACATGCGACGTCATTACGCAGAACGAACCAAAATACATTCGAGTAGAATGTTTTATTTACGGCATGTCAGGTGTGTAATACATTAGTTTACAAAATGACCAATAGATGTGTGGGGTTAAATTTATATAAATAATATATAATTTAAAAGAAATTACAAATGTTTCTATTTGTTTAAAATTTTGTTCTACGTAGTTAAAGATTACAATGTGAAGAATTTTAAAAAGTTTATGTTCTGATCTATATATAATTATAAATTAAATTTTATTACGCAAATACATCTACGGGTAGGACACAAAGTAAGAAGGTAAGCTGGGCCAAATTCACTTATAAATTTTAAATAATACTAAAGTATTCATATATCCCCAAGACATAAAGCTAAAACTTTGATTAAAATTGCATTTTCATCGTGAATCTGGGGTGTAAGAAGAGCAGTTGGCGTATACAGAAAATTGGCTTCCCCAGGGAAGTGTCTTAGCACCTACTCTATTCAACATCTATATTAATGACCAACCGATTGTACCCCACACAAGAAGCTTTGCTTATGCAGATCTAGCCATTGCTGCACAGTGCACTAATTCTAAGAATTTCAAAGATATTCTTACAAAAGCATTGAATGGATTAACTAAATATTAAAAAATAGTAGTCTTCGTCCAAATGCTACTAAAACTATGTCCAGTTTATTTCACCTTAGAAACCGAGAGGCAAATCATGCCCTAATAATTACATGGGATGGAGAATCAATTGAATTCAGTACAACTCCATGGTATCTGGACGTAACTTTGGACCGAGCTCTAACTAAGATAAAGTGGTTTTGAAAAATCTTGTTTTGAACAGTTCTATAATTTTCTTCAATTTACTAATAATTTATTAACTATATAAAAACTGTAACCTTTATGTTAATCTCCATATGTTTACCTTTAAATTAGTATATAATTTTGTTATAAATTATTCTTATATATTATTTTTTTTAGGAAATTATACAAAAACATCATTTTATCGCGCCCTTAAAAACTTTCTTACTTTATGGGGTAGAATATATTTCTACGTTGAGCGTTGAATGGAAAACCCTCCAGGTTTAGCAATCTGCATATGACAATGGTGTTCTCGGTATTCTCAACTGAAATAACCGGTAGAAGCGCTGCAATATTTTCAACATGTCGGATACATAACGGTAGGTACGATCTGTTATTGTCATTGGCGTATGATACACAATTTTGCTTGTATTTCGTAAAAATGAAGCTAAGTATCATTCAGATGTATGACACTGTAAATGCTACTCATCATTCTAGAATTATTGTTGAAGGTATCATTGTATATAATATTCATTTACTACTTTATTTGAAATATTAATTTTGTAAACAGGCGATGAAATTCTGAATGCGAATCACATTATTTTATGTGAAATTACCGATATTTATTAAAGAATTATAAATGTAATGCAAAGTTGGTACTGGTTTGTATAGAATTCTTTTCAAATGTTTCTGTTGAAATGAAAAGGAACTTCTAAAAATTTAAATAACAATCATAAATATGTTTCAAATATAATTGTTATACGAGGACCGCGTTACCGTATAACGAGGTTGCCTCCTTCAACTTAAACGAAAACGAACGACTAAAGTGGACTGTATTAGGGAAATTGAGCCGGATAGTTATGGCTCGAGCTGTGAATTTATATACCGTCATAAAGTAAAAAACTGACCTGGTTAACCGTCGGGCACTGCTTAACTTCTGTGGAGATGATGTTCGCTCCTCGGTGTCGTTGGCAGGCCAGGTGGTGAACGAAGGCTGCATACAATATCGTACAAACGACGTGGTTACGTTTGCAAGTTTGTTTATACATACTAGGTCGCCGAAGGCGAACCCACAAACACATGAATCGCCGAAGTGCGATCCCACAAATAAATTATGTTTAGAAATCACCGCGTGTGATTTACTAAACCGACAACAAATAATTTTTAATTATAAAATACTTTAACTAGTATAAATTCGCCAAGTGCGAATTATACACATACGACACTATTCGAATGGTAAATGAACACTCTATATTAGTGTAATTTCACTGACATGCGAAATATACTCATACGAAATGACATGAATGTTAATAAAACACCGTTATTTAGTGTAAATTCGCCAAAGTGCGAATTTTACACACAATCAATCTAAATGCTGGATAAACACTAAATTTTATAAGTATTTCGCGCGCGTGAGACCACTACTTAGGTCACATGGCGGCAGGGCCGATCCTAGCCTATCAGCTGCCTTTGTTCTTATATAAAAATAACGCCCCTCCCCCCATTTTATTATTTCATGTATTTAAGCCATTCATATTACAGAGAATAGGGAATAGTTTTGACCTCTCTAATTGGCTGGAATTGGAGACAAGAGACAAGTTTACTTAAAACTAGCGCTGATGCGAGCACAATCTGCTGAATGGCTTAAATGGAACAGAGCGTAGTTCTAAACAATAGCAGACAATGAATTAGGAATAAAATCATTTACCTAATACTATGTTAAAAAACAAGTTTAGTGAATTAGGGGTAGAATTTAATTATCTACAAGTTTTATTTTAAAATTTTTTTGTCTAAAATTAATTGGGAACTTTTACTCAAGGTGGGGTAATTTAATGAAAATATGTTCCTTTGATTATATTCCTTAGGGTTTTTCTTAAGATTTTTGATTACAACAAAAAAAATCTGATGTGGCAAGCACATAACCTCTCGCCAGATATTTTACCTGGTTGTACGCATAAAACGAAAATATTTTTAAATACAAATACATACATATATTCATATCTCACTACAAAATAATTCTCACATATATTTGCAAAATCTATGGGACATTATAATATAAATTATGTACAATACATACCTACATTTTCTTTATATGCAATATCCTGAAATTTTCTTTTTCTACTTTCCTTTTCTTTTTCTTTTTATTCGTAATTTTTTTGGCAAATTCCAATTGTATTCTTTTTTACGTATATTCTTTTGTGTTGTTGACTTTTTTTTATTTTCATAATCTTCATAATGATGTACAAATATTTTTGACAATGGCATACAAATATTTTTGACAGTGACATTTATGTAAACATTTGAATTTCTTGTCTTGAAATAGTTTGATCTGAGATTTTTTTACATCAAATTATTTTTTATGCATTTCTTTATCTCTAAATATATAGAAGATATAATAATGAATTTTTATTTATCGAATAAAGAATTTAACGTTCTTTAATATAAGTATTTACATAAATTTTCAATAAATAATATTTAGTTGATTTTTTTCTTGTAACTACTACTTCCGGTTGTCCAATTGTTACGAAAACGTAATCAACTCTTCCCATTATTGTTAGATTGAGGAATCGTTAGTTAAAAATGTCTTTAGTCTTATAGTATTTAAGAAAGCGTGGATCCAACATCCACACATACGGACATCATCGTAAAAATGTTATAATCGAATTCTAGGGACCTTTAAACGTGCTTATTCACTAAAATATGGATATGCGATTTTTAGCATGAATCCAATACCTCTCTTAGCGAGGGGTAAAAAGCTTGATTAAAACAAAGAAAATTTGATTACAATAATGAAAAAGTTTAATTAATAATTACTTTTAAAAAATTACTATAATATTACTGTCACCGTATAATGTAAAAATTAATATATTTTTTCATTTAAATTTTTTCATGAAGCGTTGTAAATCAAGGCGGCCCAGAAAATTTTCTCATAGGGGCGCAAGATTTTTAGTTACGCCACTGATTGACATCATAAGTCAGTCTTTTAATAAAATAAACTATATACCTATTAGGATAGATATGTTACCAGTCAATGAAACCAAGTATTTAAAAAAGTAGTGCTTTATTAATATGTTTATTTCATAAATTGTTAATATTTTTAAAATTCTTAAATAATTCTTTTTTTCTATAAAAAGTTAGGATGGCTTTGCCGCCCCCATGCTTGGCCGCCTTTGTTCTGGGAACAAAATGAACATCCGCTAGAATCGGGCCTGCATGGCGGAAACTCACAACTACGCGCGAAACTCGAAATAGGAAAGAAGTAAAGATTTCTTTAAACTATCCAAGAATTGAGTTCACGACTGAGCAATAATAATTAATAATCACCTGGAAAAATAAAGCCACTGTCTTCAAAATGTCTCCAACACAGTCTCATATAATTCGAGATTTGTTTTCCAGAGCGTAAAACATATCTGCAAGCTTTAAATCTATCTATTGTTTCTTTTATGCCTGCATTTGTGGCTATCATAACTTTATTTTTACGTATTTACTGGAAAAATGTGGAAACTTAAATGTGTTTCCCTACTCATAAGAGAATAACAGTCGTAAACGCAACATGAAATTTTGTTTTTACCGTGTTTTGCGACGTTCATTTTCGTGTAAAAGAAATAACACTTAAAAAATGTATGGTAACTTACGTTGTACTTTAAAATTTAGTCACCAGATTGTTATATTACTTCTCTACTTACTTATGTATCCCATGGTCAAGTTAGGTTTAGTAACGGTGACTCTTGATGCTAATTTTTCGTAAGGGTAAAGTTATGGAACAAACTACTGTGATTTTTAGATATATCTTTATTCAAATTAATTAGTGTTATTGATACATATCTTGAAGTTCTTTTACATTTTAGCATAATAGAAAAGTAATTATTGCGGATTACGAAACATTGTAACCGTGTATATTAACTGGCAACGTATGGCACGTTACTTTCATAACACCTTGTATAGTAGTATTTTTTTTTCTATGTTTTGTGTCAAGTGCACTATGTGGGTCGCGTTGCTTCCTCCCAGTGACACGAATACCGATATGCAAATTGCTGGTTGCATCCAGTTACAATAAATAATTGAACCTATATACATCTTTATTTACAATTATATACAAATATATTTTTATAAATTTTTATTTTATTTATTTATTTTGAGGGAACAATACAGTCGAAGACCAAAAACAGTTCCACGTATACATAAACAAGTTATATAAAATTATATAGACATTTGTACAGACATAATTAATGACGTAATAGAAACGTAAATTTACAATAACAAAAAATTTCACTTATTCTCGAAATTCACCAATCAGTAAGTTACGTAGTTGATTCAATGTCAAGTAAAAAATATCAAGGTGTTGATATTTGTCGTTATAAGTCTGCATCACTCTACTGATAGGAGAATTTTTGAGCAGGTTAGTTTTACATGTAGGGACAATAAACAGATTTTTTGACCTAGTATTCTTAACTGAAACATACAAATTGAAAAAAATGAACGAAAAGTTGATTGTCAATCGTACTATGAATTGTTTTATACAAAAATATGATGTCATTAATAGTTCTTCTGTTCTCCAATGATATTAAATTTAGTTGATGTAATATTTGGTGTTAATTAGTATAATTAATATTAAACCTTCTGCACAGAATGACAATGAACTTTTTTTGAACCGATTATATTAGTTTGACATGCACATCATAAAATGGATTCCATATACAAGTCATATATTCTAGTTGTGATCGTACTGTAGCATTGTAAAGTAATATACAAGATTCGATTTTTTTAAAATAATATGTCGTTCTAATTATGAAGCCAAGTAATCTGTATGCTTTCTTTACAATGATGCTGATATGATCATTAGGTAACAATTTACAATGGTATGTTATACCTAAATCTTTGATAGATGATTTAGTTTCGATTATCGTGCCATTTATTTTATAATTAAAATGATGTATTGTTGTATTTCGTTATATTTAACATCATGTTATTCACCTCACACCATCTTTGTAAATTGACTAAATCATCTTTTCAGAGACTGCAATCATTATCAGTTTTTATTTGTTTATAAAATTTCAAATCATCAGCAAATAGTAAGTAATGGCTATTTTTGAAGCAATTTGAGACGTCGTTTATGTATAGATTAAATAATATTGGACCTAAGTGAGAGCCTAGGTGGTACTCTAGATGTTACATTAATTGGTCGAGATTTAAAACCATTACAAATTATCAGTTGCGATCTGTTTCTAACGTATGATTCTAGCCACCTTAAAAGAGATCTGTGTATACCTAAATTGAATAATTTAAATTACCAAATATCATGATTGACACGATACTGAGATCTGTATATATGACGTCAACTTGAGTTCAATTATCTAAGTTCTTAGTTAAATATTCTGTAAAGAGAATTAGATTTGTTAATACAGATTTTTTTTTCAAAGAATCCATGTTGTTCCGGAATTATGTAATTTACAAAAGATTAATTAAGGTTGTCAGTAATAATAGCCTCAAAGATTTTACCAAATGTAGATTTTATAGAAATTTGTCTATAGTTGATTGCATTGTTTGCATTTCCGGATTTATATATAGGTGTAACATACGATGATTTTCATGCAGTAGGGAAAATACCTTGTTTAAGTGATTGGTTGTAGATTATGAATAGAGGTTCAACTAAGTAGTATGTGCACGTTCTTATAAATTTTGGAGAAATGCCATCAGGACCAATCCCCTTCTTTATAACTAAACTTTCTAATTTATGGAGAATATCATTGTGCGTTATATGCAGTGAACTTAAATTAGTATTAATGGTAATGTTATCTATATATTCTCATAATAAGTTCGGGGTTGATATTTTTTATATCGTCGTACACAGATTCAAAGTGGTCAGCAAATAAGTAACAAATATCTTGACCTAATGTAGCTTCTTTATCATTATAAACAATTACATTTGGCATGTTGTTAGTTTTCTTTAAATTTTTTGTGTAATTCCAAAAGGACTTAGGATTAGTTTGTATATTGTTTTCAATTTTAGAGATGTACTCATTGTGGTCTTTTTAGCTAGTAACTTAACTCTTTTTCGCAGTAAAATGAAGGAATTGTAATCAGATATATTGTGATATATTTTCCATTGTTTATGAAATTTATTTTTTTATTCTTTAATAATTTTTATAAGCGATTCGCTGAACCAAACGAAGTAGTGCTTATTTTTACTATTATTAAGCGGAACGAATTTTACAATTAATGAATTTAAAATATTGTAAAAACATTTTACATTGTCATTTACATTTGGATAAATGAGGCGATTAATCTAGTTAACTCCAGATAACTTATTTATTAAGTCTTCAAAGTTGGCTTTATTATAATTAAAGGTTAAGTTGTCATTGTTTTCTAATAACAATGGATTAGAAATACTTAACTCCGAAACTAACGGTGGATGGTGTTTATGTACAATCAGACAGTTCAGTAATACATGATTGTGTACATAATATCAAATGCAAAATTCTGTTATTAGTGTTCAATATGCCATTAAATTGTTGTAAGTTACATAGTTTAAGGGTATTGAATAGTTCGGTGTGAACAGTGTTGAATGTAAGGGGAATGGGGATGAAACTGTTGTTATTTGGCGACCACTGAATTCCGGGTAGGTTTTAATCGCCAGCAATGAGTAAGATGTCATCAGGGTGTTGTAAACTCACAGTACACACATTGTCAAGGGGATTTTTGTAGACAGTAAGCTCGGAAGAAGGAGGCACGTAAGCACAGCACAGATGTATTTTTTTTTTATTGTTAGTAAATACAGATACCCATATATCTTCACTGAGTGAGTTCCACTGCGATTGTAGTTGTGATTTGTATTTGTTACGAGTATTAGTACTCCACCACCTTGTAATTTTGAGGGATCGTCGCGATCTCGGCGATAAATAGAATATTGATTTAAACCACATATTTCAGCATCGAACACAGTTATGTTTAACCAAGTCTCAGACAAAAGAATTATATCATAATTATGTAGTGTATTATAAAGATCTTTTAATTTAGTTTTGAGTCCACGGACATTTTTGTAGCAAATTTTTGAGTTCATTTTGAACAGAAAAGGTTATAAATATAATTATTAGCTAATGCAAAACTTTATTCATCCGTGTATATTTATATTATTTTATTGAGGTCAGTTTCATTTTTGATATAAATTATTGGTGAAGTTTCATTTTTTCGCACATAAATTTTGTTGGATTTTACCCATGAAAATTTGTATTTTTTATATTTAGCCTTAATTTTCGTTTGTCTTAGAAGGTTTTTATTAAACGGACTTAAATGGTCGTTAACATATATTTGATGTTGCTCAGAGAAATTTAATTGTGTGGAATTTATTATTTTTTTATTGGGTGCGGTTGAAACGAAGTTGTCTTTTTTTTTCTGGAAATGAATCTCACAATAATATTTTTAGGCCGGTCACTGTTGTGAACAATTGGTGCCACTCGGTGAATTGCATCAATGTCATTTTCAGTAATTGGGTAATTAATTATTTTACTTAAATCAGTAACGATATTAATGTGATTTTTATTCCTCTTTTCTGGATTTTCAACAATTTTAATGTTGTTCAATCGTCAACGTTGCTCCATATCGTTTATCTTGTGTGTGTCGCATTCGATTTTTATTTTATCAATTGTACAGACTTTTTCAGAGATGATTTTTAATTTCGCTTCAAAATCATCAACTTTGCTGCTGCAGAATTCTACTGAACGTTTTAATTCGTTTAAAACGTTCATAATATTAGCTAAAGTCGGTTGTTGTTTACTATTGGAGGACGGTGGATGGGCGGTAACATTTTGGCATTTTATACAAAACCATTTTAGAATGGTAGAGGCCTGTATAGCATTTTTGTCAGCTTGACCAATGTCAGCACAGGTGTAATGATAGTATGATTGGCAACGCCCAGCACAAATTAACCCGCTATTGTTTCTGTTGACACTGAGTTTGCATTCGACGCAGGTGTTGACCATGTTGTCTGGTAGAAGCTGGTTCGCGAAAAAGAAATGAGATAATGTTTGGTCTACTGTAAGGTGATTGAACTTTAAGTCGGAGATGAGCGGTATTTGTCACATTAATTATCTGTACACGAGAAATACGAAAAGAATAGCACGATTATACAAGATAGTAGTGATGCGTAATCTTATTGTACAAAACTGAATTCATCGTGAAATGTACTTTCTTTTTTATAATTTACTTTTGTCATAATATTCCCTGTTACCAAGATAAATTCAAAAAACAAAAATATTTTTTTATAAAGTTCGCCCTTTTTATTTATCTACTCGAAATATACAACAAGAATCCTATTTCAAAATATCATTAAATAACCTCATATTGGATGGTCGTCATTTTTTTATGAATAGGGGCGGAAGCTCCACTGGGAAACATGAGAATTTTTGGGAAGTGAATGAACACTAAAACTACAAATCCTGATATGACTGGACTATGTCGTTTAAAGCGAAATTTTAATGTTCACGTCCCACGCGTCAAATGCCGGGTTAAGTAATTTGTATGTTGAGCTATCTCAAATTTAAAACACTTCGCTGCTTTTAAAGTATATATTCCTAAATACACCATACGGACAATACGGAAGAAACAAGATTGAGACAGAAAGATGAATTTTATTTGAATTTTATAGCGTTTTCAGCTTACATGTCGAGTGCGCACTGGTGCGCACTTTTTTGCACTGAGCGTTTTCAGCTTGTCATTGAAAGCAAAAATTAATCAGCTGATGCGTTTTCAGCCTAAGAAAAAGTTGCACAGTGCACTGGATCAGTGTGACTTTTGTGCACTGACTCCCTAGGCAAGTGGCAAGTGCAATAGTGTCAGTGCAAATATGGCGAATGAGGGTAGAACTCGTTCAGTGTGGTCACGTGATATGTTGCACTCAGTGCGCACTTGCACTGAGTAAGCTGAAAACGCTATAACTTATTAAGTAGGTACATATTAGTTGCTTCTACTCAAAAAAACATCCCGTTCCTCAAGAAAGAGAAAGATAAAACAGTGACAAAATATGTAAAACCAATGTTTATGTGAATTAAACTCTTGAACGCCTGTCTTGGTTTTAAAGGAAGAGCTGCAATAAAGAGGATTATCAAAAATAAATTGTCATCTATATTATATTATTTTATCCTAATGTTTAACAATACAATGTTATTTAAAGATTAATGAGTTTTACTAATGATAATGCATACTCTCGAAAATTTAAAGAACATATCCAAAATCCAAGCCAAATTACAATTCTAGGCGAAAAGTCAGAATAGACTTCCTCGTATTTGCCATAATTGAAGAAGAAAATTGTCTTTTTGAATAATGACCAGCAGGGTCGGATTGGCCAGTCGGGATAATCAGGAATTTCCCGAGAGGCCGTGGCTTTTTCAGGCCGCCGCTCGGTGATTACAAACTAAAACTTGAGTACGTAGCCTCATCTAATTAACTTCACCGGGTAACCATTCTTATTTAGATCGTTTTTAATATTGTCTAATTCTTGACAAAATTTCTTTCGGTGTTGTAGATATAGTCCGAGCTCAAATATATGAGGTTTTGATAATTTCCTACTGTAGATTTTGAATGTTTGGAATTATAGTTAAGGTATTGTCCGGTGCTGGTGTGTTGGTTTACGGTAGGGTAGACTAATCTTACTAGTCCATGGTACCATGAGATTTTTTCTCCATTGTGAACCTATAAAGTATCATCGACATTTCTAAGCCAAAGTTTAGGTCTTATATTCGCTGTATCTAATGCTAATTCTTTAAAAAATTCCATGTATAAATTGGCTATAACTGAGAAGAACCCATCTGCAAACCATCTTCTTGTACAAAATATCTATCTTTTTCTTGGAAATATGAGTTCTGTAGGCAGCACTGCAAAAATTCCATAATACAATCAAGAGAAAAGTCGATTCTATGTTTTAAGTTGATATCTTTTTCAAGCTTTGTTTTGATGATTTCTAAAAATTTCGCTTTGAATTCTTTACATATGATGTTCTTTTTCCTTGTTGCTGAATGGAACTTTTGACGGGTTTCGGAGATGCTTAAATCTTTCTTACAGGTGTGGAGGCTTGCTAAAATATTGAGTGAGATCTGTTCTTGTTCTAAACGGAATATAATTCTTTATATTTCTTGAGCACGGTACACTTTGTTTTCTATAGACGTAGTAGTTTCTTATAATTTCCTTGATTCAAAAGCTCTTCTATTTTCTGATCATATATCCAATATTACTGTACCTAACACTTCCATTATCTGCGGGTAGAAACTTGGTTGTGTTATCTTTCAATGCTTTATTTTCTTCGTTTTCAAGATAAGGTTTGATCAGATTATTTATTTGCTTCAGAATTTTCCTCACTCTCCATTTATTAATAATTTAATATTGTTTGCAACTTTTAAACAAAACTAAATGTTATTTAAATACATTTTAAATACTATTTTTAGGAGTGTTTTTTTTTTAAATTTCAATATCTTTTACAACTGTACAATTTCTATGTAGGTAAAAAATTCGTGTTATCCAACACCAAAACTAATTTATTACTTGTAGCAATATAATTATAAATTTTTAAAAAACTGGAGATGAGGATGATCATGATAAAATTTTCCTGGGCCGCTGAATCTTCCCAATCCGGCCCTGATGACCAGTGAGCAGACTAGATTGAATATTAAAACCTTTATTACATAACATATAGGTAAAATAAATACCTTTCCAGCTTTCTACTACTTAAACCAGAAGTATTGACATAAACCTTCAGTATGGTATCAACGCTTGTTCCTTGTCAACAGGCGTAAATCTAGCTCAGCTATTCAAGTAGAAGTTAGTCGTGAACCTCATTTTGACGATGATAGTTTTTTTTATGATAGTACTAGTACTATCATGAGAGTGATAGTGATAGTCATGTCAGTGTGATATCTACAATGTATTGCGATTTTTATAGCAGTGTTGTGGAAAAATGGCTGACAGGTAGTTATTAATTGTAGCACTAGCTACTGTTATTGGTGAATAATTAAAATAAAAATAAAGAATAGACAAAATGTGAGATAAATTTGGATGAGAAAGTTAGTACAAAGAAGGAATGGTCTTTAATTGTAATAAGCCTGGTAATAGAACTTCCTATGTATGGTCTCTCTTTACCCGATTTTTGTTTTACTAACCCGAAAGAGTCATTTTTCTGACTATAGTTACTACTACTGTCGCGGGAGTACCGCCAACTATCTAGTCAAATGATATGGTGTGAGAGTTCTGTCGTGACAGTGCAAGAGTGACTATCAAGAAGTCTACTACTATCACGAAAACTATCATCGTGAAACAAGGCTTTAAAACAGGAAGAGAACCATGTTGGCAAATAATCTTTAATGTTCAAATTTTGGTGCTCTACCAAATATCCCTAGATTAGTCACTAAAATGAAGTTCTCACATAGGGAAGGGTATCAATAAATTCAAATGAGAGTTTAATGTATTGCGGCAATAAATAGAGTATTTATTTTATTTAACATTGTGCATAATTAAATAAAAATAAATTATTCTTAAGTTACCTGCTTTTAGCGCATCTGTCATATAATATATTGTTATTCCGAATTTTGATATTTATTGTGATTCCCTTTTTTAAGGTTTTAAATTGTATTTTACTAAATTTGATATATTAATTCTAAAATTTCTAATTATCCTTTAACTTGAAGTTGCCATCCTGTATCCTCTCCTGTAAAAAATTGTTTGCCGATGTCAACAACTGACTCTAGTTGAAGGGTGGGCAATTTTTTAAAATTTTGTATTCTTTAAATTTTGCTGCGACCTTAACAGAATACTACAAACAAACAAGTAAGTAGCACATATTACAATACAAATAATAATGTAAAATCCAGAAACACCTTTCTTAGAACATGGATTAGAAGACTGAACTATTGCTACTAATATGCTACAAAAAAATTAAAAGAATCTAATGTAGATGATTCTACATTGAACGGAGTTTTGTTGTTACTAAATTAAGTACGAAGTATGAAAAACTCTCGCAGCATGATGGAAGCTTCCTCCTCCAAGATGGTAGACAACAATGATAATGGCGTGAGACCTAAAAGCAAAAATAAGGAGTGCGTCTCCTCTGCAGAAGATGTAACTCAGGAGACCGAATGAAACATTCTTGTTTCTTTCAATTTAACTACTTTATTCTGATCCAAAATCTACATTGTATTGCAAATTAGATTGTGCTAGTATGTGTATATTTTCTAATTTTCCATGTAACAAAATTTTTATTGTTATCAAAATTACTAAATAAATAATATTATTTTGATGCGTTGTCTTTTTATTACTATTTCCTATTTCTTTATTATTACAAAGGCGTACACGTTTTATCCTGGAATAGAATTAAGTGGGAGAAATTCTGTAAAAACTGGTAAAGTCATAGGCGGGGGAACTCTCTGTGCTGTTCACAATAAATTGAAATCGGTACCTGTTTCTATTACTCTACATCCCTTATCTCTTTCTGATCTTGTATCTTTCTTCTCGTGGCCGGGTGCCTGAGTGTCAGGTCGAGAATCTGGGGAACCGGGTTCGATCCCGACCGACGCCAAATATTTCCAATTTTAAATGGCACAAAATTGACCCCTGTGGTGCACTCTCCACGCCAGAAATGAGTGCCCGTGGGGTGACGCCTGGTAAGCGCCCGCACGGTGCAAATATATCATCTTTACCGATATCTGCGTACAAAGCAGATTGGCACACCCAGCAATGAGTAATAAGCCATGATGATATATTTATATATTTTTGTATGTACTAAAAATATTTCTTTCATCTACTTTATTCATTTATATTATTGTATGTTACATACCCCCTCCTATATCTATTGACCAACAAAACTACGTTTTCGACTGTATCGAATCACTCATTACAAATATTGATACTAAGTTTTTAATTGTAGGTGATTTTAATATTTCCAAATTAAGTGACTATAATCCTAGTCCATGTATGGGATTGGATAATTTAACATCAAATTTTTTGAACTTCGTTTCTTTCATAAATGCAAAATAATACAACAATGTAAAAAATTCTCAATCTCGACTCTTAGATGTTGTCATAGCCAATTTTTCAGTAAATGTAACTCGCTCTATCAAACCCCTTGTACTGAAAGATAAATTACATCCTGCTCTGTCATTATCATTTTCCATTCACATAAATCTCAATCATTCTTCTTCTTCCTTCAATCCTAACTTACTATGTTATAATTTTCAAAAAGCTGATTATGTGTTACTCTATAACTCACTTTTAAATGTTAATTGGAACTCATTATTCGTTCATGAAGATGTTGATGCCGCATTTAGTAAATTTTATGACATAATTTACAGCATATTTGATAAATGTATTCCTCGTACTAAAAACCTCCATCTAAATATCCACCCTGGTACAACAGTAATATAATTAAACTTATTAAACTGAAAAATAAATATCACAATTTGTATAAAACACATCACAATGAAACATATTATTTAGAATTTCAACGTCTGCGTTCCCTTGTTAAGAAAAGTATAAAACTAGCGCATACAGATTATACTAAAAATTTTGAAAATTCATTTTAAGTAACCCAAATTTATTTTGGCAATACGTTAACAATAAAAAGAGATCTACTCGTATTCCTGGATCTATGCATTTTGAAAATAAGACATTTGATAATACGCAAGATATTTTACAAGAATTCGTTGCTTTTTTCTCAAGTGTTTACGTCAGCTCAAACTCACCTTATTTCAAAGATAATACTTCTTATTCATCTGATACTAATTGTAACACTGTTTTTATTAATTCTGTTACGGATGATGACATTTTATATTCAATTAAGCGACTGAAACCTACTCGGAATCCTGGTCCTGATAATTTACTATCCTATACTCTTAAAGCATGCAGCAATATATTTGTTGAACCTCTTGAATTTCTTTTCAATCTTTCGCTCAAAAATAATTATTTCCCTACTTCCCTCAAATCTTCACTTGTGTGTCCCATCTATAAATCAGGTGATATAAGTGACATTTCCAATTACCGACCAATCGTTATACTCTCTAACATTTCAAAAAAAATGAATCTATACTGTACAAGTACATTTACAATTCAATTGAGCATCGTATTAATATCCACCAACATGGATTTGTTAAGGGTAAGTCAACTACCACAAATTTAATAAATTTCACAGATTATACTCTCAATTCACTTCATGATAATTCACAAGTTGATGTGATTTATACCGATTTTAAAAAAGCATTTGATACAGTTGACTATTCTATTCTTCTTCACAAATTATATTCTAATTTCAATTTTTCTTCCAGTCTTGTTTCATTTATAAATTCTTATTTATGTTCTCGTACTATGACAGTTCAGCTCAATAATTTTAGTTCATCATCTTTTACTCCTACCTCTGGTGTTCCTCAAGGATCTAACTTAGGTCCATTGCTCTTTATTTTGTTTATCAATGATATAGTTAATGTGGTAAATAACTCTGAATTACTGTTGTATGCTGATGATTTAAAAATCTTTCGTAAAATAAATTCAGTTGAGGATTGGAAATTATTACAGAATGACATTGAAGGTATTCTAAAATGGTCTGAAAGTTCTAAATTATTTTTAACTACAGCAAATGCAAAGTAATGTCTTACTTTATAAAAAAAAATACTTTTATACCTATTCATATTATATGCAACTTACGTGTCTTGATCGAGTTTCTAAATTTAAAGATCTTGGCGTGTTATTTGATGACAAATTATCTTTTCAATTACACATTGATTGCATAACCTCTGCATCTCTCAAAATACTAGGATTCATAATTCGTTCAGCTAAATCCTTTAACAATATATTATCTGTGAAATGTTTGTATCAGTCATTGGTCATGTCAAAATTAGAATATTGTGCTTTAGTTTTGAACCCTATTTATGGCAAACAAATATCTAGACTTGAATCTGTACAAAAAGGTTTATTAAATACTATTATTAAAAAAAATGAAAACAGTACCCTAGTTATGATATGACTTATGATTCCTTGTTGTCTGAAAGTAATATTTTATCATTAGTTAATCGTAGAAGGCTTTAGACTTGTCTTTTTGTTTATAAAATAATCAATAATGTAAAAAATGATCCATGTATTTTGCAGCAACTTCCATTTCATGTACCCCGTACACCGTCACGTTACCAAATTATTTTTAAGGTTAATAAAGCTAGGACGAATTATGAAACTAAGTCACTGATCAGGCAAATGTGTAACATTTTCAACTCAATTCCATCATACCTTATGTATTTAATGATTCTCTTTTAGTGTTTAAACGTAATTTAATTTCCTACTATTTGACAGTTTGATATATTTTGTTTATTACAACTTCTCTCTACACTTTAAGTATTGTTTTTGTGTTTTTTTTTTTTTTTGTATATTTTTGTATATATGTATTTGGAATGAAAAATTTATGTATAACATTCATCCTGTAATTGGGGCATTAGTCCTGTTGGATTGAATAAAATAAATAAATAAATAAATAAATAGCTGTTATAATCATTATCATGTTCTATAAATTTAGAACAAATTTGTACATGAAATTACCAAATAATCCGATTTTCCCGATACACTTGAATCTAGGGGTGGAGGAGTTATATAGCACAAACAAAGGGATTGTCTGTGTAATTCAGCCACCTATGCATTATTGTAATCTATAGATAAGTATGTATTAGAATAGCATATAAGCATGTTTCTAACAATAAAGTATTAGTCTTAGTCTCCTATTCAAACGTTGTTATGCTGTAATACTCTGTTTCTGGGAATAAATAATTCTTAAAAATAGAGTTGTCGGATTTTAAAATATAATTTGTACGACATGTACGACTTAGCTCATTGTCCAGAACAATGGAACTGCGTGCGCAATCACATCTTCGCGCCTTATTATATTACCAACATATAAATGTTACAAGTTAACCAACATATATGACATCTCCTTTTTTATGGGGTCTCGTGGCCGCGTGACTGAGTGTCTGGTCGCGAATCTGGGGAACCGGGTTCGATCCCGACCGACGCCAAATGTTTCGAATTTTAAATGGCACAAAATTGATCCCTGTGGTGCACTCTTCACGCTATCAATGAGTGCCCGTGAGGTGACGCCTGGTAAACGCCCGCACGGTACAAATATTTCATCCTCATTACCGAAATCTGCGTACAAAGCAGAATGGCACACCCAGCAATGGGTAATATGCCATGATGATATATTTATTTATTTATTTTCTACAAAAATTAAAGTTACTTATATAATATTTTACAAAAACTTACAAAAATATTTCAATATGTTACATAATTTCTTAAATATAACTAGGTCTTTTAATCAGTCGATTTCTTGTCGTAGTTCCAGCTATGGAAGAAGTATTAGTATTAAATGCATTACTTATTTTATTTCTATGAATGCTTTTGTCCAATTCACTTGGAAGTTCTGTGTCAGGTTTGTCTTTATTTAGGTCCTCCTCATCATATCCTATTTCAGTCTTAGTCTCAATTATTGGCCTATAGCTAAAATTATCTATTGCATTTTCTGTATATTTTTTTGGTTTCTTTGTAATATCCTACCGTTTTCTACTAATACATTCTAAGAACTTGGTTCATCATAAACTTTGTCAACAACTATAGCTGAATTGAGCGGAACTTTGAACCTTGTTTAATATCGGGTTGTTCCCTTACCCCTTTTTTATTATAATAAAATTTTTGCTTATTTGTTTTATTTATTAATAGTTGTCCAGTTTTTTCATTTGTATTTACATCGAAGTTTGTTATCAACTCGCTAATTTTACGTCCGAATAGTAATTCAGCTGGTGATGGCATATAAGAATCAATTGATGTTTAACGAAACTCCAATAAAGCTAAATATGGGTCGTTATTATCATGTTCGGTTTTACTAAGTAATTTCTTTATTGTTTGAATATTGCGCTCAGCTAGACCATTTGATTGCTGATGCCAAAAGCTACATGTGTTATATTTAAATTCCCAATCTTTACTGAAGTCTTTAAACTTGTCGCTACAATAGTTTGTTCCGTTATCAGTATACAATAGATTGGGTATGCCATGTCTGGCGAATACTGATTTTAATTCTCTAATTAAAGTTGTAGCTGGCATGTCGCAAAGTGCAGCTCTTTCTACAAACTTAAGTAATTTACACCGATTACAAAATTTTCGATTTCATTCGATAAGCCTTTTTTTAATTCCCAGGTGGTTGTAGTATATTCAATGTAACATTTCTTTGTAAATTTGTAACCAGGAGCGCGCCGTACCATTGTGTCGCCCGTGTGCTAATGCTCATCTTGACGCCTCACAACCCCCCCCCCCCTCCCCCAAATAAGCATCGCCATTCGAAAGAACATAAAAAGTGGCCTAAAAAGGTGGAAACTAAAATCTAGTATTATTTTATATTTGGAAAGTATGTGTTAACAAAAAAGTGCAAAATTTACATTTGTGCCTGTATCTAGTGACCAACGGATTTTTTCTCAAATAACAGCACCACTAAAATGGTCTTCTAATGGGGCAACAATTATGTGAACACGTTAACTTGAACAGCCTGTGTACTTTTTCATAGTTACCATATGTTTTAAATAAACCACAATAATTGTTTTTACATTATAAAATTAGGGACTAAATGGTTGGTCTTGGGTCTCTGGCTTTGTATGGTAATAAAACTCAGAGAAATGCCCGCTACTTCCTATGAAGATTCCAACAAATCCTACTTCCACGTCCACGAAGACAATAGTCGCGTGGTCCCTGGAAATGGAGGTGTAACAAGCTCATTATTATAATACTTTTGCTTGATCTATTATCAAAACTCACCTACCTTGGTAGCAGGGGTAGGACTTTATCTTTTAACTAAAAAAAAAAATGAATTCATTTCCAATTCTGACCGAGCGGTGTCAAAATTAGTAGAAATTAAGTAAATTACGAATTTTAACTTAAATAAAATATAATTAAAAATATTAGAAAACTGTATAAAAATATTAGAATCAAATGGTATATGCTACAAAATTATTATAACTGTCACAATTATCACGCAATAATACAATATCGAAAGAAATATTAAATAAATATACAAAAAACCTACCTTGAGTAGTTTCTAGAGGTGAAAGAAGTCTACCTGGGTACAGGGATACGGTTTCACTTTAATATAATTCTTCTAATAAAACTTTGACGTTTGAAGACTCTTATTAAATTTTAGCCCATCCCACCCAAATGAGTCTTGAAGGAACACTGTCCGCGCCCGGTGTTCTCGTGAGATGCGTCGCGCTTTTGTTTAGATAAGTACAGTCGTACGATTAAATATGAAATAATTCATCATTTACATTCATTACAGAGGGCATGCTGTGGATGTATGTTTTCCAGCTAACGGGAGAGGGCGAAGGGCGAAACTCCGGCGCCCTAAAATAACCAGTTAACTCGGCTAAGGGAAGGTAACCCCTACAGAAAATCCCTGGTCCTCCAGGTTGGGGGTTGTGCGCAGGACTGATAATCCTGTCACGTCAAAAACCAATTACTCGTAAGTTACAAAAGAATATGCCGGATGGAAACAATAGTAACAAACCATGCAAAGATAAGGATAAAAGATTTGGAATTACAAACATAATGAATGTAGCCACATGGAATATAAGAGGCTTGAATAATAAAGAAACTGAACAAAAAAGAAACTAAAAGGGACTAAAGAGCTAGAAGATTACATTCTAATTTAAAGCGGCGTACCCCAGAAGAAAAGAGCTAGTGCGAGAGTAGCCATATGCATTAATAAAGAATGGAAAAATAAGATTAGCAGTTATGTATTTGTAAATGAAAGGATAGTGTAAGATTGAAAATAGAGAGGGGATACTTAACTATTGTAGGAGTTTATGCACCTGAAGAGGGTAAAAGAGAAGATTCTGAAATATTCTATGAAAAGCTTCAAAAACAGATAGATAAACAAAACAAATCCGACCGCTTAATATTAGCAGGTGACCTTAATGCGAGGGTGGGAAAACAGATAATTGCGCAAGTAGTTGGTAGCTGTGGAGAAACACATCTAAATTACAATGGAGAACTACTACTAGATTTTGAAACCTTCAATTCCCTAAAAATAACAAATACATTCCACAAAAAGAAAGATATTCACAAATACACATGGAGCGCTAGAGGTCAGAGATCTCTGATTGATTATATAATTGTTAATAAAAAATTATCACCACAAGTAAGAGACACAAGAGTATATAGAGGTTGCGATATAGGTAGCGACCACTACTTAGTGATGTCCAAGACAGAATGTTAGGCACGATTGAGAAAACAAAACCAAATAATAAAAAAACGAAAAAGGAAGAACAGTATAACAATTATCTATTACAAGAAGAGAGTACTAGAAAGCTGTACCAAAATAGATTGACGGAATATTTATTAAGTGAACCTACAAAAAACAATACAGATGAAGAATGACAAATAATAAAGACAGCGATAAAGAAAAGTGCTAATGAAGATTTAGGAACATACAAAAAGAATACACGTAGAGGTATAAAAATTTGGAATGAAGAAATAAAGAATGCCGTACAGGAAAAACAAGATGCATATAATGTATACCTTCAAAATCCGTCACAAACAACAAAAGAAAAATACAACATAAAAAGAAATAAAGCAAAAAATATCATGAAAAAGCCCACCAGGACTCGTGGGATAGGTTTATAAGCAACATAGAAAACGATGTACATGGACGACAAACAATGGCCTATATATTAATGAAACACCTCAACCTCAACAGTAATGAAAAAGACACAACAAAATGTAATTGATGAAAAAGAATGGATCAAACATTACACTGAACTTTGGTGTAATCCACAATTAACAAAAATACCTATTTATCAAAGTACAAATAATTATGTAGATGACCTAGAAATGTCCGAATTAGAAGAAGCACTTAAAACTACGAAAAATAGAAAAGCATCAGGCCTAGACGGCATTAATTCTGAACTTCTCAAATATGGCGGACTAATTTTTAAATTAAGATTCCTGCACCTTTTAAACATGTGTTGAAAAAACTCAATAATACCAAATGACTGGAAAACGGAGAAAATCATATCACTATTTAAAAAAGGTGAAAGAAACAACGTTACAAACTACAAAGGAATAAGTATACTAAACACTGCATATAAAATATATAGCAAAATAATAAATAAAAGAGTACAAGCCATTGCCGATTCAATGACCAAGCAGGCTTCCGCAACGGAAGATCGTGCATCGACGATGTCTTTACATTGAAACAAATCATAAATAAAAGAGTAGAATTTAACTTGGAAACACACTTAGCATTCATAGATTACGAGAAAGCTTTTGGCATGGTCAACAGAAATATTTTATGGACTATAATGGAAAAAAGAGGATTCCCCATTCACTTAATAAATTGTATAAAAAGTTTATATGAAGAAACAATAATAAAAATAGACACGGGAAATAAACTTTCCGAAGATATTATTACGAACAGAGGAGTAAGACAAGGGTGTTCTTTATCACCGACTCTTTTTAATATTTACATAGATGATGTAATCAGACAATGGAAACCTAGAGTAAACCCTGGTATCCAGCTAGGACAAAATTCATTTACAAATAATATGCTGTTTGCTGATGACCAAGTTATTATGCAAAACTCAGAAAATGAATTACAGAAATCAATATATATCCTTAAACAGTTGTGCAAGAATTATGATCTAAAAATATCTAAAAAAAATAATAATAAAGTGATGGCGTTCTGTGGTAAATGCCCAGTAAGAACAAAAATAATTATAGACAATAATATGCTGGAACAGGTATCACATTTCAACTATCTTGGATGCGATATATCCTATGAAGAAGACAGAGATATAGTAAACAAAATAGCTAGATTTCAAAACATATGTGGAACAATTAGAAGAACTCTACGAAATAAAACTCTTAAAGAGACACAACTCAAATTTTATAAGGTAATGGCAACTCCCACACTGCTTTATGGTTCGGAAATTTGGATTACAAGAACGAAAGACCGAAATAAAATACAAACAGCGGACATAAAATTTCTAAGATCAGTTCATGGCAGCGCGCGTGAAGATAGAGTACGTAACGATACTATAAGAACAGACTTACAGATATATAATATAACAAATAAAATAGATGAAAACAAAGAAAAATGGAAAAACCATATAGAAAGAATGGACGATGAACGGCTCCCAAAACAAGCTCTACAATACAAAGCACGAGGTAGAAGAGATGTGGGAAGACCCAGAAAAAGATGATAACTTCTGTAACCGGAACAGGCTATTGCCTAATCCCTGAAGAAGAAGACCTTATAAAAATTGATAAATCTTGCATTTTCTGCTTGAAATATAGATACATCTTTGGAAAGCTAAAATAAACTCTCTTTCAATGGTATAATTTTGCGACTATGGAAATTATAAATTGGACCCCATTACTTGGGGAAACTCAGGCTTGGAAAACGCGGGCCAAGAATTATGCGTTAGGTGAGGTTATTGTTGTTCTCTTTAGAGTAATGTAAAAGCAATCTTAGTAAGCTATTTAACAACGGTCCCGCGTTCACGCAGGGATTTGAATTTTTAACAACGGTCCTGAATGTTAAGACACATCTCTTCGACGTTTCTAGTACTAAACGAGGTACTAAATCACGTCATTTGGAGTTTTGTACAGTAACCATTTGTATATGCATTTTTCGGGAAAACAAAAACAATTTAAAATAGTCTACTAATGGGGCAACTTTTCCCTAATTTAATTGACTTCGTATCTTTTATAGTTTACGAGATCCCAATGTGAGCCTTGAAAAACGGGCATATTAAATTAAAAAACTTAAGTCCTAGTACAATTTTGCTCGCCGTGTCGCCCCTGACCAAGTGTCGCCTGTGTGCGACGCACACATCGCATCTTGTGACTGCGCGCCCTTGTTTCTAACAAGACAACTACACGGTTATTTTTGAATATTATATTATTTGTAATATATAATTCATGTTTGTAATTGAAATAAGGTTTAGCTAATTCATGTACTAACTTTTTTTCTGATCAACCATCTCAAATGTAATTTTTTAATATTCGTAACGTATCATCTTTTTCAGTTTCTGTTTGAAATTTCTCTATCTTTTCTTTCGGTAAATTTAAATTACTTATTACTAATCCTATATGAGCCTCTATCTCTCTATCTTGTTCGTATTCTTTATTATCTATGAAATTTCGCGAAAGAGCGTTATAGTAATAATTCTTTTCCGGGCTTAAATTTAACGATTAAATTATAATATTGTAATTGTAAACGTATTCTTTGTAATCTAAGGGGTATTTCATTTAATGATTTTTTGAAAATTGCTTCTAGTGGTCGATGATCCGTTTCTACGTCTTCAGTTTTACCTATTAAATACTGGTGAAATCGCTTACAACCAAAAACAATCGCCAGCATCCTTTTCAATCTGCGCGTAAGTGTTTTGTGTATCTGTTAGGGTTTGCGACGCGTATACTACCGGAAGATTGTTTTGTAAAATAACAGCTCCCAAACCATCCTTACTAGCATCAACTGACAGTGTAATTGGTAAATTTGGATCGAAATATTGCAATATTGGATTAGAAGTTAAAATTTGTTTAATTTTTAGAAATGCTTCATTTTCATCTAATTTCACGTAGCTGCTTTCTTTATTAACATTCTAAGCGGACAATTTATTTGAGATACATCAGGCAAAAATCGCGACACATATATAATTATTTCTAAAAATGTTTCTAATTCTTTTGCGTTCCTCGGTTTTTCCATTTTATTTATTTCTTCTATTTTATTTACATCTGGCATTAATCCTTTACTCGAAAATGTGTGTCTTAGGTATTTTACCTCATTTGCATTTATTTTACACTTTTTAATATTGAATTTAATGTTATGATTCGACGCTTGTTTTAAGACCGATTCTAACCTTTCGTTATGTTCACGCTCATCTCGCCCCCATATTAAAATATCATCGATATATACTGAACACCCTTCAATGTTCAAATATATTACTGAAATGTCTGTGAAACACTTCCGGAGCCGAACTAATTTAATATGGCAATTTTAAGAAGCGATGTCATCCGTACAATGTACCAACCGTGCACAATTTTGAACTATTTTCGGTTAATTATAACTGATGGAATGCTGTTGTTGCATTCAATATGGAAAATACCCTAGGCCCCACCATTTTTGCTGCAATTTCCTCAAAATTAAGTTGTTTAAATGCTCGCGTTTTATGCATTTGTTTAAATGCTGAGGGTCAATACATATACGAATTGAATCATCCGGTTTTTTTCTTCCAACTCGTGTATAATACTGACTTAATTATTATCATCATACGATTTATCGTTAGAACTTATTTACGCGCGATCCCTCAATAACTTGTGATTTGTAAGAAAGAATCAGATAAGTCCTTGACCGTATTTATATCTATAAATGAATTTATTTCAAATTTACTTAGTTTATCATTTAAGAATTTTATTGCAGCATCTTAATTACGAATAGTATCATTCAAATTATTAACATCGCTCGAGAGCAAAAATATTCTTTTGTATCGAATTTTTCAGATATTCCGGTCCCGGTCATCTATTTTTATTGCACTGCACATAAATTAAAGTAAAGAAAAAGATTGCTATCATAGCATTACAAATAGCACAATTTTTTTTTTTTCATTATCGACTTCAGATATGGCAGTAGAACTGCACCTATCAACAAATCCACACCATACCGCTCGACATCTATCAGTATCAACTATGATATTTAGATTCAAAATGGAGTGCTCCTCCATAACAAAAAATAATAAATTCACCCTTTATTACCCAATAAATAATGATTAAGATAAAAAAACACTTTTTTTTAATAATTACTTTGCGAAATATTTGAAATTTTTATCAAACACTGTGACGTCATACTATTGCTATCTTTTAGGCGCAGCCTACCATAGAAACTGGTATGAGAAAGATAGCAATAGGTGACGCTAAAAATCAAATGCATAACTAAAAACAATTATGACTTTTTAATATTGCGAATTGCTTCAAAATTAAACGAACTTACATTCAAAATAATAAAAAAAATAGTAGTGAACGACCCCAATACTAACTTCTTTATGATTGTAATAATAAATAAACAATATTATTTTTAAATAATTTTATTATAAAAATTTTAAAATTTTGAATTACATTGTTAACCAAATGTCGCAAATAAGTATAAGAATTTTAAATTACATTTTTAATACTGAAAAAAGTAACGAGAGTTATTCAATTTTGAAGTTGCCCTATTTTTCAGCGTTAGCTTCTGTAACTTAGTCCATTCTTTCATTTTGTGAGATACCGGCATCTTCCATTACCTCATTTTGCATTTCTGCGTCAACATCAAGACTCGTAGCAGACAAAGTAGCACAAGTATCATCAGGCATGTCAGGTACACCTGCATCTGTTGCTTTTGAGTCTTCCTCGCATTCTTTATATGCCTCCGGGTCGGGATTGATATTTTTTTCTGGTTCTATATTTATAGCGTTTACTTGAATAATTTTATCACTTTTAGATAATTCTTCATTTTCCTCTTGTACATTTTCATGGAGGGATAATGTTGAAACAGGTCGCTCAGTAGGAACTGCATTGCGCAATTTTTTTCTTTTCGGTTTTCTTTTGGTTTTGCGTCTGGTTTTGCTTCTGGTGGAATCTGAGGGCGCCATGTTGTCGTCGATAGGTTCGATATTCAAAAGAAGACACCGATTAAATTCTATATTTAACGCTCTGGTAGAAGAAGTAGAAGGCTTAACAGGCAAGTGTCGAGTTCCTTCCAAGGAATCTGATGTTTCAGATTCAAAAAGTTGCAAGGGCGTTATTACTGGTGGAGTAACATCATCTTCTAAATTATAAGTAGAATCCGAAAGTACAGGTGCGTCGCTGCCATTGCTTACGTCGCTTGAAGGAATTTGGAATACATTATCAGTATCTCCATCTCTTTTATCAACTTTTTTTGGATGTGCATGCTTTAAATCACTGGTATCAACTCTTTTGGGCATGGCTCGATCTTCTAAAACAATCACATTATAACTTCTAATTATTATATTATTACCTATTCTCAGTGTTCTCGTACCTTGTGTTTAGACTTTTGAAAGAAATTTTTAATAATAAAAAGATATTAATACTTCAATTCTTTTAACGATACAATGTATGCCTTGACATTCAACATAACAAATAAAATTGATCAGTATGAAGTTAGTAACAATAAGTTAACTGCCCGCATATAAATGGTATTACTGTTATTTTATAATAATGTAAAATATGTAAATATATTTTTTTCTTATTTCACGTTTACAAAGTCATTTTTGTAACACTACCTTAGTCAAAAATAGTGTTTCCTTTGTAACAATGATTTTAGGGATTTTTTATTTGTGTTGTTGGTTACACAAGAAACTAGTCATCACGGCGGCAGGGTCCCCGAGGACACACGATGTGTTCCGAGTGAAAAATTACTCATTTTTTAAGAAATTTAAAATAAATCATAAAAACAATACCTAACGCACAAAACTCGAGTCCTTATAATTGTTTTATTTTAAAAAATAATATAACGACCCGGGTTTTGAAGGCGCTTGCTACTTCGGGGTTTTAGACTTTACTGTTGGTTGGTTACATAGCCTAATCAAGTATGCCAAATACAAAGCTCAAAGCTGTCGCTATCATTGTTCATGTGCAAACAGCATTCATGTGTAATTACAGTAAAGCATTTATTACACGAGAGGTAAAATCTAAATCACGACATTTGGAGTTTTGTACAGTAACCATTTGTATATGCATTTTGCGGGAAAACAAAAACAATTTAAAATAGTCTACTACTGGGGCAACTTTTCCCTAATTTAATTGACGTCGTATCTTTTATAGTTTACGAGATCCCAATGTGAGCCTCGAAAAACGAGCATATTAAATTAAAAAACTTAAGTCCTAGTACAATTTTGCTCGCCGTGTCGCCCCTGACCAAGTGTCGCCTGTGTGCGACGCACACATCGCTCCTTGTGACGGCGCGCCCCTGTTTCTAACAAGACAACTACACTGTTATTTTTGAATATTATATTATTTGTAATATATAATTCATGTTTGTAATTGATATAAGGTTTAGCTAATTCATGTACTAACTTTTTTTCTGATCAACCGCCTCAAATGTAATTTTTTAATATTCGTAACGTATCATCTTTTTCAGTTTCTGTTTGAAATTTCTCTATATTTTCTTTCGGTAAATTTAAATTACTTATTACTAATCCTATATGAGCCTCTATCTCTCTATCTTGTACGTATTCTTTATTATCTATGAAATTTCGCGAAAGAGCGTTATAGTAATAATTCTTTCCGGGCTTAAATTTAACGATTAAATTATAATATTGTAATTGTAAACGTATTCTTTGTAATCTAAGGGGTATTGCATTTAATGATTTTTTGAAAATTGCTTCTAGTGGTCGATGATCCGTTTCTACGTCTTCAGTTGAAATCGCTTACAACCAAAAACAATCGCCAGCATCCTTTTAAATCTGTGCGTAAGTTTTTTGTGTATCTGTTAGGGTTTGCGACGCGTATACTACCGGAAGATTGTTTTGTAAAATAACAGCTCCCAAACCATCCTTACTAGCATCAACTGACAGTGTAATTGATAAATTTGGATCGAAATATCGCAATATTGGATTAGAAGTTAAAATTTGTTTAATTTTTAGAAATGCTTCATTTTCATCTAATTCCACGTAGCTGCTTTCTTTATTAACATTCTAAGCGGACAATTTATTTGAGATACATCAGGCAAAAATCGCGACACATATATAATTATTTCTAAGAATGTTTCTAATTCTTTTGCGTTCCTCGGTTTTTCCATTTTATTTATTTCTTCTATTTTATTTACATCTGGCATTAATCCTTTACTCGAAAATGTGTGTCCTAGGTATTTTACCTCATTTCCATTTATTTTACACTTTTTAATATTGAATTTAATGTTATAATTCGACGCTTGTTTTAAGACCGATTCTAACCTTTCGTTATGTTCACGCTCATCTCGCCCCCTTATTAAAATATCATCGATATATACTGAACACCCTTCAATGTTCAAATATATTACTGAAATGTCTGTGAAACACTTCCGGAGCCGAACTAATTTAATATGGCAATTTTAAGAAGCGATATCATCCGTACAATGTACCAACCGTGCACAATTTTGAACTATTTTCGGTTAATTATAACTGATGGAATGCTGTTGTTGCATTCAATATGGAAAATACCCTAGGCCCCACCATTTTTGCTGCAATTTCCTCAAAATTAAGATGTTTAAATGCTCGCGTTTTATGCATTTGTTTAAATGCTGAGGGTCAATTCATATACGAATTGAATCATCCGGTTTTTTTCTTCCAACTCATGTATAATACTGACTTAATTATTATCATCATACGATTTATCGTTAGAACTTATTTACGCGCGATCCCTCAATAACTTGTGATTTGTAAAAAAGAATCAGATGAGTCCTTGACCGTATTTATATCTTTAAATGAATTTATTTCAAATTAGTTAGTTTATCATTTTAGAATTTTATTGCAGCATCTTAATTACGAATAGTATCATTCAGATTATTAACATCGCTCGAGAGCAAAAATATTCTTTTGCATCGAATTTTTCAGATATCCCGGTCCCGGTCATCTATTTTTATTGCACTGCACATAAATTAAAGTAAAGAAAAAGATTGCTATCATAGCATTACAAATAGCACAAATATTTTTTTCACTATCGACTTCAGATATGGCAGTAGAACTACACCTATCAACAAATCCACACCATACCGCTCGACATCTATCAGTATCAACTATGATATTTAGATTCAAAATGGAGTGCTACCCCATAACAAAAAATAATAAATTTACCCTTTATTACTCAATAAATAATGATTAAGATAAAAAAACACTTTTTTTAATAATTACTTTGCGAAATATTTGAAATTTTTATCAAACACTGTGACGTCATACTATTGCTATCTTTTACGCGCAGCCTACCATAGAAACTGGTATGTGAAAGATAGCAATAGGTGACGCTAAAAATCAAATGCACAACTAAAAACAATTATGACTTTTTAATATTGCGAATTGCTTCAAAATTAAACGAACTTACATTCAAAATAAAAAAAAAAAATAGTAGTGAACGACCCCAATACTAAATTCTTTATGATGGTAATAATAAATAAATAATATTATTTTTAAATAATTTTATTATAAAAATTTTAAAATTTTGAATTACATTGTTAACCAAATGTCGCAAATAAGTATAAGAATTTTAAATTACATTTTTAATACTGAAAAAAGTAACGAGAGTTATTCAACTTTGAAGTTGCCCTATTTTTCAACATTAGCTTCTGTAACTAAGTCCATTCTTTCATTTTGTGAGATACCGGCATCTTCCATTACTTCATTTGGCATTTCTGCGTCAACATCAAGACTCGTAGCAGACAAAGTAGCACAAGTATCATCAGGCATGTCAGGTACACCTGCATCTGTTGCTTTTGAGTCTTCCTCGCATTCTTTATATGCCTCCGGCTCGGGATTGATATTTTTTTCTGGTTCTATATTTATAGCGTTTACTTGAATAATTTTATCACTTTTAGATAAATCTTCATTTTCCTCTTGTACATTTTCATGAAGGGATAATGTTGAAACAGGTCGCTCAGTAGGAACTGCATTGCGCAATTTTTTTCTTTTCGGTTTTCTTTTGGTTTTGCGTCTGGTTTTGCTTCTGGTGGAATCTGAGGGCGCCATGTTGTCGTCGATAGGTTCAATATTCAAAAGAAGACACCGATTAAATTCTATATTTAACGCTCTGGTAGAAGAAGTAGAAGGCTTAACAGGCAAGTGTCGAGTTCCTTCCAAGGAATCTGATGTTTCAGTTTCAGATTCAGAAAGTTGCAAGGGCGTTATTACTGGTGGAGTAACATCATCTTCTAAATTATAAGTAGAATCCGAAAGTACAGGTGCGTCGCTACCATTGCTTACGTCGCTTGAAGGAATTTGGAATACATTATCAGTATCTCCTTCTCTTTTATCAACTTTTTTTGGATGTGCATGCTTTAAATCACTGGTATCAACTCTTTTGGGCATGGCTCGATCTTCTAAAACAATCACATTATAATTTCTAATTATTATATTATTACCTATTCTCAGTGTTCTCGTACCTTGTTTTTAGACTTTTGAAAGAAATTTTTAATAATAAAAAGATATTAATACTTCAATTCTTTTAACGATACAATGTATGCCTTGACATTCAACATAAATAAAATTGATCAGTATGAAGTTAGTAACAATAAGTTGCAGTATAATCTGAAGTGGAAATGTGTACTGGCAACTGCCCGCATATAATGGTATTACTGTTATTTTATAATAATGTAAAATATGTAAATATATTTTTTTCTTATTTCACGTTTACAAAGTCATTTTTGTAACACTGCCTTAGTCAAAAATAGTGTTTCCTTTGTAACAATGATTTTAGGGATTTTTTATTTGTGTTGTTGGTTACACAAGAGCCTAGTCATCACGGCGGCAGGGTCCCCGAGGACACACGATGTCTTCCGAGTGGAAAATTACTCATTTTTTAAAGAAATTAAAAAAAAATCATAATAAAAACAATACCTAACGCACATTGTTATAATTGTTTTTTAAACTTATTTTAAAAAATAATATAACGACCCGGGTTTTGAGGGCGCTTGGAACATACATCGTGCTACTTCGGGGTTTTAGACTTTACTGTTGGTTGGTTACATAGCCTAATCAAGTATGCCAAATACAAAGCTCAAAGCTGTCGCTATCATTGCTCATGTGCAAAGTGCAAACAACATTCATGTGTAATTACAGTAAAGCATTTATTACACGAGAGGTAAAATCAGCAAATAATTGACAAGCAACTTTGAAATCATCAACATTTTCTATCACACCTGATTCAAAATAGATATAGATCTACGAATACTACGAAATAGTGATGGGCGATATTTCACGAACTGTGATATATATATATATATATATATATATATATATATATATATATATATATATATATATATATATATATATATATATATATATATATATCAAAATACAGGGTCTTCCAGGACGAGCTGACGCTATCGTTATTTTAAATATTACCTAATATTATTTTACGGAATTTGATATCTAGGGGTTTTCCGACATGCCCGTTTCAACTTTATTTTCAAAGCAGTAGCACTTCCGGTTTAACCGGAAGTAGACCCTAACTTTCTTATTTTAAATAAATAAAATGAATATATCATCACGGCTTATAACCCATTGATGGGTGTGCCATTGAAGAAGTATTAATTAAAATGAACATTTTTTTGTTAAATCCCTCGTTAGATTATTGGTGCATTCGAGCATAAAAGGAATAAAATGAAAAAAACAGGCATTATTGCTTACTAGGGCGGATCAAATTTGATCGCGTATATTTTTTACAATGCATTTCAGTATATTTTTTATCATGGTATTGTTTAATTTTGTCATGAGTTAGACAACGCGATCTAATTTGTAAATTCTTTTTGTTCGGGCACATAGGGTTCCACGGGAAATTAGTTAGTTGCTTGTATTAATAGATTACGCTTGGAACACTGTTTCAGCACACGTGTTTGATATTTCGTTGTGCTCTAATCTCTTTTTATTATATTTCACAAATAAAAACAGTTCTTTTGAGAGTTATTTCATTACTTCAGTCGATTTGATTCCAATTTAACTTTCATATTATCACGATTTGTTTGCTTTTGTGGGTTTCATTCTCTTCTTGTGTTTATTTCACAAATTCGTTACTATGAATCCTCAGTAGTATAATTATATATAATTTAGTATATTATTTATGTAATCGTATACTGATATTTTGACACTATTTGCACATGTTCTGTATCTACTTTAACGTAAAGTTATAATATTGTAACGTTTTTATTTATTTGGGTGAAGTGTAAATATTAGACAATTGTTATTAATGAAAACTAAAGTTTATTATAATGATAAATAGATATTAAATATAATTAAAAGATGATAAATATAACGAACACTACGATTAAACAAATATTAAACACTAATTAAGACTAAGAATATTATAAAATACTTAAACACTAAGATTATTTATTTAAACAATATATAGATCACTTATTTATTTATACAACTGTATTTATTTATATTCACCACTTGTCTACTATCTGTTTATATCACCAACTGTTTAACACGCAACGCTCATTTATATCAGACTGTCCAGTGCCTTCGCTAACGGTGCTTATATACCCTAGCCGAAAATTCCAGAACTCACTGGAACACTTCTAGATAAAACACAATAGGTTACATCAACCGCGTAATTAAGCAGGCTTAGACATGTCCGTTGCGTCATCGCTAACAATAGATCCTCGCTCGTCCCCGCGACAGCGGCGGCGACAGCGACGCGGAGAGCGGCGGTGACAGTGGCGGCGACGGCGGGCACTGCACATTACACTGCCCCCTCTTTAAGACTGTTTCGTCCCGGAACAGTTCGTGATGACGAAATCTGCATGCATTACCCTTGGTGCATTTCGAAATTTTGAAGAAATGACAGTCGATGGTCCACTCGACTTCTTTATGTCCGTTAGGGTTAAAGCTGCAAACGAGAATTTCAACACCGGTAAAACGGAAGAGGATTTCTATCATGTTCCTAACAATCCTCCAATCTAAACCATCTAGACCACAGCCTAACTTCGGTACGGCTAGCTTCAAAATGTCATTCTCAAGCAGATGATCCCTCAAATCGCACAGCGAGTTCCACAGGTTGCGGTACGACGGCTTCTGGTACGAGCGTGGTTTTGTAACCAGGTAATAGATGTACCGTTGTTGGTCTGCATTGCTATCCCTCAGGCGCAGCGTTTTCCCAACAGTTGGGCGTTGGTTGGCCAGTTCTTGTTGTCGCCCAAATTTCGCCTTAAAGGCTGAAGCTATGCCACGGGACATCTTTAAGTCTTCTGATACGCAGTGACCGAGGGAATACTCTGAAGACACGGTGAATAGATCTCGGTGTTCTTCTTTCGTCACGCCGAACCGCGCCTTGCGGCCAAAGGAATAGTTCTCCATGAAGTCTTCAAAAGTTGGTTCTTGTGTTATGATCCGACGAACCGTTGCTCCGTTATAGACTTCGTGGTTGTCTCCGGCGAAAGGGGCTAGCCGATTAAAGTGTACTACTCTCGGCTTCCCGCTAGGTTGTTTCCTAATTCTGTATACCACGTCGTTTATTCTTTTGACTACCTCATAGGGGCCTTCCCAATTATTTTGCATCTTTGGTGATAACCCACGACGTCTTTGTTGGTTGTAAAGCCACACTAAATCCCCAGGTTGATATCCACCCTTTTCGGCCTTGATGTTATACCGGTCCTTCATTCGGTCGCTGACAGCTTGAATGTTCGTACGGACTTGTTCATGAATGTCATCCATTCTTCTTCGTAAGTCCGTAACGTGATCTTCCCCTGCCAGATCTTCCCCAGGTTTACTGCCGAACACCAAGCCACATGGTAAGCGCAATTTACGCCCGAATAAGATGTTCGCAGGAGTTTGCCGTGTTGTTTCTTGCACGGATGAACAATAAGCCATCAGGAACAGATGGAGATGTCGGTCCCAGTCTCTTTGGTGGTTGCAGACTACCTTCGACAAATATCGGTTGATCGTTCTGTTCATTCGTTCAACCATGCCGTCAGACTGCGGATGTAATGCAGTTGTTCTAGTTTTATTTATTCCTAATATCTTACAGACATTTTGGAAAACGGCAGACTCAAAATTTCTTCCCTGGTCGGAGTGAAGTTTACGTGGTACTCCGAATCGGCATATACATTCTTTAACTAAAGTTTCAGCGACCGTGGTGGCTTCCTGGTTGGGTAATGGATACGCTTCAACCCACTTGGTGAAATAGTCCATGACAACCACGATGTATTTATTTCCCTCGTCACTTTCTGGGAATGGTCCAGCTACATTAATTGTAATACGCTCAAATGGACTGCCAACGTTGTATTGACGCATTGGAGCTTTTCGTCGTTTATGTGGACCGTCACTTCCAGCGCAAACCACACATTTCTTGCACCAATCTTTAACATCTTCCGTGAAGTTAACCCAGTAAAACCGCCGGCGCAATCTTTCTAACGTTTTGATGACTCCAAAATGACCTCCAGATCCGTCATGGATCTCTTTCAACACGTCTGGTACTCTACTCTTAGGAATAACTAACTGAGTTCTCTTCTCAGTTCCATCAGCATTTTCTACCACACGCTTTAACAGATCATCCTCAATCACCATGGAGTCCCATTGCGCCCAGTACGATTTTACACTCGGTGAGTGCGGTGCCACATCTTCCCATTCTGGTTTGCTCTCCTCTGCTTTCCATTCGAGTATAATTTTCAAAGTTGGGTCTTTTTCTTGATCTTCGCGTAGTCCATCGGGCTGCCAATTATCGTCGACTACTGTTGTTCTGGCGACGATGGAAAATTTCTCTTCTAGTCGACTACAATGCTTGCAATCATCTTGGCATGGCCTTCTGGACAATGCGTCGGCATTACGATGGCTGGTACCTGTTCTATGCTCGATTTTGAAATCGTATTCCTGTAGTCTTTCAATCCATCTAGCCATCTGACCTGCAGGATTCTTGAATTGTAGCAGCCATTTTAATGCAGCATGGTCAGTTTTAATCAAAAATTTCCTTCCGTACAAATATTTGTAGAAATGTTCCACGGATTTCACGATTACCAAGAGTTCTTTTTTAGTAACACAATAGTTTCTCTGTGGTTTTGACAAGGTCTTACTAAAATAGGCAATAACTTTCTCATGTCCGTCTTGTATCTGGGAAAGAACGCCACCAATTCCCACGTTGCTTGCATCTGTGTCTAGTATGAACTCTCCTCAGGACAGGTGCGCGACATAACTTATGGATTGTGGGGCTACTAGATTACGGGTCGACGATTGCCCCTTCGCATCAACCCGACTCCTTTTCTTCTTTTACCGATTCTGTCTCTCTTTGCATTTTTCTGCAAAGTCTGCGGATGACCCTCTTTACCGCAATACCAACAGAGGAGTTTCTTTCTTCCGGCAAACACTTCATTTACAATTCGTCGCATTTTCTCTTCTAGGTCTTCCGTGTCTTCTTTTCTCTCGGCATCAATATTTCGCGCTCGAGATTGATTACGTGAAGCTTGTTTGCCAGCTTCATGTTCTAGTGCATATGAGAGCGCGTCAATTAATGTTTTTGGGCGGGCCAATCGCAATGCTTGCTGTGTTTCGCTGTCTCGAACACCGTAGATAAATGCTTGAACGGCCAAGCACTCCAAAACGCTGTCAGGAGCTGCAGGATGTGCGAGACGAACCAAACGAGCTACGTCGACTTCAAATTCTTGAAGGCTTTCTTTTGAACTCTGATAGCGGTTCCTCAGTTGCGTCTGGTACACCTGCTCCAGGTGCGCATTGCCGTACCGCATGTCCAACCGCTTGACTAGTTGGTCGTAGTCCTCTTGTTCTTCTTCCTTCAGCGTTTGTAGGATGTCGATGGCATCCCCAAGCAACGAAACAGTCAACGCTGTAGCCTTCTCTTTGGACGTCCAGTTATGTGCTTTCGCAGCCGCTTCAAATTGTTTTAGATAGTTCGGCCACGAAAATTTTCCATCAAATTCCGGCGTTTTGATGTGTATTGTTGCACTAGTATCAGGTTTTATTACTTTACTTTCTTCTTGTAAACCTGCCTTTACTACATCGGAATTTGGCATTGGTGACAACGTAATTCTAGTGACCTTTTCTCGTAATTCTTCGATCTGCTTGTCATATTCATCTTTTAAATACTTCAGCTCTTCTTCAGTTTTTCTAGAATTCTCCTCTAATTTTTCTAAACTTCTAGAGTTTTCTTCTAATTTCCCTTCTAAGCTTTTAGAATTTTCTTCTAATTTTTGTTCTAAAGTTTGCTTCAGAATTCTAGAATTTTCTTCCATTTTTTGTTCTAATGTTTTAGACTGTTCCAATAATTCTTCTTTTAATGTTTTGGAATTTTCTTCTAGTTTTTGTTCTAATGTTCTAGAATTTTCTTCTGCTTTTCTAGAACTTTCAATTAATTTTTCTTCTAAAGTTCTAAAATTTTCTGTTATTTCCTGTTTTAATTCTTCTTTTAGTGATCTGGAACTTTCTTCTGATTTTCTAGAACTTTCCTCAAAATTCTGTTCGATTTTTTGTTCTAATGTTCTAGAATTTTCTGTCATTTCCTGTTTTAAATCTTCTTTTAATGTTCTTATGTTGGATATGTCGAATAAGTAATCGTCAGGACTTTCACCAGAATCGATTAATGCTTGCCGCAGTCTTTCCTGAAGCAGAGACTTCTTTCCTGTCGTATCTAACTCTCGTTCTTCCAGTTCTGTCTTCAGATCACTTACTTTTAATTCACATAATTTTAATAGTTTAGCCATTTTATTTATTTTTATTTAACACTTCACAGTTTATTAATCCCACTCCTGACACCAATTGTAACGTTTTTATTTATTTGGGTGAAGTGTAAATATTAGACAATTATTATTAATGAAAATAAAAGTTTATTATAACGATAAATAGATATTAAATATAATTAAAAGATGATAAATATAACGAATACTACGATTAAACAAATATTAAACACTAATTAAGACTAAGAATATTATAAAATACTTAAACACTAAGATTATTTATTTAAACAATATATAGATCACTTATTTATTTATACAACTGTATTTATTTATATTCACCACTTGTCTACTATCTGTTTATATCACCAACTGTTTAATACGCAACGCTTATTTATTTCAGACTGTCCAGTGCCTTCGCTAACGGTGCTTATATACCCTAGCCGAAAATTCGAGAACTCAGTGGAACACTTCTAGATAAAACACAATAGGTTACATCAATCGCGTAATTAAGCAGGCTCCGATCAGTCGGTTGCGTCATCGCTAACAATAGACACTCGCTCGTCCCTGCAACAGCGGCGGCGACAGCGACGGGGACAGAGGCGATAACAGTGGCGGCGACGGCGGGCACTGCACATTACAGTATATTACATTTTCAGGTTTAAATAATGATCAGTAACTGCCATAGATACTGCTCAGTGCCACAATGGAGCAATTATAAGTAAAAAGTGTAAGTATACACTATATCCGAAGTGACAAAATATGATATTGAAATTTTCTTCCCTTATAGTTTTGACGTCTCCGATCGGTTCTATTTTTTTCTTTTTTAAAACAGCATGGTAAAATTTTTCTAATAATAATAGCCAAACCATACTGTTTATCATCCTTTTTAATAAGTTTCCCCTTACCTTGTTCCAAATCTGTATTTTCATTTTCTATTTCTGCTACTCTGTAATACACAAACCCATAAACAAATAAATTAATAGCATAATAATGATAACTTTTGTTGTAAAATAATAAATATAGTTTTGATTTTTACTATCCTGTTCATATGCAACAAAACTGCAACAATATGTTTGCATTTGCCTCTAAATTCTGCTCTACAACTAAATTTGCTTTCCAGTAATTTATATTCTCATGTAATAAAATTTCATCATATGAAGATCTCCACTCAAATGACTGGTTTTTAAACAAGATCCCAGTATTGTACCTAGTCCATAATCTTTTATTCCTGAAAGCAATACATGTCCAGCCTTAATAACTGCTACGTCTTCCTTTATAGGACGTGCAGAAGCAATATATTCAGAAATATCACTAACTTTATGTTAATTTTCTCCATATCAAATACTTTTCACTTTGAAATGCGTATTGCCAGCAATAAGGAATGAGGGAACTCTCCTTATTCCTCCGCCATCTTGCTACCGTCCAGCCTGTGATCTATAGTTCAGTTTTTTTGCCAATTGTATTACCAACATATAATGTTACAAGTTAACCAACATATATGATATATGACATTACTTATTAAATGAAACAGGAACACAATCTCAATCACAACTATCACAATATAGACATCAACAAAGAAAAACCCAACATACCGCCCATACTTTTTCTCTGGCAGATCTGCTGAGTCAAATTTAGTTGAATTTATTGACTTCAATTTCAGAACTATGGATTGTAGGACGCAGGTAGATGCTATATACACTGATTTAGTAAATTAATCACCATATTTTGATCCGCAAACTTGAGGGACTTGGTATACATGGTAGCTTGCTGCGGTGGTTTGAATCGTACCTAAGTAATAGGCAACAATGTACTGTCGTTAATGGCTTCACCTCGTCCTACTTTCCTGTAACTTCTGGGGTACCACAGGGGTCTCATCTGGGGCCTTTATTATTTATTATTTTTATCAACGACATCAAAAAATGCTTTATAAATTCTAAATTTCTTATGTACGCTGATGATTTAAAAGTATACACTCCAATTAAATCTTTAAATGATTGTGTAGGTCTTCAAGCTGATTTGGTTAGACTTTCTGACTACCTAATTAACAATGACCTGTCACTTAATTTTAATAAATGCTCTTGCATTACTTTCACTCGTAACCGTTATGTAATTAATTTTGATTAGAGAATATGTAATGTTATTGTTAATCGAGTTACTAAAGTTAAAGATTTGGGTGTAACATTAGATAGTAGGCTATTATTAGATTTACACATTGATTTTATTGTAAAAAAGGCTTACAAAATGTTAGGTTTCATTCTGAGAGTAGGAAAACATTTCAATAATCCTAATACCTTGATATCCTTGTATTATTCATTGGTCCGCTCTCAACTTGAGTATGCCACAGTTTGTTGGTCACCTTATTATCAAGTGTACATTAATAGAATTGAAGGTATTCAACGCAAATTTTTATCAATATTGCAGTGGAAATTTCCAACCATATGTATTTCCCTGCATACACTTCAACAAAGAAGAATTTATCTTGATATGATGTTTATATTTAAAATACTACTTTATCGTATTGATAGTCCTGTGCTACTTAGTAGATTATATTTTAGAATTCCATCTTTCTCTACCAGAAATGCTGAGCTTTTTTCACTGCAAAGATTTAAATCAAATTACGCGATGAACTCTCCAGTACATAGAATTGCACGTACCTTTAATTATTATTCCTGTGTTTCTAACTCTCCAGACATTTATTCATGCTCTTTACATGTTTTCAAAATATTTATCAAAAAGTTTTTCATTGGTACTTTTGTTATGTAGTTTAATAGGTTTTGTCTGATTGTTGATTGTCAGTTAAGTACGTTTGTATGAAGTTAGCGCGTATTATTATTATAATGTTAACGTTCTCTTTATAAATTATTTTTGTACTTTTTATGTATTTAGTGTTGTACTGTTATTAGGACTTGTCCTGTCGTACAACATATTTTGTTTAAAAAAAAAAAAATCCTTACACGATGTCAACAACTAAGAAGAAATAACAAAAGATATCAAACAAATAATTACACACGGCTTCACAATACAATTCCGTTAGCATAATAATTTAGTATTGTGATATGATTGATGTAGCGTTTATTATTTGCTGCCATTGAGAAGGATGTTAGATAGCAGTGTAGTAAAAAAGGATTTTATTTGTTTTATATAACGGAGGATAAGGTTCATAATTTCTTATGGAACGCCATTTTACTCTTTAATCTAAAATTTTATTAAGAAAAATTTAAAACAACCATCTCTGTTATTTCTTCAATTTCAATGTTACTTGTATTTACGTGATACAATAATTAGGGTTGTCGTTAAAATTTTGTAAATAAAATTTTTTGTTCAATTTAATTGTTTCTTCAATAGAGTTGCTACCGTAACATTCATAATAATAACAAATATATAAATCCAAGATTTAAAATTGCCAGCAAACATTTAATACAAATAACATTTTAATTCAAACATCATAATAATAACAAACATTTAAATTTATTACACAAGTTGTAAAAGAATATTTTTATGTATGCAACATTTTAAATAAACAATCATAATATTTCACAGTATTTCAAATTTAGAATAAAAATTACCAACAAACATTTTAATTCATGTTACATTTTATTACAGCAAACATATTAATAACAAACACATAAATTTGTTTTTCAAATTATAAACAAACAATTTTATTCGTGTAACATTTTAATTCAACAAAAATAATAACGCCAAATATTTAGAATTTAGAATTAAAATTAACAAACATTTAAATTCTTGTTCATGGAACATATTAATTCAACAATCATATTAATACATAGTAATTTAAATTTAGATTGCGATAATCAACAAACATTTAAATTCAACAAACATTTTAATACGACAAACATTTTCTATAATTCTATAATTAATTCGTTTTTTGAATTAAAATGGTTGATGAGTTCAAAAGTTTGATGAATTAAGATGTTTGACTTAAAATTATCACCAAACATTTAAATTCATGTAACATTTTAATTCAACAATCGCAATACGAGCTATATTTAATTTAGATTAAAATAATCAGCGAACATTTAAATTCAACAAACATTTTAAAACAACAAACATATAAATTCCATAATTACAACGTTTGATGAATTAAAATGTTTGTTGAATTAAGATGTTTGACTTAAAATTATCAACAAACATTTAAATTCATATAACATTTTAATTCAGCAATCATATTAATACATTTTATTTTAAATTTAGATTGCAATAATCAACAAACATTTTAATACAAGAAACATTTAAATTCCATATTTAAATCGTTTGTCGAAATAAAATGTTTCTTGGACTTCAACAAATATTTTAATTGGGCGCTGCGGATTGCGGTGGTCTAACGTACTACATCATTGTGCTGTGTAAGTGAAGCTTCAACGTTTGAACACAACAAGGCCCGTTTAGTGTGACGTTTCGAGGTTTCCTAACAAAAAAATGGCCATGTTCGTTGCTAAGACGGATGATATGCTATTAAAATGACGCCATAGGCGCTATAAACCACAGAAGAAAAAGCAGAAATCCCACTTTCACAGCACAATGATGTAGTACGTTAGACCACCGCAATCTGCAACGCCCAATTAAAATGTTTGTTGAAATCCATGAAACATTTTAATTCGAGAAACGATTTAAATATAGAATTTAAATGTTTGTTGAATTTAAATGTTTAATGAATTAAGATGTTTGACTTAAAATTATCAACAAACATTTATATTCATGTAACATTTTAATTCAACAATCATATTAATGCATTTTATTTTAAATTTAGATTGCAATAATCAACAAACTTTTAAATTCAACAAACATTTTAATACAACAAACATTTAAATTCTATATTTAAATCGTATGTCGAATTAAAATGTTTCATGGATTTCAACAAACATTTTAATTGTTTGTTGAAGTTCATGAAACATTTTAATTCGACAAACGATTTAAATATAGAATTTAAATGTTTCTTGTATTAAAATGTTTGTTGAATTTAAATGTTTGTTGATTATTGCAATCTAAATTTAAAATAAAATGTATTAATATGATTGTTGAATTAAAATGTTATATGAATTTAAATGTTTGTTGATAATTTTAAGTCAAACATCTTAATTCATCAAACATTTAAATTCAACAAACATTTTAATACAACAAACATTTAAATTCTATATTTAAATCGTTTGTTGAATTAAAATGTTTCATGGATTTCAACAAACATTTTAATTGGGCGCTGCGGATTGCGGTGGTCTAACGTACTACATCATTGTGCTATGTAAGTGGAGCTTCCGTTGTAACTTTCAACGTTTCAACACAACAGGGTCCGTTTAGTGTGACGTTCCGAGGTTTCCTAATATGAAAATGGCCAAGTTCGTTGCTAAGACGGATGATATGCTATTCGTTGATGATGAAAGAAAATGACGCCATAGGCGCCAAAAACCGCAGAAGAAGATAATATTCAAACCTAATTGAATGATAGCTTAAATAGCTAACTTTTCTTAATTAAGTAAAATATTGGCGACGAAATGAACTGTTTAAAATTATAATTCTTATTTGCTGTGGCAATAAGGTTGACTTTGAAAGATGTGTTTACCGGTAGGACAGTAGTTTAAATGAAGCGCGCCGCATATGACGTAATTACTGAACTATCCTTGACTAGCGAATAATAATTAGCCTTGTCGACAAAATAAAATTGTATTATGTCGTAAAAAATAGCTATTGGCATTGTATGTTTTTTTGAATGAAATTATACTTTTTATAATTTAAAAATGTAATATTTTTTATTCATTTGATGTAATCTTTGTAAGATTAGTTTGTGTTAGTTGAAGTAGATTTTTCATAAAATACTAGGCAATGATATAGAATTTTTGAAAAAAATTCTTCAACTGCACATCGTACAAACTAGAAGTAATTAATAAATCGAATATACCAATATTAATTGTAGATAATAATTATACCGACCGAGTTTTACATTTAATTAATACTTCCAAGCACCAGATGGCGTCATTGATGTGGTTCCAATGCTTAACACATACGTTTCTTATCTAAAATAGTGTATTTTATGTGGTTGGCGAAGAAAATTAACTCGTAGCCACCTGGTGGCAAAATTATGAAGTTGCCAAAAAAGTAATCAAACTGTTGTGTTTACGGTTGTCATACTGCCCTTTAAACAATACTACACTTCAAATCAAGTTACATTTAAAAATATATGAAATTTATTTGTTTATATCCCTGTTTAAACTGTACAAGTTTTGACAATTACTCTTCTCGCCGGCCATTTTTTAAAATCGGTGCTACCTCTATTGGTCATTTTCGTTGCCAATACTTGTGGTGCGTTTAGTTTGCTAAAGCTTTTCACTCTTTTGACTCCAAGTGTTCCTATAACCGTTCGGGTATGTACGGTGGAGTAAATAGATCTCACTCCTTGATCATTCGGGTACACGGAGTGGAGTTAAAAGAGTTAACTGCATTTACTCTACCTCTTTGCATGGGATTCAAGTGGTGCGTTCAGGTATAGAAATATTTTTGGTCTTTTCGCTCTATATGCACTTTGTGTGTTCGGGTATTCAATTTGGAGTGAATCGTACCTTTATAAAAGCATTCGGGTATTTCGGAGTAGAGCAAAAAGAACTTGCTCCATAAGTCCCACCTCTAAACGAGGAAACACCAGAGCAGACATGCGCAATATAAATTCTGTCTTGCTACACATGACATTCGTTGATGCTGAACCTCAGATCACGGCTTCAGATATAAATTTTGTGTGCAAAATGTATAATAATATAAAAAAAGAACATATATACTTTACGAATATGTAAGTTATTTTAAAACATAACAAAGATTATAACTCAAACTGTCAAATTAACGGAGCGTTCGTTCGGGTAACGGGTATTCTTGTTTATTCCAGAGCGGCAGAGTGCTCCGATGTCATGTGACAAAAATCCACTCCAACTCCTTTCGTACCCAGTGCGTATACGAACGCACCAACAGAGTGCACATGCGTATTAGGTTATTTTTTGGCGGCTAATAGAAAGTTTGAGTTTTAATTTAACAGGGGTTCTGTGCTAATCGTGCTAATTGTGATGTGTGCCTTAATGCCTCGTTTGTTTAACTATTTTTATTTGCGGTAATGTGGTTGTAAATATTTTTTTAAAATAAATAGGTATTCATGCTGACAGTGGCGTATTAAGGTAGTTTGGCGCCAGAAGCCATTTAATTTTTTGCGCCCCCCAAGATCCCCCCCTCCCGGTTTTTGTTTAACTTTAATGAAACAAAAAAACATACTTGAACTTTTGTAGTAAGAAACCAATACAATAATTATAAAAATTAAATCTAACAACTGACATAGACCAATGATTCCAAAAATGACAATCATAGGCGGATAAATGGGAGTTTTTTAAAAATAAAATTCAGCAAACATTGAAACTAAACTTTTAATTTTAATTAATATAGTATAATGACAAATTAAAATGACATTTTTCTTACTTTGGCACTGGCAAAAATATTCACTGTGTCGTCAAAATTAATTTCATTTCAAAGAGTTTTTTCGATGCACATAATAGCCAAAACGCTTAATTTTGTTTGGGATAATATGGACCTCCAGTAATCCTTCACTTTCTTCAGTGCTGAAAAGGAACTCTCGCCAGTACAGTTAGTCACTGCTTTGCAAGCAAACATCCGTAATAAAATGACAATGTTAGGAGAAACATTGTCAATGTTCTGCCTGCAGGCAGGCGCCCGCCCCTACCAATTTAATAAAAATCTAATATTTTGACTATAGGCACAAACTCATAGGGTAGCTAAAATAAATTATTTTGCATTGCATCTTTTTTCACTATAATATCCATCTCATGCCTGCGCCTGCTAGTTTATATTTTTTTAAATATGTGTTTTTTCAATTCCTGGTATATTTTTGCGCCCCCTATAATTTTGCGCCAGAAGCCCGGGCTTCTGGGATAATACGCCACTGCATGCTGAGAAAGTAGAGAAGAGTGATTTATTATTATTTTTAATTTTTATATAGTTCATATGTTATCTGGATTATAAAATAAATAAATAGTTAATTTTTAAATTTTTTATTATTTAAATGCAGTATCTACAATTCTCTTGTTGTAAATTTAAATTAACAGCTGACAGTTTATTTACCACACTCCTGTGCAAGCCGAACGCTTACTATATGCTCCGAAAGATCTGAGGTCACGTGACAACGCTCCGTGCTTCACTGCAACTTCATTAGTTAACAAGCCGAACGCACCATTGGTGTACTTGTGGTGAACTTTTAGCACAATGCATTAATAATAAACAATTGTGTTAATATATGTGGAGTACGATGATCGACTGGTAGCAGAATGGAGAATTGGGAAATAATCGGACACGCAGTCTAATGTAAATAATTTATTTCCTGGCCTACGTTTCGACTGTTACTACAGTCTTCCTCAGGGCTCTAAAATGTATACATGGAAATACAAACATGAAATTTACACTATTAACAAGGTACACTTATTTACATAAAAATTTACAACAAAATATATGAAATACTTTTTTTGTACTTACAGAAATGGTCAATGATTAAAACGGTAATGTGGGGATCCCCCATATGACCCAATGGAAATAACAATTGAAATTTATTAAATATATTGTTTTTATATAATATATCAAGTCAAAAAAAATTTTAAGCTGGAACTCAGAGAAAAAAACTCAAACAACTTTTCTAAAAATTTAAAACGTTCTGAATTAGAGAAAAAACGTGTACTCAAAACTATAGTTTTGTTTTAATTATTAATCAGGTATGTTGGATTTAGTTCATGAAATTTTCTTAGGGCCGGTTTTTCAATCTCCTGGTAAAGATGTAAAAGCCAGATAAATAAAAAATATCGAATTGAATTGAACTGTCAAATGACAAATTGATGATCATTACTGTCAACAATTTGATTAGAAATAAATTTATCAGTTTGTTAAAATTTTACCAGTAGATTGATAAACCGGCTCTTAATATATTTTTTTCTATAAGTAGGTGCTTGTTTGTTTTTAGATGATAACTTTTACGAAATGAGTACAGGTAACTCAAGTCGTCTGCGAGGACTAATTTCTTCTGCAGCAAATGCTGCAACGTCTGATGATATCATTAGACGTTGCGACGCCGCATTGCCTATACTGCGCAATGGTTTGTTATGATGCCGTTCCTTCCCCGGGTGAAGGGCTAGGTGAGGATAGGAGGGAGTGAGGCGTTTGTTTTGTACAGCGTGTTGCCTGCCTAGTTTGTTATTATTATTCTACGTTCAAATAAGGTTCGAATGTGATTTTGTAAGGTTAGGTGCGGTGAAGTTTACGTTTTGTGTATATTTTTTATTTAAACCGTAAATGATTCAGCATGATTCATTATTGTTTAATATGTGATGAACTATCAAATGTCAAAAAGCTCCATAGAAGCTTTCATCAGTAAGTTTTCCTATAAATATAGATCTGTTAATTACTACAAAAGATTGTGTAGGTTGCCAAAGGACACAGAAAAAAAAGACGAATAGTTGAATATAATACATCAACAATGCATTATTTTGAAACGGGTCCCGTCGAAATATTCTTTAGTCTGTTTCGGCATTTTGAAGAGTCTAGTTTCCTTGGTAATCGACTAAAAAAAGATGCGGTTCCAACTATCTTCGATTTACCAAATATTTCTTCAATAAGGAAACAAATACAGAATAAGTAAGTACTTGAAATTAACATTCGAAAATAAATTAAACAAAATAAATGTTTTCAGAATGAAGACCCAGGAGACAAAAGTTTCGACCGATATTTTCTCTGTTGCTTCAACATCTAGGTGTGTAAACTTGCAATTATTTTTGATTAGAATGAAATTTAATAAATTGTTTATACATGTAGGACTGCAATCGAGTCTACTATTGAACCCGCAATAGATTTGGATATAGTAGAAGGGTAAATCTCTGAAAGACATTATTATTGAATTAATATAGAAAAAATGAATGTTAATATGTATTTTAGGATTTCTGCGGAAAATATTTCCTGCGATATCGAAGTTTTTGCAGCAGTACAACAAAGGTAATATTTTTAAAAACCTAACAAATAAATAAAAAAAAATGGTACGGGTAAATGTTTATTATTGAATTCTATTGTAGTTCACCTCGTGAAATAGACTGTTCTCTATCGACAAGAGCAAATAAATCTAATAGCAACCATTTATCTTTTTTGATATCAGTAAGACATTTGATGATAATGATAAGGAGGCGTGGAAAAGTATCAATCTTGTATTATTTATTCTATCGATTCAATGAAAACTATAAGTGTGTATTATTTAATCTATCCATTTATTAATTCACATAACTCTTTCGTTTGTATTTCAATTAATCTTAAATTTCTATGTTCAAGTATTTTTTTCCAAAAATTAATTTTGTGTTGCTCAACGCTTCGTTTTTCAAAACAAAAATAACACATTATCTACTTACTAATAAATAATTTCTGTTATATTATAGTGCAATCTTTAAATTTTCTTCAGAAATGATTTAATTATAATCAAAATGTAAATATTTGATACCATCATTGTAAATATAATTTTTCATTTTTAAACCAAAATCGCTTAATAGATTATTAAATGACACCTGCTGTCACTTTCAAACTAATGCAAATGCAACCCGCATTTCATGAACGCCGCTAGCTAGCTCGGCACGCCCACTTAAGTTCCTGCATCACAACAAATGGTAATATGCGGCGTCTAATTATGTTCAGTCTGAGTTGCAGCATTTGCACACCAATGGTGCGTTCGGCTTGTTAACTAATGAAGTTGCAGTGAAGCACGGAGCGTTGTCACGTGACCTCAGATCTTTCGGAGCATATAGTAAGCGTTCGGCTTGCACAGGAGTGTGGTAAATAAACTGTCAGCTGTTAATTTAAATTTACAACAAGAGAATTGTAGATACTGCATTTAAATAATAAAAAATTTAAAAATTAACTATTTATTTATTTTATAATCCAGATAACATATGAACTATATAAAAATTAAAAATAATAATAAATCACTCTTCTCTACTTTCTCAGCATGAATACCTATTTATTTTAAAAAAATATTTACAATCACATTACCGCAAAATAGTTAAACAAACGAGGCATTAAGGCACACATCACAATTAGCACGATTAGCACAGAACCCTGTTAAATTATAACTCAAACTTTCTATTAGCCGCCAAAAAATATCCTAATACGCATGTGCACTCTGTTGGTACGTTCGTATACGCACTGGGTACGAAAGGAGTTGGAGTGGATTTTTGTCACATGACATCGGAGCACTCTGCCGCTCTGGAATAAACAAGAATACCCGTTACTCCGTGTACCCGAATGATCAAGGAGTGAGATCTATTTACTCCATCATACATACCCGAACGGTTATAGGAACACTTGGAGTCAAAAGAGTGAAAAGCGTTAGCAAACTAAACGCACCACAATAGATAAGAAACGCATGTGTTAAGCATTGGAACCACATCAATGACGCCATCTGGTGCATGGAAGTATTAATTAAATGTAAAACTCGGTCGGTATAATTATTATCTACAATTAATATTGGTTTATTCGATTTATTAATTACTTCTGGTTTGTACGATGTGCAGTTGAAGCATTTTTTTCACAAAATTCTATATCATTGCCTAGTATTTTATGAAAAATCTACTTCAACTAACACAAACTAATCTTACAAAGATTACATCAAATAAATAAAAAATATTACATTTTCAAATTATAAAAAGTATAATTTCATTCAATTTAAAAGTTTGTTGATTATTGCAATCTAAATTTAAAATAAAATGCATTAATATGATTGTTGAATTAAAATGTTACATGAATATAAATGTTTGTTGATAATTTTAAGTCAAACATCTTAATTCATCAAACATTTTAATTCAACAAACATTTTAATACAACAAACATTTAAATTCTATAATTAAATCGTTTCTCGAATTAAAATGTTTCATGGATTTCAACAAACATTTTAATTGGGCGTTGCAGATTGCGGTGGTCTAACGTACTACATCATTGTGCTGTGAAAGTTGGATTTCTGCTTTTTCTTCTGTGGTTTATAGCGCCTATGGCGTCATTTTAATAGCATATCATCCGTCTTAGCAACGAACATGGCCATTTTCTTGTTAGGAAACCTCGAAACGTCACACTAAACGGGCCTTGTTGTGTTCAAACGTTGAAGCTCCACTTACGCGGCACAAAGATGTAGTACGTTAGACCACCGCAATCCGCAGCGCCCAATTAAAATATTTGTCCAAGAAACATTTTATTTCGACAAACGATTTAAATATGGAATTTAAATGTTTCTTGTATTAAAATGTTTGTTGAATTTAAATGTTTGTTGATTATTGCAATCTAAATTTAAAATAAAATGTATTAATATGATTGCTGAATTAAAATGTTATATGAATTTAAATGTTTGTTGATAATTTTAAGTCAAACATCTTAATTCAACAAACATTTTAATTCAACAAACGTTGTAATTATGGAATTTATATGTTTGTTGTTTTAAAATGTTTGTTGAATTTAAATGTTCGCTGATTATTTTAATCTAAATTAAATATAGCTCGTATTGTGATTGTTGAATTAAAATGTTACATGAATTTAAATGTTTGGTGATAATTTGTCAAACATCTTAATTCATTAAACTTTTGATCTCATCAACCATTTTAATTCAAAAAACGAATTAATTATAGAATTATAGAAAATGTTTGTCGTATTAAAATGTTTGTTGAATTTAAATGTTTGTTGATTATCGCAATCTAAATTTAAATTACTATGTATTAATATGATTGTTGAATTAATATGTTCCATGAACAAGAATTTAAATGTTTGTTAATTTTAATTCTAAATATTTGGCATTATTATTTTTGTTGAATTAAAATGTTACACGAATAAAATTGTTTGTTTATAATTTGAAAAACAAATTTATGTGTTTGTTATTAATATGTTTGTTGTAATAAAATGTAACATGAATTAAAATGTTTGTTGGTAATTTTATTCTAAATTTGAAATACTGTGAAATATTATGATTGTTTATTTAAAATGTTGCATACATAAAAATGTTCTTTTACAACTTGTGTAATAAATTTAAATGTTTGTTATTATTATGATTGTTGAATTAAAATGTTATTTGTATTAAAATGTTTGATGATAATTTAAAATCTTATTTTATCTCTATTTCTCTGGTCTTGAAACGCCGAAGCTCCACTTACACAGCAGAATGATGTAGTACGTTAGACCACCGCAATCCGCAGCGCCCAATTAAAATGTTTGTTGAAATTCATGAAACATTTTAATTTCCTAACAAGAAAATGGCCATGTTCGTTGCTAAGACGGATGATATGCTATTAAAATGACGCCATAGGCGCTATAAACCACAGAAGAAAAAGCAGAAATCCAACTTTCACAGCACAATGATGTAGTACGTTAGACCACCGCAATCTGCAACGCCCAATTAAAATGTTTGTTGAAATTCATGAAACATTTTAATTCAACAAACGATTTAAATATACATTTTAAATGTTTGTTGTATTAAAATGTTTGTTGAATTTAAATGTCTGTTGATCATTTCATTCTAAATTTAAAATAAAATGTATTAATATGATTGTTGAATTAAAATGTTACATGAATTAAAATGTTACATGAATTTAAATGTTTGTTGATAATTTTAAGTCAAACATCGTAATTCATCAAACATTTTAATTCAACAAACGTTGTAATTATGGAATTTAAATGTTTGTTGAATTTAAATGTTCGCTGATTATTTTCATCTAAATTAAAAATATCTTGTATTAATATGATTGTTGAATTAAAATGTTACATGAATTTAAATGTTTTGTGATAAAGTCAAACATTTTAATTCAACAAACGATTTAATTATAGAATTTAAATGTTTGTTGTATTAAAATGTTTGTTGATTATTGCAATCTAAATTTAAAATAAAATGTTTTAATATGATTGTTGAATTAAAATGTTACATGAATTAAAATGTTTGTTGAGATTTTAATTACACATTTTAAATATTTGGCATTATTATTTTTGTTGAATTAAAATGTTACACGAATAAAATTGTTTGTTTATAATTTAAAAAGCAAATTTATGTGGTTGTTATTAATATGTTTGTTGTAATAAAATGTAACATGAAGTAAAATGTTTGTTGGTAATTTTTATTCTAAATTTGAAATACTGTGAAATATTATGATTGTTTATTTAAAATGTTGCATACATAAAAATGTTCTTTTACAACTTGTGTAACAAATTTAAATGTTTGTTATTATTATGATGTTTGAATTAAAATGTTATTTGTATTAAATGTTTGTTGGCAATTTTAAATCTTGAATTTATATATTTGTTATTATAATGAATGTTGCGGTAGCAGCTCTACTGAAGAAACAATTAAATTGAAGAAAAAAATTTATTTACAAAATTTTAACGTCAACCCTATTTATTGTGTCACGTAAATACAAGTAACATTGAAATTGAAGAAATAACAGAGATGGTTGTTTTAAATTTTTCTTGATAAAATTTTAGATTAAAGAGTAAAATGGCGTTCTATAATTTCTTGTAGCAGAGAGGGAATTATAGTTTATGCGCTGTTATTCTCAGTGTTGTCGGTATGTTTGGTTCTGTTGTTTTGTGCAGGATTTTTGGTTCTGTTAGCATATAATTTAGGATTGTTTTGGGAGTAAGAGGATGGTTCTGTGTGGTTATTTTCGGTTGGAGTGTTTTTTACTGTGTTGTGAAGTCGTCTTTAATTATTTGTTTGATATCTTTTGTTATTTCTCCTTAGTTGTTGACATCGTGTAGGTATATGTGCAGTATTTTGGGTTTTTCTTTGTTGATGTCTTTGTTATGTTGTGATTGAGATTGTCTTCCTGTTTCATTTAATAAGTAGTATCTGTTATTTGTTATTATGTTTCTGTGTCTATAATATATTTTCTATGTGTTGCGCTATAATTGTTATTTGCTTCGATTTTACGTTTCTGAATTGTGTGATTTTGACTAATAAATTTAGTGGTGTCGATGACCATCGGTATAGTTTTTTGTATTGGTTTATCTCTATTTGTTTTGTAACACAAAGTATACCCATGCTAAGCAGCCGAGAAATTCAAAAACTAGATTATTTTAAAAAAAAACATCAACTTTAACTAAATTACCAATTACTGTCTCCGTTCCATTTTCCGCATATTGAATCGTATTCCTCTTATATTTTCTTGGTGTATTAACCACATTGGAGTTACTTTCGACTTTCCAAGTTGGGTTAAAGCCATGTCTTCAGGTGATCAGAGACTCTCCGAGGAGAGTTCTGTGTGGTGTTGTCACTATTTGTTAGTTTAGTATGTTTTTTTTAGTGATATTATTGTTAAGTTTTTCCTGTTTGTTACGCCTATGACTCGGGTAATTTAAAGTTTTCGTTTGGTTTACTTTACACTCGGTTAGCACGTCCAACTTTGTTAACTGTTCGCTTAGAACTCTGACGTCACGGTGTAGAGTACAGCTACTAGATACTAGATAATACGTAGCTGACTCGTCCGCCATACTGAAGCCAAAATGAACGGAGTAAATTATGAAATAAAAGTGCATTTTTTATAAATTTATGTCTGAACTATTTTTCATAATTAAATATAACTTCCATATTTGCCATATTATATTTATTTAAACTAATAAAACAAGAAAAATTACGGATTGTTAAGATTTTTGAGATTAGAGAAAAATATATGTATTGCATAAGTACCTGTAAAAATTATAACCATTTCTCAAATGATTTGCACTATTTGGAGCAGAACAACCCGTCATTGTAGATAATTTCTATAATTAATAATACTGTAAGACTAATATTGAATGTTTGAAGTGGCTCCAGAATGGCGGCCGAGTCAACTGTAATTTATCTAGTAGCTGTAGTGTAGAGTACTAGTAGCTGTAGTGTAGAGTACAGCTACTAGATAATACATAGCTGACTCCTCCGCCAAAATGAACGCAGTAAAATATGAAATAAAACTAAATTTTTTAAAGTTTATGTAGTAACTATTTTTCGTAATTAAATATAACTTCCATATTTGCCATATTATATTTATTTAAAATAATAAAACAAGAAAAAATACGGTTGTTAAGATTTTTTAGGCTAGAGAAATATATATATATATATATATATATATATATATATATATATATATATATATATATATATATATATATATATATATATATTGCATAAGTACCTGTAAAAATTATAACCATTTCTCAAATGATTTGCATAATTTGGTGCAGAACAACCCGTCATTGTAGATAATATCTATGATTAATAAGACTGTAACACTGACATTGACTGATTGAAATGGCTCCATAATGGCGGATGAGTCAACTGTAATTTATCTAGTAGCTATAGTGTAGAGGTCGATTTGAATCATATTATTTTTATATTTGAATATATATATATATATATATATATATATATATATATATATATATATATATATATTTACTTTTTAAATAGCGACTGTTATAATAGTATATATGTTACTACGACATACCTACTGCAAACATATTATGGTAACGATCCCATTACAATTCCAACCATCAATACTTTTTCAAAAATCTGAGAGCCAAAATGAGGAGCAAAAACAATCAACATCTTATCAAAATGAAGAAATAGAAAATAGAAAACCATCGACATCATATGATAATCAAAAGAGTTATTCTGAGAATAATGATTTTTTTCTAGTACCTACCGAAGAAACAGAAAACTTAAACATAATTGATGAGAAAATTTCTGAAAATAATAATTTAATAAATTTACTTTTAAATATTTGTGATCCTGCAAAACAGAAAACCTATACCAATTTTATTGATGTTATAGCCTATTCGGGTTTAGGGAAATCAAAAATAATAGTTTTACTCATATACCTTCAACAACGTTTATTCTTCCAACTCGTGTATAATACTGACTTAATTATTATCATCATACGATTTATCGTTAGAACTTATTTACGCGCGATCCCTCATTAACTTGTGATTTGTAAGAAAGAATCAGATAAGTCCTTGACCGTATTTATATCTTTAAATGAATTTATTTCAAATTTACTTAGTTTATCATTTTAGAATTTTATTGCAGTGTATCAGGCAATGTAAAAATAAAAATTTTGGGATCGGGATAGCGGCAGAAAAAAACAAGTATTGTCAAATAATATAATATTTAGAGACCGAGTGTAAATGTCCAACTATTAATAAATAATTTTTGTGTGTTTGTGTGTTTGTAATGTAATATTCCTACAAAAGTGGTGACCCCGACGTGATAAAATACCATAATATAGACATGTCAATCGAGGAACAATCTGCCGTCAACCGCGTTTCTATACGTGTACCGCCGTTTTGGCCCGCCGATCCTTCTCTGTGGTTCGCACAGCTAGAAGGACAATTTCTGATTAACAACGTCACGCGAGACGAAACGAAGTACGGATACGTCATCGGAAATTTAGAAGCTCGATATGCCGCCGAAGTGAACTACAGGAAAGTACGATAAATTAAAAACTGAATTAATTTCTCGTTTATCTGCCACTCAGGAACAGAAAACTAAACAACTGTTAGAAAAAGAAGAACTCTGCGATCGGAAACCATCGCAATTCCTCCGACGCTTGCGAGACCTAGGCGGCGCCACCATCACCGAAGCATTACTACGCACGCTATGGATAGGCCGTCTACCAAGCACATTGCAGGCAATCCTAGCTACGCAGACGGAAAGTACGCTCGACGAAGCTGCAAAGCTTGCAGATAAAGTGCTAGAAGTTTCTCCGCAGCAACAAATCGCCGCCGCTACTGCACCTTCCGATGTTTCAGTAAACGCCATTGAAGCTCTCATGGCGAAAATAGAAGAGCTACAGCTGCAAATTACGGAGCTCCAGAAACCCAGGTACACTCGATCCAAACACCAACCACATCGCGGTCAACGTGCGCGGTCTAAATCTCGCCCCCGAGAAAATTCCTCTGGTCGCCGGTCAACCTGCTGGTATCATTGGAAGTACGGTGCAGATGCTCAAAAATGCACTCAACCCTGTAGTTTTTCAGCGGGAAACGCAAACAGCAGTCATTAAATTCGGCGGATAATGATTGCATTTCGGGAAGTTCACGCCGACTCCTACTGACGGACCACTATTTAAAAAAACATTTCTTGATAGACACCGGTGCGGACGTATGTGTGTACCCCCGAAAAGAGATACGCGGCGTGCATGAACGTACAAACTACGAACTGGCGGCAGCGAACGGCACGCCAATAGCAACTTACGGTTTTATAACGCTACGACTCCATTTCAATCTTCATCGTGAGTTTGTGTGGCGATTCATAGTAGCCGACGTCGCGAAACCCATCATTGGCGTAGATTTTTTAGCACACTATGGACTTTTGGTAGATATAAAAAACAGACTTTTAGTAGATAGTGGCACTTCGTGTTCTGTGAGAGGTTCCACTGCCACCAACGCGTGCGGTGAAGTAAAAACTGTTCCAGTGCCGGGCAAATACGGAAAATTATTGACTTTATTTCCGAATATCACCAAGCCGTCCGGTTTATATTCGCAAGCTGCGAAGCATTCGACTCGTCATCATATTAAAACCACCAGGTCCACCAATATCATGCAAACCTAGACGTTTAGCTCCAGATCGTCAGGATGCAGCTCTCAAAGAATTTAAAGTCATGTTGGACCTAGGAGTAGTCCGCCGTTCTGACAGTCCATGGTCATCTCCGCTGGTGATGGTTCCCAAGAAAGATGTCAATAGCTGGCATCCATGCGGCGACTACCGAGCGCTCAACGCTCGTACAATTCCCGACAGGTACCCTGTTCCACACATCGCCGACTTTACACATTCTCTGGCTGGGAAAAATATCTTCTCCACTGTAGACTTGGTGCGCGCTTACCACCAAATACCAGTACATCCAGAAGACATTCCCAAGACAGCAATAACAACACCATTTGGACTTTTCGAGTTCCCTTATATGTCAATGGGACTTCGGAACGCCGCACAAACGTCCCAACGTTTCATTGATGAGGTGCTACTGGGGTTAGATTTCACATATGCCTACATTGATGACATATTGGTTGCCTCAACAACAGAGAAAGAGCACGAAGAGCATCTTCGTCAACTTTTCATGCGTCTTAGTGAAGCCGGAATTCTCATCAATCCAGCGAAGTGTGTATTCGGCGCGCAAGAAGTTTCTTTTCTAGGGCATACCGTATCTGCCGCAGGAATCAAGCCGCTGCGAAGTAAAGTTAGCGCCATTGATAATTTCCAACAGCCGCAAACATACCAGCAACTGCGTCGTTTTCTCGGTATGTTTAACTTCTACAGGCGATTTGTGAAAAATGCAGCAGAAATTCAAGCTCCTCTCAACAAATTGCTGCAAGGGCCCAACACCAAAGGAAAGCACCCCGTGTCATGGACCGACGAAGCCGCCAGCGCTTTTACAGCTTCTAAAAACGCTCTCGCTGAGGCCACAGTTCTCGCTCACCCACGTTCAAACGCACTGCTCGCCATTTTCACTGATGCGTCTGATACAACAATGGGTGCAGTCCTGCAACAATATACTACAAAAGGATGGCAGCCATTGTCATTCTTTTCGAAGAAATTTGGTTCAGCACAATCGAAATACAGCACATACGACCGCGAGCTTCTGGCGATCTTCGAAGCAATCAAATACTTTAAACATATGGTAGAAGGCCGCAAATTCACCATTTTTACAGACCATAAACCGCTCACCTTCGCATTTCGTCAGAAATCCGACAAATGCTCGCCAAGACAGTTCCGCCACCTCGATTACATCGGACAATTTACGACGGACATACGGCACGTGTCTGGTACCAAAAATATTGTTGCAGACGCTTTGTCACGAATTGACGAAATAACAACTACTATTGACTATTCAGCTCTTGCTCGTTCACAAGTAAATGATCCCGAACTGCAAAGCCTGATTCAATGCACGTCGACTCGACTCCAGTTAAAGAAGATGAAAATTCCTGGCACAATAGAGGATATTTTCTGCAATATATCCACCGACGTGGTGAGGCCGTTCATCACCAGACCCTTCCGTCAGCAGGCATTTTCGCCTGTGCATGATCTTGCCCATCCCAGCATTAGGGCCAGTACAAAGATGATAGCACAACGCTTTGTGTGGCCATCCATTAACAAAGACTGCCGAGAGTGGGCGAAAAGCTGCATTCAATGCCAGCGCAACAAAGTATCTCGGCATACCAGGGCGCCACTCGGTAAATTTCCAGATCCAAGTGAAAGGTTCAAGCACATACATATTGACATCGTAGGACCTCTTCCTACTTGCGGAAACTACAAATACTGTTTGACCATCGTAGACAGATTCACAAGGTGGCCAGAAGTCGTCCCAATGGAAAACATAGAAGCTATCACAGTGATAGAAGCCTTGCTGAATACATGGATCGCCCGATTTGGAGTGCCTGGTCACATAACAACTGACCAGGGTCGCCAGTTCGAGAGCAACCTCTTCAGGGAACTCAACGCGACTTTAGGCTCCAAGCATCTTCGAACCACAAGTTACCACCCACAAGCAAACGGCATGGTAGAACGACTACACCGCCAGTTGAAGGCAGCAATTCGATGCCATGAAAGAAACAACTGGGTCAGCTGTTTGCCTCTAGTGCTGCTAGGATTGCGCGCTGCGTGGAGAGAAGATCTACAGTCCACATCTGCAGAGCTAGTATTTGGGCAAAACATACGACTTCCCGGTGAATTTCTCTCACACAACTCAGTTGTAGAGCCACATCCCGATCCAGTGAGTTATGTTTCGCAGCTACGTCATCATATGCTTCAGCTACGCCCAAAACCAGCATCGCATCACGGCGATAAACAAATACTTATTTTTACAGATTTACCGACAGCAACTTATGTTTTTTTACGACACGACGCTGCTAGAGGTCCTCTCCAACCACCATACGACGGTCCGTACGAAGTCGTACAAAGAAAGGAGAAATTTTACACCCTGAAAATCCATGGGAAAGAGGCAACAGTAAGCATTGACAGACTCAAGCCCGCTTACGTCGCCGCTGAAACCGACACCGTCGCGGAGATACTACCACCAGCAGAGGCCAGCGCAGCATCGGTACAGCCCCTACCACAAAAAAGGACAACACCTGTGGGTCTGCGAGTTCGTCCGCTGCGAGTCTCCTTCTCGTGATCGACTCGATCACTAGGGGGAGAGTCATGTAGCAGGCAATGTAAAAATAAAAATTTTGGGATCAAGATAGCGGCAGAAAAAAACAAATATTGTCAAATAATATAATATTTAGAGACCGAGTGTAAATGTCCAACTATTAATAAATAATTTTTGTGTGATTGTGTGTTTGTAATGTAATATTCCTACAGCAGCATCTTAATTACGAATAGTACCTATCATTCAGATTATTAACATCGCTCGAGAGCAAAAATATTCTTTTGCATCGAATTTTTCAGATATCCCGGTCCCGGTCATCTATTTTTACTGCACTGCACATAAATTAAAGTAAAGAAAAAGATTGCTATCATAGCATTACAAATAGCACAAATATTTTTTCGCTATCGACTACAGATATGGCAGTAGAACTACACCTATCAACAAATCCACACCATACCGCTCGACATCTATCAGTATAAACTATGATATTTAGATTCAAAATGGAGTCCTCCCCCATAACAAAAAATAATAAATTTACCCTTTATTACTCAATAAATAATGATTAAGATAAAAAAACACTTTTTTTAATAATTACTTTGCGAAATATTTGAAATTTTTATCAAACACTGTGACGTCATACTATTGCTATCTTTTGCGCGCAGCCTACCATAGAAACTGGTATGAGAAAGATAGCAATAGGTGACGCTAAAAATCAAATGCATAACTAAAAACAATTATGACTTTTTAATATTGCGAATTGCTTCAAAATTAAACAAACTTACATTCAAAATAATAATTAAAAAAAAATAGTAGTGAAGGACCCCAATACTAAATTCTATATGATGGTAATAATAAATAAACAATATTATTTTTAAATAATTTTATTATAAAAATTTTAAAATTTTGAATTACATTGTTAACCAAATGTCGCAAATAAGTATAAGAATTTTAAATTACATTTTTAATACTGAAAAAAGTAACGAGAGTTATTCAATTTTGAAGTTGCCCTAATTTTCAACATTAGCTTCTGTAGGTAAGTCCATTCTTTCATTTTGTGAGATACCGGCATCTTCCATTACCTCATTTGGCATTTCTGCGTCAACATCAAGACTCGTAGCAGACAAAGTAGCACAAGTATCATCAGGCATGTCAGGTACACCTGCATCTGTTGCTTTTGAGTCTTCCTCGCATTCTTTATATGCCTCCGGCTCGGGATTGATATTTTTTTCTGGTTCTATATTTATAGCGTTTACTTGAATAATTTTATCACTTTTAGATAAATCTTCATTTTCCTCTTGTACATTTTCATGGAGGGATAATGTTGAAACAGGTCGCTCAGTAGGAACTGCATTGCGCAATTTTTTTCTTTTCGGTTTTCTTTTGGTTTTGCGTCTGGTTTTGCTTCTGGTGGAATCTGAAGGCGCCATGTTGTCGTCGATAGGTTCAATATTCAAAAGAAGACACCGATTAAATTCTATATTTAACGCTCTGGTAGAAGAAGTAGAAGGCTTAACAGGCAAGTGTCGAGTTCCTTCCAAGGAATCTGATGTTTCAGTTTCAGATTCAGAAAGTTGCAAGGGCGTTATTACTGGTGGAGTAACATCATCTTCTAAATTATAAGTAGAATCCGAAAGTACAGGTGCGTCGCTGCCATTGCTTACGTCGCTTGAAGGAATTTGGAATACATTATCAGTATCTCCATCTCTTTTATCAACTTTTTTTGGATGTGCATGCTTTAAATCACTGGTATCAACTCTTTTGGGCATGGCTCGATCTTCTAAAACAATCACATTATAATTTCTAACTATTATATTATTACCTATTCTCAGTGTTCTCGTAACTTGTTTTTAGACTTTTGAAAGAATTTTTTAATAATAAAAAGATATTAATACTTCAATTCTTTTAACGATACAATGTATGCCTTGACATTCAACATAACAAATAAAATTGATCAGTATGAAGTTAGTAACAATAAGTTGCAGTATAATCTGAAGTTGAAATGTATACTGGCAACTGCCCGCATTTAAATGGTATTACTGTTATTTTATAATAATGTAAAATATGTAAATATATTTTTTTCTTATTTCACGTTTACAAAGTCATTTTTGTAACACTGCCTTAGTCAAAAATAGTGTTTCCTTTGTAACAATGATTTTAGGGATTTTTTATTTGTGTTGTTGGTTACACAAGAGCCTAGTCATCACGGCGGCAGGGTCCCCGAGGACACACGATGTCTTCCGAGTGGAAAATTACTCATTTTTTAAGAAATTTAAAAAAAATCATAAAAACAATACCTAACGTACAAAACTCGAGTCCTTATAATTGTTTTATTTTAAAAAATAATATAACGACCCGGGTTTTGAGGGCGCTTGAAACATACATCGTGCTACTTCGGGGTTTTAGACTTTACTGTTGGTTAATTACATAGCCTAGTCAAGTATGCCAAATACAAAGCTCAAAGCTGTCGCTATCATTGCTCATGTGCAAACAGCATTCATGTATAATTACAGTAAAGCATATATTACACGAGAGGTAAAATCTAAATCACGTCATTTGGAGTTTTGTACAGTAACCATTTGTATATGCATTTTTCGGGAAAACAAAAACAATTTAAAATAGTGTACTAATGGGGCAACTTTTCCCTAATTTAATTGACTTCGTATCTTTTATGGTTTACGAGATCCCAATGTTAGCCTCGAAAAACGGGCATATTAAATTAAAAAACTTAAGTCCTAGTACAATTTTGCTCGCCGTGTCGCCCCTGACCAAGTGTCGCCTGTGTGCGACGCACACATCGCACCTTGTGACGGCGCGCCCCTGTTTCTAACAAGACAACTACACTGTTATTTTTGAATATTATATTATTTGTAATATATAATTCATGCTTGTAATTGAAATAAGGTTTAGCTAATTCATGTACTAACTTTTTTCTGATCAACCATCTCAAATGTAATTTTTTAATATTCGTAACGTATCATCTTTTTCAGTTTCTGTTTGAAATTTCTCTATCTTTTCTTTCGGTAAATTTAAATTACTTATTACTAATCCTATATGAGCCTCTATCTCTCTATCTTGTTCGTATTCTTTATTATCTATGAAATTTCGCGAAAGAGCGTTATAGTAATAATTCTTTTCCGGGCTTAAATTTAACGATTAAATTATAATATTGTAATTGTAAACGTATTCTTTGTAATCTAAGGGGTATTTCATTTAATGATTTTTTGAAAATTGCTTCTAGTGGTCGATGATCCGTTTCTACGTCTTCAGTTTTACCTATTAAATACTGGTGAAATCGCTTACAACCAAAAACAATCGCCAGCATCCTTTTAAATCTGCGCGTAAGTTTTTTGTGTATCTGTTAGGGTTTGCGACGCGTATACTACCGGAAGATTGTTTTGTAAAATAACAGCTCCCAAACCATCCTTACTAGCATCAACTGACAGTGTAATTGGTAAATTTGGATCGAAATATTGCAATATTGGATTAGAAGTTAAAATTTGTTTAATTTTTAGAAATGCTTCATTTTCATCTAATTCCACGTAGCTGCTTTCTTTATTAACATTCTAAGCGGACAATTTATTTGAGATACATCAGGCAAAAATCGCGACACATATATAATTATTTCTAAGAATGTTTCTAATTCTTTTGCGTTCCTCGGTTTTTCCATTTTATTTATTGCTTCTATTTTATTTACATCTGGCATTAATCCTTTACTCGAAAAATGTGTGTCCTAGGTATTTTACCTCATTTGCATTTATTTTACACTTTTTAATATTGAATTTAATGTTATGATTCGACGCTTGTTTTAAGACCGATTCTAACCTTTCGTTATGTTCACGCTCATCTCGCCCCCTTATTAAAATATCATCGATATATACTGAACACCCTTCAATATGTTCAAATATATTACTGAAATGTCTGTGAAACACTTCCGGAGCCGAACTAATTTAATATGGCAATTTTAAGAAGCGATATCATCCGTACAATGTACCAACCGTGCACAATTTTGAACTATTTTCGGTTAATTATATTATTATTATTTTAAATTATATATTATGATTTTTTTAAATTTCTTAAAAAATGAGTAATTTTCCACTCGGAAGACATCGTGTGTCCTCGGGGACCCTGCCGCTGTGATGACTAGGCTCTTGTGTAACCAACAACACAAATAAAAAATCCCTAAAATCATTGTTACAAAGGAAACACTATTTTTGACTAAGGCAGTGTTACAAAAATGACTTTGTAAACGTGAAATAAGAAAAAAATATATTTACATATTTTACATTATTATAAAATAACAGTAATACCATTTATATGCGGGCAGTTGCCAGTATACATTTCAACTTCAGATTATACTGCAACTTATTGTTACTAACTTCATACTGATCAATTTTATTTGTTATGTTGAATGTCAAGGCATACATTGTATCGTTAAAAGAACTGAAGTATTAATATCTTTTTATTATTAAAAATTTCTTTCAAAAGTCTAAAAACAAGGTACGAGAACACTGAGAATAGGTAATAATATAATAATTAGAAATTATAATGTGATTGTTTTAGAAGATCGAGCCATGCCCAAAAGAGTTGATACCAGTGATTTAAAGCATGCACATCCAAAAAAAGTTGATAAAAGAGAAGGAGATACTGATAATGTATTCCAAATTCCTTCAAGCGACGTAAGCAATGGCAGCGACGCACCTGTACTTTCGGATTCTACTTATAATTTAGAAGATGATGTTACTCCACCAGTAATAACGCCCTTGCAACTTTCTGAATCTGAAACTGAAACATCAGATTCCTTGGAAGGAACTCGACACTTGCCTGTTAAGCCTTCTACTTCTTCTACCAGAGCGTTAAATATAGAATTTAATCGGTGTCTTCTTTTGAATATTGAACCTATCGACGACAACATGGCGCCTTCAGATTCCACCAGAAGCAAAACCAGACGCAAAACCAAAAGAAAACCGAAAAGAAAAAAATTGCGCAATGCAGTTCCTACTGAGCGACCTGTTTCAACATTATCCCTCCATGAAAATGTACAAGAGGAAAATGAAGATTTATCTAAAAGTGATAAAATTATTCAAGTAAACGCTATAAATATAGAACCAGAAAAAAATATCAATCCCGAGCCGGAGGCATATAAAGAATGCGAGGAAGACTCAAAAGCAACAGATGCAGGTGTACCTGACATGCCTGATGATACTTGTGCTACTTTGTCTGCTACGAGTCTTGATGTTGACGCAGAAATGCCAAATGAGGTAATGGAAGATGCCGGTATCTCACAAAATGAAAGAATGGACTTACTTACAGAAGCTAATGTTGAAAATTAGGGCAACTTCAAAATTGAATAACTCTCGTTACTTTTTTCAGTATTAAAAATGTAATTTAAAATTCTTATACTTATTTGCGACATTTGGTTAACAATGTAATTCAAAATTTTAAAATTTTTATAATAAAATTATTTAAAAATAATATTGTTTATTTATTATTACCATCATATAGAATTTAGTATTGGGGTCCTTCACTACTATTTTTTTTTAATTATTATTTTGAATGTAAGTTTGTTTAATTTTGAAGCAATTCGCAATATTAAAAAGTCATAATTGTTTTTAGTTATGCATTTGATTTTTAGCGTCACCTATTGCTATCTTTCTCATACCAGTTTCTATGGTAGGCTGCGCGTAAAAGATAGCAATAGTATGACGTCACAGTGTTTGATAAAAATTTCAAATATTTCGCAAAGTAATTATTAAAAAAAGTGTTTTTTTATCTTAATCATTATTTATTGAGTAATAAAGGGTAAATTTATTATTTTTTGTTATGGGGGAGGACTCCATTTTGAATCTAAATATCATAGTTTATACTGATAGATGTCGAGCGGTATGGTGTGGATTTGTTGATAGGTGTAGTGCTACTGCCATATCTGTAGTCGATAGCGAAAAAAATATTTGTGCTATTTGTAATGCTATGATAGCAATCTTTGTCTTTACTTTAATTTATGTACAGTGCAATAAAAATAGATGACCGGGACCGGGATATCTGAAAAATTCGATGCAAAAGAATATTTTTGCTCTCGAGCGATGTTAATAATCTGAATGATACTATTCGTAATTAAGATGCTGCAATAAAATTCTAAAATGATAAACTAAGTAAATTTGAAATAAATTCATTTAAAGATATAAATACGGTCAAGGACTTATCTGATTCTTTCTTACAAATCACAAGTTAATGAGGGATCGCTCGTAAATAAGTTCTAACGATAAATCGTATGATGATAATAATTAAGTCAGTATTATACACGAGTTGGAAGAATAAACGTTGTTGAAGGTATATGAGTAAAACTATTATTTTTGATTTCCCTAAACCCGAATAGGCTATAACATAAATATATATATATATATATATATATATATATATATATATATATATATATATAAAATATTTGCACCGTGCGGGCGGTTACCAGGCGTCTCCTCACGGGCACTCAATGCTGGCGTGGAGCGGTCACCACAGGGCGAGGGGTTGGTCACTTAAGAAGAAAACGTACAATTCAATTTTAATTCCACTAATTCTTCTAATTCCTAGCTACTTCCACTAATTCCTTGGTAATTCCACTAATTCCCAAGTAATTCCACTAATTCCCAGGTAATTCCACTAATTCCCAGGTAATTCCGCTAATTCTCAGATAATTCCTATCCAATTCCTATAACTTTTGATAATCAATACCTTTATTATATACGTACTTTGTGACTTTTATTCTTAGTAATTTCAAAATTATGTGGTATCTAATCCATTTTTGCGTTAATACGCTCTTAGTAGCATGTATACTTATGAAAACATCTCTTGTTTAATGTTATAGTAAAAATTAAAAATTATATTAGATTTATAGATACATATCTGACACATAATGGAAGTCAAAGTAAAAGCTAAAAGTAAGGATAACATTAATTGAAAAACCAAAGATAATACCAATACAAAATAAACATGGCATCAGAAAACTAGTCAGAAATAAACATACCAAAGAATATGTTAAATATCGTTTACTTATTTTCCATTTTACTATAAATATATTAATTTTCAATATTGACCATGCTACTCAAACTAGTCCAATTTTTAACTTCAATTGAATTCATTTAAATAAAAAATGGGGTGTTATGTTTAAAAAAATTAACATAGAAATAATTTTTTCAAAAATTGTCGATCACTAATTTATGTCAATCTAAAATCTTTTTTATAAAACTGTTTTTACAGATTATATAGATATTCGATTCCATTTTTGAGATACCAGAGTGATGATAAAGTAGTGACCGTTTTTAAGGAAAAACAAAAAAAGTTGTGTTACGCTGGAAGTGGTTGATTATGGTAGAATATTTCTATTGTTTATAATTTATTGTATTAAACTTTACAGTTATTTTCATATAAGTTCATAAAGATTTATAAATTAATTGTAAATCCTTGATATTTCTTAAAATTAGAACTGAGATGGATTAAAAAACGTGAAAAATATATTCATATCTAGAACATATATTTAGATTATAAACCAAGGTAATTGTTACAATTTTAGTGAATTCACTAAAATTCTGGTTATTTCCTGGGTAATTCCTTCAATTCCTAGTGAATTCCTTCAATTCCCAGAGAATTCCTTTAATTCCGTGTTAATTCCTTTAATTCCATGTAAATTCCTCTAATTCCTCGCTAATTCATGCCAATTCCTACTGAAGTGTACAACTAATTCCTAAGTGATCAACCCCTCGCCACAGGGGTCAATTTTGTGCCATTTAAAATTGGAAATATTTGGCGTCGCTCGGGATCGAACCCGGTTCCTCAGATTCGCGACCTGACACGCAGGTACGCGGCCACGAGACCCCATCAAATATGGGTTCCATTTAAAAAAATGTAAGTTTGTGTTATATCGCGGCAAGCGCTAAGTTAGATTTAACTACATCTACTATTAATCGCTGGCACCATACTGAAGGTTTATGTCAATCCTTTTGATTGTTCGTAATAAGTAAAAATCCGGAAAACAATAAAGATTTTCAAATTCAATCTTTTAAGCTGACCAATATTCAAAACCACAATTTTCCTCGTCTATTATGGCAAATGACGAAGAAGTCCATACTGGTTCTTCGCCTAGAATTAAAAATGTAATATTTGAAGGTGGCTTGGTTATGTTCCTTGAATTAGTGTATTTTTGAGAGTATGGATGTTAAATTTAATAGAGCAGTATTGTTTACATTCAAATTTATGGAATACAAATGAGCGTAAATGTTGCCATCTACGTTGAGCTTTGCCGGTCTGTTCCCATTAGCTTTGCACATCATGGTTTGTACCATGACTAGGGCTGCAAAAATGAATTTTGTAAAATTCGGATGGATATTTTATTCCAAATAGATCGATCAAATAAAAACATTTATCTGAATTCCGGATAATAGATCTTTCTAAAAGATTTCGAACTTCTAGATTATGAAAAATCGGTTGTTCAGAAAAAAATTTATTCCAAAATATATGAAAAAAATCTCTTGATTTCACTAGCATTTGGCGTTTCACTCGCGTTAGGTGTTATTAAAATTGATGTTTTGATTATTAAAATCGATTTCTGATCATAAATTAAAACCAATTTTTTGATATATATCAAAAAAAGCGCCGCCTCGGTGGTCGTGCGGTTTGAGGCAGTGGACAGCACTCGAAGCGACCGTCACCGCTCGGCCCTGGGGTCGTGGGTTCGATTCCCACCAGGGGCTTGGATGTTTGTGGTGTCTTTATCATCCCATCTCCATCAAACGGAACAAATAAATAGCAAGGTTACAGAAATAAGGCAAAATTGACTCAATCTCATATAATTATCAATTGTAATAAAGTTGTACACTTTCAAATACAATAAAGATTATTATTATATTATATTATTTATATATATCAAAAAATTGGATTTTTAATGACATTGAAATACTATATAGTATGTCATTAAAAATTATTGATTTTTTGCTATTGATCGATCAAATTGATCAATCGCGATAATTCGATTTTAGCAAAAGATCGAAAATCTCTTTCAAATTTGTAAGATCGCACAGCCATGTAAAGATGTGTTGATATTAATTTCAAATGTAACTGATCAACTATTATTATAACCTTTTATTTTGAACAACATCCCTTTTTTGTAATGTAATGCGCCTTTTTTCGACGGTTTTTCCAATGTTTTTTGTAAATTATTTAATATTTTATTTATTTTGATATTTTTCTTAAATTGTGGAAATAAAATTTGCACTAAGGAGATATTCCACTAGAACTAGAGGAAAAGGGCCACGATTGGTCACGTCGTGTTCCAACTGAACGTGTATTAGCCTTGATTGAAATTTAATTGGGAGTAAATGATTCGTTTTCTACTTTTTTTATATATTAAAAATTCCAATTTTCATATTTTAATTTAGTTTATATTTATTTGATCAGCATGTTTTTTTACTATTTGATCAGTTGTTTTTTTTTACATTAATGATCAGAATTTTGTAGAATAAATTATCAGTTAATATTAATATTATGTCCACGGTATATTTGGTTAAGTTAAGCGGTTAAGAATTATCAAATCGTTGTCAATACATAGTTCTAATATCTTTTCATTTCCATTTAATGTTTCCTCCCCATTTTTCCTTATTACTCCTTCCCATTTGTCTGCTTTTTTCCCGATTCTAGTATTAAAATCACCCGCCAACAATTTCCCAAACCTTGTCCCAGAATTTTCTTTTTCTGTTTGTTTTTCATTTTCGTCTGGTCCTTATACCCCTATTACTGTCTCCTTTTGGCTCATTACTTCGATCAATAAGATTCTTTCACTTATTCGTTCACAATTTTTAATTATTAGCAACTTTAAACCTTTACCTTTCTTTTACGTTTCTGTTATGGTCAGTATTTCTATTTTTTCGAGCAGCTCAAGTTCTTCGTCATTCAGTCATCTTACATTCCACGTCCGTTTTTCCATTTTCCTATGTTTGGTTTTTGGTTCATTAATATTATCTTCCTTTGTTCCTTTTAAGTGGTTTACAATTTGTTTTTCCCCTCTCATATTCTTTTTCCTTGCAGTTGTCTTCATGAATTTATTTTGTTTTCGTGGGTTCTTAAATTTTTTGGATGCCCAACTATATCCTTTACAATTAATTCTTTCTCCCGCTCATTCCAGTTGAAGTATTTGCCATTCACTATTAGCTATTTATATTTCATTCTTACATCATATCCTTTAGATGTTTCTTCTTTCGCTCTTTTTCTTATGGATCTTTCTTCCTTCGGGAGTAAATATCCTTTCCTTGTAGCTTGTTTTTTGTTCTCATGATTTTTTGTTTCTCAGATTTACTCCCAATATCTACTATAATGAGTAGTTGTATACCTTTACTAGTATTAATAATTGCATTTTTAACCACTTCTTTTAATCTTAGATCAAATTCTAGGAAATTTTTAATAGTTTCTTTTGGGGCTTTCAATATTTGTTTGTAATTTTTTTATGGCCATATTATTCTTGACCTTTTTTCTAGTGATTCTAATTTTCTTCCTAGTTCTTCAATTTTGTAATTCATTTCCTTTCTGTCCGTTCCTTCTCTTCGGCCATCTTCTTCATTTCTTATGTACATTGTTTTTTAGTTCGTTAGAATTACTCTGAATTTCTAGTTTAATTTCTGCCGTAATTTCAACTATTAATTTTTCATAATCTTCCATATTTGGTATTTGAAGAGCCAGGGGGGAAAAGATGAATGTCACAAAATGTGTTTTTTTCAATATGCGAATTTTAAAGTTTGAAATCTTATTTTTGAAGTAAGATACTGTATATAATCTTAGTCCAAAATTCAGACTGGACATTATTATACCCACAGATGGATCGAGTTTTACCAGTCTGACTACGGAATCTACTAAACAAAAATGCTTGGACCGTCATCCTTTTTAGCTCCTGTATCTTTTTGCTTTCTTTAAATATAGCGTTTGAAAGCCCCATCTTCAATCTGTTAGTAGGGCTAATCATGTAATTTTGCTAGAAAATGGACATTCATCCCTTTTTCTCCTGTTCGCTTTTGTTGATGTTCTTGTTTTTTTACTGGTTGTAAAAGTTCTTCATACTCTTTTACTTTCTCTTTTCCTTTTATCCGTTTCTAAGTCAGCCCTCTCTGATTACTTCTATCAGTACTCATTTCATTTTAGTTTTTGGAATTCAGTTTCTTATACTGCTTTCATGTTATGTTGGTTGCTTGATCTGGGCGTTCACGGTCTGTCATTTTTATTTAACTATTACTGCGCATGCGCTGCCCACAGGCGACAGATCAGAGATATATCTCTGCGACACATAAGTGGCCGTTAATATTCTCACGTTTAATTTATTATATTATAGTACTTTAGAAACAAAATACGCCATATAGATAACACTCTCACTAAACCTTTACACTTTCAAAATTGCAACTGTTAATCACAAATTGTTTTTAATGTAATAATTCTCGCGATTCGAGGAAATTTATTGATACTTTGATAACCGTGACCTTCAGCTTCACTCGGCCTCTCTTTTTTTAAAACATTTTTTTATAATAAATACTCCAAAAGAAGGTAGCTTATCGCCGTCCATACAATACAATGGTAAAATTTTCATATGGCTGTAATTTCTGCCCTATTAATTTTAGAAAAAATGTAAACACAAGAATAGAAAGTATGCATCTAATAAATCCCATATTATTGTTTACATGCATTTCGTTCGCGAGTGGCAAAATAAAAGTTAATTGTCAGCTATTTACAGAGTGCCATGAGCAATAGCATAAAAAGTTAAACAATTGTATAGCTCGAGTTTGGCAGATGACATCTGTCATAAACTTTGAATAATTATTGTCACTAATCATGGATATATTTCCCATCGCAGAAAAGCCCAGTTGAATAATATTTGAATTATATGTTTTGTCTGGCATGGCACTCTAAAAAGCTTAAAAACGGATTTTTACATTTATCTCATAATAAGAAACTATTATGTCAATAATTTAGTCTCATTTGATGTAGTTTTTAATTCTGAACAGTATGTATTTACACTTTTGTTCCAAAATTAATAGGGCAGAAATTACAGCCACATAAAAATTTTACTACTGTATTTTCTATGGTCCATAAAAAGTAGACACCCGGTATGTTGTCGTTATAGTGTGAAATCCGTTATTTCATAGAATAACTAGGAATTTTATGGATTAACTGAAATTCTTTGGTATAGCATAATTATTCACAATTATTTGTATATTAATCGTATATTTCACATAAATATATAGTAGGACTAGCGAATGAAAGCTGACGTTTAAATTATTTTTTCTATTTCGGTGTTCTTATGAGTCTATAAAAGCACTGTTTATCACTGAAAACACGACGTTCAGAAGATCTAGAAACGTACTGTTTTTGGCACCTTTCATGTTCTAGAGGTGGTAGTAGTCATACTTTCATAACTGACAGATAACCTCAAAATGGTAAATTGTTCGTGTTAAAATATTACTTCTAATTGTGTTTTTGTATCCTTTCTCTAGGTGATAGGACTAGAAAGAAAAGAAATTTATAGCTACAGCTTCTATCTTAAAAGGTCATGGTCGTGGTAGTGCTTTACTGTGTCTTTCTTCGAGCTTGTTGTCTTTGTCTAAAAGGTTACTCAGAACTCAATAGATGGCAACAGTAAAATTCTAAAATCAAAAGTCCCTATTTCTTGATTTCAAGTATCAACAAAGAAAACATCGAGTTGAAATTGAAAGTATTAAACTAAATTTATTTATTATAGTGTTACAGTTCATTATATATATCTACAGGATTACAAAAAAAACATCACTTTTTACCGTCTTGTACTTCTTTACTAAAATGGTTGATAGTTGATTTTAATTCACCGCATGTCATATCTAACTCACTTTTAATATCTGCAAATGCGGTTAGTCTTTCTGGTGTATCGATCACACCATAATCCTCCATGATATCCAACACCTGGTTGATAATACCACGATCTTCGTCGGTTAATATTCCGCGCGACAAGCCGAAATTGTTAGAAAAACCATCTGTTGTTTCTAGAAGCTTTTGTGGGTAATGGTAAATCAAACTCGGATGGATTGTTGTTTGAGAATGTGCCTGTTGACCTTTTACATTTACAATCTTACTTTTTCCGTCGTAAAGAACTACTACGTCATCCTTGCTTTTGTTGACAATAGAGTTTATCTGGACTTGAGCTTTAATTTTTGTGCGGGATAACTTTTTCGAGTTTTTGTTTTTCTTTTGCCGGTTGCCGCGCGATACAGAATGATTGTATACCATCTTTTCGCTAAACTTTCCGTGCCTCTTCGTGGTTGGTATGCTGATATATCGGCTTGATTTAACTTTATTGTTTAAATTGTTTTTTCAATCTGCAAATAAAATAGTTATTTACTATTAGTCCATAAAAAATGGAGATGTTTGAATAGTTTCAAGAACAACTAAATGTTAAATATTGGTACAAACAGAATTAATAGGTCTGTTTGTTTCGCTTCGTCAGTAAACCGTAGACACGAAGTAGCGAAACCGAAAATCCTAATATGAAACAGCAAATTTTGTGTACTTTTCAAAACTATAAAAAATATAGTATGTTCCATTTAAATTTCAAAGTTGGTATTATCACATACTCCGGAAACGGAATAGAACGCTTTTTGATCGGTACATCTTATTGCCCATATTGTCTATAGTAAATTTGTAATTTGTTTATGTGAAGATAATCTCCCTTAATAACGCAGATAATAGACTAAGACCATTTCAGAAATTTGAGCGAACTACAAAAGTTGCTGCCGTTAAATGGGGGCATTTCAAAATTATACGCGACGCCGGCATGCAGTTTTAGAACTACACACGAGTTGTTAAAATGAATTTGAGTATAAGGTATGGTTTAAATTCTAATGTTACAAATAAAAACTTATTTTAGTACGTGAAAAAGAGAAGTATATTCATCAATTATTTTATATACTAATCATAAATATAATCTCTTTTTTTTCCAAACCAGACAAAACAATTCAAATGGCAGTATTTTGTGTATTAGAAGTATAATAATCATAATTATTTGAAAAACGAATCCGGCAAAACAGGCAGAACTGTCATATAAACAAAGATGGGTATACGGCAAACGGGACAAATATTTTGTTACAGCCTAACACTTGGTGCATGCGCTTTGAATTTCTAAAATGGTTTATTGCTGGTTCATTCTCACCTGTATAACTTGAACACATACTAAAACCCATTTTTCGTCCCAGTTTTTTTCGTGAATTTTCACTAACTGCCCGTTTTCCACAAGTTCACAATGCAAGAGTCTACATTTTTAAATAAAAGCAATATATTTTTATAACTTACCTACGTAAAGGCCAATTCAGAATGACTATCAGTCACGTGCTTTCATGACTTGAATTCTAACAAACATTATCTACATAAAATGTATACTGTTTTACCGACAAAAGACAAAACTCATTTATTTGTACGTCTTGATATCTTATTTACGAAATTTTGGTACCTATATTTTTTTATTAAAAAACAGTCTTCAACACACATTGTATGATAATGTACATAGATCGCCTTTCTCATGCACGTGCCTTGTGTAATGTAAATTTATGTTTTTAATAAGCAACTTAGTTGCTTGGCTATACACTAGGTGGCGATAGAGGGCAGTAGAGTATGACTACAATGAACCATCGCGTTCTCACACGTGATCTTCGTTCTGTGTCCAATCCATGTCTGGGGTGTGCGTTGGCGGCAATTTGAATGTAAGTGTTCTATGTTCTATGGGTCAATCTGACGTTTAAAAAGTTAGGTTGTTTCTTCCTATTCGCTTGAAGTTGTTGTTTTTTTTTTATTTTGCTGCATTTTTTAACTCTTTGGGTGTGTTTTGTATATTGTTATTTTAATTTTTACTGCTGCCTTCAACGTATTTACTGATTAGAATCAGTTCCTTTTTTTAATTTAAATCAACAGTTCGTCGTTTTTAGCATCAATTTAAATAAGATGAACAACCAGGCAATTTTGAAGGAAATGCTTCTTTTTCAAACCGAGTATGACCTGAAAATGATACTCATACAAATTCAGATTATTTTTTTTTCTTTATACTTTTGATTATATCCATCTATCTTCTTTTCTAATGACTTCTGTGAAATGTTTCAAAAAAGTCTTACTTTGTCTTTTCGTCAAATCACTTGTTTTAAAAGACTCAAAGTTTTGGGTATTTGAATGCGCTAAATACCGTCATTTTTTACTTGATTAAATCATAAAAATAAATGAAATATGACAAGTTCAGCGCGTGTTTACAATGTGTAGTTATGACTTCTTACGACTCAACCGAGAAAGAGAACATGTAGTATAGGCAGTGATTTTTTACTTATAAGTACAAAATCACTCCTATCTTTTATCTCTCTCTCTCTGTCTGCTGGAATAAAATTTGCTATCGCTCACCGTACGCATTCCGCAGGCGTGGTTAGATGTTCACAAATAATAACCAACGTTTAAATTTTGGCGCTTTACCAAATGTCCCTAGATTAATCACTAAACTGAAGTTAACGAGGGTATCCATCAAAATATTCAAATAAGAGTTTAATGTATTGCGGCAATAAATATAGTTATTTACGCTACAAGGCTGGGAAGTGAGTTATTACGGTACGAAAGAGAAGTTTACGGACGATGCGAAGTATTTTATTTAACATTGTGCACAATTGAATAAAAGTAAATTATTTTAAGTTACCTGCTTTCAACACATCTGTGATCTGTGATATATTTTGTTATTTTGAATTTTTATAATTATTAAATCATTCACTTTTTCAAGGTTTTAAATTGTATTTTACTAAATTTAACATATTTATTATAAAGTTCTAATATTTTAAATTATCTTTTAACATCTGTGCCAAACAGTTCACTTTATTTTGTTTTATAAAGTTGCCGACCTGTCCTGTAAAAAATCCTTTGTCGCTTTCGTTTGTCGACAACTGACAATAATTGAGGTGTGGGCCAGGGTAATTTATTTAAAAAATTTGCATTTTTTTAATTTAACTAAGAAATTAATTTAGAATACCAGAAGTAAACAAGTAAGTAGCACATATTACAATAACAATATTATAAAATTCAGAAACACCTTTCTTAGAACATGAATCAGAAGCAGAAGACTGAACTATTGCTACTCATATGCTACAATAAATTTAAGGAAGCTAATGTAGATGATTCTACATTGAACGGTGTTTTGTTGGTACTAAATGAACTACAAAACATTATTATTCCAATGGATACAGAAAACTCTGCAAGATGCATGAAAAAATCTCGCAGCATAATGGAAGCTGCTTCTTCCAAGATGGTAGACAACAGCGATAATGGCGTCAGACCTAAAAGAAACAGTGAGGAGCCCGTCTCCTCGGCAGAGAATGACACACAAGAGATGGAGTAAAACATTCTTGTTTCTTTTAATTTGACGAATTTATTCTGGTCGAAATCTACATTGTAAATTAGATTATATGAGTATGTGTGTAGTTTCTGTTTTTCCATGTTACAAAATATTTAGTGTTATTCAAAATTTCTAAATAAATAATATTATTTTGAAGCGTTGTTTATTTATTTCTATTTTCTAGTACTTTACAAAAAGGATAGGAACATATTTTACCCATGGGAATAGAACTGAGTGGTGGAACTTTTTGAAAAATTAATTAGAAACGAAAAACATCTTACTTGCTCAAAAATGTACATAATTTATTTATATACCTATCACGCATTCGCAACTGTTCAGGAGTATATACGGCCATTGCCAGATAGTCTTATGACCGCTGGTAGATCCTTGTTAGGCTATAGGCAAATTAGTCAAAAAGGAGGATGAGATTGTCAGGTCAGCGATCTGATAACTTCGATTTATTGATTACTTTTTTTAGATGCTTTGGTGGTTAGTTTTATAAGTATTAGAATTTTCGTAGGTAACGAATTTTTCGTATGAAATGGATATTGTTTCAAATCTCAAAGAACGTATGGAAATTTTCAGTAACGACTTCGACAGAAGCAGAAATTATTCACCTGTCTCCGAGTTTTGTTTCGTAAATAGTTATTAAAATGATAAATTTTTGCTCATGGTTCATGTGATTCGGCTTTTGATGAAAAGTTGGTAAAAAGTTAGTAACTAACGCAATGAAATTTCTGTATTTTAGCACACAAGTAATTTGTAATTAATTACATAAAAAAGAATTGTACTTAATTGCTTATAAATTTGTATTGTCATTAGAACATTAAGATCCTCTCCGTTCTATCGTAAAACAGTTTAGTTTTACCTGCTACACGATTTTGATAGGGCCGACAAAGCATATTTAATCCCAACAAATTATTAAGATGAATAATTTTTTAAGTAGGTAAGTGTACCTACTGTTACTGAATTGAAAAAAATTAAATTTTCAATTCAAATTCAAAAGTAATTAGTAAATGAATTACTTCTTTTTGAAGTATTTTAATTATTTTTTTTGGTCAAAATAATTGTAATTGTACCTACTTAATTACATTCGAAAGTAACTTTTCGAGCTATATTTCTTAAGTTTCAAATGATTTATTTGACATGTGTTTGTTTTGATACGTCAACTTTCATTCCATAATAGTTATTTATGCAACAAGAGTGTAAATACAAGCTTTATTACATGAAGTCAAGTATTATTTGCCGAGTGTCATAAAGCTTGTTTACACTTGAGTTGCATACAATACTTTTTTTACGACTTTAAATAACATTCTTGAAACAAAATAGAAATATGACAGATGAACGGACAATAATTTGTACACACCAAATACCGAGTTCACATTTGACAAATAACATATACTCTGCAGTAGTCAGTCATGAATGTACAGGAAAAACTAAATTTAGGTAAAATAACTTAAATGCCGCACGCGTATTGATGGTGATAGCTCTGTAATGTGTAAAGTAAAATACGAGAATCGTTTACCAAATTTACACATCGTAGTATAAAAACGTAATTTTCATCATGTAACACTTATCCCACCAATAACACCCACCCAGAACCTACAGTTTTTTCATCAGTAAATTCGAACATATTTGTAGTAGGTACGCAATCGCATTATGTGACTGTATTTATTTTATTCATTTAATATACATTCACGTCTAATACCGGGAGTTTTTTCTATCAATGAACATGGAATTATTATCATTATTATAGTTACATTTACAATGAGCAATGTATTATCCATGTTTTTTTTTTTTTTAAATAATTACAGAAATTCTTTTTATATCGAAAGGGTATTGTTATTTTCATTTAATTGTATAATTTCATGTTTCTTATTATTAATTACCTTACTTGTTCTGATATTCTTTTAATGCTGTCCATTGACTCATTCTGTAGTTCTATAATTATTATAGATTTTACTAATACTTGCTGGATTGGGTCGCTTATTAAAAGTAGCAGACTCATATTAGACTTGCACCATGTAATGATTATTTGTATTTTTTCTTCATCATACATCATTTTGTAGATGACAGATCGATTACATACACCCATTTTCACTAATAAAAAAACTCTTATAGTGTTTTCAGCTTACAAGTCGAGTGCGCACTTTTTTGCACTGAGCGTTTTCGGCTAGTCATTGAGTACAAAATTTAGTCAGCTGATGCGTGTCAGTGCAAATATGGTGGCTAAACAAAATTGTTTTCAGCTTAAACACGCACAGAAACATGGTTGTCTTTGTTTATACAATATTACCAAATTTTTAGTGATTATTTTCTTCTTACAAATCATACTCTGCTTTTAATGTTTGTCCCACCGCTACTTATATGTTAATTGTATAAGGATACTGACTAAACATCAAATTACTTTAAAGAAGTTTAATAAGCGAAAAATAAAAATTACATTACATTCAATAAAAAAAACACCATATACTACGTTGTTCATTTGCTGTTGATTTTCATCTTTTTGTCGTGATGCCTTAACTTCAGTCTTCTCTGCAGGGTATTTCGTATTCAGAACACAGAAAAACAATATTAGAAATTAATAAAAAAATAAGAAAGCCATTAGATACCTACATACTACATATGGCAATGAAACCTAGCCTTTAAATAAAGAATAGGAAATGTTTTGGAAGGAAAGTTATGAGAATATTTTTTAATCAAACAGATAGAGCAGAATAGGGGAAAAAATAATAAAGTATTATGAGATATACAGATTGAGGTTGGTGACTGGAACTCCCGAATATGTAACATGTAGAATCATACTCTCGTAATTCCCTGCTTATTTTAGAATTTTAGGTAAAAAAAACGTCAAATAAAAGATGTAAATCATAAAATTCTGCATCTGAACCAATAACCAAAATTAGGTTTGCGTGCTTTGTAACGGCAGAAATTAGGTATGAAAATGTCGAAAATTATTCCAATAATACCGATAGCCATAGAATTGGAACAAATAAAGTAACAAATGTTTAACGGTTTATCTGTCATGTTAGATTAATGTTCAGGTGGGTAAAATATCTATTAGTTTAAAAAGATAATTGGTCACTTGAACAGAAATTACAAATAATACTTAATAAAAATAAATTAACCTAACTTGGAAAATAAACCGTTAAACATTTGTTAACTTATTTGTTTCAATTCCACGGCTATTGCTTTTTTAGAGTTATTTTCGATATTTTTAAATCTAATTTCTGCCATTATGCAGCATGCAAACTTCAATTTTTTTTATAATAATTAGGGAAGCAGGAAATTACGAAAGTATGATTTCACATATTAAAGTTCTATGTTCACCAGCCTGTATATCAAAAGCAAGATTTTGCAGCTATTATAAAGATAAAAAAAGCATTAAGATCATGAAAATAATATATTTCACAGAAACAGATAATACAGTACTAAAATTGATTTTATTTTCTTACAATGTTTCCTAGATATTTTCTTCAGTGCTGCTGTCAAGATCTGTTTCGTTTTGCCTTTCGCGTATGCTGGAAGCCCCTTTCCCTCTATTTGAAGATTGTGCACGTTCGTTTCGTGGAGCAGATCTTTGTGTTTGAGTACGTCTGCTCTGAGAGATAGTTCGTTGCGGCCAGACTTTCGGAAGAACGACTCTATCTTCGCTGTTTAAATAGCATCCCACAAGTGATGCTATATTTTGCGAATCGATTTCACTTATTTTACATTTGATAAGCATATTTATTATACTGTCTTTTCCTCCTTTTTTAAATTCTGATTTCAAGATGCCGAAGTCCACGTTTTTTTCTACTAACTGTTTACGTAGGCGAGATGCTTCTCTACGATTTTTCAAGTTGGATTTCAAAGCATCGACAAATATAGGTTTCCAGGCATCTTGTTTTTCTAGCCGAGACTTTAACGCAATTAATTTTTTCTGTTGATCATTATTGGATGTCATGACCTTTTTCACCAATTCAAAAATATCTACACTCCCTTCGCACTGCTGTTCATTAGTCTGTGCCAACTTCGTCAGCAAATCGTAGCAAACTTCCAGCTCCTGTGTCCAGTCTGGTTCTTTGTTCAAAAGAGATTGAGTTATGGCATGGAACGAATAGCTTTTATTGTTGGGACATACTTGTTTTGCAATATGAACCACATTTACGAATCCTTTTACTACTGCCATGAATCTTTCTAAAAGATGATTTCGTTCTAAGGCATGAAATAGCATCATAGACATTTTTTCGTTAACTTCATAACTGACCAGAATAATACCATCTGTGTTCCCGCGGTTTTCCTCTAACCAGATTATGAAATTAAATAGGGTGCAATTTTCGTTCTGCGTTTTTATTATTTCGTTACTTTCTAAATCTCTTAACACTCTGTGTCCATTAATTTGTGTCGCAATTTTTAAATTGTATCTTCTCATAACAAAAGAGTTGAAGTTAGATTGGGGTAGAATATATTCCGAAAAAATTTTATTCGGCATGTAAGCAGCAACGTAAAATATTTCGTCTATCAAGCGCCACCCGGTGACCTCAATTACCCAGGTGACTAAAGTGGGTGGTTCTAATATACTAGTATCTTGATTCGCCATTGTATTTAATAATGTAAATCTGTAACAATTAATTGTTGTTAATAGATCATAGTGAAGAATAAATTACTAATTTATAATATTAAAAGTAAATAGATAAACAAAGTAGATTAGAGATAAATTATATTTACAATGTGTTTAAAAAAGTAGGTACATCCTTTTATTTTGTTCATTATTAATATTAGCGAATTCAACTATACTAGGTGTCTACTATTTTTCCGGAGCATAAGAAATACAATGGTAAAATTTCTGCCCTACTTATTTTAGAACAAAAGTGTAAAATAAATAAATAATAAATATATCATCACGGCAAATTAGCCATTGCTGGTTGAATCAATCTGCTTTGTACACAGATTTCGGTATTTATGATGACAAAAGTGTGAATGCAAAAATGTTCAGAATTAAAAACTGCATCTAATAAGTCCAAAATTATTGTTTACATGCGTTTCGTTCGCGAGAGAGAAGCAAAATAAAAGTTTTAATTTTTAACTATCGACAGTCTGTCGTAAGAAATAGAACAAAAATGTTAACAGTTGTATTGCTATTGTTTAAGTTGACAAATGACATGTGTCATATAGTTTTAATAATGATTTATTTTATTAAATTATTTATCAATAATCATTAATACGTTTACCATCTTACAAAAATATAATTAGGTAACTAATTAAAAATTAATTTAATGAAATCAATAATTATTATGACTTTATGACATTGTCATCTGTCAAACTCAAACATTCCAACTACTTAACATTTTTGTTCTATTTCTTATAGCAGTCTGTAAGTAGGCAAAAAACTACAACTGTTATTTTATATCTCTCTCGTGAACTAAACGCATGGAAACAATTATTTTGAATAAGGAAAAAATTACACACTTGGTAGGTTGCACAAAATTTTAAAATTCTTAATTTCAATTTCGACGTTGCTGCCGAAGATTCGATGAACACATGAGAAGTTTTAAAAACAATAGAACCATGAACCAATTCAAATGTAGCCCAACATTTATTAGAAACTCAACAAAATGGCTATAACTTTATGAACGAACAGTTAGACCTTTGTCAATCTCCGATTCTGGATTGTTTAATCTCAACATTCCCTAGAATTCTTTAATCCTTGCACTATGTTTCTAACCTGCCTGTGTAAGAATTAGAAATTTTAAAATTCATTTATTCAATTCTTCTGATAATGGCAGCAACGCCAAAATTGCAATAAAGAATCTTTGAAATTTTGTGAAACCAACCGAGTGTATATTTTTTTCTTAATTCATTATGTTTCACTAAGAACCCAGAGCATTTTCAAATGATTTTAATTATATTGGACTAGATAGTTTTTAATTCTGAACCTTTTTTTGTACACTACACTTTTGTTATAAAATAAATAGGGTAGAAATTAAGCCATATGAAAATTTTAGAAATGATTAGAAAAGTAAACGTCATAGAAGGCGGGGCTGAGTCGTCACTATCTTTGTCTAATTTTCTCAACGTACGGCGTACGTTGTTATGGCGCAAGAAATAACCTTACTTTGTGAAAGATGGACTTTTCTACCAATATATTATTACTATTCTTATATAACTAATTATTAATAATATTCACCAAAACACCACAGAATTCAAAACCTTTGTCATAAGTCATAACAGTCATAACAAGTCTGTTGACAGTAGACGTTCTGAACCGAGCGAAGACAAGCGTTTTGTACAATTTTTTATAATAACAAACAACTTAATTTATAATGTACAATAGACAAAATTGAAAGCATTTTATTAAAACTCTTCATCATAAGTTTTAGTAATAAGCAAAATTTTTCACTAAATATGTCTATGAATCGAGTAATTTCGATTTATTCGACGGTTCCCATGCATTTTTCAGCCCAATAGACACCGCTTCAAATTTCGCGCGTACTTTAGTACTGCCTACTTTCCTAGTCTATTCTATATCCTATGGTGCGGGAAAAAGCAGACACCCGGTATATTATATAATTATAAATAGTACATTAACCTTTCTACATAATTTCAGAAGAAGCTCAATATTATTACTTCTGGTTTTCGAGTAATATATGGCAACTTTTAATTCTCAAATGGAACATCCTACATATTGGTTCATATTAAAAAGTATATGAAATTTAGTTTCCATAATATAAATTATATCGAGGATGTAACAGCTTAAATGGGATGATATATATATATATATATATATATATATATATATATATATATATATATATATATATATATATATATATATATATATATTAGGCCCATTGGATAGAGTATCTCTTTCTGAATTCAACCATGGGAGTATTTTATATCCTTGCTTATCAAAAATATTCCGAAATATGCAATTGAAATTTAAAAAAATATCATATTTATAGTCAATTTTCAGTAGGCTATGTTTGAAAAACAAAAACTGCTATTTGTCAATTTCAATGATTTAGGTTAGAAATTAAATAGAACACTGTTTATAACGTTATTAAGAAAAATGAGTTTCATTTTAATTTAAGCTCAACTGTTTTTCATACATATCCTACTGAAAAATAACTATAAAAATCAAATTTATTTAGAATTCAATTGCATTTTTCTCAATATTTTTGTTATGTAAGGATACAACATAACCATATGATTGAATTCAGAAAAAAAATACTCTATCCATTGGGCTTAAAATATATATCACCCCATTTAAGAAAATATAACTTCAAATCGGATGTCCCCCATGCTCTGTAAAATTGTCTCATAGTATTTTATTGTACCTTTAATAATATAGAAATTATTTCAGGTAGCTCGTTTAGCTGTTACAGTCTGTATATAATAATATTAATAATAATAGTAATGAAAATGCAATGGCGAAAGTTTAAATGTTACATTTTTATGAAATGGAAATGCTAATATGGTGTAACAATAAATCTTAGCATTGTTATAATGGTCCGTTAAATATATTATTGTAAATGTCAATAAAAATTGTACAAGTAAAACTATAAAATATTAAATGATCTCTTAATGGTGCTTTTCTCTGTACTATTAAACTTTGCCGCATGGCTAGTAAGTATTAAGCTGAACTTCAAAGAAATATGAAGTTTTCAATGCAAGGATATATGTTATATAAATGAAAATGTAAAAATATATGTTAACTATATAGATTTACTTACACTAAAATTGATTGAAAGATGAATACTAGCTTTAAACAATATATATGGTCAGGTGGACGTCACCAACTTTCAACCATTACAGTCTGAAGTTGCAGCAGTGTTGTCATTGCCAAACGTTTATAAATATTTTCACCAGAAAATCTTTATAAAAATCACCAGAAATTACCAAATATCAAAATTTGTAAATGTTGTTACATTATATATAAAAAAAAAATGTTACACGGCTTTACCGTTAAATTATTTCAAAATATTAGATATCTCAACAACCTATTTATTGAATGATTGAATGGGATAGGTAAATAACTAATATTAATTGTATATATTTTATTTCGGCCAACGACAATGTTTTTTATAACAAAAATTAATATTTTTAATTTCATGCATGTGTTTTACTAACTGAAAATTATAAAATAATAATTTAGCAGTACGAAATCAAAATAACAGCGTTTTCAGCTTACAAGTCGAGTGCGCACTTTTTGCATTGGCTCAGTGCAACTTTTGTGCACTCAGGTAAGTGCAATAGTGTCAGTGCAAATATGGCGGCTAAACAAAATCGTTTTCAGCTAAACTGTACTGCCATCGGATGAGAGCAGAACTCGTTCAGTGTGATCACGTGATATGTTGCACTCATTGCGCACTTGTGTAAGCTGAAAATGCATTGGATTTCTCAAAGTGACATTGTTCTTCTCAAGGTTGCTCGAGACACGTGTCTGCTGAAGCCTTCCCTCATATTGAAAGATGTCTGAGACATTATCACTAAATTATAATAAAAAACTATAATGAGAAGAGTTATAAACATTTAAAAACCTATAAACTGAAATAATTAATTTTTCAAGTATCAATATTTGCGTTTGACAAATGAAACAAGTGGCATGTCTTATTCTTGTGATCTAATTTGCTTGATTGCTTGAGCTTGAGCATATCATAGGAGAGGAACGCCGCCGCCAGAGGTCTCGCCGAAAATCCTCAAAATGGCAACGGAATGGTGATAGTGATAGAACATGAAAATGTTCTATCACTATCACCATTCCGTTGCCATTTTGAGGATTTTCGGCGAGACCTCTGGCGGCGGCGTTCCTCTCCTATGATATGCTCAAGCTCAAGCAATCAAGCAAATTAGATCACAAGAATAAGACATGCCACTTGTTTCATTTTACGTTTGTATTGGTCGGCAGATAGGTCGCTCACATTATATAAAATTGTTGGTTTATTATATCGTATATACCAACCAATTATATAAAAATTAATAATTAATATATCAGCAATATTTAGATAAATGTATTTTTTAATATTGTGTTAATTCGAAAAAATTCGTGATATTAGTGATATTTCAATTTTCTAGTTCGATACGGACTCTTTTATGTCGTTTGACGGTCTCGACGATTAGGGGGGAAAGGGGTGAATAGGGATTTGTTATTGATGTTAATTGTTGTAATAATCAGAGCCGTAACTAGGGCTTTGAGTTCCTGTGGCAAAAATAATTTTTGCGCCCCTATATCAAGAAAATAAAAACAAAATAAAGTTCTGATGAGCGGTTCGCGAGTTACTAACAACTTAAACTTACATGAACATTTTCTAAAATTTAAAACATCTGAAAATTGGCTTAGTTCTCATATTTTCTTTAAAATTTTCATACGATTAAAGATATACAATATTACGTATTTAATATATGTTGAAATTTCAGATGAAATGATTTGCAGATGTCTGAAATTTTAGAGGAATTTCATATAAGTTTGTTGTTAGAAACTCGCGAACCATTAATCGGCAAAAATCGTCTATACTCTGTTCCATTTAGGCCATTTAGCAGATGGCGCTAGCATCTGTGTCAGTTTTAAGTAGCCGAAATTACATTGGGTAAACGTGTCTTATGTCTCCAATTTCAGCCAATCAGAGAATTCAAAACTATGTCCAATTCTCTACAATACTGAGTGGCTTAAATTAAACAATATATATATATATATATATATATATATATATATATATATATATATATATATATATATATATACTAATATTGTTTCCCTACAACCGTGCTTGAAAAGTAAATTTAGCGTTTCTCGGTAACATTAAAAATCGGTTAATTTGCCTGTCAAGTTATATACTTGACAGGTAAATTATTAGGTAGTAAATAATAATAAAAGTAATAAAATTTATTAAGAAATATGAATATACACTGTAAATGAAACAAATCTAATATTTTTTTAACAGATTGAGTACTGATCTAATTTTTAAGAACATTTTTTTGACATGTATTCTAACCTAACCTAATTATTAATATTAATATTAAATGTACAATTTGTACATTATAAAAGTACAGTGTTTTGAAAAAGAGTACTAATAGTAATTGAAGCTGCTGGTTGCCTGTACACTCAGTATTATGAGAAACATCAATACCATTCCGGTTGTAGGAGAAATGTTGTATGCAACACGTGTGTAAAATAGTATTTTTTGTCTCGTGCTACAATTACCGCATTCAGCTACGCAACATCGCACTCGGCCAAAAAAGTAGTACTTTACACACTTGTTACATAAATAACTATTATTTTTTGAGTAATTTAAAGTTCTGTCATAAATTGTTATTCTGGTTAACTATATTTTAACTCTTTGAGAGTTCATCCTAGGCAAAAAATGTAAAAATGCTTTTATGTAGGTACAGGAAATTACGAGCTTTAATTTTGTATTCTTGAAAAATTTTGATACGGGTCACTGTTTTCAAGAAAATGGCCAAAAACTCATTTTTTGCACCTTTCACTCTAGATGGCGGCAAAATCCGGGATCGCTAGAGGGTGCAAAATTACTGTCTTTTTGGAGGTCCCAATAAAGAGAATAAAATTCTCGCCAGCTTGTCACCAATTAATTCCACAATAAACACCTTGCCGACTGGCCTATCTGTAGATAATTATTTGTTAAATTTAGAAAATAGATTTTAGAAATATTTGATCTAAAACCATATAAATGATTGAAATTTTGCGCGCTTAAGAGTTTTGCGCCCGTGGCGTGTGTCACCTTTGCCACGCCCTAGTTACGGCACTGGTAATAATTATATTTAATTGTTATAATTCAGCATTAAGTATTGAAGTATTACGATTTTAATTTAATATTAATTGATATTTTGTTTTTATTTTTATAGTTATCTGATTTTTGACAAAAATGGCATGTTTTATTTTGTAAATATCTAGTTCTAGAGATATTTTAATGCATTAAATAAAGTAAAAATTAATTTTAAAGAACTTTTTATTATTGCACTTTTGCTGTAAAATGTATAGGAGAGTCAATTTCCGCAAATTTTTAACATCGTATGTTAAACTCCTATATTCCGCGTTTTGTTGCACAACTGTAGGATCGTCATGTGCACGGAGCGAAGTGGGACTAGTTGCCCCACCACTAAAATCATAACTCTCAGCTAGCGCAAAAGTATTTTACATTGCATTGCTGCTCATATAAATGTAATAAAGTCGGGTAAGAAAATTCATAAAATTATAAAGAAAACGAAAATAAATAGTTTAAACATTTATGATTTTCTTGCAATTTACGGTTTTAAAATTAGTAACCAAGAAAGTCATTGCAAAAGAGAACGTATGTATCATTACATTTTTAGAAACAGTTTTCAAGTAAAATTCATATAAATACGAATCTTATTTTTAAATTATTAATAAATGTATTTATAATTTAAAGCATGAATTAATATTTATATGTTGAACTTAGTTTAAATTCTAGTTCAAATATAATTTATTGAAAGGGAACGGGTAACCGTAAAAACACATACCTTTATTAAATATGCGACGATATTACCCATATTTATAAAATATGAAAGTACTTAAACTACTATTCATTAATTTAGTATAATTCCGCAATTGTTTTTATTTTTTGTTATTATATTTTTTGCCTATTTCGATAGCAGATAGTTCAGAAAATGCTTCAGTACATGTGTTGCATTTGGCTGCAATAAAAAGAATGAAAAAAGGGGGGAGGTAAGTAATATATCATTTTACGGATAAATAATTTGCTTTAGTTTATGATTTTTTTTTTTTTGGATGATGTTATTGTTATTCTTTCGGGTTTGTGCTAACCCACTAAGTGGGAAACGCGTGATTTTATGTATGTATGTATGTATGTCAGTGGCGGCTTGTCAGGGTAGGCAGGTGAGGCAGTGCCGCACCAGAAAAGAAATAAAGTTGTAAATAATGTAAAGTAGTATGTAAATTAAATTTCAACTTATTCCGTAATGCTTGTCTTTATAAAAACCAAAAGAATAATTTAAGCAACCACCATAACTAATCTGTAATGCAGTTCACCTGATTTACACTCTGTGAAGTGCTACTCGCAATGAGGCACCCTTGAGGCACCCAATGCCTAAGTAGCCAAATGTTTTTGATACGGCTTTCATCCATACAGAGCTGCTCGAGGCACTGCCGCACTGCTTCAAATGCAATGAGTGCGTAAAGCATAAAAGTTAGTAGTTACTTCACTTTCCACACGGCCGTATAGAGGCCGAGACCGTACGTGAATACAATCAAACGCCGCGTACTGACAAATTTTGTAAGTAGGTTCACGGCGGGGGAATTAAACGGATTGCAAAGAAAATTAAAACTGTAGCATTCCAATCTCCTTTTTAAGATAAAGAGTAAAATGAAATTAAATGATGTATTTTACACAGTTAATATTTGATGGCTTGTAGCAACAACTGTGGCGAACCGGCAATCCTGTATAATAGTCGCGCCAAATTCTCTTGGGTTTAGACTTTATACACATACCCCGTTTTATAAAGAAAATTTAATCTCGGAGTTCAAAATACGGGTTTTGTATTTATAATAATATATACAAAATCCTGGATTTTAATTATAATCCTGGATAAAAATTTAAATCGCTTTTATAAAACCGGGTATTAGACAGTTAATCTAGGTAAGTCAACAATCTGTTAAATATATTCTCTTTTCCTCGCTTTTTCATAAAATATTCTGTGATCTGGCAATTTATTTTTGTACATGATATGAACATGCAGCTGCACCTCCATTGAAACAATGTAACTTTCAATTATAAGGAGTTTGACCTTGAATGAAAAAAAAAATTTCGCCTGCGGCGCATTTTTTGCTGGATACCTTGCCTCACCAAAGTTTTAGTGCACGAGCCGCCACTGATGTATGTAGTTTGAAAAGAAAGAAAGTATAGAAGTATATCAAGAGACATGGAAACCTTCTGTAAATAGCATTACAGGGCCGGCCCAAACTACACGCATGCCAGGCGACCGCCTGGGGCGAAATTGGTTTTAGGGCGACATTTTTTGAGACTATTTTTTTGCAAAATAAATTAAAAATCAAATTATAAGTTTATTGACTCGGCCAGTATGTAGCTTTAATCATATTGCTGACAATTCCAGTTGCAGCAAACTTGTATTAATTAAATCCTATTTATATTTGTTTACGTTATACTAAGAAAGAAGAAAGGTTAAATTCGTTGACGATTATATCAATTAAAAACATTGTCGTATCAAATACTGAAGAAGTAATTGTTGTTCAGGAAATCTAATGAAAAATACCCCCAACATAAAAAAAAGTTGCAGCAAAAGCTTTTATACGGAATCCTGTACAGAAAAATACACTGATGCAACAGCCCCTAGCCAATTTGGAAAAAGGCGACATATTTTGGTTTTTGACACTTTTCTTGAAAACAGTGATCCGTATCGAAATTTTATACAAGACAAGACTCTTATATTTTTTATCTAGGGTGAACCGTTAAAGAGTTAAATTAGATTTTCCGAATTGCAAAATAACAAAATGTATATTTATACCGAGACTTATACCTACACTGAGAAATATTTTTTCTTTCCCTATATATGTACAGGGTTAGTCACGGAAGAGTTATTTTGAAAATCCGTTTGTTTGGAACCCAAAATACTAATGACAACAGAACATATTTAATTTTTTAATCTCAAAATGACAAAACCATCACTAGACAGGCAAAGCAATCGTGAATTAAATATTCAATTTTCTTATGAGAGGAAGCTAGACGCTGTTGTAAATTGTATTTCGAGTTGCACACAAACGGACTTTGAAAGTAAATATCCCGTGACTAATCCTGTATGGTATTCGATAAAAATAAAGCGATTCTGTAGAACCCAAAAGCAAAAATTCTCTGTATTTTAAATATCAAATATTTTCAAAAAAAAAAAATCATTCAGATTAAGGTTCTGTGATTGTTCGCGAGTTATGGACACAAATCGCCCCTTTTCTAATTTTTGTACCTATATAATCTAAACAAAATTGTAATAAATGAGGGGTGCAATTTACAATTTTCGCTTGGGGCGCTCAAAAGTCTCGGGCCAGCACTGTAGCATTATTTGCAATCTTCTAAAGAAAATAAATTATTATATTATAAAATAGTGTTTTTATTCCTATTACAATCAAGTTTTATATTTTACTTCTAATACTGGCTGTAATTAAATTAAAATAAACTATAATTTATCTTATGAAAAAATAAAGTATTTCTGAAGATAATTTGATAAACTAAGCCATAGTTATAATTTTGTTTGCCGGAAAATTCTTATTGTTTACTTTAAAACCATAGCGTTATTTAACATTCCAATAGTAAAAAATAATAAATAATATAAACTAAATTTGATGCTAATGGGAACCCTAAAGACTGCAATGTAATTTATTAATAAATAAATGGTCGCAGCATTACATTTCACTGTATATCGGGAACAGAGTTGGGATTATAGTGATGGCGGTAACTAATCTTATTTCTTGCTAGCGCCACTCGGCTGCTTGTCATTTCCATACCATATTAGTTCTATGTTCGTTGGTTCCACTTTTAATCTCAGTCTGAACTTTAGGTTAAAATAAAAATATGACATTGTTTTCAAAAACAAATTCTTTTTTATTAATTTAAAATGAGACCTCTTAATGGAAAAACCTCTATTATGGTAATTGTTTCATAGCGCTTTCAGCTTACAAATCGAGTGCGCACTTTTTTGCACTGAGCGTTGTCAGCTTGTCATTGAGTTCAAAATTTAGTCAGCTGATGCGTTTTCAGCTTAAGAAAAAGTGCACTGGCTCAGCGCGACTTTTTTGCACTGACCCCCTAGGCAAGTGCAAATAGTGTCAGTGCAAATATGGCGGCTAAACAAAATCGTTTTCAGCTTAAACAGCACTGCCACCGGATGAAGGCAGAACTCGTTCAGTGGGGTCACGGATATATTGCACTCAATGCGCACTTGCACTGTGTAAGCTGAAAACGCTATAAGCAATATTATTTTATTTATATTTTGGCAAATGTTTTACCGATATCGGTAATTAATGAATAATGATGATATATTCGTTCCATGCGGGCGTTTACCAGGCGTCACCTCAGGAGCACTCATTGCTGGCGTGGAGGTACTCTCCACAGGAGTCATTTTTGTGCCATTTCAAATTCGAAATAATTATGGCGTCCGTCGGGATTGAACCCACCAGACAACGGTGCACGAGATAATAGATAATGGATGTATTTTCGAATGATGAACGTGTTTGTAATATAAACTTAACTTACCTTATTTTTTATCTTCAAATCATTCAACATTGCATCAGTTTTTTCAGTACCTGTAGGTTTTGTATTTTCTTTCGGACTAATCTGAAAAAATGGCGAATTAGTAAAAATATGTATTCGATCATATATTCCCTTTTCATAAGAAATATACATCAGATTTTGTTTATTTACATGTTTGTATTCAAAGCGATTCTGTTTAATTCATCATTATAAATTAAGTATCATTGGGCATTAATAAAGAAAGAGACTTACATTAATATTTTTCTTCAGGCCATTCTTTGTTACATTGTTTTCTTTCCAGACGTTGAATCTTTTATGGATAGAAAGATACAAATTTAAATACATTTGATTACGACTACACCTGAAATGAAAAGCAATATGCATTAATTTAATATATTATTTTGGAATGCAGAACCGCGCCAGGCCATTCCGGCGCCCTCGATAAGTCACTCTTATGCGTCCCCTAAAACCTCCCCCCTTCCTCCCCTTTCTTCCTTATACCCAAGAAGGGTTTCGGATAACACAAACATAATATTTTTTTAAATGGGAACATATGTTCAAAATAATTTTATGAAGAGCATCTTCAACGATGTATAACAAGACTAAAGAAAATTCCTGTGCTGCCTATTAACATTGTCTCAAAAAGTTGTGCAAATAAAGACCTATATATTATACATCAATTTTCTATAACGTGCATATAGTAAGAAAGTTTTTCATTTAAGGAATTCGAATTTGTTCTACTCTGTACATGTTTATCATACATATGTTTTATTTTTGATACATTATAATAAACAAACAACAGGTAACCGAAATAAAATGTGTTATTTTAAAATTACGGCGGGAAAAACGATTTGCGAGAAAACAGTCTGCATTTTACATTGAACAAGTTTTTATATATAATCAAAAACCTTTTGTACCCGAAGTTATAAGGTGCAGTAAAAATATATGTTACAATCATATAGAAGGTCAAAACATATACATATCTGGGGATAACATATAAAACATCAGGATTATTCTCACAACACGCACAAAACGTTGTAAACAACTCGGTCAAAATAGCAGGAGGTATTAGGACTACCTTGACAAAAACGAAAATATTCAACTGGGACACAGTATCTACTCTATTTGACTCAACAGTTGCCCCAACAATTTTATACGCCTCCGAATTATGGGTCTCTAATTACTCAGATATATTAGAAAAAGGCCAATGTCATTATTTTAAATCATTATTAGGGTGGCTAAAAACCACTCCTAACTACATCATCAGAAGAGAGACGGGCCGAGACAAACTAGAGCTAAATATTGTGAAGAGAACACTGTCTTGGTGGTATAAAGTACTCCTTATGCCCGATGAGAGATATTTAAAAATTTGCTATAACAAACTATTCAACCTTAACTTAAATAATAAAATTCCCGCAGAGAAACAAATAAAGTTCAACTGGATCAGAAACATAGAAAGCATCCTACAAAAAACAAACTTCTTCCAGATATGGGAGCAACAAAATTTTATAATCCTTAAAAAAGAACTTCCCAACATCCTAATATCGTACCAGAATATCCTCCATAACACTGACACCCAAAGAATTGCACAATCTCCATACAATACTGCCTTTAAAACTTTTCTTTATCACCACAACTTCCTGACCTTTAACACCCCCTTTAAAATTTTACGTCTAATAGGTCAACTCCGTACATCAAGTGAGAAGAATCTTCACCTACATCACAATGGATCTCTCCACAAATTCTACCACGAAGATCTGTGCACCCTTTGTAATCGCCAAGAAGAAAACGATCTAAAACACTTCCTGTTCCAGTGCCCATTATACAACGCACCCAGACAAGAACACCTGGCAAAATACACCTGGCGTACCACTGACCAACACCAAACCCTTCTAGCCGATATTACAGAAGAAAAAATGTATAATATTTTTAAATATGTACACTGCGCCTTAAAAATACGTGCATTTATATTAAATCTTTAGTAAATTTGTAAATGATAAAATCAAAATGAAATTTCATTTTATGTACATACCAGCCTCTTTGTATGAGATTTTTCTTAGAACAAATAAATGTTATTATTATTATTATTATTATTATTATTATTATTATTATTATTATTATTATTATTATAATTATTATTATTATTATTATAGAAGGTCAAAGCCAAGGGCGCCTTAAAGCGTCTTTGACAGCGTTGCGCCGTCTGGCGCCGCCTGACCACGCCCTTATGGGCGGCGCGGCCCTGTTGGAATGTGTCTAAAATAATGAAATCAGACATCATATTACCCTTCAAATGAGAACTTCTTCATCATATAACTTACATATTTAAAAAACATATACAGGTGTTGACGCGATGGTGCGAACATAGGAATGTAACATGAGATTTTTGTTTTATTCAATTTCCTGCTCTCCTGTTCACTTTATGACAAAAACTGAAAAGTATTAAGTTGTATAAAATTAAAAGTTGTATAAAAAACTGTTCTTAGATTTTTTTTATAGTTTTACTTTCTTCTTAATTTTAAAAAGAAATATGAAAAGTTCCGTTTATTAGTAGTAATAGCCATGACTTATGACATTGTAGAAAACAATATTATTTTAATCATATTCTGTCAATTTTTTTGTTGTAAAAAAATAATTAAATAATGAATGTTTATTATAAGGAACGTTGCTATTATTATAAAGAATGATTGGGGTACAAGTAGTTATCGAAGAATACAAAATTTATTTTCTCTAACACTACTATGGAATTCATACATTCTATAAATGAAAACTGTTACGGAATGAGGACATTCTGTCATACTGTTACAGAATAATATTCCGTAATAGGCAGTCACAGACCACTAGTTTTTTAATTCACCAATTTAAAATACATAGGAAACGCAATTGTTTTCAAAATCAAGACGGCTTTGCTTGGCGCTTTGTTTCTTTTATTTTGTCACCTCAACTGCCTTAACTGTCAAATTATAAAAGAAATGATTACGAAATATAATTACACGCCCTGTTTTACGCCTTTTGAAGGTTTTACATGGTAAGTTAAATAAAAATTATTGCTTTTATAACACCAATAATATTTTATTATTTTTTGCAAAAATGTCAAGTGATGAGCAAAATGTATTTTTTAAATAGTGTTAGAGAAAGTATAGTCTAAAACTCATATGGAATAGTATTTCCGCCACTCGCGAAACCGTAAACCTCGCCTACGACTCGGCCTACAAACTTTTCGTTCGCGCGAAAATTATCTATTCCATACTAGTTATAGAATATACTATTCCATTAGTCAGATAGATAATAATTTATGAAAACCAGAAAAAAGAATACAAATGTCAGGGCTATTGCTACGAACTAACATAAATTTTGAAATTTCTGTTTAAACTTGTGAAGAAACTAGAATAGTATATTAAAGAACGTGTTTTATAAGACATGTTCTTTTCGCACGCGTCAAAATTGACAAGTGCGAAAGAAAGTCTTATAAAATGAGTTCTTTATAGTATTTTTTATATTTTGCGCCTTCTACAATTAACATTTACTTACTCAATTTGTGATTCTATTTATAACCATTTGTACATTTTCATGTAAATAATCTTCCCTAAATAAAAAAAAAATAATAATAATAATTTCGACATTATATTATTAAAATGCACTGTCAATGAACTAAAAATAAATTAGGTAAAAATGGATTAAAGAAACGTCATCTAGTTAGTACCAACCGTCTAAAACAAAAAATTGCGTATCGAAATGAAGGTCATTAGGATACGCAAAATTTAAAAACATAATTAAAAGTGTAAAACAGTTATATATGCAACTTTTAATTCTGTAGAACTTTGCACTCTACAGGTTTTGGCGTAAAATAAATAAGAGAGCAGGAAATTGCATAAAACAAAAACCCCATGTTAAATCCCTATGTTCGCACATTAGCGTCAACATGATAGTAATATCACTAAATAATTAGGAATTAATAGAAACTAATTAATTATTAATATGTAGCCTAATGTAAAATAGAAATAGTGTTAAGAATTAATATTTTATAACTATACCAAATAATGGATACTACTATAAAATAGTATGGTACAGTATGCTAAAAAAATCCTAACTCGGAGTAGGTTATGAACAAAGAAACGTATGTCAATTTAAAAGTATTTGATTAAATGTCAATATGACACGAGATATTGACAAAATGTTATCTAAAGGAATCAAAGCTTTTCTTCTTGAATCTTATTTTAGTAATGGAAATAGAATAGAAAAAGGCGAATGGCAGTATACTGTATCCTTCTTTATTTTATTTTCTCCTTAAAATTACATTTCAAGATCAATTTTGACAATTTAACTTTTGAATTGTATAATGATCAGACATACGTTTCTCTGTTCGTAGCCTACTCCGAGTTAGAACTTTACTATACATGGTGATCGGCGTCCAAGAATATTTCGTTTATTTTGAAAGATACAAAATATGTTAATAAAAATAAAATAAAAGTTTAACTAGAGAAAACATAATTTCTCCCCTTCTACAAATAAATTAATTAATTTTCAATTAAAAATTTGTTTACTTTGTTTTAATTTTAAAAGCATTTTCATAATACGAAAAATATTTCAAACCAGGTAATTGAATTACTTAAAATATTTGAATAGTACTTTTTTTCAAAATGTAAATTTTTCCAAATGTTTTATTTGAGAATAGTTTAATTAAAATTATGTTAAATTATATTTCAAATAAATGGATATACAATCATTATGTCCAATGTCCAAAGAACTTCCATATTATAATTATAAACAAATACAAAGTATAAAAGGATTACCATATTGTTCAGCAAAATAAAAAAATCCGTGTAGAAATTTGTCTGATTTTTTTCATATTATCAATCTGAAATTATAAAAACAACAAAAATGTTGCTGCACAACCTATACAAATCACTAGAATTTACACAAAAATACGAACTCGAAAAAGAACTTTACACAAAAATTTATATCGGATGTACTAATTAATACTGGCGATTTGACTACTACATTACTGTTACTGAAGAGTGGCGGCATACGTCGCCTTTCATGATTCTTAATTGGCACTCAAACTTTTAGCGCATCGCCGTAGATGGTGTGTGGAAATCTATTTCAAAAAAACGCTTCAAATAAATTAATTATCGTTGTTATTATACATATTGTAATATGACTTTAGAAAAATATAGAATACCAATTTTTGTTTGAAAATAGACAAATTAAAAATTTATTCTAATTTAGCCCTGTTTAAAATTAACATTGAACTAATCAAGGCACGCGTACCAATTATTTAGTGTCACTTAGTTTAATATTAAATTTGCAGTCCTCAAACTTTATAAAATTACGGAAAAAAATAATTTTTTACATCAAAAAGTTACTGGAACAAATATTTTGTGTTAATTTGCCAATAAAATTCCTTGAATAAAGTGCAACTATATTATAAAATAAATTAGTGTATCACCGACCTACGTGACAAATGATATTAGTCTATGGCTTCTCATTCTGGAATTTAAAACAATAACTAGAGTCATTTACCAGTAACTACTTATCGCATATCATAACACAAACAAATGTCTCCGATGCCAGTAATCTAATCGTGACACAAAATAATAACATCATATGCTCTGAATTTTATACACAGGAAAAAATATACTGAGAGTTTTTATTAATCAGTGAACGTGTGTGTGTGTGTCATTACCATAATTACATTTCTCTACGAGTGCTATGAAAATAGTCATTTACGCTCTCATTTATCATCGTAAAGTTGACGTTTTTTGAGGAGAGCAATAAAGTTCTTTTTCTTCAAGCGTATTATAATATTCATATTATGCTCCTGTACACACACTATAGAAGAAGTTCATTGTCTTACTAGTATAAAAATGTTGATATTGTTGTACTAGTAAAAAAATGTTAGTGTTTTAGTTTACCGCTGGCGGCGGCAGTTGTCACAGCAACACATATTATATTGAAAATTGTAATTTGACAGTTGTGTCGTTTTTGTTTTGTAGTGTACACAGCCAGCTTTGGCTGAAATTGCAAACACTACAATTAAAAAATTCCAAAAAAAATATCAAATTATTCTTTGAAACGCTTGAAGAAAAAATAGTATATGTCATTCGGAGTAGAACGCCCTTTTTGTGTTTTACCCAGCTTGCCTAGCCTCGGCTAGCGCCTCGGCCGCAATATCTGGGTTCAACACAAAAAGACCGCTTTCTACTCCTAATAACATAATATACTATTTTCGCGCGCTGCCATGAGAGACGCGCGATAATGAACTTTTTCGCTCCCTCGCAAAAATATTTTTATTTAATTATTTACAATATTAAAATAGATTATACACTTTTGACAAGTTTTAATATTAAATCCTGAGCTCAAAATTATATTAGATAAATTTTTCGTATCTTCCTGCTTGTCAGATTTTTTTTTACAAATATCGTTATATAGACCGAACGTAGAAAAATAATTACGAGCGTAAAGTGTGTCAGTGTCGAAAGATTGCCGCGCTCCGTTAAGCGACAAAATATCACTTTACGCTCATAACACAAATAACTATCAAAATCGCCTTTTTTTAAACGACATAGGGGGTTATCAAAGATATTAAACTGTCATTTTTCAAAATTATGTACGAGTTATTGAGGAATAAATACAAATCGTAACATGGTAAAGTCCAATATGAGTCTTAGGCAAGTTTCCGATTTATTTGCTGCTATTTTTAATAAGAGATCCAGCCCTGCAACTATATTAGAAAAATCTATAAGAATTATAGAACTACAGGATGTGTCAATGGACATCATTAAAAGAAAATCTGGACAAATAGGGTAATTAATAATGAAAAACATTAAATTATACAGTTAAATTAAAATGACAATACTCTTTCGATAAAAATAATTTCTAAAATTGACAGATGACAGTATGATAACTTTGACAACTGCCTATGTCCATTTTTTTAAGACGATAGTACATTGCTGTCAATCATTTTAAATGTAACTATGGTAATGACATACGCCCATATTCACTGATAAAAAAACTTCCGGTATTATTATTTATTTATTTATTTATTTAAGAAAAATAGGAGAACCAACAGCTCAAACAGAGACCAAATAAAGGTTCTCGCTTATTAAATACAGTACTACAAATAAAATAGCAAAAAAGTAATGAAGTTAATAAAAATATACAAAATAATTCAATAGTAAAGTTCAAGGTAGTTTTGACACACTTTTTAAAGCTGTTAATAGATAAACTAAACAAATCAAGATGACTGAATTGATTGTTATCAACTGCCATTTTTCTATATATGCAAGAAAATTTATAATTATTAGTGTTACTTGCAGGAAGATTAAATAAATTATAAGTTCTTGTCCATTTAGCTGGAATAGAGGAAGAATATTGTCAGAATACAACATATTGTTGAAAATCTTAAAGAAGAATAACATATTAAAATAAGTTCGAACAGTTTACTCTAAATTTATAGCATACAAGATTGATAAACTTTTTTTGAACAGTTTCAATTACATTTATATTTCATCTGTATTGTGGATTCCACACAACAGATGCAAATTCTAGCTTAGAGCGAATTAGAGAATTGTATAAACAAATAAGTGTATCAGGGTTTTGGAAAAATTTACATTGCCTAAAAATGAAACCTAATATACGAAATGAATCTTTACTGATTTTGTCGATATGAGTAGACATTGTTAATTTAGGATCGTATACAATACCTAAATCTTTATAACAGATTTAATTTCAAGTTTCAGATTATTTATGTGGTAATTATAAGTTATTAAGTTGAAATTTCTGGTAAAGTTCATGACGTAGCATTTAGACAGATTGAGACTTAGATAATTTTTTTACAGTATAAATGTAATCGTAACAGATCACTTTGTAATGCAATACAATCATTAGCATTTGTAGTTGTTTTAAATAATTTTAAATCGTCCGCATAAAGTAAGAAATTCGAATTTGGAAACATTGCGGAATATCGTTAATGAATAAATTAAATAATAGTGGATGAAGGTGTGAAACTTGTGGTACTCCTGAGGGTACTAATAACGAATAAGATTTAAAACCATTACAATACACTAATTGTGATCTATTAGTAATGTAAGATTCGATCCATCTTAACAAAGTACCATGTATTCCTAGTACTTGAAGTTTATAAATTAGTGTAGGATGATGGACCCGGTCAAAAGCCTTACTAAAATCCGTGTGAATAGTATCAACTTGTAATCTTTTGTCCATGTTGGAACTAATAAATTCAGTGAACGAGACCAAATTAGTTAAAATAGACTTCTTTGAGCAAAAACCATTTTGTTCGGGTATAATTTCACTTTCTAAAGTACATTTTAACTCTTTTACAATTAGAGACTCGAATAACTTCGGAATAATAGAGAGAATGGAGATCGGTCTATAGTTAGTTACGTCACTGACTTTCCACAAATCTGGGAAAATACCTGCTTTTAGTGATTGATTGAATAAAATATATAAAGGTTTAGCGAGGTAAAAAGAACAAGTTTTGATAAATTTAGCAGGAATCTGATCGGGCCCACTTCCTTTGGAAGTATTCAATGAACATAATTCATTTAAAATTTTATCAAAGTCAAGATAGATTGATCCCAAGTTAGTCACACAATTAGAAACATCGGTATGAATATTTACCACACAAAATTATCATTATTAACGTATATAGATTTAAAATAATCTGCAAATAAGTTTGGAACTACAGAGCTCTCATTGGTAACATTATCAATATAATGAACTGTACTCGGGATACCACTATTCTTTTTCAAAGTTTTAGAGTAGCCCCAGAATTTATTTGGATTATTTTTTAAGTTAGTTTCAATATTAGACATATATTTCAGCTTTTATCTTATGTTTAACTTTGAAACGTAACTGAGAAAATATAAGATAATCACTTCTATTTTTGTATACCTTCCACTTTTTGAAATATTTATATTTTTCTTTAATCATCATTTTTCATCATCGGGATAATGAAAACCACGGAGGGTGTGAACTTTTATTAACAAATGTTAGAGGAACATAGTCTCTAATGAGATCGCGGATTTTGCAATAAAATATTTCAACATTTGCATTAACATTTTGATTACTTAGTTTAACATCCCAATTTATCGAAGAAAGTTTATAAATTAGGCCTTCATAACAAAATTTGCTGTAATTATGAATATATGAAATATTGGATGGAAGATGCTGCACAAAATTAATATTTAAATTTATTTCAAGTGGCGGATGGTGTAGGTACATCTAATTTAGATAGATGAGATTCACAAAGATTTACTGCACAATCTGAACTACATAATACAAGATATAGAATTATATTATTTTTGTTTTTTATATTGTTAAATGATACAAATGAAAAATGTTAATAGAGTTAATTAGTTCAATATGAATTTTATTTCTTACAGTATTACAAGGTTCGAAGTGATTTTGTTTGTGAAACCAGTCTATTAGGGGAAGATTGTAGTCACCAGTAATTATAAAAATGTCATCAGGGTGTAGTAGGCAAATTTCACTTAATTTGTTAAGTTGTTGACTGTAGATGTCGGCATTTGACGATGGAGGAATATAAGTCGAGCAGATGTTAATTTTGCATTTTGGAAAAAATATTGTTACCCACAAGTCTTCAGAGGACGAGCACCAGGAATGTACTTTTGATTTAAATTTAACAGACACTAATATTGAAACACCACCACCATCCAATTTAAATGGGTCATTTCTATCACGTCTGTATGTGAAATATTTGTTCGAGTCACAAATTTCGGAATTTGATATACTGTCATTCAACCAAGTTTCAGTAAAAATTATCACATCAAAATCACATGATGTTATTTCGGTGTAAATATTAATTAACTTAGTTTTAATTCCGCCTACGTTTTGGTAATAGAATTTTAATTCCATTTTAATAAACAGTCAATAATATATATTAACAAATTCACTGTAAGCAAACTTACTTAATTTTCATAATGTCATTTTCATCTTTTATAATTATAATAGGGGAATTATCTGTTTTACGAACGTAGATGTTGCTTGACTTGATCCATACAGATTTGTAAGATTTTTCTCTTGCAATTTTCTTAGTGTTGGCTAGCAGAATTTTATTTTCAGGGCTAAAATGATCATTAACGTAAATTGGTTTGTTTTCTGTGAAACTTAACATTTGCGTATTTAAGTTTTTCTTAGCCCGGGCACTGTCTATAAAATTATCTTTTTTAATTCTGCTAGCTAGTGAATCTGACTATAATGTTTTTAGTTTTTCCTGAAGTGTAATTAAATGGAGTAACCCTATGTATAGCATCTATGTCATAGTCGTTTATAGTACTATTAATTTGATTGCCTAATGACTTTATAGTATTACACAGGTTTTCATTTTGCCTTTGAGCTACTCCTACAATTTCCAAATTGTTCAGACGCGACCTTTGTTCTAAGTTACCTACTTTAGCTTTCAGTGATTTACATTCAGCCTCTAATTTATCAATAATACTGACTTTGTCAAATATAATTTTTAATTTATTATTTTCAGTCGTCAATTTTTGCACTGCAAAAATCAACGGATTTTTTTAACTCGGTCAAGGTCTCCATTACAACTGAGAAAGAATAATGATTCGGCTCATCGGCGTTATTAGTAGGAGATGGTCCTTTAAGTTGAGACGAATCACAGGTCCATTGTAGGCTGGGAAGCGACGCCAAAGTGTTCTTAATTGTGGCTGAAATTTTGCTACATTCACAATGATAAAATTTATTGCATGTTCCACAGCCAATGGTTTATTTTGTCGATTCACAATTTCATGACACTTTGCGCACAAGTTGACCATGTTGATTCTCGAAATAAATGCAGGTATAAAAAATGAATAATATTGAATTGACTTACTGTGAGCGAATGAACTTCGCTAGAAGATGAAACAAGAGAGAGGATACACAAAAATAGGCCTTATTGACACTTTGTTTAAAATTATTATTAATTAATACTCAGAACTAGAGCACTTTTAGATTATGAACACACTAATATTTAAAGTATATAATTGTATTATAACGATATATTAGGTTCACTAGAATTAAATTATTGTTAAATAATCATTGATGAGGAGCAACTATATTAATATAAAATTAAATACCAAGAATCGAAAACTATCTCACACATAGCCATGTATGCAAAAGTCACCGTCTAAAAGTTTTGGAAATATTTGAAAGATATATAATTCTACATAGGCGCCGACTACGTGGGGGCTTCGGGGCTCGAGCCCCCACACGGAAAAATCTGAGGGGGCTCTGCCCCCACATGGAAATATCTGAAGGGGTTCTGTCGCCACACAAAATATTTTTAATACCAATAAAAAGTACACTCATTTTCAATTACTTATACAAAGTAACAATGTGTACGTATTCTATTATTTATTTTATAATATTTCCAATTTGTCATATTGTACTGTGTAAGTAATGCGCGCGGATTAGCAAATAGTACTGCCACTAGTGTTACCAGATTTAAAATGCACTATTGTCGGAAATTAATAATAATATTTTCAGCTTACAAGTCGAGTGTGCACTTTTTGCACTGAGCGTTTTCAGCTTGTCATTGAGTGCAAAATTTATGTTCTATCTGTCTCGTGGCCGCGTGCCTGAGTGTCAGGTCGCGAGTCTGGGGAACCAGGTTCGATCCCGGCCGACGCCAAATATTTTCAATTTTAAATGACCCCTGTGGTGCACTCTCCACGCCAGCAATGAGTGCCCGTGAGGTGACACCTGGTAAGCGCCCACACGGTGTAAATATTTCATCATTACCGATATCTTGTACAAAGCAGATTGGCACATCCAGCAATGAGTAATAAGCCGTGATGATATATTTATTTATTTAACTGTCTTATGTTTGAGTTTCACGGCAAATTTAAAAAAAGACAAAATTTAAAAAAAAAATGTTAGATATTTCAAGTCATACGATAAATTCGCATCTTTTGTACAATTTTATTTATTTATGTGCCAATTTTAAGATATAAAGTTTTTATTTGGTAAATTTTCTGTTGCCTCTTTTTACGAGTAGCCCCCATACGAAAATCCAAAAGTCGGCGCTTATGTAATTGTACCTACTCCATATTTATTGAAGTTTCCGGTTTATGGCACCATATCGTTTGATTTCGATCGCTTAACATTGTGACCAACAATAAGTTGTAATTTTTGTAAGGGATTTGAGATGTAAGTATTTAATAAAATTATAATTAGTTGAAAAATAAAAGTATCTGCCTGAATTTTTTAAATACCATTTTCTTCTTCATTTTCATAATTTCCATCAGTTAAATGCAAAAGAATACAAGGCCAAATGTTTTAAATTTTTTAATGAATGATAGATCTATAAAATAAAACAGCAAACCTTGTTTTGTTTTTATGCTTTTTGTATGTACGAAGAAAAATTGATAGTCACGCAAAGAACGGCGGTTTTGAAATGAGTAGTATTCTTTTATTATTTTGGTTCCTTGACACTTGTCTAGTTTACAATTTAGTATTTAGTCATTGTACATAAGACCGAAAAATGTAAATTCACTGGACGTGATAACGAGTAAATTCGTCGTCAATACCACGAATTGATGTAACGTAACTCATCTTTGACGGTTTTGTAGGAGACCATTTGAAAGTTTTTCACATAATTTAAATGCGCGTAGATACCATACAAAACTAACAACGTATGCCAAATGGTTATAGAAAATTTAATAGTACGCTACATTGCTATTTAATTGCTCGCTAATCACTCTTAATAAGTTGCTCATGCTATCCGGCTTTGTGTTATATAAAACTCTAAATAAGTCATATTTGAATTTATTTAACCCTTTATATACAGACTGTTTCAATACTTTAGAAAAAAAAAATGGTTTGTACTACACGATATATTGATCACAAGTCAGACATTTATTTTATAATTCGCAAAATTAAAGGCTTGGTTCTTAAAGTTTATATTTTTAGTGTCACTGGTTGACACGATTTTTTTATTTTTTAGTAAGAATCATTCTACAATAGTTCAGTGAATAAATAATTCATTCTTATTTTAATTGCAATTTCGTGTCGACCAGTGAAACTAACAGACAAGTTCTAGCTAATATTAACACCGGTGTTTGTGTTTTATTATTTCAGTCGTATCTATGTATTCGTAAACTAAAAATCAATATGTGTTCTACTCGTATTAAGTGCAATTCTCATGAAAAACTTTTGTTGGGGGAGTTAAAACAGTGTAGTTTCTTTTAATGTTAAGCTAACTTCGTGATATGAATTTTTAGTGTGTGATATTTTCAGTGAACTAAAAAGTGAAATAATTAAAATTTTGTTCCAGTAAACGTTCCTGGTAGCAGTGGTAGCTGATTTCCTGAGATGCTGAGATCTGCGAGGCCTCTACTGTCTAAATTGGATTGATCGTCGGCGAGGTTGGTCCAACAATTATCTCATTTTATTTTATAACAATTCTTTACAGTTTATTAGTATTAGTTAACCTGTCAATAATAATAGATTTTTCACCGAGAATCGATTATAAGTAGAAAAAAAAGTTTAAATGGTTACTGGTACAGAAATTTATTTGTCTCAAATAATTTGACTGTTTAAAAATTATTTCAACTAACATATAGATACTTTTTGACAGTGTGAATATTATTAACATTATATAAGTATGTCGGTTGATTCTCCCTCCGTTTTATGAAAACTGTGGGGAATTGAAATACACCACCTCGTGAAATTGTGAAGCTGGTCAGTTCATTCAAATGGTTGAAGTACCTCAGTTTTCGTTTTTTATGAGTTCCGGTATTTCGTGATATTGACGATGAATTATGCTCTTAGATTTATCATATACTGAACAATAAAAACGATAGATTATGATAAACCAATAAATGATTATATTTTATTTTATACTATGAACAACAGAATCTGCAACGAGGCTGTATCATGGTTAAGCTTCCAAAACTATCATTTTTACAACAAAGATATTAAAATTTAATGTTCTATACAACATAGTTGGCCTCTTATAACTTATTATAACATTTGCAATAGAATTTGCGAATACTTACTTATTAATAATTGAACGTATGCCCGCTTCTACCACCTCCAGTGAAAATGACAGTGTTAACCAACGGTTATGTTGAAAATTGTTCTTACCCTTTGGTTAGAGCTAAGTGGAAGTTTTAACTGTTGTTCGCATCGCTTCTAAGCTTCAGTTTAATTCTTAACTAATGGTTAATAGACAGTCACTTTAACTAGAGGTGGTAAGATCGGGCCTTAGTGGATTAAAATTAAATTCATTAAGTATTATAATTTTATTTACATACAAATAGTACGTTTCCAGTGTAATTACATCATGTATATAAGGATGGACCTTAAAAGGGGTCAAGTTGAATTTTAACCAGGCCGCTCCCCAAAATGGTACCAAATAAATGATGGCAATGATTCCGCTTAATATTAATATTTGACCGTAGCTAAATGCACTTGGTTTTTCCAATTTAAATTGCATTGAGCTTTGACACATTTTGGAACTTTATTTTGGTCCGAGCCAATAATAGGTTTACAAAATCCATTCAACATTAAAATATGTACTAGAATGACCCAAGAATATGTGGACAAAATTTGAAGTCCTAATCAGTATTCTTAATTCGAATGGAGTATAGCTTTTTGGGCTTTCGTGCGATAGTTTAACCATCTAGAATTATTTTAAGAATAATGATGACAATTATGTCCACATTTTTTTTGGGTCATTCTAGTGCATATTCTAATGTTGAGTGGATTTTTTAAATCTCTTATTGCCTCTGACCAAAATAAAGTTCCAAAATGTGTCAAAGCCCGGTTAAAATTCCATTTGTCCCAGTTTGAGGTCCACCCTAAAGTATATCCATGTAAAATTGATTTAAATACATATTTTAATGACGTACAAAATTATAGTAGTATTACAGTAATTTTACAAATAAATCACAACTGGGGTAAGTTATCACCATAATTATTTAAACATAAAATGATTTACGTCGATTTTCTTTTCAAATCGTTAACTGGAAGGGATTCTCTGTAAATAAATATTTTAAACATTAAAAATATTTCAAATAAAAGCACTGATTGGCGCGTTTTTCAAACAAAATCTAAATAAATAAATTAACCATTCAAATACTTTCTCTCCTCCATATTTAAATACCTCATTTGTAATCCCATCCAAACCTGCAGCCTTACCATTCCTTACACGCCCCAATGCATTACATACATCACTTTCATCTATATCATAATCATCTTCAATATCATTTTTACTACCAGTTTCACTTCAATCGTCGCTCTCAATCTCCCCTTCATACAAACCTTTAAAATACTCGCACCATCTATTCCTCACATCTGATTCATCCCACAATAACTCTCCATTCGCACTTCTCACAGCTTTCACAACTCGACCATTTCCACTCCGCAGTCTCTTCACACGCAACCAAAACAGTCGCTTATTCGTACTAAAATCATTTGTCAATCTTTCAGTTCAGCGCCTCGTTTCACACGCGTATCTACTACCATACTCCTCAAACGTTCATCATAGACAACGAAGTCAAGCACACTACGTTTATTCTGAACCACATTCTCGTAGGTGTATATGTGAGCTAGCTTATGTTTAAAAATAGAATTCGAAATGAAGAGATTTCTCTCCAAACTAAATGAAACAATTCTCTCACCATTGTCGTTTACTCGACAATCACCAAACCGTCCCAATACATTACCAGATGCACTTTGTTTAACATCCACCCATCCATTCAGATCATCACACATTAACACTCTCTCACCCGGATCACACAAATAAATTACACTATTTACCGAAGTCCAAAACTGGTCTTTTTAAGGTCATTTTCGGAGTCTGTTGGACCGTAAGCGGACACAACAAAGATTCGTATATAGCCTACCTTGAATCTCATCCAAGAAACTCGCTGAGAAGTACAGTCATAACTTCGTAAAAACGGCTTCATACTCTCACTCACAAGTATACCTATACCATGTTTTGCATGCTCATTCTCACGAACGCCCGACCACAAACAAAATATGCCTTCTACTTCTTCCTCATAACATCCTTTCCTCATTGTCTCACACATAAAACATCTACACTGTACGTTCGCATTGCATTCATCAACTCATTCTCCTTTCTATTTACACTTCTGACATTCCACGTCCCCAACTTAACTCATCATACATTCTCTCCATTTATTCATTTTAATTTAAATAGATAATATAGATAAAAAAGGAAAAACGTTTAAAGGAAGAAGTCAAAGCAGACTACCAGGCTCGTCCTTGACTTGAACAAATATAATAATCAAACTTACCGGCTAATTGTTACGAATAATAAAATTAAAAACGCCATTATAACTGCTACAGGATCATCATTATCGTGATTAGGTCGGTTTGGTTCGGAAGGAGGCTTACTACCTTCTTGAATTTCAGGTAACTGTGGACCTCTAGTTAACATGGAATTAGATTCAAATATAAATTTAAAGATTTCGTGAACTACACTTCCCATAGGATCAGGATTATTGGGATTATTCCCAGGTGACGCTGGGTTAGTAGTTATAACGAGGTTGGGTTCGAAAAGAGACCCCCGATCTTGATATAATTCAGGTATCTGTGCATCCCCACTTAACTCTCTAACAGGTTCAGGATTATCGGAATTGGGTTCAGGTGTCCCTGGCTTTGTACTCAATATCGGGTTGGATTCAGAAAGGGCCTTCTTGGCTTCAGGTAACATATTTTCAGGTCTTGCTTTTGCCTGTTGAAATTATAAAATAATAATAAAACATTTGTAGGAAACGCTAAGTATGATTTCTGTTATAAAGCATTTCATTTCATTTCCCTGACTTTACTTCCCTAATTTGGGTACAAATAAATATCTGTTTCATAACCGAGTAGCTTAAATTTAAAATTTCATAAAAGCTACTTCTAGTGTTAGTCATATTATGGTATCGAATTAAGTATAGAACAAATGTATGTAATAATATTCATGGGCGCCGGCAGAAATTTTTGAAAGGTGGTATATTGCATATTACATGCGACTCATGGGAAGATATACAGTTTGCTTTAAAAAAATGGTCGTAAATGTTAATCTTTGACACATTCGATTGCCGGTGTTTGTCGATATGATACTACTTGAAATACTCGTACACAGATACCTATATCTAACACGAAATAAAACATAATATTTATTGGAATACAAGAAATTTTAAGAAAAATAGTGACACTTTGTTTATAAATCAATCAAGGAAAATTTGTAATTTGTGGAAAAATGAATTTGACGACCACATTTTTTCACAACTGTACCTACGCACCTATTCAAAAACAAAAAATAATCATTGTTTAATTTTGATATTTTATTATTTTTTTCATTCAGAATACTATTTTACATTATTTAGATTTATTAATAATTTACTAAAAATATTTCGCAGACGCAATATAGTCCGCGAAATTAATTTTTTTTGACACTTTTGACACTTGAGATGACAAATAATAATAACAATGACAGTAACGTTTTTTAAATATGACAATAACATAAGTTTCTTGGTTTGTTTTTTAAAACGAATACAATAAATATTGTAGAATAGATATTTTTAGAAAATATTTAATCTCTTTTCAACAATTTTTACAAAAATAATTGTTTTGTTTATCAAAAATGACAATCCCATCGCAACCGCTTTTATATTTCAATAAATGAAACTGTTTAAATACAATAAAATTTGTAATAACATATTTTTTACGGTTGCACAAAAAATAGTGTGTCTGCGGAATCCTTTAGCGCCCTCGAGATTGTCCTGCGTCGGCCGCAAGCGGTAAGCGGCCTTAGCGACATTTTTTCTCGGAGCGCTAAAGAGAGATATCGCAACTTTGATATACCAATAACTATGTACTAATTAATATACAATATAACTGTCTATCCGTACGGATTACCCTGATTCTTATGAATCTCCCTAAAAAATTAAATAACCCTAATTCTAACCCAAGCAACACAACATCGACGTGTCGATGGATGACGTTGAGGCGACGTGTTTTTAACGTAAAATTTTCGACGTTTCTGGTCGATGCGACGTCGTTACTTGACGTTATTATTTTGACGTCGGAGAAACGTTCGACATACGTTTAATATTGACTTGTCAATGTTTTCGTTATAGAAATGTTCAGCGACCGTCTCAGTCATTTGTAAATTATATGTATAGCTGTTTTGACCAAAAAAATTAATTTAGATAAATAAATAATAAATATATCATCACGGCTTATTACCCATTGCTGGGTGTGCCAATCTGTTTTGTACACAGATGCGGTAATGATGAAATATTTGCACCGTGCGGGCGCTTACCAGGCGTCACCTCACGGGCACTCATTGCTGGCGTGGAGAGTGCACCACAGGGGTCAATTTTGTGCCATTTAAAATTCGAAATATTTGGCGTCGGTCGGGATCGAACCCGGTTCCCCAGATTCGCGACCTGACACTCAGGTATATTTGATAATTACTAAAGTAACTACCTAACCTAACCTAACCTAACCAAAAAAAATATTATTTTAGTATATTTGATAATTACTTTTCTTGTTTTTTGAACCTGAAAGCAATGATAAAAGTTAAAAAAAGTAAAACGTCAACAAATTACGTCATATATCCGTCGATATCGCTTCATTTGGTTGCTTGGGAAGTTTATATTTTAGTCAGTATTATATTTCGAAATGATTTACATATTATCTCTTTTTATAAATTACTCAAATTACTCAAATTATTTTTATGATTTAATATGTGAAAATATTAAAAATATATTTTTTTATTTTAAATTCAAAGGTGGTGCACCACCTTGCACCATGCTGCCGGCGCCCATGGTGATATTTTACCTTTTAGATATTACATATAAAATTTGCACTTCATAATTTGTTACTTTTGTTCGTATGAATAATTTTCCATGTTCAATAATGATGACTCAAACTCAAACAGACAACATCTGACAAATAAAATGTCATTGCATTTGTTTGTGGTCTTGTTTCAATACCATGGATAACACTATAAAGAAGTATCTTTTATTACATTTAATTTACTCTATTACGAAACGCGTAAATTAAAATATGAGTATTGAATTTTGCAGAATTTAATTCTCTGAAACATTTATTTGAAACATTATTGTTACAAATTAATAGGCCACTTTCGCACAAGGAAAAATTGTTTTCCCATTTTAAACGCTTATGGTCCGATTTTCGTATTACACGGGGTATAGTAGGTTTGGAATGTAATTACAGATATATTTATGTAAAATGAATAAGAACATAGATTTCAAAAAAATATTTTAATAAGGAATAAAATTGTAAAAAATTAAACAAATCACAGGGCTAAAATCGTCTGATAAAAACTGCTTCCCTGTAAAGAAATATTTAAAAATTTTAAAATATATAAAATAAAAACACTATGACCGGTAGTATGAACGTGGTTTTAATTCTTGTTATTTGGTTTTCAATTTGTATCAAAAACTCAGCGTAGTTGACAGTATTGCTGTAGTACATAAAACCATTCAAAAATAAAACTGAGTTCGTACTATCGGTTTATGTCTATGTGTTTCTGAATATGTTTGTCATATTAGTATTCTCAGAAAAAATCCGTATTATTATATGCATTAACCCTCGGATGACAGAAACGGAGTAAAAATTGACCTCAAGGTAGCTTTTTTAGCTGATTTTCTTTTAATATATTATATGTATTTGCATGACGTTGCCATAATTAAAAATTTACGCATACATTTATAAATAAAATAAAGAAACAAAAACCTTCCTGCAAATGCCAGAAGAAAGAGGTAGGAGTTCTGTCTATCCACTATTTAATGAGTTATCTGGAACATGTGATACATTGATTGTCCAGACCACCTAATTACAAAAACATTAAAAATAAATCGATTGTAATATATCGTCGGAAAATATGTATTTAAAGATTTATCTAAAACTTAACCACAGATTCCTGGGCCGAAAATAAGACGATTTAACTAAACTTACTTTTATCCGAAAGTGCACCGTTTAATTAGAATTCTGCTTCAAAGCCCTTCTAAAAAAATAATTTTGCTTATAATAACGAAACACTTTGTTCGATTTGAATGAAGTTTGGTATGACAATCCATATGGATATAGTTCTTCTTTTAAGATGGTATTTGTTATTGTTAGTGAACCACTAGTGTATGAAACTTGGGTATCACGGCCATGATTAGAACATAACTTTGTAATGGCAATGCAAATAACGTAAAATTATTGTTTTTCAGAAAGATACATTCAATAGTAAACTTTTTTGTAAAATCTGTAACAATTTAGACACAAAAAAATGTAAGTGACTGCGCCGTGTAATTTTTAAAATAAATTTTATATAGCACTCTATCCAAATGTCAAACAACTAATATTTAATGACAGTAACAATGACTTTGAATCAGAATACTGGCTAAACAGTGCACTTTCACTTTCGGATAAAAGTAAGTTTAATTACATCGTCTTATTTTGGACCCAGGAATCTGTGATTAAGCCATGTCCCGTTATTTCCAAGACACCATGTATTTAAAAAAATCTCTATTAGCTGTAAACGAGAATTCAAATTGGGGTCAGGAACGACCCCATTTTCGTCTTCAAAGTTTAAGAAAATATTTCCGTCATCCGAGGGTGAACCAGCAAAAAACGGACCATTTAAAAATTATTTATATAATATAAAAATATTTGCTTATATCAGGTATAAAATGTAGTTCTGTATTTATTTATTTTATTTAAGAAATCGTATTTTTACGAATTACGATTTTTTTCACTATTTGACATCAATTATTAATATTTAGAAAAATGATTGTTTCTGTTTATTTACGCTTTATTTAAAAGTAACAAAAATGAGCTAAAATTTTATACTTGATAAAACGCAACGCACAATGCAAGGTTCAATGAGGGTTTGTTGAGTAGAAGAGAATTATATCAAGTTTTAAGAAAAACGCTTTAAAAAAAATTGCTGTCAATTACTTTAAATGTAATTATGGTAATGACGTATACCCATGCACTGATAAAAAAAACTCGATATATGTATATCGAGCTCGATTTTCCACGAAAAATATTTTTCAATCAAATGGCCAGATTCCTATAAAATAATTTAGCAATTATGGATTCTATACCAGGGGTTTACTTTTTTGACCTATAGGAATGTTATTTTTTTTTATTTCGTTCTAAGTTTTGAGCTAGATTTTACAGTGAAAGTGTAAATACAAAAGATATTCAGAATTAAAAATTGCATCCCATGAGCCTTTATTTATTAATATTAAATGTTCTGTTCACGTAATAATCGTAAATTAAAATTGATAGTTCCAACCTGTTAACAGAACGTTTAATAACAATGAATAAAGGCTCGTTGGATACAGTTTTTAATTCTAAATATCGTTTGTATTTACAATTTCACTGTAAAATCAATAGGTAAGTTCGAGTGAAATAAAAAAATTAATAATAAGTACATTTTAAATGAAATATGTTTGAAAACCTTCAGTTAAAAAAATATTGTTATACGCGGTGATGCCTATTTGAAAAACTTAATATGATAACAAATGGCATTAAATAATATTTTGAATTAAATAATTACAATAACTCAAAAAATAGACGGATTAAAAAGAATTAGTCACATAGATACTTCAATGGAAGACGTATTATAGGATGCTGTTCATATAATTTGAAAAATATTATAATTAGATTTCTTTAAAATTATTATCGTACTACAATCTCAGCAGCGTCCAGAGTTTCGTGCAGTAGTGCACGAAGAGGGTTCAACGGATCATCTACGGGATTGGCAAATGTAGAATCCTCCTGTCCGGTACTACTAAAAAAGAATTTTATAATAAAATAACTAGAATATGTCGAGTCCTATTATGCAAAACCCACCAAATCAAGAAAATACAAGAAATGAGTTACTACGAGCAGTCGCTAGTTTAATGCGTCTTCCACCAGATGCATTATTCTTTTTGCTTTTAAATATACATTTAAATTCAAAATCCGCCAAATGCAACAGTTATTAGGCGTTTTCGTTTATTGTCTCGGAGAACACTGAAGGATCGTAAGCGTACGTTTATTGTCTCAGGACGTACCTATATGCGTTTGTTTTTTTTTATCCCGTACCTCTGCGACAGGAAATCTCTGAAAGCCTTCAAGCGCTCTGGCAAATCTGTAGGATTGGTGTATGAAATGCGTGGGCATCTGAGATATCGGAAATGGGATTTAAAATATAAATATTATAATTGCAACAATAATTATATCTTCAACAGAAATTTAATACTAATAATACATTATGACCACATTATAATTTGAAACAATTTTTTCTATTAATTATGTATTTTAATACGTTTCACTCTATTTCTTTTAGTAGATTCATCTAATATATAATTTCTTTTAAAATGGTTTTTTTAATTTCCTCATTGAAATCATCTTTATAAAATAATTTATTTGCAATTAAAGCAAGGTAATATATATATATATATATATATATATATATATATATATATATATATATATATATATATATATATATATATATATACCGGGTGTTCACTTTTTTTATAGGACATAGGAAATACAATGTTAAAATTTTCATTATACGATAGTTCGTTCCCTATGAATTTTAGAACAAAAGTGTAAATACAAAAAAGGTTCAGAAATAAAAACTGCATCGAACAAGCTTCAATTTATTGATATAATTCGTTCCTGTCAAGAGATAAACGTAAAATAAAATTTATAATTTTTAGCTATTTACAGTAAGCCATGGAAAACAAAACATTTGTCATTGTCATTAAGTTATTACAAAGAGGAATAACACTTCCTTTTTCCTTAAAAAGGTTTATAATTCTGCTAATAGTCCCACGTGCAGGAATAGGCCGGGCCTGAAATAATGCACTAAATAAATCTCTCACGTGATTTAACGAATTTCCAGCCAAATACCATTTTATCCATTGAATTTTTTTAGAGATAGTAAATGTATCCATAATTACTGACAAATAATTTAAATGAAGGCAATAATTATTAAATCTTTACAACAATAACAAATGTCATCTGTCAAACTCGAACAGTACGACTGTTTGAATTGTATGTTTTGTTTTCCATGGCACACTGTAATTAGCTAAAAATTATAACTTTTATTTTACGTTTATTTCATGACAGGAACGAATTATATCAATAAATTGAAGCGTGTTCGATGCAGTTTTTATTTATGAACATTTTTCGTATTTACACTTTTGTTCTAAAATTCATAGGGAACGAACTATCGCATAATGAAAATTTTAACAGTATATTTCCTATGTCCTATAAAAAAAGTGAACACCCGGTATATATCCTTACATTTATTTGAAATAAACATGATAATCTGATAGTTAACCGTTGATATGAAACATAAAATCGTAAAATAAATATTTAAATTTTGAAATTGAACAATCTAAACCATCTGATGACTTCATCAGACTAATCTGATTACTCTGACAGTGGTAATAAACGAAAACGCCTATTCAAGTTCATATTCCGCCAAATCAATAATTAGTTAAACCAATAGATGTATGGGGGGGGAGGTCACGTGACATTTTGGTGCCAAATTGAAAGTTCTATAAGGAAGCAACAACTGACTAATATGCAAATGCCCACAAGATAATAATAGCGACACTGTTTGCTGCCAAAATAATGATGGTCTTGGAATAGATATTGATTTAAGGGTTCACGAATGTGTTGTAAGGCATTTTGCAATGTTATTCTTAATATTTGTTCTATTACATTAAAAATGTACGTACTACTATACAAAAAGGGTTTAACAATTTTCTTAAGTTCAAATGCAAAATCCGCCTAGTCATTTTTTTGAAAATTTTATATGAATACAACTAATGTGTTTAGATTCTAATTGCGTAGTGGTTTATTTGGCCTCTAGCGTGGTTTACACGTCGGGTAACCTTGTAAACTGAGTCTCCCTCCTTGTTTGCTTAAACTCGGCCTCTAGCGTGGTTGACACGTCGGGTAACCGTGTTTAAGACAGTACTATCCTCCTTGCTCCTGAAGATGCCCCATATGACTGCGGGCGAAACGTTGAGCTCTGAATCAAAATATGACACAGTCCATTCCCGGAAAACGAATATTTCTCTTGTTTAGATTCTTTTAAATACATTTTTTTTTGCTAATAAACTATCCTAGCACATTATTAAAATGCAAATGACCTAATAAATAGTATACGTTGCTTTCTAGAGGATTTTCTTTATTTTCTAAGGAACAGTTTGGTGGTTTTGCATCTATACGACTCGTATAGGTACAGTCTTATAAAACTAAACTTTAAATTGAAATAAAGAACGTAAAAACACGTAAATAAGTTAATAACAAATTTTTACAAATGCTTAGTTTCAGATATATGCGCATGAGAAGGCTAACTGGCATGATGCAAATACTTTTAGTTATCTATAGCAATAAAAAAATCATTACATTTGTTGGTGATTTTAATTGAATACCACGGCTAACACTATAAAAAAGTAGCTTTACAGGGGCGCGCCGTCACAGGGTGCGATGTGTGCGTGGCACACGGGCGACACGGCGAGCAAAATTGTAATAAGACTTAAGTTTTTAATTTAATATGCCCGTTTTTCGAGGCTCACATTGGTATCTCGTACACTACAAAAGATACGAAGTCGATTAAATTAGGGCAAAGTTTTTGTTTTTCCCGAAAAATGGGTATACAAATGGTTGCTGTACAAAATTCAAAATGACGTAATTTAGTACCTCGTTTAATACTAGAAACGTCGAAGAGACGTGTCTTAACATTCGGGACCGTTGTTAAAAATTCAAATCCCGGCACGAACGCGGGACCGTTGTTGAATAACTTACTAAGGTTGCTTTTATATGACTCTAAAAAGAACTGTGGGGGGGGGGGTCGTCAAGGTGAGAATTGGCACAATGGTACGGCGCGCCCGTGTAGCTTTAATATAATTTTAAATTCAATTTTCTTGGTTACGGAACTAACAATTTGATTATCTAAATAAATTAAAGGAAAATATATCATCACGGTATATTACTCATTGTTGGGCGCGTCAATCTGCTTTGTACGTAGGTATCCACAGATAATCTGTAATTTTCTTTAATTTCATCATTTATCATTTAATATTCAAGCTGTGTTATTTCAAATTTATTAAAATTATTATAGAGACGCTATACCTTGGAAGATCAATGTTAGCACAAGCAGTTTTTTGTTGACCTCCTTCATTTTTCCTAATTTGACACTCTGATCTGTAAAGATTAGAAAATTAACAGTGCGACAAACATTTTACTTTTTTACAAAAATGAATGAAAGTAAATGTATGCAAAACTGTCTATTTTCAAAAATTTTAATTATATTTTCACCAATTTATAATATTCCCAATGAGGTAACTCTTTTCTAATACGAGTATAACATATTTCATAGTTATATGTATATCAAGATTCCCTTTATTTGGAATACGTACACCGGAATTTTTGTCAGTGAACATGGACGTGGCATATGTTACATTTAAAATGATTGACTGCACTGTATTATCGCGTTTTTTTAACTGGACCTGGACATTTGTCAAAGTCTTCTGTTAAATTCAGAAATTATTGTTATCGAAAGGGTATTGTATTTAAATTTAACTGTATAGTTTAATGTTTCTCATTATTAATTAAATTATTTTGATTTTCTTTTAACGCTGCCATTGACGCATCTGTAGTTCTATACCTAATTATTATAGATTTTTCCATTAGTTGCTGGCCTGGGTTCCTTTTTAAAAGTAGCAGCAAATAAATCGGAAACTTGTCTTAGACTCATATTGGACTTACATCGTATATTATGATTTGTATTTTTTCTTTAATTGTATTTTCTTACATAATTTTGAAAGATGACAGTTGGTGACTTTGACAACTCTCTATGTCCAGTTAACAAAAAAAATCGCAATAATATAATGTCAATCATACACCTATGTTCACTTCACTATTTAAAAAACTCTCGTTATATTTTCACTTTTTTTTACATTCATCATTCATGGCAATTTATTGAAAATTATTCTATATAAAAGTAGGGATAGTTTACCTTCCAGCCCTAATACGGTTACTATTACTAGTATTTACATCTTGTAGAATTTCTTGTTCAGTATTGTTAATATTCTCATCAATAGAACTGTAATAAACAAATTGTTTTAATCGCCAAGTATTAAAAGCTTAGGTTAACCTAACTTCTCCAAATCTCCAAGGAATCCCACATCTTGTAGAACTTTATGGATGTCTTCTGGGTTCATTTGTAAGCAATGTCTCTTAATAACTGAAGATTAAACTTACTTTCAGCTATCTTGAAAGATATAATTATCTTTTCAAAGAACAAATCTAACGTTTTAAAATACAATATACGTTGTACTTTGCACTTGCATCCCTACTAATAAAATGTTTTGAATGAGGTATGTCGTCAACTGTCAACGCATGCGCTCAGCGCTCTAACACCATCTGTGGACGGCATAAGGCACAATATTTGAAAATCACGCATTTTTCCGTAACCGTGATACGCTGAGGAACCGCTATGATACAGAAAGTTTAGCGATAGAAATTAAATCTCAATAATTAATACTTTCATTTTTACATATTGAATCTATTATTTTATTTATTTATTGGTATACAGTTTTTATTACATTATATTGTATATAAGCAAGACATGGCGATGAGACAACTTTTCTTATTTTAGATATTTTCCTCGTTGCTTGTTAAAGGCAATATGATAAATCGGCGATTTTGTATAATCACCGGCTATTATGTATAATTCCTAATAATATTGGAGAATATGCAAACACCGGATATAATGAATAATCTACAATACTTACTGTTAAAAAATACCAACAATAATCTCACCTAATGCACAAAAATCACTTTTGTAAAACTTGGAGCGAGTTTTGTGCGTTAGATTATTATTTTCGCATTATGCAAATTCCACAATATTGGAGACGACTATGTATAATATATATTTGGAAATTTTCACAATTTGACATTATGAAAATAGTCTTTCCTTGCGCGTTGCTTCCCAAATTATTTTAGAAATAAATACATCAAATAAAAGTTATAGATCATGAAATCCTGCATGCCAATCAATAAACAATAGTATATTGTATAACTAGTGCCTTCGACTCGTGGCTCAAACCTCACACACGTGTGAAATACCCTTTCAGCACGTGTTGTACACGATACTTTTCCGACGACCACAATTTGTTCAATTGACATAACTGTATATACATATTAAAACAGATTATGTTAATATTTTTGCTATCATTCATCAAAAATTATGATAAAATCTGATAAATCAGGGTCCAACTTTCTTAATCCGTGTAAATTCAGTAAATTATCTGCAACTGTCAAACTGTTAAATACAAATTTTTAGGTTAGTTCGCTCAGTTATCGCAGCGTGTGATAAAATCATATCACACAGTTGCGGACGCATCTGATTGGCTAACGAGCTTTCATATCACACAGCATTGCTAGTGATGTGCAATGACCAACTTTCAGTAATAGTTTAGCGTGTGAATTTATGTACTTTTCGTAGTGGTCGTCGGAAAAATTAATTTTGCATGTTTTGTAACAGCAGAAATGTAATATGAAAATGCCGAAAATCACGTCAAAAATAGTGATGGCCATCGAATTGAAACAAAATGCTTAACAAATCTGTGATTCTTTATCTATCATAAAATTTAATTTACGTATTATTTTTTTAATAAAGTTAACATTCATCACGTAGAATTCTTAAGTAGAACAATAATTTAATTATATACAGATCAAGTACTCATTTTTCTTGTCAAAAGTCACAATATTTGACAGTTAAAACATTTGTTAGTCATTTTATTTTAATTTCACGGCTAGCACTATTAAACTATTAAAAAAAAAATATTTAATTTCTAGAGTTACTAAACATACGAAATTAATTTTGTTGGGGCAACGCGCAAGGAAAATCTGTTTTACAAAGTAAAATGCTATGTAACGAATTTCTATCGCCACCCGCAATGTCAAATATGTTGCTAAGTTTAGCAATAAGTTAAATTTTTATGAAACCGTCATTAGGCTTTTATAATGTTTGCAATCGAATGTCTTTGAAACAAAGCATTTGCGAATAATTGCTTAATTTAATTTACTTGATTAAAATAAATTCGCTACTCAAATTTTATGTACATATAGTAGGTATTCATATAAAATAAATAAGTACATAGATTTGTATCAGTATTTTAATCACGTAGAAAATTACAGTCTTGTACAAACAAATCACAACTGAGATAAGATACTAAAGTAATTATTTGAGGATAACATGGATTTATGTTCACTTACTTTTCAAATCGTTAACAAAGAAAAACGAATCAGATTTTATAATCTGATTTCAACATGCCACCATTATGTTGATGACGTGCATCTTCAGTTTCAAGAAATATGATATACATCTAAAATTTTGGAATGGTTGAAGTAAGGCATATTATGACAATTTCGAAGTACCTACCTCATCATAAATTAAATGCTTGAACAAATCTAATAACAAAACATGAGTATTATGTAGAATAAAACTATAAACGCCATAATAACTGTGAGATGATTTGGTACGGAATATGGCTTCTTGGCTCTATGTTGTGAACCTCTAATCATCAACATTGTATTGGGTGCCAGTATATGTTTAAATATTTCGTTAACTACTCTTCCCATGGGATCAAGATTACCAAAATTGGTACCAGGTGTCTGTTGCTCTGTACTTAATATCGGGTTCGAATCAGAAGGGGCCCTCTTGGCTTTACGCAACTGGATGGGAGGCGATTTTAAGAGAGGCGCTATATTTTCACACAATGCGGAAATGTCGGCTTCACTAAATTCCTTGGGATTGTTATAAACAATACGGTTTGGTTCGAAAAAAAATCTGAACATATTTTCAGGTTCTGCTTCCATCTGTTTAAAAAAAATACAATAAGAAGTATGATTTCTCTTATAACACATTTCACTTCATTTGCCTGACTTAATTTCCCTATTTTAGGTACTAATAAATATACGATACAAACTGGACAAAATGTTGGATTTATACAGCCTAACCCGTAACATTAGGGAGTTATTGCAACTTCTAAGATGAAAGAACGTAAACATTAAAGTTATATAGAAAACAACTTATTTAAAGGACTTTCAATTTCAATGTTTACCGCATTTAATTAGTGTTTTCACGTTAACGTTAACGCTAAAAGCAACACAAACAAAGTTCCAGCCGCACTTTTTACCGAAACATAACCTCAACACATACAAAACATGTGACGTTAAACGCTCGCTATTTCATCGCACACAACGTATCACCTGATGCATTTAACCTAAACCTTATTAGTATGCATGCGCATTCGGGCTGTTACGTGACTTTAACGTGCACATTATTTTTGTGTTGAAGCTGAAATGACTTTCTTAACGTACTGTGCCGTATCGTAACGTGTGACTTTTCTAAGCTATTTTATACAGAACATTTACGGTACATTTTCGTAAAATTATACTCATGCTCTGTCGATATGAGTGTACGAAAGATTTGTACTTAACATGCACTATATTGCATATATATTAACCAAAACATTGACATATGTTACTCATGTCAGTCACAGTCACACAAGAACAGACTTAATGCAGTATTTTTTTTATATTTATTTCCATTTAATATGTTCTCACGATTAAGCTAAACGTTACATATTAGCCACACAAAATCTGACTATAGTATTAATTTTCGTAATATTGCAACGTACCGTAACGTAGAAAGATAAAAGATGGCGATCTTCGGGTTTTTGACACATTACGGCACGGTACATCACGTTATGGCTTACGTCTGTATAAATAATCACATTGGCCGCTAGTATGAACATTGAATGAGGGTGATTAGCGAGCATTTGACTAGCACTGTTTTATCTCAATCGTTTACGTATTATTTTAGAGAAGAATACTTCAAATAAAAGATGCGTGCAAATAATGTTCCTGTAACTATTATTTGAAGTATTTTTCTCTAAAATAATCTATAAACGATTGATAGAAATAAAACAATGATAGTCAAATGCTCGATAATCACCTTTAATCAATGTTCATACTAGCGGTCAATATGTTTGAATTATTTTATTCTTTACGGTACGTTACGAGTAACTCTGTATAATTTCACCATCAAACTGTAATAAATAACCAGATTATGCAGTTAAATACTTATCTAAATGAATACAATTTTGTATGTATCGAGAGAACAATATCTTTCTGCGTTGATGGAAATAACGAGAGATTATTATTACAAGGGTTATAATGATATGTTATTTTCCACCAACCGATCAGGACAGGACTATAAACATTAGAGAGTTTTCACATAACGTCAAAATAAATACCGTGAAAGCTATAGCTCATTTTGACTTCAATGCGTATGTGTACGTAAATTTTTACAGTACCTGTGTATATAGCGTTTAACCTTATTTGTCCAGAAATAACGTCCGTCAAAAACTACTTAGAAGAAAATAGCTGAAACGTATCAGTTTCATTTCATTTTGCGCAACCGTATGTAGAGGTTGCAAGATTGTAAGTAATATTTCTATTTTAAATGTTTGTGTGACAATTTATTAAGGCATCGTTGAAATCATTCTCAATTAAATTTGCTAACTAAGCAATCAAAATAAGCCTTACTAATTCACCTTCAGTTTTCTTTATGTGCGAGATAAAATAACGTGTACGGTATGTGAAAACATATTTTGATGTACGGAATAACGTTCACGTTAACTGGAATTTTAACGTCCACGCTATCTATTTTGACGTTATGTAAAAACTTTCTATTAAAAATATATATTTCGTTTGATACAATGCTCGCGTTAATCCAAGATAACGCTAGCCTAGCAAAAATGTAGCGCTGTTTGTTAGCGCTAGCTGCGTACTGAACGGTATTTATTAAATTTACAACGCGCAGGCGCTGTTTAAGGTAAGAAAATAACTAACAGTTCTATCTGTATAGTTGAAAGCTTGCAGACTTAATTTTGAAATGGAAATTATAACTTGAACTGTTAGAAGATGCACCAAAGTAAATATTGTTAACCAGGTAGTAAATTGGTTAGAAAGTGATGTTCGCACAAACTTGACGGATGCAGCTGCCCACTAGTTCGCTGGATGTTTAGCGAAATATTTCTCGCTAGTTATATCAGCGCTAGATTCTAGCGACCGTTCAATTATTTTGCTAGTCTAGCCGTGTAGCGCTAGCCCGGCTGAACGTGAGCATTATAGTTATTTTGTAGTTTATCTCAAATCAACTTAAGTTCGCTGTCCGCCGTTTCAGTAGAAAATTGTGTCACCAAACAGTCAGGGTAAGATTATTAAACATTTAACAAACGTTAAAAGCATGTAGCTGATATGGAATGTTTACCACTGAAGTTACTATTTGCGAAAAATAATTTGTATACCACAGATTTTGACCATAACAGGTTATTAGGAAAATAGTCGTGAATATGAGCAAAAGTAAGTTTACTATAAGTTGAGATTGAGACAAACTATATTTTAGTTGAAGTCCAGATTGTATTGGGACCCAAATTAAGGAAGACAAGAAATCAAGAAAAAGAAGTGAAATGCGCTGTATATCAGGCTCGATATTTCACACAAAAAGAAATTTTCAAATCAAATGACCATATTCTTATAAAATGATATAGCATGGTTTCTATAGTAATGCGGAGTTCGGCCTTCTATAAGAGAGCTGATGCTTTCCTGTAAATTTGGCAACATTGCACGGCATGTCATATTAATTTATCTTTCCTTCATTCATGGTTAAAATTTAAAGATAATTAGGCAAACCGTCCAGTAGTAGCCTGTAATTAAAGTGGACCGCTTTATTTCACCCCGTAGGAATCATGGTAGCGCAATTCTGTGTGAAACTTAAAAATCCGTACGATTTGTTGAAGAAGCTTATGGTGTCTACCTAGTACTCAAGTTTTTGAGCAGTTTAGAAGGCTTAAAGAGGAAAGAAGTGATCGGAAACGGTCAGCGCCACGGTCGTGCACGGGCATCCGAGGAATTGTTCACGTAGATTGGGTGCCTGAGGGGCAGTCTGTTAACCAGGTGTACTACACGGAGGTCTTGATATTGTGTGTCAAAACATTTTTGAAGAAACACAAAATTACCGTGCTGGTACATCCACCGTATTCATCTGCCTACCTAGCGCCATATGACTTTTTTCTCAAAATTTAAATCTGCGATAAAAGGAACCAAATTCGAGTTCGAAAAACAGTTAAAGAAAAAGCGACGGGGCTTATGAACAACCCTAAGAAAAGAGGCCTGCGGCATTGCTTTCAACAATGGAATATTCGCATGGGGTAGTGTAGGGTTCAGGGAGAAGCGTACACTGAGGGTGGCAATATTTGTTTTGCGTAATTTTTTAAATAGTCAATGTTCTAAGCAGGGACTCGAACCGAAAATTTTTGGGATTCGATTGCAGTTAACGGTTTCTACATTAATAAGAATTCGGTTTCGGTTACGGTTTTTTTGAAAATATATTGGTTTTTGTTTCGGTTAAAAACCAAATAAATTTCGTTTTTGTTACGGTTTCGGTTTAAATGAAAAATTAGCTTAATTTTTATTTTTTGCAACATGAAATACATTTAGTACCTATTTCGTAATGTAATAACATTTTAATTCCACGTTTTACTAACAACTAGTACTAATAGATATATTCGGCTTGTTCGGAATTCAAAATCCGAAAAGAATCTGTAAGTAATTATTTAAGGTGATCTAAAAAAATAAAAATTGCGGTTCAAAAAGTGATTGTAAGTTAAAATTTTTACATTAAAGTTCTTAAGTTTATTTTTGCGACAAAAATTAAATATGTTTCGAAAATTATTATTTTAATTTTAAGCTATTATAATAATAATTCTATTCCAATAGTAATACGTAAACTAAATGGGTGATTGAATGAAAAATGTCAACATATGACTAATTTTTTTATTATAATTGCAAAAAATAATTGAAAAATGGAGTAAAATGCCTTAATTTTTTTTTAATTAGAAACTATTTTTTTATTATCTCGAAGATATACAAAGTATTTCAACGAAAAAGATGTGGGTTAATAAAAAAAACCTATTTTTAAATTTACGGTTTTAGTACCGATATTATTTTGGTTCGGTTATGTTTTCGGTTACAGAACGAATTTATTTTTCGTATCGGTTTTCATATTTGAAGAAATAAAATATAAGTTTCGGTTTTCGGTTACGGTTTCAAAGAAAGTCAAATATCGGTGCGGTTTTCGGATACGGTTTCGTTACGGTTCGGATCCCTGGTTCTAAGATTAATCCCGTTATGTTATAACTATACCTCGTATTTTAAGGAAAATATATTTCGGAATTTGTATTAACAGTTATTAATACACACTGTGTGCGTATTTTAAGAACTTAATAATGTGAATAAATAGCATTAAAGTATTTTGAATTAAATAATTACTTATGCCAATTACCAATGCTATTCGTTTTATACATTATATGCATTTGATTAGAAAAATACTACAATAGTGTGTCTCTAAAATCTGCATCATACTATAAAGTCAGCAGCGTCCTGATTTTCGTCTAGTAGTTCGATAAGTGGGTAGAACGAATCATTTAGAGCAGGGTTAGAAGTTGAAGCATCAACGTTTGCGGAAAACCTAAAAGAGAATTTTATAATAAAATAACTGGAAAATGTATACAGTGTGAACACTTTTTGTCAAATATCATCTGTGCTGTAAGACTATAGTGGAAGTTTTTGATATGGTTAGAAAGATTATTTAATTTGGCATCGAAGAGTATTTACATACTCCTAAATTAATGGCTTATACATTTAAATTTAAATAAAGGACCTACAAATATGTGAACAAGTCTAAAATCTAACAAATATTTTTGATGATTTAACATGGAATCTCAATTTATGTAAATTCCTGCTCTCCTGTTCATTTTGCAAAAATTGTAGAGTCCAAAATTTCAGAATTAAATTTTGCATATAAAACTATTTTTGCATTGTTCTAATACAGAATATAAATAAAATAATACTGCTTTCTATAATGTATAATTACAAATATAATAAAAATGCAACAGTTTTGTACATTTAATTCTTAACACTCAGTTTTTTTCGCAAAATGAACAGGACAATAGGAAACTGAATAAAACTAAAAATCCTTATGTTCACCCCTAACCGACAACCCGCTTCTTATTATAAATAATAAATAAATCTTTTAATGAATGATAATAAATTCAACTAAAGTAGGTTTAAAAAAATCTTAGCCGTAAAAGTGCATATAAGTGAATTAGAACACGTTTGTAATGCAGCACTATTTTAATTTATAATTATACACTCCTGGACAAATAAATCGGACACTTAATTGAATTTATTCTGTCGACTTGCAATAAAATAAATTTGGGATTATTCGTATTTTTGTTCCGTTATAGTTCATTTTTTATTATTCATAAATAATTTGTAATATTCTTTACTTCAAATATTTCCCAGGTAATATAGAGGGCTTCATAACAAACGGGCGTATCGACATTTTTTACAAAAAATATTTTTTTTTGTATATATACATCTTTGAAATAATGTTCTTTTCGTCATAACATTTTAATCAAAACAACAAATTCGTACTTACGCCCTTTTGTTACGAAGCTCTCAAATGCAAACTGCATTACTTCAAATTTATTGAAACTATTGTAATTAGAAATGCTATACCTTGGAAGATCAATGTTATCGGTATCGTTACTATTAGAAGTAATAACTTGTTGACCTTCTTCTTCATCGTTGCTAATTTGGCCCTGTGATCTGAAAAGTAGGATTAGAAAATAAAAAGTACCTATATGTACTTTTTGACGGATATCGAATCTATGCAAAACAGTCTATTATCAAAACTTCATTTTTTAAAATATTTTCACCTATATCTAATAATCTATGCATCTTTTCGGATAAGCAACCCACCACAATAATGTTCTACCAATGGAATGGGGCAACTATTAGACCATTTATGCAGATTTTGTTACTCCAAATCTATTGTAAACTATTATAAGTAAGGATGGTTTACCTTGTAGAATTGACCGTGTCACTATCACTTGTATTTGCACATTCTTCTGCGTTTTCTAGTCCGGAATTGTGACTGCACTCATTAATAAGACTATAATAAACAAATAGTTTTAATCGCCAAATATTGAAAGCTTACGTTAACCTAACCTCTCCAGATCTCGCAGATATTTTAATTCTCGCATAATATTATTGATGTCTTCTGGATCCATTTCTAATCGCTGTCTCTTAATGAAGACTAGATAAAACTTCAACTATCTTGAAATGTTTAAACGTAGTTTAAAATGCAATATACGTTGCACTTATGCACTTGCACCCATACAACAAATTATTTTGAATGAGGTATGTCAAGTGAACGCCATCTGTTGCCGAAACTAGGGGTAGCGTATAAATCCGTGCTACGCTAAAAGGAACCACTACGATAGAGAAAATTCGACGATAGAAGTTCCATCTCAATAATTAATACTTTCGTTTTTACATATTGCATCTAATAATCTTTTTAACATAGCAACAATCACAGCAAGAAAAAAGAAACCAATATTTTTAAACGGTTTAAAAGTCAAAAAACTTACTTTCTAACCGGTGCTAATATTTTTTAGCTAAAAAAAACCTATTTACTGAAACAAATGAAATCGGTTTCTTGAACCGTTTCGAAACATGAAGGAAAGTGCAAATTTTCACTCATAACTGTTTCATGGGCGTATCCAAGGTGGGACAGGGAGGGGCAGTTGCCCCACCCTAGAAATGGACTAAAAAATATTGGTATAAAACCAATAACCACAGTCAATTAAAGTAAATAAAAAATTTTACCCCAAAGAATATATCATAATCATAAAAATTATGTTTTCGTAGTGGATATTTGCCACATAGTAGTGTAGCATGAGCCTCGAATGTAACAAATGACTATTATTTTTGATTATTTAAGGCACGCCTAATGAGTTTTAAATGCCTCCATAATTTATGTCTCGCACTACTATGGCTGCACCATCGATGTGAAAAACCTGTTCAGATTGATCGATTAGAATGAACACAGATCCCCTACCTCCCGTATTTAGACTACATTGCCCCAGCTTAACATTAATCCTGGCTACGCTTCTGAACTGTTTCACACTAAAATGAAATAATAATATACATTTTAACGGATATTTTATATAGATTAAATAGTTTTTTTGGTTCCTAATTGTTTTCATTAACCAGTTAATCTAACCGGTTTAAAATCCAATTAATTAAATAGTGTTAGAGTAATTATTTTGCGTAAAATTATTTCTATTAAATTGTTTTGTTTCTAATTAACACGTATTTTATTTCAGTTTATTACTAGATTTCAGAGGAAGAACATATAGTGTAGTGATTGTGTGGAACTGTTGAAAACTATCAGTAAGTTGAGCCAATTGTTGTCTCGTACTGTGTTTCACAAATCTTTTTCCTATTGTTTGTTTGGTTTACCAAACGTGTTGTTTATCTGGGTATGCCGTAGTGTTTCCCAGTAAGTGCCGGAATAGGTACGGATTGAAGAGAGCCAAACACGCGGCCAACGATCAAGACCCGCTAGCCCTCGTGCCACCGGTCACCGGTGTACTGCCTGCCATCTTTAATGTATTGCTCAGGAGTTGCCTAACATTTCGCTAACACTCCACGATTGCGAGCAGAGTGTGGGTTTCAGTTTGGCTTTCAATCCATGCTCCCGGGAGCCCCAGATGTACAATCACAGAGAGAGTGTTTAGCTTTTGATCTTGTACTCTGATTTGGTGCTGCCTCTTGTAAAGCGACTCTCAGACGGGTATCCTGTCGCATACGTGTATTTCTCAATGCATTTCTTGTGGTGGATGCGTGTATTTTGTGTACGATTGCCTCCTTACTGAGTATTTCTCATGTGCTTATTCTTTTTCAGAAGTAATCACAGCGTGGAGAATTTAGAGTTATTTTCTTTCTATTGTACTATTTTTGAATATACGGGTATGGGTAATAAACGTGTTTTAATATTATTCATTTCAGCGCTAACTTTTAATTATTTTTCATAATACTAAATCAATTTTTGAACAAGAACTTAAAAAACATTCTCTATGTCGATGAACCATTAATTATACTTGGAAAAGTCCATTGTATTAACTAAGTACAGACTTCCTATAATGTAATTTTTAAATATTGCATTTGAATTATATGTACACGTACACGCGTGTTTATTTCTTATCCGAATGATATACATTGAATGCAATAGATTTTTTCTGTGTTAATCTTACCATACTGGAAAGTTACCGGTTAGACATTTTCCTTTATTTTGTATGTAAAAAGTTTTAAAAGTTTATTCCTAACGTTTACGTTTATGCATTAAAATGTACTCACTGGCACTATGGTCAGTTTCCAATCTTATTTTTGATAAGATTAAGCCTATTAACTGTGGTACGTTGATACAGGTTGCGCAACGAAACGCGAAACATAGGTGTTTAAGATATAATTTTACACGTCTTAGAGCAAAAGTACAAGAAAAAAAAGTTGTTTACATTAAAAAGTCTTCATTTAATGCAATAGAATATATGTACCACTAAATATTTAGAAAATAAAATTCAGTTCAGTGTTATTGATGTTAATTATTCTAATCATTGTGTCTACATTGGTATAATTCAGTATTAAATATTGAAGTATTATGATCTTAATTGATATTCTGTTTTATTTGTTTTTTATTTCCATGGCTATCTTATTTTTGACGAAAATGTCATGTTTTATTTTCTAAATATCTAGTGCTAATACCTACGTGATTTTTCTAAAACAAAAATACTGCATCTCTTTATATTATATCATTTATTATAAAACAACGTACACATTCAGTTAATTCTTATATTTAATTTAACGTGCTTCATGTCAAAATGATATCACTAAGGTAGGATTTCCTAAACGCGACAACTCGCAGCGGCACGTCCCCGCGGCTCGTCATAAAATAATTTGTGGCGCTGCTTAGCTGTTTTCTTAGACGCGACAGTCACATCAGTAATATAATAAATTTGTGTAATAACAAATTAATTTTATGAATCTTATTAATGAAAGAGGAAGATGAAAATTCAGGTAACTTTTTAAAAGAAACCCGAAATGTGCACAATATTTAAAATTCGAAAAAAATAGGGTTTTTTCAATGTTTTACTAAAATATAAAACCATGCAGTTAACGAAAATGAAGAGAAGGACAAAATAATATTCTCTCATTTCTTTTATTAAAGTCTCGACTTCCATATTTTTATTCATTGAGCTGTCGTGAAGCACTGCTCACTATTGGCGACTAAAACTACCGATGTGCTATAAGATCGCATACAGAAACATTGTATAACCAACATTCGTTTTGAAGTATACTAACAAATTCATTAAACTTTTTATAAATAGTGTTAGTAATAATTTTGTGCACGTACTTAAATTATAATGATATTCGAAGAAAGTTATCTTTACTTATTTGGAGGCAACAAATTCTTCTCCAAGTTTTATAGAAGGGGGAGAATTGTTGAATCGTAGGTTGTTATTTTAATGGGTTGTGTTTAAACAAGTGCTCTAACGTCACATCCTCATGAGATAAGAAGAACTTTAACACATTACAGCTGTCTTAATATTTTGCACAAGATAGTAAAGTATTACCATATATAATTCATGGATGTTAAATAAATATGTATTTACTTTACTTAGTTAAGGAAATTAAAATGGAACTAATGTCAAATATCTTTCAAATTGTTTTAATTACAAGTGTAAGAAATATATTGAATGCTACACATTAAGTGAAAAGTGTATTATTTTACTCATGAATCGGTCAGGAAACAATAGAATACTTTTCATTTTTGTTATCCACTTATGATTCGTTACATGTTTCCCAGTTTTTATTTTCCTAATCCAGCCCTCTCTTTTGTCGATAGACTCCATTTTACCAAATTTATTTTGGATGTCACTCGTCCTCTCCCAATTTTTGGGACAGATAATTTCTTAGTGGCCCTAGAATGACAGCCATAAACGCAGCAATTGACGTTAATATTTTTTCGTTCTTTGCTCATATTGCAAAGTAATTTATATGTATTTTAAAACAAAAAGACAAACAAGAAACCGGCAAGGAATCCAATGCACTATATATATTTACTGTAAAGTTGAACAACAGAATACCATTTTCAATAGTTGCAAATATCGTCCGCTTGAGGGATTCACGTTAATTTTAGTCGCCAATAGCAATCATAAAACTGTTGCCGCGGCTAGCAGAGTACGTTCCGTGCGGTCGAAATCCACGCGGTCGAAATCCCATGCAGCGGTCGAAATCCCACGCGGTCGAAATTCCACGCGGTCGAAATCCACGCGGTCGAAATCCCACGCGGTCGAAATGTACTCCCACCACTTTGTCCGTTTTGCAGAAATACAAATATTTCTACGCCGTCGAATCCCACCCGGTCGAAATGTTACACGATACAAATGAGTACGTTCCGCGCGGTCGAAATCCACGCGGTCGAATTCCCACGCGGTCGATATCCCACGCGGGCGAAATTCCACGCGATCGAAATGTACCCCCACCACTTTTGTATCGTGTAACATTTCGACCGGGTGGTATTCGACGGCGTGGAAATATTTGTTTTTCTGCAGAACGGACAAAGTAGTGGGGGTACATTTCGACCGCGTGGATTTCGACCGCGCGGAACGTACTCATTTGTATCGTGTAACATTTCGACCGGGTGGGATTCGACGGCGTGGAAATATTTGTATTTCTGCAGAACGGACAAAGTGGTGGGGGTACATTTCGACCGCGTGGATTTCGACCGCGCGGGATGTTTCGGGCTAGCACTCAGCCGCCCTGTCGCTGTGGCGTGAAGGAAACTTACCGTATTATAGAATTTACACATAAGCAGTAATGTAGCGCGATTTGCCGCGTCTAGAAAATCCTACCTATATCCTATATCACACGCAATACAACAGAAAAATGAAAATGATCATTGAAATTCTAACTACCGTTCATAAAATTTAAGTAAAATTGTAATGAAACAGGACTGCCAACGTTAGGACGATAAAAACGAACCCTTATAGGAGTGACGTCAAATCAAGTGAATTTAATCAACGATATTAACAAAATTAGTTATCCATTACGTACACATTTTACTTGCATATGTCATATCTATCAGTCGGTTTTATGTCGTAAGGGGCGGAGATTGTTGGTTATTTGAAGACGTCGATATGACGTCACTCCTATATGAACTTGTTCAGACTATTACGCGTTGTCAGATATTTGGCAGCATCAGTCAGATGTCAGCTGTTACAACGAATGATACAAGCCCTTCAAGTGCCGTCGGAAATTCTGTGCCATTTGTTGAGTTGGATCATACTTCATACTTCTCGCTTCTCATCAAATCTTCAACTTCAATGCCAGAATCATTTTCACCGCCAGCTTCTGATTCCAAATCGCTAATTACAGATACTATTTAATTAGTGGATGTCATGCTGACATGCGCTCTTACGCCATCTACTGACGAATGCAGTGTTGGCAAACTACGGATTTTTCGAATGGGATATCTAAAAAAGGTACCAATGCAATACAGAAAATCAGACAATAGAAGTTACATTACATTTCACATTTTTACATATTACATCTAGTATGTTCTTTTTTAAGGTAGTTACAATTAGGACAAGAAATATGTTTTTCAATCAGTTTTAAAAGCTGGTAAACTTAACTTAAATTCTACAATCTTTATTTTCAAGCGATAACGAAAAACGAAACTGATATTATTTTATTAAAATATCCGTCTGGGCCGAAATATATTAACTCTTATAAAACGTTTCTAAAAGAGAGAAAACTGCAAAATTTACATTGTCGTCTATATGTCAGCTATGTACTTTTTCCGGATAAGCACTACACCACAATAATGGTCTGCCAAAGAGACAACAAGTTCATCGGCATATATTTTCTTTCAAGATTCGTATACAGGCCACTTTGCGATACCTGTATATTTTCACTTATTTTTGCATTCACTGAAATGTCTTAGATCATTTATCTTTTTAATGATTATACAGGGTGTTAAAAAACAAGTGTAACACATTTATAGGAGAGAAGAAGACAAAATTAGTCGAAAAGTTTTATACATGTGTCCAAAAATGAACTGTTTCGGAGATATGACAACTTCTATATAAAGTTAATTATTATGTAAATACCGAAAGCCATGAATTTATTTGTAAAATTTCGAATAGTGGGGTCACGCAAAAAAATGTTCTTTTTTGTTTAAATCGAACAAGCGTAGTCTAATTTATCGTTCTGTATGATTAAATTATTTTTTATTTACATTTATAAATATTTCGATAACCAAATATATGGGAACTGCAACTACTGTTCGGTATTTATATTATAATTAAATTTATATAAAACCCGTCATATCTCCGAAACAGTTTTTTTTTTTTTTTGGATACATATTAATAATAATAAATAATAATAAATATATATTTTCTGAGGACATAATAGAATTATGTATAGAAAATGTCAGGGTGTACATTACATTGAAGATTAAAATTTTTACAATACAAAAAAAAGATATCTATTTTACAAAGACATAAACTCGTTTAGGTTATAAAAACAATGTTGCAGAAGAAATAGTTTTAAATCATTTTTAAATTTCTTTTCAGTTTCCAATGCTTTAAGTGACTCAGGTAATTTATTGAATATTTGTAAACCAGCTCTGTCGGGAGAGTGTTCAACGACTTTTAATTTAGTTCTTGGAATAAAAAAATTGTTTTTGTGTCTAGTGTTGTGATCGTGAAAATCTTGTATTAAAGGGTACGAGGGTTTATTTTTATAAATCAGGAGACTCACTTCATAAATATAAATACTAGCTAATGTTAGAATCTTATGTTTTTTGAAGAAATCCCTAGCATTCCCAAAACTTTGACTGAATCATCATTATTCTTTAATGAATCACCCAACTGAATCTGATGTGATTGATCATTATTATTATTATGATGCGTATGAAAGTGAAGAATTTTAGTCTTAGTATCATTTAAGAACAAATTGTTTTCATAACACCACATAGATAACGAATGTACATTTTGATTACATTTGTTAACCAGATTATTTTTGTTTCTATCAGAGATGATCAGAGTAGTATCATCTGCGTACATAATAGGTGTGTAATCATTAGAAAGAATACTAGATAAGTCATTTATATAAATTGTAAATAACACAGGAGCAAGTACTGTGCCCTGTGGCAGGACTACATTAATATCTATATAGTCCGAATTTACCGTACGGTAAGATGACGAATCCTCAGTCAAATTAATAGAAACAAACTGTTTTCTGCTTGTTAAAAAAGAAAATATCCAATTTGATACAACCCCTCGTATACCTATGTGCTCAAGTTTGTCTAATAAACGTGTATAGTCAACACAATCAAAAGCTTTGCTAAGGTCACAGAAAATGCCAACAGGATATTCGCCTTTATCTAGAAATTGAAAGATCTCGTTAAAAAGATGATGTAGGGCACTAATAGTTGAACAGTTTGTTCTAAAACCAAACTGATTATCGGAAATAATACAGTTTTTAGTTAAAAAATGTTAAAGTCTATTTAGAAAACTATATTCAAAGATTTTTGAAAAACCTGATGTAAGAGCTACAGGTCTGTAATTATTGACATCAGTTTTATCACCTTTCTTGTGAACGGGAATTATTTTATTTGTCTTTAAACTTTGAGGAAAGCATCCAGTAACAAAAGATAAATTAATTATATATGTTAAAGGAACAATAATTAAATGAGCTGTATTTTTTATTAGTCCGTATTTAGCAAAAGAAGCATTAACTTTGAAGTGAAAGGTACGAGTAAAAGGTAGCACTAAGAAGTATAAGGTAAACAGTTTTGCTTTAATTCGTATTCATAATCTTTACCTTTTCTTTACAAGGAAATACTATTGAATAATGAAGTAAAGCTATTAAAGATTCGCGATGTTACATGTAAAAAGTTCAAACTTAACGCGTGTTTGATTAGCAAGAGATATACAGTATATTATTATAGAATATGTATTGTATTCCGCTGAATGATATTTTTCTGTGCTAGAACAATACTAAGACGACTTAAAAAAAATAGTTTCGAGATAATTGCGTTAGTTTTAAACGAAATTATTTTTATTAATAATAAAGATAATCAAAATATTTTCCAAAGTTTGTTAAACCTTTATACTGGCTTAAAGACAGTGTACATGAATTTTGTAAATTTTTCAAAAAAAATAATCAAACTTCTAAGTTATCCTTGTCTTGCACAATTTTTTTACTTTAATACTTTAAATTGTTCTATTTTAAGCGCTAAGTTTACTTTGTGTTGCACTTTAATTATGTTTATTTATTGTAAATTGTTCTACTTATCTTAAATATGTCTTCCTTTTGCACTGACTGCCATATACGAGTAAGTTTGTTTAAAATTTATCAATTTTAGCATAATCTATTTATTTCGAAAAAATAATTAGAAGTTTACATGATTGCACATAAATAAAACAGAATTATATCTTATAAAATGAAAACAATATCACTTATTTAAGATAAAATATTAAAAAAAATACACTAAATTTTAATTTTAATAATTAAAGTCCGGTATGTGTGGCAAAAGGCTTAGCAAATATGACTTATTTCGGTAGCTAATTTTTGGCTCTTCTTTATAAGCTAATGGTAAGTTCGCTTGTAAAGGAGTTTTATAGCTGATTTTGTTTTCTTTATACAGAGCGTTTCTATACTTATAGATCAAACTTTGCCAAAAATCAGCAGATTGTCATATTTTAAGAATTTTTTGAAAAATTAAAAACATCTACTACAAGATCTCTTAAAGATAAACAGAAACCCTCATTTGACCAAAGTGGTAACTTTTATTGTATTTAAGATATTAATAAAAAAGTTTGAAAAATCAGTACATTAGATGATTTATATTTCGGAAACAGTTGAGACTTGGACTTTACGGAATAAGGCTTCTTCACTTACTTTTAATTATCATCCTTTCATGTTTGATCCATAAATCTCTTAAAAACTACATGAAGAGAGACATGTTAAAATTTACTGTATGACATCGTTGTAAAATTATAGAATTTACAAGCGCAATAGTAGGACAACTTTTAAAACAGAGATAACTTGAACAGCGATCTCTTTTAAGACATGCGGTTTTGTGTATCAAACACAATGGAGATAATTTTGAACATTAAATAATATAATAAAAATGTATTAAAAAAAGATTTATTTCATAAAATTCAGTGAACTAAAATTTTAGCCACATAAATTATGTAATAAACAATAACTCGTTAACGGTTACGTTTATATAGACTTTTCGACTCTAAGTTCTAGAATTCATCTTTGAAATATTACCGATACGTTTTGCAACACCTGTACATATTTCCTTTTCATCAGAAATTACATCCGATTTTATTTATTTACATGTTTGTATTCAAAGCGATTCCGATTAATTTATCATTATTAATAATTTTTTGATAATAATAAAGAAAGAGACTTACATTCATATTTTTCTTCAAATCATTCATTGGTACTGCAATATTAATTTCTATCGAGATGTAGAATATTTTATGGATAGAAATTTGAAATATAACTTTTGATCACCACTACCTGAAAAGATATGAATCTCATATATTATTTTGGAATGTAAAATAATTATAAAAAGAGAAACTGCGATCAATGGCGTAATTAATCAATTAATATGTATCACTTTATACACAAACATGATTCAATAACTAATACACGTTTTCCAGTAAAGTGATTTTTTCTCTGCAGATAGTTGTCACATTTTTAATATTAACAATTAAAAAAGTCAAATTAAACTGCAGGAATTTTTAAGTACAAAAAAGAATAACAATATCAATTTAAAAAAAACACTTACTTATTTTTTCTGCAAATATTTCAAGAGTGTCATTAAAACATCATTCGAATCAGTATTTCATAGTATTTCCTACAGATTTTGCATTGTGTCTTTCAGACTAATTTGCAACAATGACGAATTAATAACAATACTCTATCGTATATTTCCTTTTCATTATTTACTAAACATTTTATATATTCATTCCGACTAGTCTGAAACAACAGCGAATTAGTAACAGTTTTCTCTCATATATTTCCTTTGCATCAGATATATACATCAGATTTTGTTAATTTACATGTTTATATTCAACGGTGAATCTTTTTCATTCATCATTATAAATAATTATTTGACAATATTAAAGAAAGGCACTTACTTTTTTTTTCTTCAAATCATTCATTGTTACTGCAATATCCATTCTTATGCAGATGTTAAATCTTATAAGGATAGAAATTTAACAATAACTATTAGTCTCCACTATATCTGGAATAAAGAACATTGTGTACTAAACAATATAGTAGTTAGGAATGTAATTGTGTAATCTAGCTACCCTAGAAATTGCCATGGGGCAATATTTATTTGAAACATATATTTCTACTATACGAAAATAATTAATACATTATAAGATAAATTGAAAAAAGGACTGTATCCAATTATTCAGGAAAATGCCTATAATAAGCCGATTTCAGCAACGATACCCAACACACATACATATACGAGGGGAAACCCAAAAATAACGAGAATTATTTTCTGGCGGGTGGTGGAACGCTAGTTCCGACTTCTCCCGCTAGGTGTCTTCATCAGACACTATCTTGGATGTTGTCCAAATGTCATTCTAGAGGAAACATCAGAGCGATCAATGTCACGCTTACAAAAATAATCACAATGACCGCTTATATGTTTCCCCAAAAATGACGCTTGAGCAACAGATCCAAAATGGAATCTAGTGAAGGCACCTAGTGGGAGAAGTCGGAATTAGCGCCCTGCCAGTCGCCAGAAAATTATTGTCGTTATTTTTAGATCCCCCTCATATATTCACGCAACAATCATTCTTCCGTATACATTTCTGCACAAACACACTTCTTTCACCTCGTCCAAATTTATTTATTCATTCGCCATTCTCTCGTTCTCTTATTCTTCACACACCATATCATTCCTTATGCAATCAGTCCAAAAAACAACACACCCCTACACATCTCATTCATTCAAGTAAAGTGCTGAAGCCGGACAGGCAAGTTTCGTATGTAACTGGAATTGCTGTTTGCAGAGTTCTAACATTTACAACAGCTCTAATGCAAATGCAAGACTACCTGCAGAAAAAATAAAGCATATTATATAAAACTTACATTTAAATTCTAAGTAATGTCGGTACTTAATGTACGGCCATCGTGTACTAGTAAAATTAGAGTCCTTAATCCATGCGACAGCGTTCGGTTATCATTTGCTTTCTAAAATAAAAATTAATGTGTGAGAATAATTTACAGCATAAAATTGTATTTTGGGGTCTTGTGGCCGCGTGCCTGAGTGTCTGGTCGCGAATCTGGGGAACCGGGTTCGATCCCGACAGACGCCAAATATTTCGAATTTTAAATGGCACAAAATTGACCCCTGTGGTGCACTCTCCACGCCAGCAATGAGTGCCCGTGAGGTGACGCCTGGTAAACGCCCGCACGGTACAAATATGTCATCATCAGTACCGATATCTGCGTACAAAGCAGACTGGCACACCCAGCAATGGGTAATATGCCGTGATGATATATTTATTTATTTATTTATTTATAAATTGTATTTTGTTAAAATGTTGTATAAATTTTTAAAAATCATCAACAATAATTAAAAATTCTTATTTTCGCTAATTAATTATATACAATTAATTAGGAATGCAACGGATATCTGGCCAAATTCGCAGAATATCCCTTCGAGCCAGATAATTTGAATTTCTTTAATTACCTTTTAATAAAAGTAAACATTTCAATTATTTTATTTCAATAAACTTTATTACAGGACATGAAATGAAATAATTAAAAAAGTAGTATAACATCCAGAGTAAAAACACTAATATAAATAGATTTGTATTGTAGAAATGCTACAATGTTAATAATGTATTTATGAAAGTTAAATATAGGTACTGCCAAAAAAAGTGTTAAAGTTTAACGATAATCCGTTATTCGGCTTTTTAAAAAAAAACACTGTCTGTTGCATAACTACAGTTATCACTTTGTAGATTATAGTGTACAGTTGTTGAGGAGGGACTGTATCCAGTTTTTAAAAGAAAATGCCTATAAAACGCCTATTTCAACGACAGTACTCAATACTGTTCCATACATACATCTTTCATGCAGCAATCACACTTCATCACACATTTCTCCAGAAACACACTTCTGCCGCCCGCCTTGTTTATAATTTATTTATTCATTCGCGGTTCTCTCGCTCCCACTTATTCTTCATACACCATATCATTCTTCATACGATCCTTCAGAGCATACCCACATAAATCTGGCAAACATCTCATTCATGCTGCAACAATTATCCTTCGCAATTTCTTCCAAACTCACTTCATTCCTCATTCTCTCGCGTTCACTTATTCGTCATACACCCATTCATTCCGCATGCGAACTTATTCATACTGTGATCACTTTCCTTTTATGCTTCATCTATTCCCACATGCTACCCAATCAAAAAAACAGCATTAAAGTAAACTGTGGATATCGGCAGGCAATTTCTGTATTAAACTGGAATTACTGTTTGCAGAGTTGCAACACTTACAAAAGCTCTAATGCAAATGCTAATATTGCTGCAGAAAAAATGAAACATATATTTAAAACTTACATTTTATTCCTGTTGATTTTACGTTGAGTAACGTAGACAAGTACTTTCATCATAACTAATTTGTTCTAGTAGAATATAATAGGTGTCCTTCATCTGAGCGATAATCTTTGAGTTTCTATGGTTTCTGAAATACAAAGTAAATTAATGATGAAAATAGTTATTAATTTAAAAATATATTTTGTTCAAGATGCATTCGCACGAATGGCGAGTCGAATCGCAAGGCGAGTGGTGGGGAAAATATGTAGTCGGATTGAGCAGCCTTATTTAAATTGAAAGTTAATGGTGTTAGTACATAATAATTTTTGTATACGTACTTAAATTATCATCACATTACAAAATAATATAATTAATCTAGATTTATTATCTCATTTATTTCCAGATGACATTCGAAGGAAGTTATCTTAGATTTATTTCTAAATAAATATTTACTTATTTGGACGAAACAAATTCATCTCGAAGTTTTAAAGAAGGGGAAGAATTGTTAAATCGCGGGTTATTTTTATGTGGCCACTATAAGCTACTCTGCATGTAACGAGGATGCCAATAGAGGGCACTAAAATCGTCTCTGTATAATAGGGGATTTCCACAGTGACACCACAATTCACTATACTAGCGCCACTTCTGGTGAACTATGCAGACAAAAATGCATTATTCAAACTTTAAATACAGTATTTGTGAGATTTGTGTTCAAAATGTATTTTTCAAAGCCATAAATTGTACATATCAGGTGCCAAATGTAGAAAATGTAGAAATAATATTGTCAAAGATATAAAAAGGAGCTTGAATGCAGAAGATTAAATATTACTGGCAAAAAATGTTCTTATATCAAGGTTAGTGTGTCTTGCAAAATATAGAAATACTAGTTCTTTATTACTATAACAAGTATTTATTTAGAAATATTTACTTACAGGTATAAAAACTGCATTTAATCCTACGTTTAATCATATAGAGTGGAAACAAGAACAAATGATGGAAGTTGATTAGCGAGTTGACTAGAAGTGTTTTAACTCTGTCAATTGATTATGGATTATTTTTGTGCAACATACTTAAAATAACAATTATAGAAATATTAATTGTACGCAACTTTTATTTGAAGTATTTTTCTGTAAAATAATCCATAAATGATTCATAGAGGTAAAACACTGCTACACATCCCCCTGCTTATCACCCATTATTACTTGTTCATAGTACCACCCAATGTCTTTATGTTTATATCTTGAATCACTTCAACAATTTACCTTATATCCACTGATTTTTTAAACCAGTTTCTCAACTTTAACGTATGCAAATGCACAGCTATTTTGAAAAGTGTCTGCATAGTTCGCACAATCATCGCAAGAGGCGCTAAAATTTTACCATCAAAAACCCCTATTGGATACAGGTGTAATATAAAAACCGGGCCATAGGCGTTTGTTTAATATGGAAAAACAGTTTTTCGTTGCCCAAAAGTGGCCTATTAATTTTAAACAATAATGCTTCTAATAAATGCTTTAGAGAATTAAATTCTGCATCTAATTTATTAATCATACTTTATTTTGCATGTTCCTTAATCGAGCAAATTGAATTTAAATTTTTATAAAAGTTACTTTTTTATAATGTTAGCCAGGGTTTTGAATTAAAATGTAAAGACATTTTATCTGTCGGAACCTAACATACGTTAATTTTTGATAAAAAATGCAAGTATTTGACATCTCTATAAAGCGCTCAATATTATATACAACATACATGCATTACCCGCGTTAAGCGGGGTATGACTATACGAAAACAAGTTAAATATTATTATATATTGTAAAAGATGGGCTGTATCCAGTTATTCTAGAAAATGCCTACGATATGTCGATTTCAACAACGATACCCTATACTGATCTATTCATACATACATTCATACAACAAACATCCTTCGCCACATATTTCAAACATACTTCTATCACCTCGTCCACATTTGTTATTCATCCGCCATTCTCTCACCTTCCATTCAACTTGTAGAGCCAACTTCACGCATGTAATGCAAACAGTCCTTAGCACCATTATGAAATTTTCTTATCTATTGTGTGCGATGAACATTCCGCGGTAAATGTTCTTAGACCCGTTGTGCAAGTAGACAACAATACAGAAAAAATAACTGTCTTCTATAGTTTTGCCATCCTACGGAGAGCTGCAAAACTAAAATTTATAAACCAGAAGGCGGAACTAACACATCCGAGTTCAAATATTTCGGTAACCAAATATACGGAAACTGCAACTACTGTTCGGTATTTATATTATAATGAAATTTATATAAAACCTGTCATATCTCCGAAATAGTTTATTTTTCGATACATATTAGTTCGTATTTATAAAAAGAAGTAGGTATTTACTTTGAAGTGAAAGGTACGAGTAAAAGGTAGCACTAAGAAGTATAAGGTAAACGGTTTTGTTTTAATTCGTATTCATAATCTTTACCTTTTCCTTACAAAGAAATACTATAGAATAATGAAGTAAAGCTATTAAAGATTCGCGATGTTGCATGTAACAAGTTCAAACTTAACGCGTGTGTGATCAGCGACAGATATACAGTATATTATTATAGAACCATACCGGCATTCATCTCGCAAATATGTAATTCATACTACAGTCACTCTCGTTTTATGCTTCATCTACACCTCATATACCCAATCACATAACAGTATTGAAGTAAAGTTATGAAATCATGCGGCAATTTCTATATGAGACTGGAATTACTATACCGCAGGGATTCAACATTTACAAAGGCTCTAAGGCAAATGCGTGCAACCTGCAAAATATTTTAGAATTTAGTAATAATATATTCTATAATACCGGGTGTAACACGAAAAGTGGGCCATATGCATTTAAAGAATTAAATAATTCAATTTTCATATTTTTTTTTGCACATTTCGTGACCGGGCAAATTGAATTAAAATTTTTGTAAAGGTTACTTCTTTACGTTATTAAAAAATCACAAGCAAATAATGAAATAACATTTTACTTATGTATTTTACCTGTCAGAAACGCGTTATTTAAGTCTTCATTATTGAAACTGAAGAGAACAATTTGTAGTATTAGTTTGATGTGTTATAATTTAAAATATTTGACAGGTAACACTATATATAAAAAGTAACTTTTATAAAATTTCAAATTCAAATTTGCTTAGCTATGGAACGTGCAAAATAAAATATGATCATTGAATTAGATGCAGAATTTAATATTCTACAATATTTGCTTGAAGCATTATTGTCTCAAATTCATAGATCACGCTTGCTCAAGGAAAAACTAGTTTCCTATGTTAAAAACACCTAATCGTACCTTAGATTAAGTATATGGTATAAGTTCAATATGCGTCTAATGCCCGGTTGCAGAAACGCTAATCAAATCAGTAATCAGTTAACTGTTCATCAAATATTGATGTTCATCAAATTCAAATCGGGTTGCACAAAACAAATCAACCTCTTATTAATCTTCCATCATGTGATGAGCCGTTGATTAGTGGTAATAGATGGCAACACCGCGCTGTGTTCACGTGATACCGCCAAATCAACAGCTGATTGCCAGTTTTTACTGCGAAACAGAATGTTGTGCAGATGTAAGTATTTTACAAATAATTAGACGACGAAGCTGAGCGAATCTGAACGAAAAATGGTATAACGAGCATGCGTCTATGTTAAAATGAGATAATAACAATGAAAAAGGCGATGTCAGATTACCAGTTGATCGTTCGTAATGTGTGAATACTAAAGTTTATATTGTTCTAAGTATTTAGTAAAATACTATACTTCATATTTCATTATATTGATAATAAAATTTGTGTTCTAGGGTCAATCGATTTGTTTCTACCAGTTAATGGTTGAATTCTTGCACCAAATAAATGTATTAAATTATTAACTGTAGTTTTTGTTAATCTGTACCTAAACTTAAAGTTGTGATTGTCAAAGGTTTCGAAGGGATTTTCTCTTTCTCGTAACATTCGTATTCTACGTGGCCGTAATCTGCATGGGGGTTCTTCAATATCGGAAAGATCTGACAAGTCAGATTCCATTTTAAATTTCAAATATCGCGCCTTTATGTGTAGGGAATATTTTAGAAATCATAGTGGGAAAATTTACTTCAATGATAGATTACAACCAGTCAGGTAATATATAATCAGAAGTATTACTCGTATTTAAACTGACGTAAGTATTAAATTATTTGAATTCATTACAATCAGTTAGATTTATCTTACTAAATCCGAATTTTTTTATCTATTTATACATATTTGATTTTGATTTACTAGGTTAAGTACATAGTAATAAAGTTTGTAAGTGGTCAGGATCAGGATTCTAATTTTACGTAACACATGTGTGTTCTATAATTTAGGGACTGTAGGTATTGTTTAAGAATATATCTCAAGGAATAGTTCATGCATGAACTCACATTGTTTGTATTAATTGTTGTAATCATTTGTAAAAACTATATATATGTATGTACTTATTTAGAAAATAGTAATTGTTCTACCAACAACTCACCTTTGTTATAAGTTACCAAATTTGATATACAATAAAGAATATTATATTAATTTAATTTATTATTCAAATAAATACAGAATAACACGCCTAAAATGTAATTGGAAACTCAAATGTCAAATTGATTGTTCATTAATTGACGTACTAGCTTCAATTAAAAATAATTATTTGTTAACGGTTAATTAAGTGATGATTGTTGTTTGTGCAACCCAATATATAGTTAATAACCCGTTAACGGTTGATTAACTTTGATGTTTGTTACAATTTGATTAACGATTGATTGTCCGTTAACGGCTTGTTAATGGTTAATTAAAAATTTGATTAGCCGTTAACGGTTTGTTAACAAATGATTAATTTTGATTAGCGTTTCTGCAACCGGGTGTAAGACAAGTTTCCGATTCATTTGCTGCTACTTTTAATAAGCGGCCCAATCCAGAAACTATTCAAAAAATCAATAATAATTATAGAACTACAGGATGCGTCAATGGACAGCATTAAAAGAAAATCAAAATAAGGTAATTAATGAGAAACATTAAATTACACAGTTAAATTAAATGACAATAAAACACGAAAAAAAAATCTTAATTTTACTGATGAAAATTTGATGACTAACAGCTCCCTATGTTCAGTTTTTTTTTTAGAAAAACGCGATAATACATTGATATTAATCATTTTAAATGTAACCATGGTAATGACATACGCCATATGTTTACCGATAAAAAAAACTCCCGGTATAAAATTTTAGATGCATTTTTCTCAAAAAATTGTTACGTGAGGGTATGAAAATATCATGGAAGTCAGAATTAAATTCTCTAGCTAATAGCCGATAAACAAATAAAAAACATATGTATGTTATTTAAAATAAAAAAGTAAAGTCTCATGTTTTGAGAACTACAGGTACAATTTTCTAATATAAATGGCATAATTTTGCTCATTTAACCAAACTCTCCTTTAAACAAAAAAAGTAACCAATAGTGAGTGGGCTCATTGGTTATTGAGATCCTATATACAGGAACATTGGCCCGTATTACTAGCACACTTTCATAACAAAAACACTTTTACATTATATTCCTATGAGAAGTGTTTTCCGTAAAAGTGATTTTATTATAAAGGTGCGCTTGTGATACGGGCCTTGTGTTTGTTTATTAAACATGTCAAAAGGTTAAACTTTGTCATTATATAATTTCTTGAGTAATTTTGCAACCTTTTACATGAATTAATTGTTTATTTATTGTTGGTAGTGAATCTTTTTTAAGAAACCGTGTATTTTTTTAGAATCTGTTTTTTAAATTGTAAAATTTTACCGTGTACATTTTCTGATGGTGCATTTCTTCAAGTCCATATCTGTAACATAAAAATGGATTTTTTTTGAGAATACATATATAAATTAATAATAATACGTATGTATTTCTTGTGTATTATTATTTTTAATATTATTTATCAGACATATTGTTTGTTCCATATATTGTCAAAGGAATGAGTACAAGTAATAAAATCATAATTTATTATTGTTTATTTATTCTTTGTGTGAAATCCATTCTTAGAAGCCATGAGCCATGGATGGTAGCATGAACAAGTGAGTAGAGGTAATTAGCGAGGAGTCGACTAGCAGTGTTTTAACTTTGTCAATCGATTTTATTTGAAGTATTTTTCTCTAAAATAATCCATAAACATTAAGAGGGATAAAACACTGCTAATCAACTCCTCGCTGTCGCCCTTAATCACTTGTTCATGCTACCACCCTGCCCTATGCATTTTTATTTTTAGAATCTGTTTTAAATTTTACCTTATACGGCGCATTGTTACAGTAATTTGTAATGAACTGCTCCCAAATGTACCAGATGTTGCATTCTTCACGTCCACACGCGAAAATCGAATTTGAAATTTAGAAATATCTGTAACATATAAAAAATGGAAAACAAAAATTTCTAATAAAATATAAATCAATCGAAATATTTCTTGTGTAATATTATTATTTATCAGATATATTGTTTGTTTCATATATTCTCAAAGGAATGAGTACAATTAATAAAATCATCATTTATAATAATCAATCCGATACAATACAATTGTTAATGCAAGGATTTGTAACCTACAAAATAGTTTTCATCCTCATACAGGATACTTACACGAGGGAAAGATTTTCTTCAAGGCCCTCAAAATTATTATTGCAAAAGGAAATAGCTACCTAATGAAAAATTCAGATTATTACGTTACAATAAATTTTGTAGCATCTGTAATTTAGAATAAAAATACTTTAAATTGTTGAAAATACCTGTTCCACAGAATATTGTTTAAACAATTTATTTATTTATTTAGAAGTTTGGAAAATTAAAACATTTTTGTTAAAACCTCCTGTGAAAGACAAAGAACCATTTTCTATTGTAAGACAGGTTTATAATTGGCCGGGAACAAAGTACAAGTATCCTGATCTAGCTTGCTCGATACGATGCATTCATTAAAAAGAAATTTATTATTAAATGTCCCTGACTAAAAATTTACAAATGGTGATTAAAAAGAATAAAATATTATGTCCGGAAAGTGTTCTTTAAAAGACCACATGACACGAAATTTTTAATTCACAAATACAGGCTTTTCCACCCATTGTGTTGATAATAAACATAAATACGATGGTAACTTTGAAGTTCTACACGTACAACAGAAAGGTTATAAACTAAACGCATTGGAAAACCTGGAAATCCAGAAAGCGGTCAATACAAACGAGAATATTGTAAACGAACAAATAGATCTAAGCGCCTCCCCGTTGTTAAACATTGTATTCCCCCATAGAGATAGTTAGTATTTAAGAATGCACATTTTGTAAATTTGTAATAGTTAACCTGATGATGACCGCAAGGTCGAAACGATCGTCGAACAATTAATAAACTGTGAAACTTAACCAAGTGTTTTATTTTTATCCTTAATTCATATAATAAATACATTCTAGTATAAAATAATATAGTAATATGAATATACGACCACAGTGCTAAAATTTAACCCTTTTGTTCATACTCGAACGCTCTAAAACTGATTTTGCAAGTACCATGTTTAATGAACAACCAAAAATTTTGTCTTCATTTTAATTTAAACCTTTATTTAGCTTGGAAAAAGTCTAAAACAGTATAATTTCGATTATATAACACTTCGAATCGAATATGATTCTTAAGAAACAGCACGAGGTCTAATATGTAACATCATGCAAAGGAATTATTATATTAGTTTATGTTTTACAACATCGTCTATAGTTTTTAATACATGCGCAATGTATAAAACAATATAAAACTCACCACCATACTGAGCTCTTTCAAACTGTTAACACTTAAAATATAGATGAAAGACAATACAAATCTCCATTTTGCACAACGAGAACGGCTAAAAACATCATGTTTGCGACGCCGATTATTAATTCAATAAATTTTTAACAGATGGCGACATGAGTCACCTCATTCTAAAGTGCGAATTTTGAACATTAAAATGTTGGATACATGTTACACAAGGTTGTAAATTTACCGTAATTTATTTTTTGTTAAATAACTGCAGTAATTTACAGATTAAGAATTACCGTTAAAATTACCGGTAATTCAATATATGTATACATATAATACATTTTAAATTACCGTAAATTAACAAGAAATTACTAAAAAATTATCGATTAGAAATTACGGTACGGGCAGAAATTTACAAATATGTATTTATTTTAAATACACAATTAGAATTAACAGGAAAATAAAGTCTTTAAAAATTTCATGTTTAATATTACTCTACATTTGTATAACAAAAAATAAAGCTAGTGTAAGTGAATTTATCAATATGAAGTGTTCTTATTCTCACTGATATTAGATTCGGGCTTAGAATCATCAGAAGAATAATAAAAAATAAGTCTTGTACTCACTCTATTTTTCTTTTAAGTATTAGCATACGCAGAAAATGATCTTTCAGTTGTAGCAGTTGTAGGTGGAGAGTAGAAGTCTATTGGCTACGGGGAACCCAAAAATAACGAGAATTATTTTCTGGCGGGTGGTGGAACGCTAGTTCCGACTTCTCCGGCTAAGTGCCTTCATCATACACTATCTTGGATGTTGCTCAAATGTCATTCTTGAGGAAACATCAAAGCGACCAATGTGACGCTTACAAAAAAAAAACACAATGACCGCTTATAAGTATTCCATAGAATGACGCTGATCCAGTGGGAGAAGTCGGGACTAGCGCCCTACCAGTCGCCAGAAAATAATTGTCGTTATTTTTGGACCCCCCTCATATATTTACACAACAATTATTTTTCCATACACATTTTTGTACAAACACACAACTCACTTCTTTCATCTCGTCAAAATTTATTTATTCATTCGCCAAGCTTTCGTTTTCACTTATTCTTCACACACCATACCATTCCTTATGCAATCAGTCCAAAAAACAACACACCCCTACACATCTCATTCATTCAAGTAAAGTGCTGAAGCCACACAGGCAAGTCCTGTATGAAACTGGAATTGCTGTTTGCAGAGTTCAAACATTTACAGAAGCTCTAATGCAAATGCAAGACTATCTGCAGAAAAAATAAAGCATATTATATAAAACTTACATTTAAATTCTAAGTAACGTCGGTACTTAATGCACGGCCAATGTGTACTAGTAAAATTAAAGTCCTTAATCCATGCGACAGCGTTTGGTTATCATTTGTTTTCTAAAATAAAAATTAATGTGTGAAAATAATTAACAGCATAAAATTGTATTTTGTTAAAATGCTAAAAAGTCTTGAACATTGTATAAATTTTTAAAAATCATCAACAATAATTAAAAATTCTTATTTTTGCTTATTAATTACATACAATTAATTATGTATGCAAAGGATATCTGACCAACTTCGCAGAATATCCCTTCGAGCCAGATAATTTGGATTTCTTTAATTTCCTTTTAATAAAAGTAAACATTTCAATTAATTTATTTCAATAAACTTTATTATAGTACATGATATGAAATAAATAAAAAAGTAGTATAACATCCAGAGTAAAAACATTAATAAAAATAGATTTGTATTATAAAAAAGCTACAATGGTAATAATGCATTTATGAAAGTTAAATACACTGCCAAAAAAGTGTAAAAGTTTAACGATAATCCGTTTTCCGGCTTTTTTTAGAAACCACTGTCGGTTGCATAACTACAGTTAATACTTTATAATATACTGTAGACTCTACAGTGTACAGTTGTAGAGGAGGGACTGTATCCAGTTTTTAAATGAAAATGCCTATTATAAAATACCTATTTCAACGACAGTACTCACTCAATACTGTTCCATACATACATCTTTCATGCAGCAATCACACTTCATCACACATTTCTCCAGAAACACACTTCTGCCGCCCGCCACGTTTATAATTAATTTATTCATTCGCGGATCTCTCGCTCCCACTTATTCTTCATACACCATATCATTCTTCATACGATCCTTCAGAGCATACCCACATAATTCTGGCAAACATCTCATTCATACTGCAACAATTATCCTTCGCAATTTCTTCCAAACTCACTTCATTCCTCATTCTCTCGCGTTCACTTATTCTTCATACACCCATTCATTCCGCATGCGAACTTATTCATACTGTGATCACTTTCCTTTTATGCTTCATCTATTCCCACATGCTACCAATCAAAAAAAAACAGCATTAAAGTAAACTGTGGATATCGGCAGGCAATTTCTGTATTAAACTGGAATTACTGTTTGCAGAGTTGCAACACTTACAAAAGCTCTAATGCAAATGCTAATATTGCTGCAGAAAAAATGAAACATATATTTAAAACTTACATTTTATTCCTGTTGATTTTACGTTAAGTAACGTAGACAAGTACTTTCTTCATAACTACTTTGTTCTAGTAGAATAGAATAGGTGTCCTTCATCTGAGCGATAATTTTTTAGTTTCTATGCTTTCTGAAATATAAAGTAAATTAATGATGAAAATAGTTAATAATTTAAAATATATTTTGTTCAAGGCGTATCTAGACATTCGCACGAATGGCGAGTCGAATGGCAAGGCGAGTGGTGGGGAAAATATGTAGTCGGATTGAGCAGCCTTATTTAAATTGAAAGTTAATGGTATTAGTAGATAAAAAATTTTGTATACGTATTTAAATTATTATCACATTACAAAATAATATGATTAAGGAAGTTATCTTAGATTTATTCCTAAAGAAATGTTTACTTATCTGGGGAAAACAAATTCATCTCGAAGTTTTATAGAAGGGGAAGAATTGTTGAATCGCGGGTTATTTTTATGTGGCCACTATAAGCCACTCCGCATGTAACGAGGGTGCTAACAGAGGGCACTAAAAACGTCTCTGTACAATAGGGAAATTCGACAGTGACGGTAAAATTCGCTATACCAGCGCCAATTCTGGTGAACTATTCAGACAAAAACTTTAAACAAAACAAAATGTATTTTTTAAAGTTAGAAATTTTACATATTAGACGCCAAATGTAGAAATGATATTGTCAGAAAATTGAGAAGGTAGCTAGAATGCAGAAGATTAAATATAACTGGGAAAAAATGTTCTTATATCAACGTTAGTGCGTGTCTTGCAAAATATACAAATACTAGTTTATTATTACTATAACAAGTATTTATTTAGAAATATTTGCTTGCAGGTATAAAAACTGCATTTAATCCTACGTTTAATCATATAGAGTGGAAACAAGAACAAATGATGGAAGCTGATTAGCGAGTTGACTAGAAGTGTTTTAACTCTGTCAATTGATTATGGATTATTTTAGAGCAACATAAAATAACAATTATAGAAATATTAATTGTACGCAACTTTTATTTGAAGTATTTTTCTGTAAAATAATCCATAAATGATTCATAGAGGTAAAACACTGCTACACATCCCCCTGCTTATCACCCATTATTACTTGTTCATAGTACCACCCAATGTCTTTATGTTTATATCTTGAATCACTTCATCAAATTACTTTATACCCATTGATTTTTTAAACCAGTTTCTCAACGTTAACGTATCTAAATGCACAGCTATTTTGAAAAGTGTCTGCATAGTTCGCATAATCACCGCAAGAGGCGCTAAATTTTACCGTCAAAAACCCCTATTGGATACAGGTGTAATATGAAAACCGGGCCATAGGCGTTTGTTTAATATGGAAAAAGTTTTTCGTTGCCCAAAAGTGGCCTATTAATTTTAAACAATAATGCTTCTAATTAATGCTTTAGAGAATTAAATTCTGCATCTAATTTATTAATCATACATATCGCGGATTGTTATTTTTATGTGGTCATTATAAGCTACTCTGCATATAACGAGGGTGCCAACAGAAGGCACTAAAAACGTCTCTGTATAGTAGGGGATTTCCACAGTGACGCCACAACTCGCTACACCAGCGCCACTTCTCATGAACTATGCAGACAAAAATGCACGTGTTCAAAACGTATTTTTTAAAGCCAGAAATTGTACATATCAGGTGCCAAACATAGAGATGATATTGTCAAAGAATTGAGAAGGTAGCTTGAATACAGAAGATTACATATAACTGGGAAAATATGTTCTTATATCAACGTTAGTGTGTCTTGCAAAATATACAAATACTTAGTTTATTATTACTATAACAAGTATTTATTTAAAAATATTTACTCGCAGGTATAAAAACTGCATTTAATCCTACGTTTAATCATATAGGGTGGTAGCATGAACAAATGATGAAGGCTGATTAGCGAGATGACTAGAAGTGTTTTAACTCTGTCAATCGATTATCGATTATTTTGGAGAAACATACTTCAAATAACAATTATAGAAATATTAATTATACGCAACTTTTATTTGAAGTATTTTTCTCTAACATAATCCATAAATGATTGCAGGGATAAAACACTGCACACATCTCTTCGCTAATCACCCTTAATCACCCGTTCATGCTACCACCCATTGTCTTTATATTTTGTATCACTTCAACAAATTCGATATGCACACCTTATGCCCATTGATTTTTTAAATCAATTTCTCAACTTTAACGTACCTAAATGACAGCTATTTTAAAAGTGTCTGCATAGTTCGCAATTCGCATAATCACCGCAAGAGGCGCTAGAATTTTACCGCCGAAATCCCCTTGTATACAGGTGTAATATGAAAACCGGGCCGTAGGCGTTTAACATGGGAAAACAGTTTTTCGTTGCCAAAAGTGGCCTATTAATTTTAGACAATAATGCTTCTAATAAATGATTTAGAGAATTAAATTCTGCATCTAATTTATTAATCATACTTTATTTTTCATGTTCCGTAAATCGAGCAAATTAAATTTAAATTTTTATAAAAGTTACTTTTTTATAGTGTTATAGCCGGGGTTTTGAATTAAAATGTAAAGACATTTTACCTGTTGGAACCTAACCTACGTTAATTTTTGATAATAATGTAAGTATTTGACATCTCTGTAAAGCGCTCAATATTGTATACAACATACATGCATTACCCGCGTTAAGCGGGATATGACTATACGAAAATAATTTAAATATTATTATATGCTGTAAAAAATGGGTTGTATCCAGTTATTCTAGAAAATACCTACGATATATCGATTTCAACAACGATACCCTATACTGACCTATACATACATACGTTCATACAACAATCATCCTTCGCCACATATTCCAAACATTCTTCTACCACCTCGTCTACATTGTTATTCATCCGCCATTCTCTCTCTCTCTCAATTATTCTTCGTACGCCAAATCATTCCTCATGCGATCCTTGCAAACATACCGGCATTCATCTCGCAAACATATAATTCATACTACAGTCACTCTCGTTTTATGCTTCATCTACACCTCATATACCCAATCACATAACAGTATTGAAGTAAAGTTATGAAATCATGCGGCAATTTCTGTATGAGACTGGAATTACTATACTGCAGGGATTCAACATTTACAAAGGCTCTAAGGCAAATGCGTGCAACCTGCAAAATATTTCAAAATTTAGTAATAATATATTCTATAATACCGGGTGTAACACGAAAAGTGAGCCATATGCATTTAACATGGGAAAACATTGTTTCCTTGCGCAAAACGGCCTATTAATGCTTCAAATAATGTTGTAAAGAATTAAATAATTCAATTTTCATATTTTATTTTGCATATTTCGTGACCGGGCAAATTGAATTAAATTTTTTGTAAAAGTTACTTCTTTATGTTATTCAAAAAATCACAATCAAATTTGCTTAGCTGAGCGAATCTGAACGAAAAATGGTATAACGAGCATGCGTCTATGTTAAAATGAGATAATAACAATGAAAAAGGCGATGTCAGATTACCAGTTGATCGTTCGTAATGTGTGAATACTAAAGTTTATATTGTTCTAAGTATTTAGTAAAATACTATACTTCATATTTCATTATATTGATAATAAAATTTGTGTTCTAGGGTCAATCGATTTGTTTCTACCAGTTAATGGTTGAATTCTTGCACCAAATAAATGTATTAAATTATTAACTGTAGTTTTTGTTAATCTGTACCTAAACTTAAAGTTGTGATTGTCAAAGGTTTCGAAGGGATTTTCTCTTTCTCGTAACATTCGTATTCTACGTGGCCGTAATCTGCATGGGGGTTCTTCAATATCGGAAAGATCTGACAAGTCAGATTCCATTTTAAATTTCAAATATCGCGCCTTTATGTGTAGGGAATATTTTAGAAATCATAGTGGGAAAATTTACTTCAATGATAGATTACAACCAGTCAGGTAATATATAATCAGAAGTATTACTCGTATTTAAACTGACGTAAGTATTAAATTATTTGAATTCATTACAATCAGTTAGATTTATCTTACTAAATCCGAATTTTTTTATCTATTTATACATATTTGATTTTGATTTACTAGGTTAAGTACATAGTAATAAAGTTTGTAAGTGGTCAGGATCAGGATTCTAATTTTACGTAACACATGTGTGTTCTATAATTTAGGGACTGTAGGTATTGTTTAAGAATATATCTCAAGGAATAGTTCATGCATGAACTCACATTGTTTGTATTAATTGTTGTAATCATTTGTAAAAACTATATATATGTATGTACTTATTTAGAAAATAGTAATTGTTCTACCAACAACTCACCTTTGTTATAAGTTACCAAATTTGATATACAATAAAGAATATTATATTAATTTAATTTATTATTCAAATAAATACAGAATAACACGCCTAAAATGTAATTGGAAACTCAAATGTCAAATTGATTGTTCATTAATTGACGTACTAGCTTCAATTAAAAATAATTATTTGTTAACGGTTAATTAAGTGATGATTGTTGTTTGTGCAACCCAATATATAGTTAATAACCCGTTAACGGTTGATTAACTTTGATGTTTGTTACAATTTGATTAACGATTGATTGTCCGTTAACGGCTTGTTAATGGTTAATTAAAAATTTGATTAGCCGTTAACGGTTTGTTAACAAATGATTAATTTTGATTAGCGTTTCTGCAACCGGGTGTAAGACAAGTTTCCGATTCATTTGCTGCTACTTTTAATAAGCGGCCCAATCCAGAAACTATTCAAAAAATCAATAATAATTATAGAACTACAGGATGCGTCAATGGACAGCATTAAAAGAAAATCAAAATAAGGTAATTAATGAGAAACATTAAATTACACAGTTAAATTAAATGACAATAAAACACGAAAAAAAAATCTTAATTTTACTGATGAAAATTTGATGACTAACAGCTCCCTATGTTCAGTTTTTTTTTTAGAAAAACGCGATAATACATTGATATTAATCATTTTAAATGTAACCATGGTAATGACATACGCCATATGTTTACCGATAAAAAAAACTCCCGGTATAAAATTTTAGATGCATTTTTCTCAAAAAATTGTTACGTGAGGGTATGAAAATATCATGGAAGTCAGAATTAAATTCTCTAGCTAATAGCCGATAAACAAATAAAAAACATATGTATGTTATTTAAAATAAAAAAGTAAAGTCTCATGTTTTGAGAACTACAGGTACAATTTTCTAATATAAATGGCATAATTTTGCTCATTTAACCAAACTCTCCTTTAAACAAAAAAAGTAACCAATAGTGAGTGGGCTCATTGGTTATTGAGATCCTATATACAGGAACATTGGCCCGTATTACTAGCACACTTTCATAACAAAAACACTTTTACATTATATTCCTATGAGAAGTGTTTTCCGTAAAAGTGATTTTATTATAAAGGTGCGCTTGTGATACGGGCCTTGTGTTTGTTTATTAAACATGTCAAAAGGTTAAACTTTGTCATTATATAATTTCTTGAGTAATTTTGCAACCTTTTACATGAATTAATTGTTTATTTATTGTTGGTAGTGAATCTTTTTTAAGAAACCGTGTATTTTTTTAGAATCTGTTTTTTAAATTGTAAAATTTTACCGTGTACATTTTCTGATGGTGCATTTCTTCAAGTCCATATCTGTAACATAAAAATGGATTTTTTTTGAGAATACATATATAAATTAATAATAATACGTATGTATTTCTTGTGTATTATTATTTTTAATATTATTTATCAGACATATTGTTTGTTCCATATATTGTCAAAGGAATGAGTACAAGTAATAAAATCATAATTTATTATTGTTTATTTATTCTTTGTGTGAAATCCATTCTTAGAAGCCATGAGCCATGGATGGTAGCATGAACAAGTGAGTAGAGGTAATTAGCGAGGAGTCGACTAGCAGTGTTTTAACTTTGTCAATCGATTTTATTTGAAGTATTTTTCTCTAAAATAATCCATAAACATTAAGAGGGATAAAACACTGCTAATCAACTCCTCGCTGTCGCCCTTAATCACTTGTTCATGCTACCACCCTGCCCTATGCATTTTTATTTTTAGAATCTGTTTTAAATCTTACCTTATACGGCGCATTGTTACAGTAATTTGTAATGAACTGCTCCCAAATGTACCAGATGTTGCATTCTTCACGTCCACACGCGAAAATCGAATTTGAAATTTAGAAATATCTGTAACATATAAAAAATGGAAAACAAAAATTTCTAATAAAATATAAATCAATCGAAATATTTCTTGTGTAATATTATTATTTATCAGATATATTGTTTGTTTCATATATTCTCAAAGGAATGAGTACAATTAATAAAATCATCATTTATAATAATCAATCCGATACAATACAATTGTTAATGCAAGGATTTGTAACCTACAAAATAGTTTTCATCCTCATACAGGATACTTACACGAGGGAAAGATTTTCTTCAAGGCCCTCAAAATTATTATTGCAAAAGGAAATAGCTACCTAATGAAAAATTCAGATTATTACGTTACAATAAATTTTGTAGCATCTGTAATTTAGAATAAAAATACTTTAAATTGTTGAAAATACCTGTTCCACAGAATATTGTTTAAACAATTTATTTATTTATTTAGAAGTTTGGAAAATTAAAACATTTTTGTTAAAACCTCCTGTGAAAGACAAAGAACCATTTTCTATTGTAAGACAGGTTTATAATTGGCCGGGAACAAAGTACAAGTATCCTGATCTAGCTTGCTCGATACGATGCATTCATTAAAAAGAAATTTATTATTAAATGTCCCTGACTAAAAATTTACAAATGGTGATTAAAAAGAATAAAATATTATGTCCGGAAAGTGTTCTTTAAAAGACCACATGACACGAAATTTTTAATTCACAAATACAGGCTTTTCCACCCATTGTGTTGATAATAAACATAAATACGATGGTAACTTTGAAGTTCTACACGTACAACAGAAAGGTTATAAACTAAACGCATTGGAAAACCTGGAAATCCAGAAAGCGGTCAATACAAACGAGAATATTGTAAACGAACAAATAGATCTAAGCGCCTCCCCGTTGTTAAACATTGTATTCCCCCATAGAGATAGTTAGTATTTAAGAATGCACATTTTGTAAATTTGTAATAGTTAACCTGATGATGACCGCAAGGTCGAAACGATCGTCGAACAATTAATAAACTGTGAAACTTAACCAAGTGTTTTATTTTTATCCTTAATTCATATAATAAATACATTCTAGTATAAAATAATATAGTAATATGAATATACGACCACAGTGCTAAAATTTAACCCTTTTGTTCATACTCGAACGCTCTAAAACTGATTTTGCAAGTACCATGTTTAATGAACAACCAAAAATTTTGTCTTCATTTTAATTTAAACCTTTATTTAGCTTGGAAAAAGTCTAAAACAGTATAATTTCGATTATATAACACTTCGAATCGAATATGATTCTTAAGAAACAGCACGAGGTCTAATATGTAACATCATGCAAAGGAATTATTATATTAGTTTATGTTTTACAACATCGTCTATAGTTTTTAATACATGCGCAATGTATAAAACAATATAAAACTCACCACCATACTGAGCTCTTTCAAACTGTTAACACTTAAAATATAGATGAAAGACAATACAAATCTCCATTTTGCACAACGAGAACGGCTAAAAACATCATGTTTGCGACGCCGATTATTAATTCAATAAATTTTTAACAGATGGCGACATGAGTCACCTCATTCTAAAGTGCGAATTTTGAACATTAAAATGTTGGATACATGTTACACAAGGTTGTAAATTTACCGTAATTTATTTTTTGTTAAATAACTGCAGTAATTTACAGATTAAGAATTACCGTTAAAATTACCGGTAATTCAATATATGTATACATATAATACATTTTAAATTACCGTAAATTAACAAGAAATTACTAAAAAATTATCGATTAGAAATTACGGTACGGGCAGAAATTTACAAATATGTATTTATTTTAAATACACAATTAGAATTAACAGGAAAATAAAGTCTTTAAAAATTTCATGTTTAATATTACTCTACATTTGTATAACAAAAAATAAAGCTAGTGTAAGTGAATTTATCAATATGAAGTGTTCTTATTCTCACTGATATTAGATTCGGGCTTAGAATCATCAGAAGAATAATAAAAAATAAGTCTTGTACTCACTCTATTTTTCTTTTAAGTATTAGCATACGCAGAAAATGATCTTTCAGTTGTAGCAGTTGTAGGTGGAGAGTAGAAGTCTATTGGCTACGGGGAACCCAAAAATAACGAGAATTATTTTCTGGCGGGTGGTGGAACGCTAGTTCCGACTTCTCCGGCTAAGTGCCTTCATCATACACTATCTTGGATGTTGCTCAAATGTCATTCTTGAGGAAACATCAAAGCGACCAATGTGACGCTTACAAAAAAAAAACACAATGACCGCTTATAAGTATTCCATAGAATGACGCTGATCCAGTGGGAGAAGTCGGGACTAGCGCCCTACCAGTCGCCAGAAAATAATTGTCGTTATTTTTGGACCCCCCTCATATATTTACACAACAATTATTTTTCCATACACATTTTTGTACAAACACACAACTCACTTCTTTCATCTCGTCAAAATTTATTTATTCATTCGCCAAGCTTTCGTTTTCACTTATTCTTCACACACCATACCATTCCTTATGCAATCAGTCCAAAAAACAACACACCCCTACACATCTCATTCATTCAAGTAAAGTGCTGAAGCCACACAGGCAAGTCCTGTATGAAACTGGAATTGCTGTTTGCAGAGTTCAAACATTTACAGAAGCTCTAATGCAAATGCAAGACTATCTGCAGAAAAAATAAAGCATATTATATAAAACTTACATTTAAATTCTAAGTAACGTCGGTACTTAATGCACGGCCAATGTGTACTAGTAAAATTAAAGTCCTTAATCCATGCGACAGCGTTTGGTTATCATTTGTTTTCTAAAATAAAAATTAATGTGTGAAAATAATTAACAGCATAAAATTGTATTTTGTTAAAATGCTAAAAAGTCTTGAACATTGTATAAATTTTTAAAAATCATCAACAATAATTAAAAATTCTTATTTTTGCTTATTAATTACATACAATTAATTATGTATGCAAAGGATATCTGACCAACTTCGCAGAATATCCCTTCGAGCCAGATAATTTGGATTTCTTTAATTTCCTTTTAATAAAAGTAAACATTTCAATTAATTTATTTCAATAAACTTTATTATAGTACATGATATGAAATAAATAAAAAAGTAGTATAACATCCAGAGTAAAAACATTAATAAAAATAGATTTGTATTATAAAAAAGCTACAATGGTAATAATGCATTTATGAAAGTTAAATACACTGCCAAAAAAGTGTAAAAGTTTAACGATAATCCGTTTTCCGGCTTTTTTTAGAAACCACTGTCGGTTGCATAACTACAGTTAATACTTTATAATATACTGTAGACTCTACAGTGTACAGTTGTAGAGGAGGGACTGTATCCAGTTTTTAAATGAAAATGCCTATTATAAAATACCTATTTCAACGACAGTACTCACTCAATACTGTTCCATACATACATCTTTCATGCAGCAATCACACTTCATCACACATTTCTCCAGAAACACACTTCTGCCGCCCGCCACGTTTATAATTAATTTATTCATTCGCGGATCTCTCGCTCCCACTTATTCTTCATACACCATATCATTCTTCATACGATCCTTCAGAGCATACCCACATAATTCTGGCAAACATCTCATTCATACTGCAACAATTATCCTTCGCAATTTCTTCCAAACTCACTTCATTCCTCATTCTCTCGCGTTCACTTATTCTTCATACACCCATTCATTCCGCATGCGAACTTATTCATACTGTGATCACTTTCCTTTTATGCTTCATCTATTCCCACATGCTACCAATCAAAAAAAAACAGCATTAAAGTAAACTGTGGATATCGGCAGGCAATTTCTGTATTAAACTGGAATTACTGTTTGCAGAGTTGCAACACTTACAAAAGCTCTAATGCAAATGCTAATATTGCTGCAGAAAAAATGAAACATATATTTAAAACTTACATTTTATTCCTGTTGATTTTACGTTAAGTAACGTAGACAAGTACTTTCTTCATAACTACTTTGTTCTAGTAGAATAGAATAGGTGTCCTTCATCTGAGCGATAATTTTTTAGTTTCTATGCTTTCTGAAATATAAAGTAAATTAATGATGAAAATAGTTAATAATTTAAAATATATTTTGTTCAAGGCGTATCTAGACATTCGCACGAATGGCGAGTCGAATGGCAAGGCGAGTGGTGGGGAAAATATGTAGTCGGATTGAGCAGCCTTATTTAAATTGAAAGTTAATGGTATTAGTAGATAAAAAATTTTGTATACGTATTTAAATTATTATCACATTACAAAATAATATGATTAAGGAAGTTATCTTAGATTTATTCCTAAAGAAATGTTTACTTATCTGGGGAAAACAAATTCATCTCGAAGTTTTATAGAAGGGGAAGAATTGTTGAATCGCGGGTTATTTTTATGTGGCCACTATAAGCCACTCCGCATGTAACGAGGGTGCTAACAGAGGGCACTAAAAACGTCTCTGTACAATAGGGAAATTCGACAGTGACGGTAAAATTCGCTATACCAGCGCCAATTCTGGTGAACTATTCAGACAAAAACTTTAAACAAAACAAAATGTATTTTTTAAAGTTAGAAATTTTACATATTAGACGCCAAATGTAGAAATGATATTGTCAGAAAATTGAGAAGGTAGCTAGAATGCAGAAGATTAAATATAACTGGGAAAAAATGTTCTTATATCAACGTTAGTGCGTGTCTTGCAAAATATACAAATACTAGTTTATTATTACTATAACAAGTATTTATTTAGAAATATTTGCTTGCAGGTATAAAAACTGCATTTAATCCTACGTTTAATCATATAGAGTGGAAACAAGAACAAATGATGGAAGCTGATTAGCGAGTTGACTAGAAGTGTTTTAACTCTGTCAATTGATTATGGATTATTTTAGAGCAACATAAAATAACAATTATAGAAATATTAATTGTACGCAACTTTTATTTGAAGTATTTTTCTGTAAAATAATCCATAAATGATTCATAGAGGTAAAACACTGCTACACATCCCCCTGCTTATCACCCATTATTACTTGTTCATAGTACCACCCAATGTCTTTATGTTTATATCTTGAATCACTTCATCAAATTACTTTATACCCATTGATTTTTTAAACCAGTTTCTCAACGTTAACGTATCTAAATGCACAGCTATTTTGAAAAGTGTCTGCATAGTTCGCATAATCACCGCAAGAGGCGCTAAATTTTACCGTCAAAAACCCCTATTGGATACAGGTGTAATATGAAAACCGGGCCATAGGCGTTTGTTTAATATGGAAAAAGTTTTTCGTTGCCCAAAAGTGGCCTATTAATTTTAAACAATAATGCTTCTAATTAATGCTTTAGAGAATTAAATTCTGCATCTAATTTATTAATCATACATATCGCGGATTGTTATTTTTATGTGGTCATTATAAGCTACTCTGCATATAACGAGGGTGCCAACAGAAGGCACTAAAAACGTCTCTGTATAGTAGGGGATTTCCACAGTGACGCCACAACTCGCTACACCAGCGCCACTTCTCATGAACTATGCAGACAAAAATGCACGTGTTCAAAACGTATTTTTTAAAGCCAGAAATTGTACATATCAGGTGCCAAACATAGAGATGATATTGTCAAAGAATTGAGAAGGTAGCTTGAATACAGAAGATTACATATAACTGGGAAAATATGTTCTTATATCAACGTTAGTGTGTCTTGCAAAATATACAAATACTTAGTTTATTATTACTATAACAAGTATTTATTTAAAAATATTTACTCGCAGGTATAAAAACTGCATTTAATCCTACGTTTAATCATATAGGGTGGTAGCATGAACAAATGATGAAGGCTGATTAGCGAGATGACTAGAAGTGTTTTAACTCTGTCAATCGATTATCGATTATTTTGGAGAAACATACTTCAAATAACAATTATAGAAATATTAATTATACGCAACTTTTATTTGAAGTATTTTTCTCTAACATAATCCATAAATGATTGCAGGGATAAAACACTGCACACATCTCTTCGCTAATCACCCTTAATCACCCGTTCATGCTACCACCCATTGTCTTTATATTTTGTATCACTTCAACAAATTCGATATGCACACCTTATGCCCATTGATTTTTTAAATCAATTTCTCAACTTTAACGTACCTAAATGACAGCTATTTTAAAAGTGTCTGCATAGTTCGCAATTCGCATAATCACCGCAAGAGGCGCTAGAATTTTACCGCCGAAATCCCCTTGTATACAGGTGTAATATGAAAACCGGGCCGTAGGCGTTTAACATGGGAAAACAGTTTTTCGTTGCCAAAAGTGGCCTATTAATTTTAGACAATAATGCTTCTAATAAATGATTTAGAGAATTAAATTCTGCATCTAATTTATTAATCATACTTTATTTTTCATGTTCCGTAAATCGAGCAAATTAAATTTAAATTTTTATAAAAGTTACTTTTTTATAGTGTTATAGCCGGGGTTTTGAATTAAAATGTAAAGACATTTTACCTGTTGGAACCTAACCTACGTTAATTTTTGATAATAATGTAAGTATTTGACATCTCTGTAAAGCGCTCAATATTGTATACAACATACATGCATTACCCGCGTTAAGCGGGATATGACTATACGAAAATAATTTAAATATTATTATATGCTGTAAAAAATGGGTTGTATCCAGTTATTCTAGAAAATACCTACGATATATCGATTTCAACAACGATACCCTATACTGACCTATACATACATACGTTCATACAACAATCATCCTTCGCCACATATTCCAAACATTCTTCTACCACCTCGTCTACATTGTTATTCATCCGCCATTCTCTCTCTCTCTCAATTATTCTTCGTACGCCAAATCATTCCTCATGCGATCCTTGCAAACATACCGGCATTCATCTCGCAAACATATAATTCATACTACAGTCACTCTCGTTTTATGCTTCATCTACACCTCATATACCCAATCACATAACAGTATTGAAGTAAAGTTATGAAATCATGCGGCAATTTCTGTATGAGACTGGAATTACTATACTGCAGGGATTCAACATTTACAAAGGCTCTAAGGCAAATGCGTGCAACCTGCAAAATATTTCAAAATTTAGTAATAATATATTCTATAATACCGGGTGTAACACGAAAAGTGAGCCATATGCATTTAACATGGGAAAACATTGTTTCCTTGCGCAAAACGGCCTATTAATGCTTCAAATAATGTTGTAAAGAATTAAATAATTCAATTTTCATATTTTATTTTGCATATTTCGTGACCGGGCAAATTGAATTAAATTTTTTGTAAAAGTTACTTCTTTATGTTATTCAAAAAATCACAATCAAATTTGCTTAGCTATGGAACGTGCAAAATAAAATATGATCATAGAATTAGATGCAGAATTTAATATTCTACAATATTTGCTTGAAGCATTATTGTCTCAAATTCATAGACCACGCTTGCTCAAGGAAAAACTAGTTTCCTATGTTAAACGCCTACTCGTACCTCAGATGAAGTATATGGTATAAGTTCAATATGCGTCTAAGACAAGTTTCCGATTCGTTTGCTGCTACTTTTAATAAGCGGCTAGAAATTATTCAAAAAATCAATAATAATTATAGAACTACAGGATGCGTCAATGGACAGCATTAAAAGAAAATCAGAATAAGGTAATTAATGAGAAACATTAAATATACAGTTAAATTAAATTACAATAAACACGATATAAAGAAATATTAATTTTACTGATGAAAATTTGATGACTAACAACTCCCTATGTTCAGTTTTTTTAGAAAAACGCGATAAAACATTGCTATCAATCTTTTCAAATGCAACCATGGTAATGACATACGCCATATGTTTACTGTTAAAAAAAACTCCCGGTATAAAATTTCAGATGCATTTTTCTCGAAAAATTGTTACGTGAGGGTCTGAAAATATCATGGAAGTCAGAATTAAATTCTCTAGCTAATAGCTGATAAACAAATAAACACATGTTATTTAAAATAAAAAAGTAAAGTCTCATGTTTTGAGAACTACAGGTACAAATATTATTTTGCTGAAATCACCAATTTTCTAATATAAATGGCATAATTTTGCTCATTTAACCAAACTCTCCCTTAAACAAAAAAGTAACCAATAGTGAGCGGGCTTATTGGTTATTGACATCCTATATACAGGAATATTGACCCGTATTACCAGCGCACTTTTATAACAAAAGCACTTTTACATTATATTCCTATGAGGTGTTCTCCGTAAAAGTGCTATTATTATAAGGGTGCGATTGTGATATGGGCCTTGTGTTTGTTATATTAAACATGTCAAAAGGTTAAACTTTGTCATTATATAATTTCTTGAGTAATTTTGAAAGCTTTTACATGAATTAATTGTTTATTTATTGTTGGTAGTGAATCTTTTTTAAAAAACCGTGTATTTTTTTAGAATTTGTTTTTTTAATTGTAAAATTTTACCTTGTAAATTTTCTGATGGTGCATTTCTTCAAATCCATATCTGTAACATAAAAATGTTTTTTTTTTGAGAATACATACAAGGTGTTTCCTTTAAAACAACCAGTGCTTTTTGGGCGAGCTAATGACTTTAGAAAAAAATGTTATATGCTAGAAATGATCAAGAATAAGGGGCTAATTTATTAATAATAACAAACTGAAAATTCGACCAGTGGTTCTCAAACGGTAGAACAAATTTATATTTTTTTAAATGGTATCCTATATAATTTTTTGGCCCATTAAATAGAGAATTTTTTCTGATTTCAACGATATAAATATGGTATATAGTTGTATAACAATTATTTCGAGAAAAATGGTATTAAAAATAATGTTATATTACATTAGGCTATGCAATACACATGTAATTGATACGACTGTTGCCTAGTTACGCTAGTAGTAAACCCATTTTTTATTACATTACTTCTAGTTTTAATACCATTTTTCTCGAAATAATTGTTATACAACCATATGTTATATTTATATCGTTGAAATCAGAAAATAATATTCTATTTAAAGGGCTAAAAATTATATAGGGTGTCGTTAAAAAAAATATAATTTTGTGCTACCGTTTGAGAACCACTGGTTAAATATTCCGTATGTTTCTATTGATACATTATCCCCTTATTCTTGATCATTTTTGGTATGAAACATTTTTCTCTAAAGTTGTTAGTTCGCTCAAAAAAGCGCTGGTTGATTTAAAGGAAACACCCTGTATATAAATTAATAGTATGTATGTATTTCTTGTTTATTATTATTTATCAGACATATTTTTTGTTTTATATTCTCTCAAATGAATGAGTACAAGTAATAAAATTATCATTAATTATTGTTTATTTATTCTTTGTGTGAAATCTATTCTTAGAAGCCATGCGCCATGGATGGTAGCATAAACAAGTGATTAGAGTTAAAGGAAATTAGCGAGTAGTCGACTAGCAGTGTTTTAACTCTTTCAATCGATTTTATTTGATGTATTTTTCTCTAAAATAGTCCATAAACATTGAGAAGGATAAAATATTGCTAATCAATTCCTCGCTATCGCCCTTAATCACTTGTTCATGCTACCACCCTATGTATTTTTATTTTTAGAATCTGTTTTAAATCTTACCTTACGGCGCATGGTGACAGTAATTTGTAATTAAATGCTTCCAAATGTCTCAGATGTTGCATTCTTCAAGTAAACACACGAATATCGAATTTGAAATTTAGAAATATCTGTAACATATAAAAAATGGAAAACAAAAATTTCTATTAACATATTAATCAATCGAAATATTTCTTGTGTAATATTATTATTTATCAGATATATTTTTTGTTTCATATATTCTCAAAGGAATGAGTACAATTAATAATATCATTTATTATAATTAATCCGATACGATTAGTGATCAATTAAAATGTATCACTTTATACACAAACATGGTTCAATAACTAATACACGTTTGCCAGTAAAGTGAATTTTTTCTCTGCAGTTCGTTGACATATTTTTAATATTAACAATTAAAAACGTCGAATTAAACTACAGGAATTTTTAAGAAAAAAAAAGAATAACAATACCAATTTTTTAAATAAAAAAACACTCACTTATTTTTTCTGCAAATATTTAAAAATTGGCATTAAAATATCATTTCGTATCATTATTTCATAGTATTTCCTACAGATTTTGCATTGTGTCTTTCAGGCTAATTTGAAACAATGACGAATTAATAGCAATATTCTATCGTATATTTCCTTTTCATTAGAAATATACATCAAAGTGATGAATATGTTTAATTCATCATTATAAACAACTTTTCAGCAATGATTACAAGACACATTATTTTTTCTTCCATTCAAGAGTGTAATTACAATATTATTTTGCATAACTATTTTCACGTATTTGCTATACATTTTATATATTCATTCCGACTAGTCTGAAACAACAGCGATAGCGAATTAGTAACAGTTTTCTCTCACATAATTCGTTTTCATCAGATGTATACATCACATTTTGTCTATTTACATGTTTATATTCAACGGTGAATCTTTTTCATTCATCATTATAAATAATTATTCGACAATATTAAAGAAAGGCACTTACTTTTTTTTTTTCTTCAAACTAAACTAATATAGTAGTTAGGAATGTAATCTAGCTACCCTGGAAATTGCCATGGGGCAATATTTATTTGAAACATATTTTTAGTATACGAAAACAATTAATACATTTTAAGATAAAGTGAAGAAAGGACTGTATCCAAATATTCAGGAAAATGCCTATAATAAGCCGATTTCAGCAACGATACCCAACACACATACATATACGAAGGGAAACCCAAAAATAACGAGACTTATTATCTGGCGGGTGGTGGGACGCTAGTTCCGACTTCTCCCGCTAGGTGCCTTCATCAGACACTATCTTGGATGTTGCCCAAATGTCATTCTAGAGGAAACATCAGAGCGATCAATGTGACGCTTACAAAAAAAAATCACAATGACCGCTTAGATGTTTCCCCAAGAGCGACGCTTGGGCAACAGATCCAAAATGGAGTCTAGTGAATGCACCTAGTGGGAGAAGTCGGAACTAGCGCCCTACCAGTTGCTAGAAATTAATTGTCGTTATTTTTAGATCCCCCTCATATATTCACGCAACAATCATTCTTCCGTATACATTCCTGCACAAACACATAATACACTTCTTTCACCTCATCCAAATTTATTTATTCATTCGCCATTCTCTCGTTCTCACTTATTATTCACACACCATATCATTCCTTACGCAATCAGTCCAAAAAACAACACACCCCTACACATCTCATTCATTCAAGTACAGCGCTGAAGCCAGACAGGCAAATTCCGTATGTAACTGGAATTACTGTTTGCAGAGTTCAAACATTTACAAAAACTCTAATGCAAATGCAAGACAATCTGCAGCAAAAATAAAGCATATTATATAAAACTTACATTTAAATATTAAGTAACGTCGGTACTTAATTCACGGCCAATGTGTACTAGTAAAATTAGAGACCTTAATCCATGCGACAGCATTCGGTTATCATTTGCTTTCTAAAATAAAAATTAATGTGTGAAAATAATTGACAGCATAAAATTGTAAAATGTTAAAAAATTTTCAACATTATATAACAGTTTTAGAAATCATCAACAATAATTAAAAATTCTTATTTTCGGTTATTAATTATATACAATTAGAAATGCAACGGATATCTGGCCAACTTCGCAGAATATCCCTACGAGCCAGAGAATTTGGATTTCTTTAATGACCTTTTAATAAAAGTAAACATTTCAATTATTTTATTTCAATAAACTTTATTATAGGACATGAAATGAAATAATTAAAAAAGTAGTATAACAACCATAGTAAAAACCCAAATAAAAATAGATTTGCTATAAAAATGCTACAATGTTAATAATGCATTTATGAAAGTTTAATATACTGCCAAAAAAAGTGTCAAAGTTTAACGATAATCCATTACCCGTTTTTTTTAAAAAAAACTACTGTCTGTTGCATAACTACAGTTAATACTTTGTAATATACTGTAGACTCTACAGTGTACAGTTGTAGAGGAGGGACTGTATCCAGTTTTTAAAAGAAAATGCCTATAAAACACCTATTTCAACGACAGTATTCAATACTGTTCCATACATACATATTTCATGCAGCAACCACCCTTCATCACACATTTATCCAGAAACACACTTCTACCGCCCGCCTCGTTCATAATTTATTTATTTATTCATTCCCGGTTCTCTCGCTCCCATTTATTCTTCATACATCAAATCATTCTTCATGCGATCCTTCAAAGCATACCCACATAAATCTGGTAAACATCTCATTCATATTGCAACAATTATCCTTCGCAATTTCTTCCAAATTCACTTCATTCCTCATTCTCTCGCGTTCACTTATTCTTCATACATGAATTCATTCCTCATGCGAACTTATTCATACTGGAACCACTTTCCTTTTATGCTTCATCTATTCACACATGCTTCCCAATAAAAAAAAAACAGTATTAAAATAAACTGTGGATATCGGCAGGCAATTTCTATATTAAACTGGAATGAATGTTTGCAGAGTTGCAACACTTGCAAAAGCTCTAATGCAAATGCTAATATTGCTGCAGAAAAAATGAAACATATATATAAAACTTACATTTTAATCCTGTTGATTTTACATTAAGTAACGTAGACAAAGACAAGTATTTTGTTCATAACTAATTTGTTCTAGTAGAATAAAATAGATGTCCTTCATCTGAGCGATAATCTTTGAGTTTCTATGCTTTCTGAAATACAAAGTAAATTAATAATGAAAATAGTTATTAATTTAAAAATATATTTTGTTCAAGGCATATCTACACATTCGCACGAATGACGAGTCGAATCGCAAGGCGAGTGGTGGGGAAAATATGTAGTCGGATTGAGCAGCCTTATTTAAATTGAAAGTTAATGGTGTTAGTACATAATAATTTTTGTATACGTACTTAAATTATCATCACATTACAAAATAATACAATTAATTTAAATTTATTTTTTCAATTATATCCAGATGACATTCGAAGGAAGTTATCTTAGATTTATTTCTAAGGAAATGTTTAATTATTTGGAGGTAACAAATTCATTTTGAAGTTTTATAGAAGGGGAAGAATTGTTGAATCGCGGATTGTTATTTTTATGTGGTCATTATAAGCTACTCTGCATATAACGAGGGTGCCAACAGAAGGCACTAAAAACGTCTCTGTATAGTAGGGGATTTCCACAGTGACGCCACAACTCGCTACACCAGCGCCACTTCTCATGAACTATGCAGACAAAAATGCACGTGTTCAAAACGTATTTTTTAAAGCCAGAAATTGTACATATCAGGTTCCAAACATAGAGATGATATTGTCAAAGAATTGAGAAGGTAGCTTGAATACAGAAGATTACATATAACTGGGAAAATATGTTCTTATATCAACGTTAGTGTGTCTTGCAAAATATACAAATACTTAGTTTATTATTACTATAACAAGTATTTATTTAAAAATATTTACTCGCAGGTATAAAAACTGCATTTAATCCTACGTTTAATCATATAGGGTGGTAGCATGAACAAATGATGAAGGCTGATTAGCGAGATGACTAGAAGTGTTTTAACTCTGTCAATCGATTATCGATTATTTTGGAGAAACATACTTCAAATAACAATTATAGAAATATTAATTATACGCAACTTTTATTTGAAGTATTTTTCTCTAACATAATCCATAAATGATTGCAGGGATAAAACACTGCACACATCTCTTCGCTAATCACCCTTAATCACTCGTTCATGCTACCACCCATTGTCTTTATATTTTGTATCACTTCAACAAATTCGATATGCACACCTTATGCCCATTGATTTTTTAAATCAATTTCTCAACTTTAACGTACCTAAATGACAGCTATTTTAAAAGTGTCTGCATAGTTCGCAATTCGCATAATCACCGCAAGAGGCGCTAGAATTTTACCGCCGAAATCCCCTTGTATACAGGTGTAATATGAAAACCGGGCCGTAGGCGTTTAACATGGGAAAACAGTTTTTCGTTGCCAAAAGTGGCCTATTAATTTTAGACAATAATGCTTCTAATAAATGATTTAGAGAATTAAATTCTGCATCTAATTTATTAATCATACTTTATTTTGCATGTTCCGTAAATCGAGCAAATTAAATTTAAATTTTTATAAAAGCTACTTTTTTATAGTGTTATAGCCGGGGTTTTGAATTAAAATTTAAAGACATTTTACCTGTCGGAACCTAACCTACGTTAATTTTTGATAAAGATGTAAGTATTTGACATCTCTGTAAAGCGCTCAATATTGTATACAACATACATGCATTACCCGCGTTAAGCGGGATATGACTATACGAAAATAATTTAAATATTATTATATACTGTAAAAAATGGGCTGTATCCAGTTATTCTAGAAAATACCTACGATATGTCGATTTCAACAACGATACCCTATACTGACCTGTACATACGTTCATACAACAATCATCCTTCGCCACATATTCCAAACATTCTTCTACCACCTCGTCCACATTGTTATTCATCCGCCATTCTCTCGCTCTCAATTATTCTTCGTACGCCAAATCATTCCTCATGCGATCCTTGCAAACATACCGGCATTCATCTCGCAAACATATAATTCATACTACAGTCACTCTCGTTTTATGCTTCATCTACACCTCATATACCCAATCACATAACAGTATTGAAGTAAAGTTATGAAATCATGCGGCAATTTCTGTATGAGACTGGAATTACTATACTGCAGGGATTCAACATTTACAAAGGCTCTAAGGCAAATGCGTGCAACCTGCAAAATAGTTCAGAATTTAGTAATAATATATTCTATAATACCGGGTGTAACACGAAAAGTGAGCCATATGCATTTAACATGGGAAAACAGTATTTCCTTGCGCAAAACGGCCTATTAATGCTTCAAATAATGTTGTAAAGAATTAAATAATTCAATTTTCATATTTTATTTTGCACATTTCGTGACCGGGCAAATTGAATTAAATTTTTTGTAAAAGTTACTTCTTTATGTTATTCAAAAAATCACAATCAAATTTGCTTAGCTATGGAACGTGCAAAATAAAATATAATGATTGAATTAGATGCTGAATTTAATATTCTACAATATTTGCTTGAAGCATTATTGTCTCAAATTCATAGACCACGCTTGCTCAAGGAAAAACTAGTTTCCTATGTTAAACGCCTAATCGTACCTTAGTTGAAGTATATGATATAAGTTCAATATGAGTTTAAGACAAGTTTCCGATTCATTTGCTGCTACTTTTAATAAGCGGCCCAGTCCAGAAAGTATTCAAAAAATCAATAATAATTATAGAACTACAGGATGCGTCATTGGACATCATTAAACGAAAATCAAAATAAGTTAATTAATGAGAAACATTAAATTATACAGTTAAATTAAATGACAATAAAACACGATATGAAAAATCTTAATTTTACTGATGAAAATTTGATGACTAACAACTCCCTATGTTCAGTTTTTTTTAGAAAAACGCGATAAAACATTGCTATCAATCTTTTCAAATGCAATCATGGTAATGACATACGCCATGTGTTTACTGTTAAAAAAACTCCCGGTATAAAATTTTAGATGCATTTTTCTCAAAAATTCGTTACGTGAGGGTCTGAAAATATCATGGGAGTCAGAATGAAATTCTCTAGCTAATAGCCGATAAACAAATAAACACATGTTATTTAAAATAAAAAAGTAAAGTCTCATGTTTTGAGAACTACAGGTACAAATATTATTTTGCTGAAATCACCAATTTTCTAATATAAATGGCATAATTTTGCTCATTTAACCAAACTCTCCCTTAAACAAAAAAGTAACCAATAGTGAGCGGGCTTATTGGTTATTGACATCTTATATACAGGAATATTGACCCGTATTACCAGCGCACTTTTATAACAAAAGCACTTTTACATTATATTCCTATGAGAAGTGTTCTCCGTAAAAGTGCTTTTATTATAAAGGTGCGATTGTGATATGGGCCTTGTGTTTGTTATATTAAACATGTCAAAAGGTTAAACTTTGTCATTATATAATTTCTTGAGTGATTCTGATGGTGCATTTCTTCAAATCCATATCTGTAACATAAAAATGTTTTTTTTTTAGAATATATACAAGGTGTTTCCTTTAAAACAACCAATGCTTTTTGGGCGAACTAATGACTTTAGAAAAAAATGTTATATACAAGAAATGATCAAGAATAATAATTTATTAATAATAACAAACCGAAAATTCAACCAGTGATTCTCAAACAGTAGAACAAAATTATATGTTTTTTTAAATGGTATTCTATATAATTTTTTAGCCCATTAAATAGAGATTTTTTTTCTGATTTCTACGATATAAATATGTTATATGGTTGTAAATAATGTTATATTATATTAGGCTATGCATACGACTGTTGTCTAGTTACGCTAGTAGTAAACCCATTTTTTATTACATTACTTCTAGTTTTAATACCATTTTTCTCGAAATAATTGTTATACAACCATATGTTATATTTATATCGTTGAAATCAGAAAATAATAACCTATTTAAAGGGCTAAAAAATTATATAGGGTGTCATTTAAAAAAATATAATTTTGTGCTACCGTTTGAGAACCACTGGTTAAATATTCCGATTGTTACTATTGATACATTATCCCCTTATTCTTGATCATGTTTGGTATGAAACATTTTTTTCTAAAGTTGTTAGTTCGCTCAAAAAAGCGCTGGTTATTTTAAAGGAAACACCCTGTATATAAATTAATAGTATGTATGTATTTCTTGTTTATTATTATTTTTATTATTAGTTATCAGACATATTTTTTGTGTTATATTTTCTCAAAGGAATGAGTACAAGTAATAAAATCATCATTAATTATTGTTTATTTATTCTTTGTGTGAAATCTATTCTTAGAAGCCATGAGCCATGGATGGTAGCATAAACAAGTGATTAGAGTTAGAGGAAATTAGCGAGTAGTCGACTAGCACTGTTTTAACTCTGTCAATCGATTTTATTTGATGTATTTTTCTCTAAAATAGTCCATAAACATTGAGAGGGATAAAATATTGCTAATCAATTCCTCGCTATCGCCCTTAATCACTTGTTCATGCTACCACCCTATGTATTTTTATAATCTGTTTTAAATCTTACCTTATACGGCGCATGGTTACAGTAATTTGTAATTAAATGCTTCCAAATGTCCCAGATGTTGCATTCTTCAAGTACACACACGAATATCGAATTTGAAATTTAGAAATATCTGTAACATATAAAAGAAGGAAAACAAAAATTTCTATTAACATATTAATCAATCGAAATATTTCTTGTGTAATATTATTATTTATCAGATATATTTTTTGTTTCATATATTCTCAAAGGAATGAGTACAATTAATAAATTAAAAAATTATAATTCATTCGATACGATTAGCGATCAATTAAAATGTATCACTTTTTCCACAGACATGGTTCAATAACTAATGCACGTTTTCCAGTAAAGTGAATTTTTTCTTTGCAGTTCATTGACATATTTTTAATATTAACAATTAAAAACGTCGAATTAAACTACAGGAATTTTTAAGATAAAAAAAGAATAACAATACCTATTTTTTAAATAAAAAACACACTTATTTTTTCTGCAAATATTTAAAAATTGGCATTAAAATATCATTTCGTATCATTATTTCATAGTATTTCCTATAGATTTTGCATTGTGTCTTTCAGGCTAATTTGAAACAATGACGAATTAATAGCAATATTCTATCGTATATTTCCTTTTCATTAGAAATATACATCAAAGTGATGAATATGTTTAATTCATCATTATAAACAACTTTTCAGCAATGATTACAAGACACATTATTTTTTTCTTCCATTCAAGAGTGTAATTACAATATTATTTTGCATAACTATTTTCACATATTTGCTATACATTTTATATATTCATTCCGAGTAGTCTGAAACAACAGCGAATTAGTAACAGTTTTCTCTCACATATTTCGTTTTCATCAGATATATACATCAGATTTTGTCTATTTACATGTTTATATTCAACGGTGAATCTTTTTCATTCATCATTATAAATAATTATTCGACAATATTAAAGAAAGGCACTTACTTTTTTTTTCTTCAAATCATTCATTGTTACTGTAATATCCATTCTTATGCAGATGTTAAATCTTATAAGGATATAAATTTAACACTAACTATTAGTCTCCACTATATCTGGAATAAAGAATGTAATCTAGCTACCCTGGAAATTGCCATGGGGCAATATTTATTTGAAACATATTTCTAGTATACGAAAACAATTAATACATTTTAAGATAAAGTGAAGAAAGGACTGTATCCAAATATTTAGGAAAATGCCTATAATAAGCCGATTTCAGCAACGATACCCAACACACATACATATACGAAGGGAAACCCAAAAATAACGAGAAATCTGGCGGGTGGTGGGACGCTAGTTCCGACTTCTCCCGCTAGATGCCTTCATCAGACACTATCTTGGATGTTGCCCAAATGTCATTCTAGAGGAAACATCAGAGCGATCAATGTGACGCTTACAAAAAAAATCACAATGACCGCTTAGATGTTTCCCCAAGAGCGATGCTTGGGCAACAGATCCAAAATGGAGTCTAGTGAATGCACATAGTGGGAGAAGTCGGAACTAGCGCCCTACCAGTTGCTAGAAAATAATCGTCGTTATTTTTAGATCCCCCTCATATATTCACGCAACAATCATTCTTCCGTATACATTCCTGCACAAACACATAACACACTTTTTTACCTCATCCAAATTTATTTATTCATTCGCCATTCTCTCGTTCTCACTTATTATTCACACACCATATCATTCCTTATGCAATCAGTCCAAAAAAACAACACACCCCTACACATCTCATTCATTCAAGTAAAGTGCTGAAGCCAGACAGGCAAATTCCGTATGTAACTGGAATTACTGTTTGCAGAGTTCAAACATATACAAAAGCTCCAATGCAAATGTAAGACTATCTGCAGAAAAAATAAAGCATATTATATAAAACTTACATTTAAATTCTAAGTAACGTCGGTACGTAATTTACGGCCAATGTGTACTAGTAAAATTAGAGACCTTAATCCATGCGACAGCATTCGGTTATCATTTGCTTTCTAAAATAAAAATTAATGTGTGAAAATAATTGACAGTATAAAATTGTAAAATGTTAAAAAGTCTTCAACATTGTATAACAGTTTTAGAAATCATCAACAATAATTAAAAATTCTTATTTTCGCTTATTAATTATATACAATTAGAAATGCAACGGATATCTAGCCAACTTCGCAGAATATCCCTACGAGCCAGAGAATTTGGATTTCTTTAATGACCTTTTAATAAAAGTAAACATTTCGATTATTTTATTTCAATAAACTTTATTATAGGACATGAAATGAAATAATTAAAAAAGTAGTATAACATCGATAGTAAAAACCCAAATAAAAATGGATTTGCTATAAAAATGCTACAATGTTAATAATGCATTTATGAAAGTTAAATATACTGCCCAAAAAAAGTGTAAAAGTTTAACGATAATCCGTTACCCGGTTTTTTTTTAAAAAAAAACACTGTCTGTTGCATAACTACAGTTTAATACTTTGTAATATACTGTAGACTCTACAGTGTACAGTTGTAGAGGAGGGACTGTATCCAGTTTTTAAAAGAAAATGCCTATAAAACGCCTATTTCAACGACAGTATTCAATACTGTTCCATACATACATATTTCATGCAGCAAACACCCTTCATTACACATTTATCCAGAAACACACTTCTGCCGCGCGCTTCGTTCATAATTTATTTATTTATTCATTCATTCCCGGTTCTCTCGCTCCCATTTATTCTTCATACACCAAATCATTCTTTATACGATCCTTCAAAGCATACCCACATAAATCTGGTAAACATCTCATTCACATTGCAACAATTATCCTTCGCAATTTCTTCCAAACTCACTTCATTCCTCATTCTCTCGCGTTCACTTATTCTTCATACACGAATTCATTCCTCATGCGAACTTATTCATACTGGAACCACTTTCCTTTTATGCTTCATCTATTCCCACATGCTTCTCAATAAAAAAAAAAAACGGTATTAAAGTAAACTGTGGATATCGGTAGGCAATTTCTGTATTAAACTGGAATTACTGTTTGCAGAGTTGCAACACTTACAAAAGCTCTAATGCAAATGCTAATATTGCTGCAGAAAAAATGAAATATATATTTAAAACTTACATCTTAATTCTGTTACTTCTACGTTAAGTAACGTAGACAAGTACTTTCTTCATAACTAATTTGTTCTAGTAGAATAGAATAGGTGTACTTCATCTGAGCGATAATCTTTGAGTTTCTATGCTTTCTGAAATACAAAGTAAATTAATGATGAAAATAGTTAATAATTTAAAAATATATTTTGTTCAAGGCGTATCTAGACATTCGCACGAATGGCGAGTCGAATGGCAAGGCAAGTGATGGGGAAAATATGTAGTCGTATTGAGCAGCCTTATTTAAATTGAAAGTTAATGGTATTGTAGATATTTTTTTTTGTATACGTATTTAAATTATTATCACATTACAAAATAATATGATTAAGGAAGTTATCTTAGATTTATTCCTAAAGAAATTTTACTTATTTGGAGGAAACAAATTCATCTCGAAGTTTTATAGAAGGGGAAGAATTGTTGAATCGCGGGTTATTTTTATGTGGGAAATATAAGCTACTCCGTATGTAACGAGGGTGCTAACAGAGGGCACTAAAAACGTCTCTGTATAATAGGGGATTTCGACAGTGACGGTAAAATTCGCTATACCAGCGCCACTTCTGGTGAACTATGCAGACAAATATGCATTATTCAAACTTTAAACAAAACAAAATGTATTTTTTAAAGTCAGAAATTGTACATATTACATGCCAAATGTAGAAATGATATTGTCAAAGAATTGAGAAGGTAGCTTGAATGCACAAGATTAAATATAACTGGGAAAAAATGTTCTTATATCAACGTTAGTATGTCTTGCAAAATATACAAATACTAGTCTATTATTACTATAACAAGTATTTATTTAGAAATATTTGCTTGCAGGTATAAAAACTGCATTTAATCATACGTTTAATCATATAGAGTGGTAACAAGAACAAATGATGGAAGCTGATTAGCGAGTTGACTAGAAGCGTTTTAAATCTGTCAATTGATTATGGATTATTTTAGAGCAACATACTTAAAATAACAATTATAGTAATATTAATTGTACGCAACTTTTATCTGAAGTATTTTTCTGTAAAATAATCCATAAATGATTGATACAGGTAAAACACTGCTACACATCCCCTCACTTGTTCATAGTACCACCCAATGTCTTTATGTTTATATCTTGAATCACTTCAACAAATTCGATATGCACACCTTATATCCATTGATTTTTTAAACCAGTTTCTCAACTTTAACGTATCTAAATGCACAGCTATTTTGAAAAGTGTCTGCATAGTTCGCATAATCACCGCAAGAGGCGCTAAAATTTTACCGTCGACAACCCCTATTTACAGGTGTATATGAAAACCGGGCCATAGGCGTTTAATATGGAAAAACAGTTTTTCGTTGCCCAAAAGTGGGCTATTAATTTTAAACAATAATGCTTCTAATAAATGCTTTAGAGAATTAAATTCTGCATCTAATTTATTAATCATACTTTATTTTGCATGTTCCTTAATCGAGCAAATTGAATTAAATTTTTTATAAAAGTTATTTTTTATAATGTTAGCCAGGGTTTTGAATTAAAATGTAAAGACATTTCATCTGTCGGAACCTAACTACGTTAATTTTTGATAAAGAATGCAAGTATTTGACATCTCTGTAAAGCGCTCAATAATGTATACAACATACATGCATTAGCCGCGTTAAGCGGGGTATGACTATACGAAAACAATTTAAATATTATTATATATTGTAAAAGATGGGCTGTATCCAGTTATTCTAGAAAATGCCTACGATATGTCGATTTCAACAACGATACCCTATATTGATCTATACATACATACATTCATACAACAAACATACTTCGCCACATATTCCAAACATACTTTTATCACCTCGTCCACATTTGTTATTCATCCGCCATTCTCTCGCTCTCACTTATTCTTCGTACGCCAAATCATTCCTCATGCGATCCTTGCAAACATACCGGCATTCATCTCGCAAACATATAATTCATACTACAGTCACTCTCGTTTTATGCTTCATCTACACCTCATATGCCCAATCACATAACAGTATTGAAGTAAAGTTATGAAATCATGCGGCAATTTCTGTATGAGACTGGAATTACTATACTGCAGGGATTCAACATTTACAAAGGCTCTAAGGCAAATGCGTGCAACCTGCAAAATAGTTCAGAATTTAGTAATAATATATTCTATAATACCGGGTGTAACACGAAAAGTGAGCCATATGCATTTAACATGGGAAAACAGTATTTCCTTGCGCAAAACGGCCTATTAATGCTTCAAATAATGTTGTAAAGAATTAAATAATTCAATTTTCATATTTTATTTTGCACATTTCGTGACCGGGCAAATTGAATTAATTTTTTTGTAAAAGTTACTTTTTTATAGTGTTATTAAAAAAATCACAAGCAAATAATGTAATGACATTTTACTTACGTATCTTTCACAATTATAACATATTTTACCTGTCAGAAACGCTTGATTTAAGTCTTTATTATTGAAACTGAAGAGAACAATTTGTAGTATTATTTTAATGTGTTATAATTTACAATATTTGACAGGTAGCACTATGTATAAAAAGTAACTTTTATAAAATTTCAAATTCAAATTTGCTTAGCTATGGAATGTGCAAAATAAAATATGATCATTGAATTAGATGCAGAATTTAATATTCTACAATATTTGTTTGAAGCATTATTGTCTCAAATTCATAGACCACTCTTGCTCAAGGAAAAACTAGTTTCCTACGTTAAACGCCTACTCGTACCTTAGATGAAGTATATGGTATAAGTTCAATATGCGTCTAAGACAAGTTTCCGATTCGTTTGCTGCTACTTTTAATAAGCGGCTAGAAATTATTCAAAAAATCAATAATAATTATAGAACTACAGGATGCGTCAATGGACAGCATTAAAAGAAAATCAGAATAAGGTAATTAATGAGAAACATGAAATATACAGTTAAATTAAATTACAATAAACACGATATAAAGGAATATTAATTTTACTGATGAAAATTTGATGACTAACAACTCCCCATGTTCAGTTTTTTTTTTTTTTTTTTTTTAAAAAACGCGATAATAGATCTATCAACCATTTTAAATGTAACCATGGTAATGGCATACGCCATATGTTTACTGATATAAAAAAAACTCCCGGTATAAAATTTTAGATGCATTTTTCTCAAAAAATCGTTACGTGAGGGTATGAAAATATCATGGAAGTCAGAATTAAATTCTCTAGCTAATAGAACATAAACAAATAAAAAGCATATGTTATTTAAAATAAAAAAGTAAGTTCTCATAATTTTGCTCATTTAACCAAACTCTCCTTTAGATAAAAAAGTAACCAATAGTGAGCGGGCTTATTGGTTATTGACATCCCATATACAGGAACATTGGCCCGTATTACGAGCACACTTTTATAACAAAAGCACTTTTACAATATATTCCTGAGAAGTGTTCTCCGTAAAAGTGCTTTTATTATAAAGGTGCGCTTGTGATACGGGCCTTGTGTTTGTTATATTAAACATGTCAAAAGATTAAACTTTGTCATAATATAATTTCTTGACTAATTTTGCCACCTTTTACATGAATTAATTGTTTATTTATTGTTGGTAGTGAATCTTTTTTAAGAAACCGTGTGTTTTTTAGAATCTGTTTTCTAACTGTAAAATTTTATCTTGTAAATTTTCAAATGGTGCATTTCTTCAAATCCATATCTGTAACATAAATATGGATTTTTTTGAGAATACATACCGTGTGTCTATTTTGAAGGTGTATATAGGAGATTAACATAGGAAATCAGTTTTTTGCAATTTCCTGCTCGCCTAATTATTTTAAGAAAAACACGTCAAATAAAAGTTTTAGGGCACAAAATTCTGCATCTAAATCAATAAACAGAATTACCTTTACATGCTTTGTAACGGCAGGAATTAATTATGAAAATGTCGAAAATTACGTTGAAAATATCGACGGCCATGGAATTGAACAAAAAATAAATAAATGCTTGACGTTTAATCAAATTGTCAGAAACATCAAATAAGTTAACTTACGTTATGACAGATAAAACGTCAAGCATTTATTTATTTTTTGTTCAATTCCATGGCTGTCGATATTTTTAACGTAATTTTCGACATTTTCATATTTAATTTCTGTCGTTACAAAGCATATAAAAGGTAATTCTGTTTATTGATTTAGATGCAGAATTTTATTTGACACGTTTTTGCTTAAATTAATTAGGCGAGCAGGGAGCTGCAAAAATTTGATTACCCATGTTAATCTCCTATGTACACCTTTAAGATAGACACACGGTATATGTATAAAATAATAGTATGTATGTATTTCTTGTGTATTATTTTCGTTAATATTTATCAGTCATATTTTTTGTTTCATATATTCTCAAAGGAATGAGTACAAGTAATAAAATCATCATTAATTATTGTTTATTTATTCTTTGTGAAATCTATTCTTAGAAGCCATGAGCCATGGATGGTAGCATAAACAAGTGATTAGAGTTAGAGAAATTAGTGAATAGTCGACTAGCAGTGTTTTAACTCTGTCAATCGATTTTATTTGAAGTATTTTTCTCTAAAATAATCCATAAACATTGAGAGGGATAAAACACTGCTAATCAACTACTCGCTATTGCCCTTAATCACTTGTTCATGCTACCACCCTATGTATTTTTATTTTTAGAATCTGTTTTAAATCTTACCTTATACGGCGCATGGTTACAGTAATTTGTAATTAAATGCTCTCAAATGTCCCAGATGTTGCATTCTTTTGAAATTTAGAAATATCTGTAACATATAAAAAATGGAAAACAAAAATTTCTAATAACATATTAATCAATCGTAATATTTCTTGTGTATTATTATTATTTATCATATATATTGTTTGTTTGATATATTCTGAAAAGAATGAGTACAATTAATAAAATCGTCATTTATTATAATTAATCCGATTCACTTAGTGATGGGTCAATTTCCGAAATTGAATGATGAGGAAAAATTCCCAAGTAATTTCAAATATTTCGTAGTACCACAATATTTGTTCACGTAGTAAGAGTAGGTAACATGAAGTAAAATAACAAGCGCCAAGGTATAAAATTATCTAAAATAAAATTTATAAAAAAATCTGGGAAAAAAGTCAAGATATTTTTCCCTGCAAATCATAGTTGCAGGAAAGATTTTCTTCAAGGCCCTCAAAATTATTATTGCAAAAAAAATAGCTACATAATGAAAAATTCAGTTTATTGCATTCCAATATATTTTGTAGCATCTGTAATCTAGAATAAAAAAATAGTTCAAATTGTTGAAAATAGCTGTTCCACAGAATATTGTTTAAACAATTTTTTTATTTAGAAGTTTGGAAATTTTAAACATTTTTGTTAAAACCCCTTGTAAAGGACAAAGGACCATTTTCTATTGAAAGACAGGATTATAATTGGTCGGGAACTAAGTACGGGTACCCTGATCTAGCTTGCTCGATACAATGTATTAAAAAGACATTTATTATTATTAATTAATGTGCCTAACTAAAAATTTTCAAATGGTGATTAAAAAGTATAAAATGATATTATATCCGGAAAGTGTTGTTTAGAAAACCTTTATTTACCTAGGAAAAAGTCTAAAACAGTATAATTTCGATTATATTACACTTCGAATCGAATATGATTCTTAAGAAACACCACGAGGTTTAATATTTTTAACATCATGAAAAGGAATAATCATTTTAGTTTATGTTGTACAACATCGTCTATAGTTTTTAATACATGCAAAATGTATAAAACAATATAAAACTCACCACCATACTGAGCTCTTTCAAACTGTTAACACTGAAGATATAAATGAAAGACAATACAAGAGAACGGCTAAAAACATCGTGTTTGCGACGCCGATTATTAATTCAATAAATTTATAACAGATGGCGACATGAGTCACCTCATTCTAAAGTGCGAAATTTGAACATTAAAATGTTGGATGCATGTTACACAAGGATGTAAAATTACCGTAATTTATTTTTTTTGTTAAATTACTGCGGTAATTTTCAGATTATAAATTACGGGTAATTCAAAATATATATATATTACCGTAATACATTTTAAATTACCGTAAATTAACAAGAAATTACTAACAAATTATCGATTAGAAATTACCGTACGGGCAGAAATTTACCAATAAATATTTGTTTTAAATACACAATTTAAATTAACAGGAAAATAAAGTCTTCAAAAATTGCATGTTTAAATATTACTCGCTATTGCCCTTAATCACTTGTTCATGCTACCACCCTATGTATTTTTATTTTTAGAATCTGTTTTAAATCTTATCTTATACGGCGCATGGTTACAGTAATTTGTAATTAAATGCTTCCAAATGTCCCAGATGTTGCATTCTTCAAGTACACACACGAATATCGAATTTGAAATTTAGAAATATCTGTAACATATAAAAAATGGAAAACAAAAATTTCTATTAACATATTAATCAATCGAAATATTTCTTGTGTAATATTATTATTTATCAGATATATTTTTTGTTTCATATATTCTCAAAGGAATGAGTACAATTAATAAAATCATCATTTATTATAATTAATCCGATACGATTAGTGATCAATTAAAATGTATCACTTTATACACAAACATGGTTCAATAACTAATACGCGTTTTCCAGTAAAGTGAATTTTTTCTCTGCAGTTCGTTGACATATTTTTAATATTAACAATTAAAAACGTCGAATTAAACTACAGGAATTTTTAAGAAAAAAAAAGAATAACAATACTAATTTTTTAAATAAAAAAATACTCACTTATTTTTTCTGCAAATATTTAAAAATTGGCATTAAAATATCATTTCGTATCATTATTTCATAGTATTTCCTACAGATTTTGCATTGTGTCTTTCAGGCTAATTTGAATATTTCCTTTTCATTAGAAATATACATCAAAGTGATGAATCTTTTTAATTCATCATTATAAACAACTTTTCAGCAATGATTACAAGACACATTATTTTTTTCTTCCATTAAAGAGTGTAATTACAATATTATTTTGCATAACTATTTTCACATATTTGCTATACATTTTATATATTCATTCCGAGTAGTCTGAAACAACAGCGAATTAGTAACAGTTTTCTCTCACATAATTCGTTTTCATCAGATATATACATCAGATTTTGTCTATTTACATGTTTATATTCAACGGTGAATCTTTTTCATTCATCATTATAAATAATTATTCGACAATATTAAAGAAAGGCACTTACTTTTTTTTTCTTCAAATCATTCATTGTTACTGTAATATCCATTCTTATGCAGATGTTAAATCTTATAAGGATATAAATTTAACACTAACTATTAGTCTCCACTATATCTGGAATAAAGAACATTGTGTACTAAACTAATATAGTAGTTAGGAATGAAATCTAGCTACCCTGGAAATTGCCATGGGGCAATATTTATTTGAAACATATTTCTAGTATACGAAATCAATTAATACATTTTAAGATAAAGTGAAGAAAGGACTGTATCCAAATATTCAGGAAAATGCCTATAATAAGCCGATTTCAGCAACGATACCCAACACACATACATATACGAAGGGAAATCCAAATATAACGAGAATTATTATCTGGCGGGTGGTGGGACGCTAGTTCCGACTTCTCCCGCTAGGTGCCTTCATCAGACACTATCTTGGATGTTGCCCAAATGTCATTCTAGAGGAAACATCAGAGCGATCAATGTGACGCTTACAAAAAAAATCACAATGACCGCTTAGATGTTTCCCCAAGAGCGATGCTTGGGCAACAGATCCAAAATGGAGTCTAGTGAATGCACATAGTGGGAGAAGTCGGAACGAGCGCCCTACCAGTTGCTAGAAAATAATTGTCGTTATTTTTAGATCCCCCTCATATATTCACGCAACAATCATTCTTCCGTATACATTCCTGCACAAACACATAACACACTTCTTTTACCTCATCCAAATTTATTTATTCATTCGCCATTCTCTCGTTCTCACTTATTATTCACACACCATATCATTCCTTATGCAATCAGTCCAAAAAAACAACACACCCCTACACATCTCATTCATTCAAGTAAAGTGCTGAAGCCAGACAGGCAAATTCCGTATGTAACTGGAATTACTGTTTGCAGAGTTCAAACATTTACAAAAGCTCTAATGCAAATGCAAGACTATCTGCAGAAAAAATAAAGCATATTATATAAAACTTACATTTAAATTCTAAGTAACGTCGGTACGTAATTTACGGCCAATGTGTACTAGTAAAATTAGAGACCTTAATCCATGCGACAGCATTCGGTTATCATTTGCTTTCTAAAATAAAAATTAATGTGTGAAAATAATTGACAGTATAAAATTGTAAAATGTTAAAAAGTCTTCAACATTGTATAACAGTTTTAGAAATCATCAACAATAATTAAAAATTCTTATTTTCGCTTATTAATTATATACAATTAGAAATGCAACGGATATCTAGCCAACTTCGCAGAATATCCCTACGAGCCAGAGAATTTGGATTTCTTTAATGACCTTTTAATAAAAGTAAACATTTCAATTATTTCAATAAACTTTATTATAGGACACGAAATGAAATAATTAAAAAAGTAGTATAACATCCATAGTAAAAACCCAAATAAAAATGGATTTGCTATAAAAATTCTACAATGTTAATAATGCATTTATGAAAGTTAAATATACTGCCCAAAAAAAGTGTAAAAGTTTAACGATAATCCGTTACCCGGTTTTTTTTTAAAAAAAACCCACTGTCTGTTGCATAACTACTGTTAATACTTTGTAATATACTGTAGACTCTACAGTGTACAGTTGTAGAGGAGGGACTGTATCCAGTTTTTAAAAGAAAATGCCCATAAAACGCCTATTTCAACGACAGTACTCAATACTGTTCCATACATACATATTTCATGCAGCAAACACCCTTCATCACACATTTATCCAGAAACACACTTCTGCCGTCCGCTTCGTTCATAATTTATTTATTTATTTATTCATTCCCGGTTCTCTCGCTCCCATTTATTCTTCATACACCAAATCATTCTTCATACGATCCTTCAAAGCATACCCACATAAATCTGGTAAACATCTCATTCATATTGCAACAATTATCCTTCGCAATTTCTTCCAAACTCACTTCATTCCTCATTCACTCGCGTTCACTTATTCTTCATACACGAATTCATTCCTCATGCGAACTTATTCATACTGGAACCACTTCCTTTTATGCTTCATCTATTCCCACATGCTTCTCAATAAAAAAAAAAAAAACAGTATTAAAGTGAACTGTGGATATCGGCAGGCAATTTTTGTATTAAACTGGAATTACTGTTTGCAGAGTTGCAACACTTACAAAAGCTCTAATGCAAATGCTAATATTGCTGCAGAAAAAATTAAATATATATTTAAAGCTTACATTTTAATCCTGCTGATTTTACGTTAAGTATCGTAGACAAGTACTTCCTTCATAACTACTTTGTTCTAGTAGAATAGAATAGGTGTCCTTCATCTGAGCAATAATCTTTGAGTTTCTATGCTTTCTGAAATACAAAGTAAATTAATGATGAAAATAGTTAATAATTTAAAAATATATTTTGTTCAAGGCGTATCTAGACATTCGCACGAATGGCGAGTCGAATGGCAAGGCAAGTGATGGGGAAAATATGTAGTCGGATTGAGCAGCCTTACTTAAATTGAAAGTTAGTGGTATTAGTAGATATTTTTTTTGTATACGTATTTAAATTATTATAACATTACAAAATAATATGATTAAGGAAGTTATCTTAGATTTATTCCTAAAGAAATTTTACTTATTTGGAGGAAACAAATTCATCTCGAAGTTTTATAGAAGGGGAAGAATTGTTGAATCGCGGGTTATTTTTATGTGGCCACTATAAGCCACTCCGCATGTAACGAGGGTGCTAACAGAGGGCACTAAAAACGTCTCTGTATAATAGGGGATTTCGACAGATTTCATATAGAGTGGTAACAAGAACAAATGATGGAAGCTGATTAGCGAGTTGACTAGAAGTGTTTTAAATCTGTCAATTGATTATGGATTATTTTAGAGCAACATACTTAAAATAACAATTATAGAAATATTAATTGTACGCAACTTTTATTTGAAGTATTTTTCTGTAAAATAATCCATAAATGATTGATAGAGGTAAAACACTGCTACACATCCCCTCACTTGTTCATAGTACCACCCAATGTCTTTATGTTTATATCTTGAATCACTTCAACAAATTCGATATGCACACCTTATATCCATTGATTTTTTAAACCAGTTTCTCAACTTTAACGTATCTAAATGCACAGCTATTTTGAAAAGTATCTGCATAGTTCGTATAATCACCGCAAGAGGCGCTAAGATTTTACCGTCGACAACCCCTATTTACATGTGTATATGAAAACCGGGCCATAGGCGTTTAATATGGGAAAACAGTTTTTCGTTGCCCAAAAGTGGCCTATTAATTTTAAACAATAATGCTTCTAATAAATGCTTTGCATGTTCCTTAATCGAGCAAATTGAATAAAAAAATTTATAAAAGTTACTTTTTTATAATGTTATCCAGAGTTTTGAATTAAAATGTAAAGACATTTTATCTGTCGGAACCTAACTACGTTAATTTTTGATAAAGAATGCAAGTATTTGACATCTCTGTAAAGCGCTCAATATTGTATACAACATACATGCATTAGCCGCGTTAAGTGGGCCATATACATTTAACTTGGGAAAACAGTGTTTCCTTGCGCAAAACGGCCTATTAATGCTTCAAATAATGTTGTAAAGAATTAAATAATTCAATTTTCATATTTTGTTTTGCACATTTCGTGACCGGGCAAATTGAATTAAATTTTTTGTAAAAGTTACTTTTTTATAGTGTTATTAAAAAAATCACAAGCAAAAAATGTAATGACATTTTACTTACGTATCTTTCACAATTTGTAGTATTATTTTAATGTGTTATAATTTACAATATTTGACAGGTAGCACTATGTATAAAAAGTAACTTTTACAAAATTTCAAATTCCAATTTGCTTAGCTATGGAACGTGCAAAATAAAATATGATCATTGAATTAGACGCAGAATTTAATATTCTACAATATTTGTTTGAAGCATTATTGTCTCAAATTCATAGACCACGCTTGCTCAAGGAAAAACTAGTTTCCTACGTTAAACGCCTACTCGTACCTCAGATGAAGTATATGGTATAAGTTCAATATGCGTCTAAGACAAGTTTCCGATTCGTTTGCTGCTACTTTTAATAAGCGGCTAGAAATTATTCAAAAAATCAATAATAATTATAGAACTACAGGATGCGTCAATGGACAGCATTAAAAGAAAATCAGAATAAGGTAATTAATGAGAAACATTAAATTATACAGTTAAATTAAATGACAATAAACATGATATAAAAAAATATTAATTTTACTGATGAAAATTTGATGACTAACAACTCCCCATGTTGTTTTTTTTTTTTTTAGAAAAACGCGATAATAGATCTATCAATCATTTTAAATGTAACCATGGTAATGACATACGCCATATGTTTACTGATAAAAAAAAACTCCCGGTATAAAACTTTAGATGCATTTTTCTCAAAAAATCGTTACGTGAGGGTATGAAAATATCATGGAAGTCAGAATTAAATTCTCTAGCTAATAGAAGATAAACAAATAAAAAGCATATGTTATTTAAAATAAAAAAGTAAGTTCTCATAATTTTGCTCATTTAACCAAACTCTCCTTTATATAAAAAAGTAACCAATAGTGAGCGGGCTTATTGGTTATTGACATCCCATATACAGGAACATTGGCCCGTATTACGAGCACACTTTTATAACAAAAGCACTTTTACAATATAATCCTGAGGTGTTCTCCGTAAAAGTGCTTTTATTATAAAGGTGCGCTTGTGATACGGGCCTTGTGTTTGTTATACTAAACATGTCAAAAGGTTAAACTTTGTCATAATATAATTTCTTGAGTAATTTTGCTACCTTTTACATGAATTAATTGTTTATTTATTGTTGGTAGTGAATCTTTTTTAAGAAACCGTGTGTTTTTTAGAATCTGTTTTCTAACTGTAAAATTTTATCTTGTAAATTTTCAAATGGTGCATTTCTTCAAATCCATATATGTAACATAAATATGGATTTTTTTGAGAATACATATATGTATAAAATAATAGTATGTATGTATTTCTTGTGTATTATTTTTGTTAATATTTATCAGTCATATTTTTTGTTTCATATATTCTCAAAGGCATGAGTACAAGTAATAAAATCATCATTAATTATTGTTTATTTATTCTTTGTGAAATCTATTCTTAGAAGCCATGAGCCATGGATGGTAGCATAAACAAGTGATTAGAGTTAGAGGAAATTAGTGAATAGTCGACTAGCAGTGTTTTAACTCTGTCAATCGATTTTATTTGAAGTATTTTTCTCTAAAATAATCCATAAACATTGAGAGGGATAAAACACTGCTAATCAACTACTCGCTATTGCCCTTAATCACTTGTTCATGCTACCACCCTATGTATTTTTATTTTTAGAATCTGTTTTAAATCTTACCTTATACGGTGCATGGTTACAGTAATTTGTAATTAAATGCTCCCAAATGTCCCAGATGTTGCATTCTTTTGAAATTTAGAAATATCTGTAACATATAAAAAATGGAAAACAAAAATTTCTAATAACATATTAATCAATCGTAATATTTCTTGTGTATTATTATTATTTATCATATATATTGTTTGTTTGATATATTCTGAAAAGAATGAGTACAATTAATAAAATCGTCATTTATTATAATTAATCCGATTCCATTAGTGATGGGTCAATTTCCGAAATTGAATGATGAGGAAAAATTCCCAAGTAATTTCAAATATTTCGTAGTACCACAATATTTGTTCACGGTGTAAGAGTAGGTAATAAGAAGTAAAATAACAAGCGCCAAGGTATAAAATTATCTAAAATAAAATTTATAAAAAAATCTGGGAAAAAAGTCAAGATATTTTTCCCTGCAAATCATAGTTGCAGGAATTTCCGGGAATTTTCCCGGGAAAAAACAAAATTCTTTTCGGGAATTTTTTAGTAGCACATCACTAGATCTTAGGTGCGTTCGGTTATTCAGTTCTGTGCACACATTTTTAATAATTTGTACAGTAAGCGTTCGGTTATTCACTTCTGTGCACTCTGGGTTTCATAGAACGCGTTCGGTAAATACTGCGTTGTGTAGATTGTGCATGCACAGTTCGCCCGAGCTCAGGACGTGTGGCTGGCTGTGCACGTTCGAGTTAGTGCGCAAAGTATAAAGCGAGAATTACTTTTTGTCTCAGAAGTATGCAAATGTTCATTATTTTTGTAAATATGTAAGCTATTACATTAATTAATATTTACCGGAAGCTTTCTTGGTTTTCTGAACTCTTTATTCAAATTATTACCTCTTTTTTCAAGCCATTTTCTGATGTCCTCAAGTTTTATTTTCCCTTTATTTAATATAGTTCGCGAATAAGATTTATTTTATATAATAAAGTCCTGTTTTTAACCTCTTCATAAAGTGCCACTTAACTTACCTGCCAGATAAAAGAAAAATATCGCATCATATAATTAACGTGTATATAATTTTGTCAATTTACGCTGTAATTGATGGTAACTATAAGTTACAGAAGTTTCACTGTTGCATTACACTCTAAACAGTCTTCTCTCTTACGCTGTAATATCGACGAGATATTTTTATTTTATGTGACAGTTAAGATAACTTTAACCAGAGGTGAAAAACCCGGGCCTAAATTTTTAAAAGAATCGGGATACATTCGAAAATGAGTTTTAAAATGCACGTCAGACATATAATAGCATAATTATTTACTTTTTCTATTCTAAAATATTTGTAAGAAAACGAAAATCTATATTCAGCCGTCAATCAATCACTTACGGTTAATATAAAATCGATATTAGCAATAAAAATCTGAACTTACACCGATCTTCAATTGCTAAATCTATCTGTCACAAAAGTAACAAACGCACAGGTTGCATAATTCGTTCTTTTAATTCCAATCTGCACAGAGTACACAGTGATCACGTGACAAGACGCATGCACAGCACAGCTCAAGCACAGCACAAAATAACCGAACGCACCTACAATACAATTGTTAATGCAAGGATTTGTAACCTACAAAATAGTTTTCATCCTCACACAGGAAACTTACAAGGAAAGATTTTCTTCAAGGCCCTCAAAATTATTGCAAAAAGAAATAGCTACATAATGAAGAATTCAGTTTATTGCATTCCTATATATTTTGTAGCATCTGTAATCTAGAATAAAAAATAGTTCAAATTGTTGAAAATAGCTGTTCCACAGAATATTGTTTAAACAATTTTTTTTATTTAGAAGTTTGGAAATTTAAAACATTTTTGTTAAAACCCCTTGTAAAGGACAAATGACCATTTTCTATTGAAAGACAAGATTATAATTGGTCGGGAACTAAGTACGGGTATCTTGATCTAGCTTGCTCGATAGTCGATACAATGTATTAAAAAGAAATTTATTATTAAATGTGCCTGACTAAAAATTTACAAATGGTGATTAAAAAGTATAAAATGATATTATATCCGGAAAGTGTTGTTTAAAAGACCATATGACACAAAATTTTTAATTCACAAAATTCATTCTAATACAAAATAATATAGTAATATGAATACGATCACAATATCACAATGCCAAAATTTAACCCTTTTTTTCATATTCTAACGCTCTAAAAGTGTTTTTGCAAGTACCATGTTTAATGAACAACCAAAAATTTTGTCTTCACTCTTACTTTAAACCTTTATTTACCTAGGAAAAAGTCTAAAACAGTATAATTTCGATTATATAACACTTCGAATCGAATATGATTCTTAAGAAACACCACGAGGTTTAATATTTAACATCATGAAAAGGAATAATCATTTTAGTTTATGTTGTACAACATCGTCTATAGTTTTTAATACATGCAAAATGTATAAAACAATATAAAACTCACCACCATACTGAGCTCTTTCAAACTGTTAACACTGAAGATATAAATGAAAGACAATACAAACCTCCATTTTGCACAATGAGAACGGCTAAACCATCGTGTTTGCGACGCCGATTATTAATTCAATAAATTTTTAACAGATGGCGACATGAGTCACCTCATTCTAAATTGCGAAATTTGAACATTAAAATGTTCGATGCATGTTACACAAGGATGTAGAATTACCGTAATTTATTTTTTTGTTAAATTACTGCGGTAATTTACAGATTATAAATTACCGGTAATTCAATATATATATATATATATATATATATATATATATATATATATATATATATATATATATATATATATATATATATATATTACCGTAATATATTTCAAATTACCGTAAATTTACAAGAAATTACTAAGAAATTATCTATTAGAAATTACCGTGCGGGCAGAAATTTACAAATAAATATTTGTTTTAAATACACAATTAAAATTAACAGGAAAATAAAGTCTTCAAAAATTGCATGTTTAATATTACTCTATATTTGTATAAAAAAAATAATGCTTAAGTGAATTTATCAATATGAAGTATTCTTATTCTCACCGATATTAGATTCAGGCTTAGAATCATCAGAAGAATAATAAAAAATAAGTCTTGTACTCACTCCATTTTTCTTTTAAGTATTAGCATACGCAGAAAATGATCTTTCAGTTACAGCAGTTGTAGGTGGAAAGTAGAAGTCTATTGGCTACGAGGGGGGACCCAAAAATAACGAGAATTATTTTCTGGCGGGTGGTAGGACGTTAGTTCCGACTTCTCCGGCTAAGTGCCTTCATCAGACACTTTCTTGGATGTTGCCCAAATGTCATTCTTGAGGAAACATCAAAGCGATCAACGTGACGCTTACAAAAAAAATCACAATGACCGCTTAGATATTTCCCCAAGAATGACGCTTGGGCAACAGATCCAAAATGGAGTCTAATGAAGGTACCTAGTGGGACAAGTCGGAACTAGCGCCCTACCAGTCGCCAGAAAATAATTGTCGTTATTTTTGGATCCCCCTCATATATTCACGCAACAATCATTCTTCCGTACACATTTCTGCACAAACACACAACACACTTCCTTCATCTCGTCCAAATTTATTTATTCATTCGCCATGCTCTCGTTCTCACTTATTCTTCACACACCATATCATTCCTTATACAATCAGTCCAAAAAATAACACACCCCTACACATTTCATTCATTGAAGCCAAACAGGCAAGTTCCGTATGTAACTGGAATTACTTGTGTGTAGAGTTCAAACATTTACAAAAGCTCTAATGTAAATGCAAGACTATCCGCAGAAAAAATAAAGCATATTATATAAAACTTCTAAAATTCTAAGTAACGTCGGTACTTAGTTCACAGCCAATGTGTACTAGTAATATTAGAGTCCTTAATCCATGCGACAGCGTTCGCTTACCATTTGCTTTCTAAAATAAAAATTAATGTGTGAAAATAATTGACAGCATAAAATCGTATTTTGTTAAAATGTTAAAAGTCTTCAACAGTGTATAACACTTTTAAAAATCATCAACTATAATTAAAAATTCTTATTTTCGCTTATTAATTATATACAATTAATTAGGAATGCAACGGATATCTGGCCAACTTCCCCGAGTATCAATTATTTTATTTCAATAAACTTTATTATAGGACACAAAAATAGATTTGTATTATAAAAATCCTACAATGTTAATAATGCATTTATGATAGTTAAATATACTACCAAAAAAAGTGTAAAAGTTTAACGATAATTCGTTATCCGGCTTTATTAAAAACCACTGTCTGTTGTATAACTACAGTTAATACTTTATAATATACTGTAGACTCTACAGTGTACAGTTATAGAGGAGAGACTGTATCCAGTTTTTAAAAGAAAATGCCTATAAAACGCCTATTTCAACGACAGTACTCAATACTGTTCCATGTTCCATACATACATCTTCCATGCAGCAATCACCTTTCATCACACATTTCTCCAGAAACACTTCTGCCGCTCGCCTTGTTCATAATTTATTTATTCATTCACGGTTCTTTCGCTCCTACTTATTCTTCATATACCAAATCATTATTCATACGATCCTTCAAAGCATACCCACATAAATCTGGTAAACATCTCATTCATACTGCAACAATTATCCTTCGCAATTTCTTCCAAACTCACTTCATTCTTCATTCTCTCGCGTTCACTTATTCTTCATATACCAATTTATTCCTCATGCGAACTTATTCATACTGTGATCACTTTCCTTTTATGCTTCATCTATTCCCACATGCTACCCAATCAAAAAAACAGTATTAAAGTAAACTGTGGATATTGGCAGGCAATTTCTGTATTAAACTGGAATTACTGTTTGTAGAGTTGCAACACTTACAAAAGCTCTAATTGTGGCATACAGATAGTCGGTGATACTGAGGCTGTGGAAGTCGGACAGAGAGTTACATAAATAGACAGATAGTGTTGTGAAAGAGGTGACTTCTATCCGAGCAGTTGAATATACAGGCGCTGTTGAGTCAGTTGAGTATATAGACGCTGTGGAGGTCGGTAGGCGGACAGTTGAACGTGATATAAGTATATAGTGATATAAATATCGCGTAAACAATCTACAAGAGTCTGCAACAGACCGGCAGTCTAAGATTGGTACGCGTAGTGAAATAAATAATTAGTAATATCGTGGAAATAAATAGTAGTGTTAATTGGTTAAATAGAGTTAGTGTTATCTAGTTAATTATAGTTTGTCTTAATTAGTTTTTAATATTTGCTTAATATTAGTAATAGTAACTTTCATTACAGTTTAATAAACACTTAATTTTAATTAATAATAATTGTCTAATATTTACACCTCACCCAAATAAATAAACACGTTACAATAGTTATTAATTTAAAAATATATTTTGTTCAAGGCGCATCTACACATTCGCACGAATCGCAAGGCGAGTGCTGGGGAAAATATGTAGTCGGATTGAGCAGCCTTATTTAAATTGAAAGTTAATGGTATTCGTACATAATAATTTTTGTATACATACTTAAATTATCGTCACATTACAAAATAATATAATTAATCTAAATGTATTTTCTCATTTATATCCAGATGACATTCCGAGGAAGTTATCTTAGATTTCTTCTTCTTCTTCTTTGTTAGCGCTACAGCCCTGGGTGGGCCTTGGCTTCCTCTACAACCTTCTTCCATTCGGCTCTGTCTCTTGCTTTGACTCTCCATCGTTTAACGCCCATCTTTCTAAGATCTTCTTCGTCCTCGTCTATCCATCTTCTCCTGGGTCTCCCTCGTTTTCTCCGTGAGTATATTTTTCCTCTTTGTATTTTGTACGGCATTCTTTCTTCTCCCATTCTTGTCGTATGTCCAAACCATCTGATTCTTTCCGCCTTTATGAATCATCCTATATCTTGCCCCTCTATTAGCTCCTGTAGTACTTCATTATAACGTATTCTCCATAGTTCTCCTTCCTTTATAGGTCCATATATTTTCCTGAGTATTCTTCTCTCAAATATTCTCAAGCTATTCAGGCCTGCCGCTGATAACGTCCAGGTTTCACACCCGTACGTCACAGTTGGTCGTATTAATGTGATGTAAATTTTTTTCTTCGAGCTTCTAGATATAATTTGGCTTTTAAAAAGTTTCTGGTGAATGAAGTAGGTACGGTTCCCTATTGATATTCTTTCTTTTATTTCTGGACTTATCCTACCATCACTTGATACCTTAATTCCAAGGTAATTGCAGCTGTCGACGCCCTCAAAAGTTCTTCCTCCTATCTCCAGGTTTTGGGGAACTCTTCTTTCTCCTGTTGCTGACAATCTCATGTACTTCGTTTTATTCACATTTATGCTTATCCCTACCGCCTTTGAATTGTTTTCAATCTCTAAGCATAGATCTATAAGCTTTTGTTTATTTTCCGTGATGACAACTACATCGTCTGCGTATGCGCATATTTGACTCGCTTTTATAAATATGGTACTATTATGCGTTACCTTGCAGAGGGCTTTGTGTAGCGCTAGGTTAAAGAGAGTAGTAGATAATCCATCACCCTGTTTGACTCCTGTGTTGAAGGCGAATGGGTCTGTTAGTTTGTTTCTTATCTTTACCTTTGCTTTAGTGTCATTCATTGTCATTTGTATTAGTCTAACAAGCTTTCTAGGTATTTTTTGTTCTTGCAGAGCTTTATAAAGAGCTTTTCTGTCTACGCTATCAAATGCTTGTTTATAGTCTATAAACAGCATATGTATGTCAGGACCGTATTCGTAGTACTTTTCCATTACTTGCCTTAGTAAAAATAATTGATCTGTGGTACTTCTCCCTGGCCTAAATCCACACTGATATTCTCCTATGATTTTTCAGAGTATACTTTTAGTCTTTCATTTAATATTGTTGAAAGAATTTTATAAACGACACTAAGAAGTATTATTCCTCTATAATTTTCACATTTAAGCCTATCCCCTTTTTTAAAGATTGGACATATAGTTCCCATGTTCCAGTTATCCGGCATTTTTTCCTTTTCCCATACCATTTTTAGTAGTTTGTGTAGTGCATTTATTATTCCTTCACCTCCTGATTTTAAGAGTTCTACCGTTATGCCGTCTTCTCTTGGAGCCTTGTTGTTTTTCATCTTGCCTATCGCATTAATTATTTCCTCCTGCGTTGGTGGTTCAGTGGTTTCTTCTGCATTTACATCCTCTGTATCCTCGGTTTCTTCTATATGCTCCATTCCTTGTGATTGCCTTTCTGGATTGAGGAGTTCTTTAAAATATTTTGTCCACCTTTCGAGAATGTCTTTTTCTTCCAATATGACCTCTCCTTTTATATCCTTACAGCCATCTAGTCTAGGTTGATATTCTCTTCTCAGGTTGCTTATATTCTTATAAAACTTCCTAACTTCTTGTTGTCTTCGTAACTTCTCTATCTCTTCTAGTTTTCTTTCATTCATCTCCTTTTTCTTTTTCTTACAGACTTTGTGTGCTATTTTCCTGAGTTGCTGGTACTTTTCTGTGTTACTTCTAGTCCCTATCTGTAACATTTTTCCTCTTGCTATGTTTTTTGCACTGATAGCACTTCGGCATTCTTCATCGAACCATTCTACGTTTCTGACTTTTTGTTTCTCACCTATTACCTTCTCTGCTGTTTTCTTAATTGCATTTTGTATATTTTCCCATATTTTGTTTTCGCTTCTGTTTTCTTCTTCCTCTTAATATATATTTAGTTCTTGCCTAAGACATCTTAGATTTATTTCTAAGGAAATGTTTAATTATTTGGAGGCAACAAATTCATCTCGAAGTTTTATAGAAGGGGTTGTTATTTTTATGTGCTAGTCTGCATGTAACGAGGGTGCCAACAGAGGGCACTAAAAGCGTCTCTGTATATTAGAGGATCAACTATGCAGACAAAAATGTATTATTCAAACTTTAAATACAGTATTTGTGAGATATGTTTTTAAAATGTATTTTTTAAAGCTAGAAATTGTACATATCAGGTGCCAAATGTAGAAATGATACTGTCAAAGAATTGAGAAGGTGGATTGAATGCAGAAGATTGAATATAACTGGAAAAAATGTTCTTATATCAAAGTTACTGTGTCTTGCAAAATATACAAATACTTAGGTTATTATTACTATAACAAGTATTTATTTAGATATATTTACTTGCAGGTATAAAAACTGCATTTAATCCTATGTTTAATCATATAGGGTGGTAGAATGAACAAATGATGGAGGCTGATTAGCGATTATGGATTATTTTCGAGAAACATTCTTAAAATAACAGTTATAGAAATATTAATTGTACGCAACTTGTATTTGAAGTATTTGTCTCTAAAATAATCCATAAATGATTGATAATACACTTTTACACATCTTCTCGCTAATCACCTCTAATCACTTGTTCATACTACCACCCAATGTCTTTATGTTTATATCATGAATCACTTCAACAAATTTGAAATGCACATTAATTTTTTAAACCAATTTCTCAACTTTAACGTATCTAAATGCACAGCTATTTTGAAAAGTGTCTGCATAATTCGCATAATCACCGCAAGAAGCGCTAAAATTTTAGCGTCGAAATCCCCTATATATACAGGTGTAATGTGAAAACCGGGCTATAAGCGTTGAATATGGGAAAACAGTTTTTCGTTGCCTAAAATTGGCCTATTAATTTTAGCCAATAATGCTTTAGAGAATATAATTCTGCATCTAATTTATTAATCATACTTTATTTTGCATGTTCTGTAATCGAGCAAGTTGAATTTAAATTTTTATAAAAGTTACTTTTTTATAGTGTTAGCCAGGGTTTTGAATAAAAATGTAAAGACATTTTATCTGTCGGAACCTAACCTACGTTAATTGTTGATTAAAATGTAAGTATTTGACATCTCTGTAAAGCGCTTGTATACAACATACATACATGCATTACCCGCGTTAAGCGAAATATGACTATGCGAAAACAATTCAAATATTATTAATATATTGTAAAAGATGGGCTGTATCCAGTTATTCTAGAAAATGCCTACGATATGTAGATTTCAACAACGATACCCTATACCATTGATTTTATACTATATCAGATTCGCCGTTCTTATGCGTAAAATGGAAACTGAGAAATAGTTCTAAATTTTATCAACAGATGTCGTATGAGGTACCACAGCCTGCTTTGTTTACGTGATCAGGAAGATCGCTCTACCTCTTCGCAGTGTATTGAATATGTGAATAACCTGTAATTTGAATTCCAGCGATAAACGCGATGAATTGAGTTGGATTATTTTCCAAATGTTTAGGAATAAAAATATGAAAAATTAATTTATGGAATATAGAACAAATACATGTTTATACGTGAATTCTTTCGTACTTTAACTACGTAGTATTTCATAAAAATTTAAATATACGAGTATGTAAGTGTTTAATAGCGATAAAAATAAATACAAAAATTAATTAAAGATATTTTATTTATGCTACAAAAATGGCAATAAATACAAAAAAAATTAAACCTAACAAAACCAAACATTATAAGTATGTATAATAAAAAAATTATATAACGTCGAACATGTCATACTGCCTATTAAAATATGATTTTTTAATTAACATTATCGTATTTTTACTTATGCTGCAAAATTCTTAGTTTGGGATTTGGTTTATTTGTAGCTAATTTTGTATATATAGTTTTGCAACTTCTGTGAATTTTACACTTTAATAATAATTCTATTAAGAATAATCTATGTTCAGCGTAGTCTTCTAGAAACGAAGTATTTTTTGTTAAATATAACTTAATTAATTTCATAAATTTTTGTTTAATGTTTCTTTTATAATAGAAAGTATCAATGTTTTTCTCAAAAATATCTAAAATAGTTGAAACAATAGCAATAAATTCCATTTTGGGGACTAATCGTTTAATAAGCTGCCTTGCCTCAATAAAATCTCGTAATAACGGGTGCCGGAAAAAATAGATTACGAGTACAATGAACCACGAACACAATACTATCAAAGAAATAATTATAGTCAGTTAAGTTACAAACTCAATGACTTAAAAAAAAATCAAAAATTATGAAACATACCTTCAATTATGGACTATACATTTCTACGTAATTATACTAGTTTTCATATTTTAAAATTAACATATGTATAAATGAAAAAAAATTAATACGCTTAATTTGTTTTCGATTTATTAATATTTTGTTTATAACCATTAAAAAAGTAAAGGTGCATGTTAGATCTCAGCTGCAATTAATAATTAAGAATTGAAATTTGGCATGTCCCAAAAAATTATTAAAATTAAACAAATCAATTTCAAATATAAATTTATTAATATTTTATGAAAACTGAATTTTGAATCAATATGTTACATTTCAAATCTTAATTATTAATAGAAGTTGAGATCTAACATTTACTTTTATTTGTTACAAACAAAATATACATAAATCGGAAAAAAAATACGTTTAAAGGTTATTAAATTTAAAACTCAACTGACTATAATTATAATATTTCTTCGACAGTAGTGAAGGAAATACTTAAAAACATAAATTTTTTGCTTTAATTACCTGTTGTTATGAACGCAATGGGGTATGTGACCAAATTTTTATTTTTACATAGTATGATTAGATAAAAAATAAAAACCAATATTTTTTAAATAGATTAATTATTCGTACTTTACAATAAAATAATTATTAAAAATTTGAGGAAGAGATATGTGGCGTGAGCATGGTAGAATCGAGGAAGAAGACGGGTGGAGTGGAAAGGAACGAGATAGTTATAGCCAGCTGTCGTCATGCCACACGTACCACAACATAATCGTGAAGCTGATAGGCTGATCTATAACTGTCTCTTTCATTCCCGCAGTCTATCTGCCACGATTCTAACATGCGTAAGCTAGCACTGTCAAGAACCGGAAAAATTTAAAACCGGGAATCCGGCTCGCAAAACTTTCCGGGTACCCGGGTAGTAAGACCGATCTTCGGTTCTGAGTAGTGGAACCAATTTTCTGTTTCGGGTCCGGGTAATGGAACCGATCTTCGGTTCCGAGTAGTGTCAGAGTATAATATTCAATTATAATTTTAAATTAGTCTCGCCATTCTTGAGAAATAAACATATTTTCTGTTTTATTTAAATAATACTGAACGATATTATATTTTTATGTAATTTAATTGAAAATAATGATGTGTAAATATTATTACACCAACGCAAGAGAATGCTAAAAATTGTTTAGAAAATATAACCGCATAATGTAGTAAATAATTGCAGATTTCAGTTTCGTATTATATTTTCAATTTTCATTCCATATGGTTTATTTCAATAGCATGACCTTGAGTTATGTTTTAAGTTAACGGTACCTATATAATGACAATAGTGGCCATAAAATTTAAGGGATCGAGGACAAACCAATGGATATTTTCTTTATTTCTAAGAATTTCACTTAAGGTACCTACTTATACATTCTGCTCTAATCTTTACATTTTAATCTTTCAGTTATGTAATATGAATACTCGTATTTCTTATTTTCTTGATTCGATTTATAACACCATTTAATTAATTTCGGAATGGAAATAGAAATTCTCATTCATTATCAAAAAATTTTGGTTATTATTTTTAAATACCCAATTGAACTAAACTTTAAGATTAAAAGAAACCGAATAACCGGGTACCCAGGTAATTTTGAACCGGAACCGGTTCCCACCACTACTTAAGGCATATATCCCTTCTCCAAAACATTAAATTGCTAATAACAATATTATTACAAATTAATATTTAGCTTTTATTATTATAATGAGAAGCTATAGCGGTAGTTTTTATATTTTATGACATACATTGAAATTCTAATATGGTCACATACATAATCGCTTAGAAAATATAAAACAAAGCTTCCCTATTAGAAGATGATATTTATGTTAAAAATTTAAAATATATTTTGTATTTTTTATTTTTATGAACGATTTCTGACAATCTTATTTGGAATACAAGTGAAAAACATGTTTCTGAAACATTTCGATTCAGTATCACTATTTACTTTCCCATTATACTTCGGGTCCAACAATAAAACTATAAATACCTATCGTAATTATGATAATGCGGCATTTCGCTTGAAGTAACATTAGGGACCAATATTAGCGCCGCTCTGTTGAAAAAACATGCAATGATAGTTCCTTTACCTGCTTGAATAGCAAAATAATCTTACTGTTCCTTTAATACAAATGCTATTTTTGTTTGAAATACTCGTAATGAGGACTGGAGTTTCCAACGTTATCTATCTTTTAAGAACCAAAAGTTTGTCGCTGCTGAAAATTTCTCTATAAAATGTAAATATGTATCACGTCTCCATTTTATTGTTTTTAATTAATTTGCAGTATGCATAAACAAAATATATAATTAATTTAAACATTACTACATGCAGAAAAGATTTAGAATTCGAAATGTGAAAGAATTATCATTATATCTTTATAAACTAAAAAGATACAATGAGTTAAAGTTTAAAAAGATGTGAACGCACATGAATCTCGTTTTTTTTTAGATAAAGTATGGATTTTTCACTGTTTGCACGCAGATGGATGATCGAGACTATCACCATTATATTTTTCGGAAAATTTGCTATAAGAATATGTATATTTCAATTTTATAACATAAAATCTAGTGTAAGTGAAATGCTGCGCTATGATGGTTCGACAAGAGAAGGAATAAGATACATGAATGAGATAGATTTCGTACGGCCCGACTGTCCCGCCATCTCTTGGTCGTACGGCCTTCACCGGCTGCCACATTTTACTATTGCTTTGATCAATCTGTTATATAGAAGATCAATGCCTACACTGACTTATACATACATACGTTCATACAACAATCATCCTTCGCCCCATATTCCAAACATACTTCTATCACCTCGTCCACATTTGTTATTCATCCGCCATTCTCTCGCTCTCACTTATTCTTCGTACGCCAAATCATTCCTCATGCGATCCTTGCAAACATACCCGCATTCATCTCGCAAACATGTAATTCATACTACAGTCACTCTCCTTTAATGCTTCATCTACACCTCATATACCCAATCACATAACAGTATTGAAGTAAAGTTATGAAATCATGCGGCAATTTCTGTATGAGACTGGAATTACTATACTGCAGGGATTCAACATTTACAAAGGCTCTAAGGCAAATGCGTGCAACCTGCAAAATATTTCAGAATTTATTAATAATATATTCTATAATACAGTGTGTAACACGAAAAGTGGGCCATATGCGTTCAACATGGGAAAACAGTGATTCCTTGTGCAAAACTGGTCTATTAATTTTAGACACTAATGCTTCAAATAATGTTGTAAAGAATTAAATAATTCAATTTTCACATTTTATTTTGCAAATTTCGTGACCGGGCAAATTGTAAATTTCTTTATAGTGTTATTTTAAAAAATCACAAGCAAATAATGTAATGACATTTTACTTACGTATCTTTCACAATTATAACATATTTAACCTGTCAGAAACACTTTATTTAAGTCACCATTATTAAAAGTGAAGAGAACCATTTCTAGTATTTTTGATGCGTTATAATTTACAATTGACACTATGTATAAAAAGTAACTTTTATAAGATTTCAAATTCAAATTTTCTTAGCTATGGAACGTGCAAAATAAAATATGATCATTGAATTAGATGCAGAATTTAATATTCTACAATATTTGTTTGAAGCTTTATTGTCTCAAATTCATAGGCCACGCTTGCTCAAGGAAAAACTAGTTTCCTATGTTAAACGCCTAATCGTACATCGTACCTTAGATGAAGTATATGGTATGTTCAATATGAGTCTAAGACAATTTTCCGATTAATTTGCTGCTACTTTTAATAAGCGGCTCAGTCCAGAAACTATTCATTAAATCAACAATAATTATAAAACTACAGGATGCGTCAATGGACAGCATTAAAAGAAAATCAGAATAAGGTAGTTAATAACGAGAAACATTAGATTATACAGTTAAATTAAAATGACAATAAAACACGATATTAAAAAAATCTTAACTTTACAGATGACTATTTGATGACAAACATCTCCCTATATTCAGTTTTTTTTTTTTTTGAAAAACGCGATATTACATTGCTATCAATCATTTTAAATGTAACTATGGTATTGACATACGCCATATGTTTACTGATAAAAAAAAAAAACTCCTGGTATAAAATTTTAGATGCATTTTTCTCAAAAACTCGTTAAGTGAGGGTATGAAAATATCATGGAAGTCAGAATTAAATTCTCTAGCTAATAGCTGATAGACTAATAAAAAACATATGTTATTTAAAATAAAAAAGTAAGTTCTCATAATTTTGCTCATTTAACCAAACTCTCCTTTATATAAAAAAGTAACCAATAGTGAGCGGGCTTGTTGGTTATTGACACCCATACACAGGAACATTGACCCGTATTACGAGCACACTTTTATTACAAAAGCACTTTTACGATATATTCCTATGAGAAGTGTTCTCCGTAAAAGTGCTTTTATTATAAAGGTGAGCTTGTGATACGGGCCTTGTGTTTGTTACATTAAACATGTCAATTATATAATTTCTTGAGTAATTTTGCAACTTTTACATGAATTAATTGTTTATTTATTATTGGTAGTGAATCTTTTTTAAGAAACCGTGTATTTTATTAGAATCTTTTTTTTAAATTGTAAAATTTTTACCTTGTACTATTTCTGATGGTGCATTTCTTCACGTCCCATTCTGTAATATAAAAAGTATTTTTTTTTTTGAGAATACATATTTAAATTAATAGTAATACATATGTATTTTTGTGTATTATTTTTATTATTATTTATCACACATATTGTTTATTTCACATATTCTCAAAGGAATGAGTACAAATAATAAAATCATCATTAATTATTGTTTATTTATTCTTTGTGTGAAATCTATTCTTAGAAACCATGAGGCATGGATGATAGCATAAACAAGTGATTAGAGGTAATTAGCGAGGAGTCGACTAGCAGTGTTTTAACTCTGTCAATCGATTTTATTCGAAGTATTTTTCTCTAAAATAATCCATAAACATTGAGAGGGATAAAACACTGCTAATCAACTCCTCGCTATCGCCCTTAATCACTTGTTCATGCTACCACTCTATGTATTTTTATTTTTAGAATCTGTTTTAAATCTTACCTTACATGGTTACAGTAATTTGTAATTAACTGCTCCCAAATGTCCCAGTTGTTGCATTCTTCAAGTCCACACGCGAATATCGAATTTGAAATATCTGTAACATATAAAAAATGGAAAACAAAAATTTCTGATACATATTAATCAATCGAAATATTTCTTGTGTAATATTATTATTTATCATTGATGTAGTTAATGTTGGGAACTAAATTATAGTTGAATGAAGGATAATAAAGGCCTTTAAGTTCCGTATTGGTATTAATATTATTTTCTTTTATTCAGACGTTTCGGTCAGTATTTGACCATCCTCAGTGCTATAAGATGTGTCATAATTTAAAAATACAAATATAAATTACAAAATACAATTTACGCAAAAATCAACTTACCAAATTTTACATTTTAAATTAACATTGTTACATTCAGTGTTGTAATAACAATATGTGTGAATTCATCTTAGATAATAGAATACTACAAGAAAAGAAAAAAAATGTTTGTATCAACAACAAAAATTAAAAATATGAGTATTGTTAACTTATTTTCATATTTTCATGGTAAGTTAACAATACTCATATTTTTAATTTTTGTTGTTAATACAAACATTTTTTTTCTTTTCTTGTAGTATTCTATTATCTAAGATGAATTCACATATATTGTTATTACAACACTCAATGTAACAATGTTAATTTAAAATGTAAAATTTGGTAAGTTGATTTTTGCGTAAATTGTATTTTGTAATTTATATTCGTATTTTTAAATTATGACACATCTTATAGCACTGAGGATGGTCAAATACTGACCGAAACGTCTGAATAAAAGAAAATAATATTAATAACAATACGGAACTTAAAGGCCTTTATTATCCTTCATTCAATTATTATTTATCAGATATATTGTTTGTTTCATATATTCTCAAAGGAATGGGTACAATTAATAAAATCATCATTTATTGTAATTAATCCGATACAATGCAATTGTTAATGCAAGAATTTGAAACCTACAAAATAGTTTTCATCCTCATACAGGAAACTTACAGGAAGGAAATATTTTTTTCAATGCCCTCAAAATAAAAAATTCAGTTTATTGCATTGCAATATATTTTGTAGCATATGTAATCTAGAATAAAAAATACAAATTGTTGAAATTACCTGTTCCACGGAATATTGTTTAACCAATTTATTTATTTAGAAGTAAAGGACAAAGGACCATTTTCTATTGAAAGACAGGTTTATAATTGGTCGGGAACTAAGTACGGGTACCTTGATCTAGCTTGCTGGTTACGATGCATTAAAAAGAAATTTATTATTAAATGTGCCTGACTAAAAATTTACAAATGGTGATTAAAAAGTATAAAATGACATGTCCGGAAAGTGTTCTTTAAAAGACCACAAGATACGAAATTTTTAATTCACAAAATACATTCTAACAGAAAATAATATAGTAATATGAATTTACGATCACAATATCACGATGCTAAAATTTAACCCTTTTGTTCATACTCTGCTCTGAAAGTGATTTTGCAAGTCAAGTACCATGCTTAATGAACAACCAAAAATTTTTAAACCTTTATTTAGCGTGGAAAAAGTCTAAAACAGTATAATTTTGATTATATAACACTTCGAATCAAATATGATTCTTAAGAAACACTACGAGGTCTAATATTTAACATCACGAAAAGGAATGATCATTTTAGTTTATGTTGTACAACATCGTCTATAGTTTTTAATATATGCAAAATGTATAAAACAATATAAAACTCACCACCATACTGAGCTCTTTCAAACTGTTGACACTGAAGGTATAAATGAAAGACAATACAAACCTCCATTTTGCACAATGAGAATGGCTAAAAACATCGTGTTTGCGACGCCGATTATTAATTCAATAAATTTATAACAGATGGCGACATGAGTCGCCTCATTCTATAGTGCGAAATTTGAACATTAAAATGTTAGATGCATGTTACAAAACGATGTAATTTTTTTTTGCTAAATTACTGCGGTAATTTACAGAATAAAAGTTACCGTTTAAATTAGCGGTAACTCAAAATATATATTACCGTAATACATTTTAAATTACCGTAAATGAACAAGAAATTACAGGGACATTACTAAGAAATTATCGATTAGAAATTACCGTACGGGCAGCAATTTACAAATAAGTATTTATTTTAAATACACAATTAAATTTAAAAGGAAAATAAAGTCTTCAAAAATTGCATGTTTAATATTACTCTATGTTTGTATAACAAAAATAAAGCTAGTTTAAATGAATTTATCAATATGCTGTGTTCTTATTCTCATTGATATTAGATTCGGGCTTAGAATCATCAGAAGAATAATAAAAAATAAGTCTTGTATTCACTCCACTATTCTTTTAAGTATTAACATACGCAGAAAATGATCTTTCAGTTGTAGCAGTTGTAGGTGGAGAGTATAAGTCTTCCGGCTATTGCCTGTTTACAAAGATCATCCATTATCCCCTGTACATTCTAATATGCTCAGCAGCTCAGCACCGCACAATCATGGATAAGTAACTGCGTTTTTGGTATATTCTCGGTAATTTCGCAGTAATTTGCTGGAAATTTACGGGAAATAAAATTTGGTAATTTAACTGGAATTTGCGTTTTTACATCCCTGATGTTACACATACCTAATTTTATATAAGAATGAAATATTAATTACCTACAAATTTGTACACTATTTTGAGTTATTATCCCTTGTTTAATTCAATTTTTAAACCTAAGAGTAATATTTTTTATTTATTTCAGAAATGTTTGAGTTCAAAAATATAAAAAAGAATAAAATATTTTTTCAAAACTAATACTAAAAGAAACTATAACAATATAAGACCATGACAGGAGCTTATCCTACTAAAATTGTTGAAAAATGGAACGTATATAGATGTAGCAAAATACAAATATATACAATCCGAATACTTAAAATATTTCTTTATTGTTCAATAATAGCTCAGAGATTGTGTGATGCGCAAGAAATAAATTTCTGACTGACTGGATGCAAACTTCTCGAAAAGTTTAAAAGATTTCGACCTTGATTATTAAATATTAACATTGTTCATTATTTCGAGTAATTTAAGTTTCCTTCAATATAAATTGTTACCTAGTTAATTTTCTTAAGTAAATGTAAGTAATTGTGAAATTTAGGACGATGCTTTTGAATTACTCATTTAAGGTTTTATGAATATTGCACCTTTATACTTTATATAAGAGGTACGAAAATATATTGAATATTTAAAATATGGGGGAGTATTTTTTATTAGTTCTTACAGAGTCGCTCTACTCGTATATATGATCGATAGTGCATAAATATATTGATACGAGTATATGTATTTCTTGTACCATAATTTCACGGAAAAATTAAACAAAATAAACCTACAGTTACAATTTTTATTCATATTTGAAATTCCTTGGGATATTTCCCGAAGGATATTTTTCTGGAAATTCTCGGGAAAATTCCTGGCAATTTTCCCATGTCTTTAAATTTCGGGAATTGACCCATCTCTAACCATACGTCCCGTTTTGTACGGGGCAGTCCCGTTTTTTTACCATGTACCGGCCGTCCCGTCGTTTTAGTTAAAATAACACATTTGTCCCGTTTTAGAAGATTTATCTCCTTTTTAATGATTTATATCATTTTAAAAAATATAACAAAACTTGGTTTACAATTTTTGCGTATTAAAAACTTTACTGGGTGAGCAAGCATATTCCAGAGCAACCCATAAAGACATTTTCAGGTCATGTTGTGTACAATTTTTTTTCGCTGTTCTGAAAAAGGAATGTTATTTTTTATTGCGATCAAAGAAGAAATAAATAAACGACTGATCGCCATGGAAACATTCATGCAAGGATCGGAAAATTACTTTTCAATCCCTTACACAATTTTCCGAGTTAGCTCAGTAAATAATGTTTTCCCGGTCTAAAAAGTGATCACTGATCAGAAACAGCTCATTTTCTGGACGATCGCGAAAAATAGTTATTTGTGTACCAAGGCCAAACATAAGCCGAGGCCAAAAAGCAGATGAGGACGAAATAACACTTTTTGGCAGTGGTGCACACAAAATTTTTTAGTCGACCTTCTTTATAAAATTTATATATTTGTTAGATTTTTATTTATTGATATAATTATTTATAGCAACTCAACAATTTTACATATTTGTGACTCCTTCAGAAACGTTTACTTTCTCTTTATTAACACCCGAAATAATAGATGGTGCTACCTTAAATCGGATAATAAAACGGCTGAAAAACGGTCATTTTTGACCGCTTTTGCGTACAAAACTGTCAATTTTTTTTAAGATCGACTAAAAAAATATAAATTATTGAACTTAAATATCATATAGGCAAATTTTGATTTTCATCCTATATAATTATAGTCACCCTAAGAAATAGTGAATTTATTGAAGTTTTCTAAGAAACATAACTTCATTTGTACAGGAAGATTTTATACAGTATAAAAACCATATTTTTATGAATCCATTGTTTTATCATTCGACCCAAATGAAACTAAAATAAGAAACTACACTTTTTTGAATTGGCAATAAAGATGTCCAGTTAAAAGTGAATCGAGTCAAAAAATATCAAGAAAACCGTTTCAAGTTGAAATAATGGGGAAAAAATAACTAAAATGTGTCGTACAATACTGCAGTAACTCAAAAAATCCCATTTTCAACTTACTGAGACGATTTGTATGAAATGTTTCAATCTGGATTTTCTTTGATATGTTTTATCCATTCATAAAAGAAAACAATAAACTCCTATCACATATAACGACTTGACAGAAAGTTTTTCGATATTCCTGAAAAATTTGTTTTTTTGGTTGTTTTCTTGTACTTTATATAATATGTAGATTTAAGTTTAATATTGTGAATTCTGTCGCATGTAAACCATGGAGGATAGCTATTTTTCTGATGTTTATAAGTTTATTAACCAACGTTTTAGAACCAATTCGAAAATAACTTATCATTGAATTTCAAAAATATGGGAGTTTATGGACTTTCATAATGTTTACCTATGGTCTATTCTACGAGACCTTTCATTAAACCATGACTTCGAACTGGGGCTGAATCGAAAACCGTAAACCGGCAAAAATAACGGAGAAATTCTGTTAGGCCCCACATAAGTTGAAACTTGACCTATTTGTGGGTATAATAATTTTAAGAAATGACTAATCTGTGTTTCGAAATAAGATTAATACACTTTGTCATTCCAAAAACATTCGATGGGGTTTCAAACTTTAAAATTCGCGTAATGAAAAAACAAAATTTGTAACACTTATCTTTTTTCCCTGGCTTTTGGCAGCTTGATGTTGGAAAAACGATTTTTTCTTTGTTAAGAATGGCGGTTTTTTTTTTGTCGACTAAAAACCAATTTATATTATAATTTGATATTTAGATTCATTTCACTGCTAACATGGTGTTAGATTAAAATAACATTTCTATTAGGCTATGTGGTAAATTAAGGAATTTCAATAAATTGTTTAATAATTAATATTAAATAAAATTTTATCTTTCTATGTAGTGGAAAATTTGAAATCTAAGAAGTACAGAAATGTCAAAAGTAGGTATATAAATTTTAAACTTCTGGTCAAATTATTATAAATTTATCACTTACAATAGTTAATAAAAATTATTGCATAATAAATAATATAAAATAATATCAAGTATTTTAAGCTACTTTAAATGACACAAAAGTATCCCCTGTGGTCCACGTCAGCAAAGAGTACACCTGGTAAACGCCCGCACAGTACAAATGTCATCATGTCTGTGTATATAGTGTACAAAGTAAATGGGCACACCCAGCAATGGGTAATATGCCGTGGTAGTTTTTTACTACCCTCTATTTGTTTTTTACTGGTGTAATCACTTTGTCATTCACGACACTGGCACCCATATTCTCTTCTTTAACTTATTCTTCGTTGATTCTCTAAATTTTTATATCTTCTTACCACTGTCCATGTTTTTTCTTTTTTACTTGAGATTAAAATACGTTATATTCTGGACGTGGACGAGTTCCTAACATTGCAGGATTTATTTTATTATGTGCAGTGCCCGCCGTCGCCGCCACTGTTACCGCCTCTGTCCCCGTCGCTGTAGCCGCCGCTGTCGCAGGGACGAGCGAGTGTCTATTGTTAGTGATGACGCAGCAGACGTGTCGGAACCTGCTTAATTACGCGGTTGATGTAACCTATTGTGTTTTATCTAGAAATCTTCTAGTGAGTTCTGGAATACGGATGCCGAGGTATATCAGGACTGTTAGCGAAGGCATTGGACAGTCTGATATAAATAAACGTTGCATGTAAAGCAGTTGGTGATATAAACAGATAGTAGACAAGTGGTGGATATAAATAAATACATTTGTATAAATAAATAAGTGATCTATATATTGTTTAAATAAATAATCTTAGTTTTTAAGTGTCTTATAATATTCGTAGTCTTTAATTAGTATTTAATATTTGTTTAATCGTAGTGTTCGTTATATTTATCATCTTTTAATTATATTTAATATATATTTATCATTATAATAAACTTTTATTTTCATTAATAACAATTGTCTAATATTTACACTTCACCCAAATAAATAAAAACGTTACATTATAAACACTGGCATTAGGTTGTACACTATTTTTAATTAAACAAAGAACAATACGTTTAAATAAATAAACATTATACGTATATTATAGGCTTAAGAAAATTTATGAGCCAAAGAAAATAATGTACAAAATTAATTTATTATATTTTATTAAAAATTTCAAAAATTTTGATAACAAGCAAATTCAAAAACATTAACAAGAATACATCGTATTTTTGAAAAATATTCAAACAATCAATTGCATTTGAAGTAGGTAGTAATTTAGTTTGCACAAGGAGATCCCGGGAGATCTTTGTCCTGGGGTTTGTCTGCTGCCTGGAGCTTGTTCTTGAACTGGATTTCGCTTTCACCTTGAGATTGGGTTTCATCCACGTCCTTGGATTCATTTTTACTTTCTTTCCAATCTTCAACTTCGTCTTCGTTTCCACTTTGCTTCTGATCTTTGATTACTATAAAACTTATTTTTAATATTTATAGCATTTCTTTTTAATCCGTACTTACATTCATTATTGGTAAATTTTGAGATAAATTTATTCTTCAAGAAGCATATCTTATATTTTCCAAGTTTAAAGACGATGGTACATATTATAGAAAAACAAATTTTTAGAGCAATGTCTATGACAATATCTACAAATGGTTTTGGCAGATCAGACGATCTGTTAACCTATACAAAGATCAAATTTAAAGATATAGTGAGCAAATGTAATCAACTTTTTATGTAAATACTTACAAACCATACCGGATTATTTATATTAAAGTAGTAAAAATGTATGTACTTTATTAAATCCATGATAAACAATTATCAAAGAAACGTAAAATGTCTTCTAGTTTCTGCAGCAACGACAGTCGAACAAAGAATTTGCCAATCCAATATGGAGTTTGACACGTATAAGTCACGTATAATCCAGAACAAGTATAACAGTACTGACAACTGAAATATATTTTTATTAATCTTAACATGAAATTACTAAAACATAATATATGAAAATTTGAATTAATTAAATGTGTATATGAAATATTTATTTATTGTTATTAACTGATAAAAAATATGTCGATATAACAAGATAGATAAAATAATATAATAACAAACGCAAAATATATGAAATATAACATAAAACAACATAATTATACAAATAGTCATTAAATACTATATAAATGTATGGGAGAGCTGCCGAATTTGGACTGCCGCCTAGACTAGACCAACACCATATTTGAAACAAAACACATAATGTGCCATAATATAGGCAACATATTTAACACTCACGTAAACTACGCTGTTGAAACCATTAGTATTGGTATTACAGAACTTCTCCTGAGAGTAATTATTGAAAATATTGTTATAAATGACGATTAAATGTTAGCGCTGAAAATAAGAATATTAAAACACATTTATCATCCAAACCGGAATATACAGTATTAATACAAAAATAACAACAAATCTAGATGACCGTCGCATGGCCGAACCCGGTCACGCAGAATCCTCTTTCACGCCGTGATTATTTCTGTAAAAGAATTAACACATGAGAAATACGCAGTGAGGAGGCAATCATTTACAAAAGGTTCAGGCATTCACACACCGTACACACATGTTGGCAACTACGGGCAGTACCGCTAGTTACTACGGACCCTCTGCCGCTTCGCTGGTGATCCGGAGACAATCCTCTTAACCAACTGGATCAGATCACTACAGCCCTAACTGCTGCTACGCTGGCGACCACAGAATGTGGGTCACTACAGCCTTCCCTGCTGCTACCGTTGGCGACCCTCGGGTTCACACGAGCGGCCACTACGGAACCACTGCCGCTTCGGTGGTGATCCAGAGACAATCCTCTTAACCAACTGGATCAGATCACTACAGCCCTAACTGCTGCTGCCGTTGGCGACACCAGATGTGGGTCACTACAGCCTTCCCTGCTGCTACGCTGGCGACCCTCGGGTTCACACGAGCGGCCACTACGGAACCACTGCCGCTTCGGTGGTGATCCGGAGACATTCCTCTTAACCAACTGGATCAGATCACTACAGCCCTAACTGCTGCTGCCGTTGGCGACACCAGATGTGGGTCACTACAGCCTTCCCTGCTGCTACGCTGGCGACCCTCGGGTTCACACGAGCGGCCACTACGGAACCACTGCCGCTTCGGTGGTGATCCGGAGACATTCCTCTTAACCAACTGGATCAGATCACTACAGCCCTAACTGCTGCTGCCGTTGGCGATACCAGATGTGGGTCACTACAGCCTTCCCTGCTGCTACGCTGGCGACCCTCGGGTTCACACGATGCGGCCACTACAGTACCCAGTACTGCTCACACGCACACTCTCAATCATACACATGCTAGATTAACTCTCTCACCTGAATCACTATAATATCGATGTTCACACTGAAATCTGGAAATAAACTGAAATAAAATACGTGAATACCAGTATCATTAAATGTAGCTCTTATCCAACAGCATCGGTTACGTACCTAAATAGTTAATTAGAGACAAAACATAAGAAATGTAATAAAAATAATCTTACGCAAAATAATATCGGTGACAATATTTTGTGTCTAGAAAGCTCGAAATTAAATAATTTAACAAACAACACATCCTTCTTAGCAAGTTTTAAAGTAAATAGTAACAAATATTATTATATCTTTAGAAAACAAATTTGTCCAGATACAAATTACTATAACAGTTTCATTATTATAAATAAAAAATAGGGTTTTGTAGAATATTTTAGCATAATCACCGAAGTCGCTCAGGTTGTAACATAGCGCAGTTGCTCAAAATGGACTGGTCCAATTACTAAATGCAATAAATACTGGGAATTCAACAAATACGTCAGTACCCACCGCATTCAGTAACAGTGAAAGTAGCAATAGTGGTTCCGGTGTTGATTATGTATCTGAGGAACCAGTGATCGATTTTGGAAAACCAATTTTTTTGATTAGACCGATCACTCGATTTTTGTGAACTAATTTTTCATTGTAGTAATTTTAATTTTCTTACAAAGAAATCACATTATATTGAAGATAAGGATATTTTTTTCCACTGAATCGTTTTTACTCAAAATGCTTCTACCAGCACATATGTTAGAAAATGTTTATATGGTCCAAATACTGCAACTCTCTCCTATTAGATACATACATGCTCGTATGAGTACATATCTTGAAAATATTAAATTGATACACTAAATACTAAATGATAATTTTTCAGATTGTTTCTATTATATATAATATTAAAGAATACTAAAAAAAGAACTGTAGTACCTATACTGAATAGAAATATTTAATAAAATAAGAGGGTCACACAAGAATTATTGAGAATAAGAAAATCAGATAGAGCATTTTCTAGATTTTTTGTCAAATTTCGAAATTTCGTTTTAAAATTACGGCGAAACTAAAACTAGAACAAAATATGTAAAAACAATTTCATATGCACCTTTTAATTCTGTAACTTTGCACTGTTTTTGCCATAAATTGAACAGGAGAGCAGAAAATTGCATTCACCTCTAACCACCAGCACTCAGTAGAAATAAAATTACGATTTATTGTCATTATTTGCACAACAAAACGCAAACTTAATTTAATAGGGGAAAAAGAGGTCTCGTCGAAATGTAAATAATATGGCGGACAAATGTTAATACACAATAACTGTATCTATGAGTTAATGGTGAAAAACAAAATAAAGTACACAAAACCATATTTTAACATAATTATTGTTTTCGCGTTGTCCCATAAAATTTTGTGGTGGTTTCTCCATGCGTGGTCTGCAAATCCTGATTCTAATGTTTCTCCTCAGTTTCGCCTATGTATACTTTCGCACATTCACAATCCACCTGGTAGATTCCTTTCTCAGAACCAGCTGTTTTTGGAGGTGCCTTGGAGGACAGTAGATTTTTCCGCGTTGTAGTAGTTTGGAATCTTGTGGTAATTCCGTATTTATGTCTTGTTCATCTTAATTTGTTCAGATATACCTTTGATGTGTGGAATATATAATTCTTTCCGGTTTTTCCCTCGATGTTTTGTCGTTTTGGTGTTTGCTCGTGATTACCTTGATCTGTTTCTCGGGATATCTACTTTGTCTAAGGTTGTTTTGTATTTCTTCAAGTTCGAGTTTATATTTTTCTTTCGTGTTGCAGTGGTTCCTGGCTCTGTCCCATAAGGTTCTAGCTACTATAATCTTTGTCGTCTGTGAAGGGTTGGACTGGTAACTGAGATACCTTCCTGTATGTGTGAGTTTGCATTAAACTGAAGTCGTGATCTTATTACAAGTTCTCTTCATCGACACATCCAGAAAAGAAAGCCGAATTTGATGTTCTTTCTCAATTGTGAATTTTATGTTGGTCCTCAGGGAATTGGTATGGTTGAAGAATACATACATAGAATGTATCGTGCACGTTCTTGATCCACTTCTGCGGTTTGATTTTCGCTGTCTCCATGACCCTATCTCTTCTGTTTTTAGCGATGACGCAGCAGACGTGTCGGAGCCTGCTTAATTACGCGGTTGATGTAACCTATTGTGTTTTATCTGGAATGTTCTACGGAGTTCTCGGCCACTGTCAGTTCTTCAAGAGAGACTGAGAGAAGCATTAATCGATGCTGGTGAAAATCCTGATGATTACTTATTCGAAATTCAGTGTGACATTCGTAAACTTATAGAAGAATTAAAACAGGATATGGTGGATAATTCTAGAAAAGCAGAAGAAAATTCTAGAACATTAAAAGATGAATTGACAGAAAATTCTAGAACATTAGAACAAAAATTCGAACAAAAATTTGAGGAAAGTTCTAGAAAATCAGAAGAAAGTTCTATAACACTAAAAGAAGAATTATTGGAACAGTCTAGAACATTAGAAGAAAAATTAATGGAAAGTTCTAGAAAATCAGATGAAAATTCCAGAATATTAAAAGAAGAATTAATGGAACATTCTAGAAGTTTAGAACAAAAGTTGAAAGAAAATTCAGAAAAAACTTCCCGAAAATTCGAAGAGTATGACAAGCAAATGGAAGAATTACGAGAAAAGGTTACTAGAATTACATTGTCACCAATGCCAAATTCCGATGTAGTAGGTTTACAAGAAGAAAGTAAAGTAGTAAAACCAGATACTAGTACAACAATGCACATTAAAACGCCGGAATTTGATGGGAAATCTTCGTGGCCGAACTATTTAAAACAATTTGAAGCGGCTGCGAAAGCACATAACTGGACGTCTAAAGAGAAGGCTACAGCGTTGACTGTTTCGTTGCGTGGGGAAGCTATCGACATCCTACAAACGCTGAAGGAAGAAGAACAAGAGGACTACGACCAACTAGTCAAGCGCTTGGACATGCGGTATGGCAATGCGCACCTGGAGCAGGTGTACCAGACGCAACTGAGGAACCGCTATCAGATTTCAAAAGAAAGCCTTCAAGAATTTGAAGTCGACGTAGCTCGTTTGGTGCGTCTCGCACATCCTGCAGCTCCTGACAGCGTTTTGGAGTGCCTTACTGTTCAAGCATTCATCTACGGAGTTCGAGATAGCGAAACGCAGCAAGCACTGCGATTGGCCCGTCCAAAAACATTAATTGACGCACTCTCATATGCACTAGAACATGAAGCTGCCTAACAAGCTTCACGTAACCAATCTCGAGTGCGAAATATTGATGCCGAGAGAAAAGAAGACACGGAAGACTTAGAAGAGAAAATGCGACGAATTGTAAATGAAGTGTTTGCCGGAAGAAAGAAACTCGTCTGTTGGTATTGCGGTAAACAGGGTCATCCGCAGAGACTTTGCAAAATAATGCAAAGAGAGACAGAATCGGTAAAAGAAGAAAAGGAGTCGGAAAACTAAGTCGGGTTGATGCGAAGGGGCAATCGTCGACCCGTAATCTAGTAGCCCCACAATCCATCAGTTATGTCGCATCCCTTCATCATCAAGCCAGCAGCATCTACGTGAATGGCTCTGTTGATAGAAGATCACTAAAAATGTTACTGGATACGGGTGCGACGAAGACTATAATAAGACCCGACTTAGTAAAGATCACAGGCAAGACGCATCTTCAACCAACCAAGTGGCGATTACGTACAGCAACGGGAGAACAAGCTACCACATTAGGAGAAATAGATATGTCCATCACTATTGGAAACACATCCTTTAAACATCGTGCGCTGGTAGCTGACATTGAAGATGAATTAATACTCGGTATGGACGTAATGAAAAAGCACGGATTTAAACTTGACCTGAAAAATGAAGTAATGATGGTCAATGAAGAAGAACTTGTTTTAAACCCACGAGAAGACAAGGCTGTGCGCGTACTAATAGCTGAAGATGTTACCCTTCCAGAACGAAGTGAATCTATCGTGCAAACACAAATAGATGGTAGTTTCTGTGAGGGGAATATTGTTATGCTTGAGCCCAAGAATGATGATGTGAAGACTGGTACTGGAGTTGTTGTAGGAAAATCATTGATCAAAGCCAGTCAAGTAATACCAGTTCGAATAATGAACGTAAATTTTTATCCTGTTGTTCTTAAGAAAGGAACAATTGTAGGAGAATGCTTGGAAGTTTCCTCGATTATTCGAACAGTTAAGGCCAAAAGAAACCTATCTCAGGACGTTCCGGACACATTAATTAACCAATCAATTATCAACCTCCTTCCAAGAACTGAATGCCGACCAGAGAACCAAGGCGAAGAAATTAATTGGAAGATTTCAAGATGTGTTTCCAGTTGACAAGAAGACCAACGGGAGAACTAATGTGGTTCACCATAAGATAGACACAGGCGACGCAAGACCCATCCGCCAACCAGCAAGAAGACTACCATTGGCGAAGCGTAAGGAAGCAGAAAGAATTATTGAGGACATGAAAATGGAAGGTGTGATAGAACCTTCAAGAAGTCCATGGGCTTCACCAGTGGTGTAAGTAAAGAAGAAGGATGGCTCTACACGATTTTGCGTCGATTACCGTCAACTTAACAACGTCACCAAGAAGGATAGCTACCCGTTACCTCAAATAGACGATACACTAGACACTTTGGCTGGCTCGAAGATTTTCTCTACTCTGGATCTAAAGAGCGGATACTGGCAAGTCGATTTGAATCCAAAAGATAAGGAAAAGACAGCCTTCACAATTGGTACCGGACTGTGGCAATTTACTGTAATGCCATTTGGGCTCTGCAATGCCCCTGCAACATTTGGACGACTCATGGAAACAGTATTGGCTGGACTGTCATGGAAAACCTGTTTAGTCTATCTCGACGACATTATTGTGGTAGGTAAAACATTCGAGGACCACATGAAGAATTTGGAAGAGGTTTTCCAGAGATTACGAAAGGCTAACCTAAAGCTCAGCCCCAAAAAGTGCCACCTGTTCCAAAAGGAAGTTCATTACCTTGGACACGTGGTTTCAGATAAGGGTATTGCAGTTGACCCGGAAAAGATAAAGGCTGTGAGACATTGGCCAGCGCCTAGAGACAAACACGAACTTAGAAGTTTTCTTGGTTTGTGTACTTATTATCGACGATATGTACCTGGATTTGTCAACATAGCCAAGCCACTGACAAGGCTTACTGAAGAAGTTCGAAGATTTATCTGGGAAATGGACTGCAAAACTGCGTTCAAAGAATTGAAACATGCTTTGACAAGCGCACCTGTCCTGAGTTATCCTTTAACTGAAGGGGAGTTCATACTAGACAGATGCCAGCAACGTGGGAATTGGTGGCGTTCTTTCCCAGATACAAGACGGACATGAGAAGGTTATTGCCTATTTTAGTAAGACTTTATCAAAACCAGAGAGGAGTTATTGTGTTACTAGAAAAGAACTCTTGGCAGTCGTGAAATCCGTGGAACATTTTTACAAATATTTGTACGGAAGAAAATTTTTGATTAGAACTGACCATGCTGCATTAAAATGGCTGCTACAATTCAAGAATCCTGAAGGTCAGGTGGCTAGATGGATTGAAAGACTACAGGAATACGATTTCAAAATCGAGCATAGAACAGGTACCAGCCATCGTAATGCCGACGCATTGTCCAGAAGGCCGTGCCAAGATGATTGCAAGCATTGTAGTCGACTAGAAGAGAAATTTTCCATCGTCGCCAGAACAACAGTAGTCGACGATAATTGGCAGCCCGATGGACTACGCGAAGATCAAGAAAAAGAGCCAACTTTGAAAATTATACTCGAATGGAAAGCAGAGGAGAGCAAACCAGTATGGGAAGATGTTGCACCACACTCACCAAGTGTAAAATCGTACTGGGCGCAATGGGACTCCATGGTGATTGAGGATGGCATTTTAAAGCGTGTCGTAGAAAATGCTGATGGAACTGAGAAGAGAACCCAGTTAGTTATTCCTAAGAGTAGAGTACCAGACGTGATGAAAGAGATCCATGACGGATCTGGAGGCCATTTCGGAGTCATCAAAACACTAGAAAGATTGCGCCAGCGGTTTTACTGGGTTAACTTCACGGAAGATGATAAAGATTGGTGCAAGAAATGTGTGGTTTGCGCTGGGAGTAACGGTCCGCATAAACGACGAAAAGCTCCAATGCGTCAATACAACGTTGGCAGTCCATTTGAGCGTATTGCGATTGATGTGGCTGGACCATTCCCAGAAAGCGACGAAGGAAATAAATACATCGTGGTTGTCATGGACTACTTCACCAAGTGGGTTGAAGCGTATCCATTACCCAACCAGGAAGCCACTACGGTCGCTGAAACTTTAGTTCAAGAATGTATATGCCGATTCGGAGTACCACGTGAACTCCACTCCGACCAGGGAAGAAATTTTGAGTCTGCCGTTTTCCAAAATATCTGTAAGATATTAGGAATTAATAAAACTAGAACAACTGCATTACATCCGCAGTCTGATGGCATGGTTGAACGAATGAACAGAACTATCAACCGATATTTGTCGAAGGTAGTCTCCAACCACCAAAGAGACTGGGACCGACACCTCCATCTGTTCCTGTTGGCTTATCGTTCATCCGTGCATGAAACAACAGGGCAAACTCCTGCGAACATCTTATTCGGGCGTGAGTTGCGCTTACCATGTGACTTGGTGTTCGGCAGTAAACCTGGGGAAGATCTGGCCGGGGAAGATTACGTTACGGACTTACGGAGAAGAATGGATGACATTCATGAACAAGTCCGTACGAACATTCAAGCTGCCAGCGACCAAAGAAAGGACCGGTATGACATCAAGGCCGAAAAGGGTGGATATCAACCTGGGGATTTAGTGTGGCTTTACAACCCACAAAGACGTCGTGGATTATCACCAAAGCTACAAAATAATTGGGAAGGCCGCTATGAGGTAGTCAAAAGGATAAACGACGTGGTATACAGAATTAAGAAACAACCTAGCGGGAAGCCGAGAGTAGTACACTTTAATCGGCTAGCCCCTTTCGCCGGAGATAACCACGAAGTCCATAATGGAGCAACGGTTCGTCGGATCATTACACAAGAACCAACTTTTGAAGACTTCATGAACTACTCCTTTGGCCGCAAGGCGCGGTTCGGCGTGACGAAAGAAGAACACCGAGATCTATTCACCGTGTTCAGATTATTCCCTCGGTCACTGCGTATCAGAAGACTTAAGGATGTCCCGTGGCATAGCTTCAGCCTTTAAGGCGAAATTTGGGCGACAACAAGAACTGGCCAACCAACGCCCAACTGTTGGGAAAACGCTGCGCCTGAGGGATAGCAATGCAAAACATCAGCGGTACATCTATTACCTGGTTACAAAACCACGCTCGTACCAGAAGCCGTCGTACCGCAACCTATGGAACTCGCTGTGCGATTTGAGGGATCATCTGCTTGAGAATGACATTTTGAAGCTAGCCGTACCGAAGTTAGGCTGTGGTCTAGATGGTTTGGATTGGAGGATTGTTAGGAACATGATAGAAATCCTCTACCGGTGTTGAAATTCTCGTTTGCAGCTTTAACCCTAAAGGACATTAAGAAGTCGAGCGGACCATCGACTGTCATTTCTTTAAAACTTCGAAATGCACCAAAGGTAATGCATGCAGATTTCGTCATCACGAACTGCTCCGGGACGAAAAAGTCTTAAGGAGGGGGCAGTGTAATGTGCAGTGCCCGCCGTCGCCGCCACTGTTACCGCCGCTGTCCCCGTCGCTGTCGCCGCCGCTGTCGCAGGGACGAGCGGGTGTCTGTTTTTAGCGCTGACGCAGCAGACGTGTCGGAGCCTGCTTAATTACGCGGTTGATGTAACCTATTGTGTTTTATCTGGAATGTTCTAGGGAGTTCTCGGCCACTAATGCCGGGGTATATAAACACCGTTAGCGAAGGCATTAGGCAGTCTGATATAAATAAGCGTTGCCTGCTAAACAGTTGGTGATATAAACAGATACTCGACGAGTGCTAAACATAAATAAATAGTAGTGTTAATTGGTTAAATAAATAGTGTTAGTGTTAGTGAGTTAATTATAGTTTTAATCTTAATTAGTTTTTAATAATTGTTTAATATAATTAATAGTAACTTTATAGTTTAATAAACACTTAATTTTAATTAGTAATATTTTTCTAATATTTACACTTCACCCAAATAAATAAATAAAAACGTTACAATATTTTTCTTTCGTGTTGCAGTGGTTCCTGGCTCTGTCCCATAAGGTTCTAGCTACTATAATCTTTGTCGTCTGTGAAGGGTTGGACTGGTAACTGATATACCTTCCTGTATGTGTGAGTTTGCAGTAAACTGAAGTCGTGATCTTATTACAAGTTCTCTTCATCGACACATCCAGAAAAGAAAGCCGAATTTGATGTTCTTTCTCAATTGTGAATTTTATGCTGGTCCTCAGGGAATTGGTATGGTTGAAGAATACATACATAGAATGTATCGTCCACGTTCTTGATCCACTTCTGCGGTTTGATTTTCGCTGTCTCCATGACCCTATCTGCAAAATATTCCATATAAATGTTGGCTGTCACTGAAGATAGAGGCGAGTCCATTACTAGACCGTTGTCCTGTTGATAGTATTCGGACAATACTTCAAAATATGTCGTTGTTAGATTATAGACAGCAATGTAGAAGTTTCTTTATAGCGTGTATAAGTAAACTAGTTCTTTTGGCTAGTTCCGGGTCCTCTGTTAGTCTTTTCTCCACAATATCAATCGCTTCTGCTACAGGCACATTAGTAAATAAGCTTTCGATGTCAAAGCTTACCAATATGTCTTTGTGCTCTAGTTCGGTGTCCTGTACTAAAATAATAAAATGTTTGGAGTCCTTAATAAAGCTGCTGCTGTTACCTGCTACTGGTGACAAAATAGGCAGAAGATACTTCATCAGATTGTAGCATGGAGAAAACCTGGAGCTGATGATGGGTCTGAGCGATACGTCGGTCTTGTGGATCTTCGGTAGTCCGTATAAGTGTGATAGTTTACTCTCGTGTGGAGTAAGCCTAGATCCTAGATCTTGTGTTGTCATCCAAATGGTCTTCATATTTCTTCAAAGTGATGTACATTTTTCTTTCAATTTTTCTGGTTGGATCTTTTTTAACTTGGAGTACAATCATTTAGCAAGAACATCTTCAATTTTCTTGGAGTAACTATCAGACAACATTGTGGCTTTCCCTTTATCGGCTGGTAATTTTTTGCACTGGCTTCCTCTTTCGTTATATTAGGACCTAGTTTCTTTATTACGTACCAGCAATAAACATCATAACAGCAGTGGAAACAGTAGCATAGAGGCTACCAGAAACAGTAGAATTCAGGTGAAACGTGAAGAGAACGCTGTCCATCTCTACTATTAAGTTATTTTATAAAAACCTGACAAAACTTATTACGCTTCGAATTCGTAAAACCTACAGGACTGTGTTTTATTTGATGAACGGGATTCGTCCCATAAGGAACGTTACCCTCCAAAAATTAGTTTTCCTTAACTTCCCCAAAAGAATATAGGTTCATGATTTGCATGCAGCATGCATATGCATGCATAAAATGGTATATATTCACATCATATATGATCACAGCGGCAGTGGCATCTAGCCGTACGAAGGAAGTAGGGATATGTTGCTCAATCTAGTGGTGTAAAAGTGAGTAGGTAGTTCAAATTTTAAATAATAGATGCAGATAAGTAACCTTCGAAATCTAACCCTTCGTATTTGTGTAAGTGTAGATAATACCACCGTCTCTGTAATTGTGAAATACACCCTGTAAAAGTGTAAAGTAATGCATTTGTACTACGGATTAGGCGATAAGTTTTTGTAGTATTTCTAATTTTTGGAAGGACGTCATCATTTATGAGTCGGATCATCTTTATTATATAAAAAAATAATAGTTTAAAAATTTTCAAAATAAAGATGTGTCCTATTTTTTCTTCACGTGTGTAACTGATTATTGCAATCGAAGAACTTACATCGATTTATCAATACGTTCATTTATATTTTTCGACATATATGCTTTAATTAACTTTAACCCTTTCGATTATTTTTTAGAATTTTGTTATGTACTTACCTATGTCAAATTACTACTCGAACCAGGACGAGGGCCAGATATACAGGATGTAACAGCGAAACCAATCATCGTCATTATTTCTTTTATTATTATAGTTAAAAAAATTACTATGGAACAAAGTTGTAGGAAACTAAAGAAGGAAGTTATTTGTTTATAGATGAGAATATTTTTTTAAATCAGTGGTTCTCAACTTAGAATACAAAGTTATATTTTTTCGGGATTATACATATTTTTTATAATAATTCTTCTTGCAAAAGATTTATGTCAATAAATTACCTAATTGCACTAATATTAATAAATAATTTTATTTATTGGCTAATACTATAACTACTATTATTATTGCAATTTTGTCTTATTAAAAACTGAATTTTGGAATTTTCATGGTGTCTCTTGATTTAATTTTTATTTGAACAAATAAATTTAGAGAAAAATGGTAAAAAACTCCGAAATTATTGGTTTTAGGCACAAGATACCCTTCACACGTTCATTGCCACGCTGGTCCCATGGGACCAGACAGTTTTTTTTTTACCACGCCATGCTGGTTCCATGGGAAAAGTACGTTATCTCCGTAAAATTATTTTTACAAAAAGCTTGTTTTCAACCACTCTACTTGACAGTTGACTTGAAAATTCAAGTTTTTTATAATGTTAGGGTTGGCTTGGCTTGGCCTGAAAAATCAACCTTTTGTGAACGGCAGACTTGGCTCGATTTTTCAGGTTTGCAAGCCAAGCCAAACTTTCGGGCTTCGAATCTCTATCGTCTATCCCGTTCTGTAATTTTTAAAAATATTAATTTTTTCCGTATAGATGGGTCGCTTTCGTTTGGGCCGTATGTAATTAATATAGAGTGGTTTATATTAGGTATTCATTTTCGGTCTTTTTTTTATCTTTCGTTCATTCACAAATTTATAGTGCCACTCCAGGTATAGCGTTTGTATTTGTATCAACTCCAGAATATAAAAGTGCTAATTTTGTAGTACTGCTACCTTTTTTCTTCGTTTCACTAACACCTAGAAATTGCAATTTATATTTTTTCATTTCGCTTATTAATTATTCATCTTCTTTTCCGTAGATTTCTCTAACTTCTATGTACCTAACGTTTCGTTAAAGTTTATTCCGTGATTATCCTAATCGGTTTCCTTGTTGGTCAATTGTTTAAATGCCCGGGATGCATAATTGTTTTTTGGAAACTTATAACTCAATTCCTTTCGTTTCTTTTCAGTTAAATTTGGTATTAGGTTCTCTTCCTTTTTATACTTACTCTCTTTTTCATCATTTTTCTCTACCACAGCGTTCACATCTTGATTCCATATAAAACATTTTTTATTTATAATTAGTTTTCCGTATGCAGTTTTCACTTTATGGACCCTTCTCTTTTTCCAATTTCGTTTTGTTTCTAATCGCTGCTTACATTTTCCTCTCCTCAGCTGATAGATCATATTCTATAAATATGTTTTTTTCCCTTTAATTTGCATTTACGTTGCAATATTCTGGCGTTTTTCTACCTGGTGTTTATTTCTGCTACTGTAATGTTGTTGAAGGTATTATATACACTATATTAATAGTAGGGGTAATCATTTGTTAGGAATTCTAACCCTTAATGACAATATTTTTTTATCTTTCTTCTCTTTACTTGGTATTTGATATTTCTCTCTAGAGCCCCTATTTTCATCCCCATTTCGGTTTTTGCAATTCCCGTTGCTTTCCCTTTAATTCAATATTTCTTAATATCCGACTTGTGCTGTTATTACATTTGTTTATCTCTTCTTTTAACCCTTTGTTGCTATTATACAATTCTGATTTGATCTCATTAGGCATGTAAATTATTGATTTGCGAATTTCCTCCATATCGTATTCTATATTCTTTGTGTTTTATCAATTTTCTTAAAAATATCTTCGCAGTATTTCTCGATTACATCTTCTTTTTTTCTTTTATTTAATCCTCAATCTGAACAGCAATAATTTCTTCTAATTCTATTATTGTTGATTGTTGATACACCTACTGAACTGTATACTGTACTGCGTCGGTTGCGGACTGTAACTTTTTTATCTTCATTGTGAAATGTACCATTATTCAGATTTTTTGACTGTTGGCCTCTTCAACTTTTTTAACTTTTCTCTTGTTTTGTCATAGGTATATGCCTACGATCCTTTTCCTTTTTATCTTATATCTTTATCTATAAATTAAACCTTCTTTCTATTAACGATTTTATACATTCGATATTTGAGTCTGGATTGAAATAATAGACAGATGAAAATGTAGGGTTTAATTTCTTAGTTCTTGGAGAACGTTTAGATTTCTTCTTTTTTTGCTTATGGATATTACTAAGAGCTTCATTTTCTATTTTGGCAAGTTTTTCTCTTGCCTCTTGTCCCTTTGTGTAGGTATACGAGTATAATTCTTCTTCTAATGATTGTATTGCAGAATTTGTATTAAATTTAAATTCATATGAGAATGTAGAAGTAAATTTCACATTTTCCTCATTTGCATCTTTTGCTGTGCTGATATTAGAGTCCGCTGGCATTATCCCTTTCACAGACGAGACAGCATTGTTGCTAATATCTTCTATGACTTCATTCTTTTGTTCATTAGAGTCATCCCGTGATATATCTATATTACTTTTCTTTGCTTTGATTGAGAATATGTAGAGACCATGGGATTTTGTTTATTGTCTTATTTATTATGTAGTTTCAATTTACAAAATTTATACAAGAATTCAGTATGATTTTTTTTTATACGGCCCATTATTTACCCTAAAAGTGATGGTTTCAAGTTCTTTCTTTGCTCTTCCTGTGTAAACGTTGCAGTTGCTCTATGTCCTATCGATTATGTTATGTTCCTCGGTACGATGTATTCCGTTTGTATATAAATAGAAATTTTTCTAGAATTTGAATTACACAATTATACTGTTCTGTATTCATCCTTCAATTACTCACATTTGCTGGTTTATATTGGTTTGAAGGCTCTTGACGAGGCTTTTACCCTTTAATATGTAAATATGAATTGTAAAATTGTTTAAATTTATCTACAATTACCTACACACGTTCATGCAGAGCGCATATTAAATTTTTTGTGCGATGTTTATAATTAGCAGTCATAGCTACAGGTACCTCTTTATTTTCCAAAGGAAACAGTGTTTCTTTCGAGCACGTTGCATTATCATTTTCAATATCAAGGACTTTAGACAATCATCAATCATTACTGAGTCTTCCATATTTAAATCTATTACAGAAGTAGTGACGTAGACAGTAATAATTATAACTCTTATTCTAACCTAGACATTTTCATATACTTATGTATTACGTATTTACATTCATATTATTATTGTCGTTTTTCTATTCTTTGCTCAGGTTATCACTCATTTCTTACTTATGCAATACAAAAATTGTATAAAAGTCTCCTATTTCCTATAAAATTTTCTGCCAAAAATTTGTCAAAATGGCAAATGTTCTCGATGCCAAGATTGAAACATGCGTGATAGTAGTTCCATTGATGTTATTAATATTCGGAAAAATTGCGAAAATAAATACATTATTATATAAGTAAATAAATATTTCATCACGGCGTATTATCAAGTTCTGAGGGTATGTCAATTTGCTTCTAAACGCAAATATCGGTAATAACATATCTGTACGAAGCTTTACCTCACGATCAAAGCTGTCGTGGAGAGAGCACCAGAGGTGTCACTTTTCTGCTATTTCAATATGGGAATTAATTTTTTAGTTTCAAGTTTGACGTCTTTAAAAATCAAACCCGGGCCATCCGAATTACATTTCCAAACGGTCACCTAACGCACATAGCCACGGAACCCCATGAATATAATATCAAGTTAAATGAAGAAATACACTTTTTTAGACACAAACTAACACCATAGCTGGGCGTACTCGAGTACATTTACTCGAAAGTATTGTTTAAAGTCCAAGTTTTGTACTCTGTACTCGAGTACATTTTAAAATCTGTTACTTGTACTTGCGATTTTCATCTAAATGCTCGTACTCAATACTCTAAAAAGTACTTAGAGTACATGAAAAGTACTCGGAGTACTTATAAATACTCTGAGTATTTCTGAATACTTAAGAGCACTTCAAATTAATATTTTAAATTATTATTTTATGTCTACGAGTACAACGAACATTCTTGTGCACCAATTAATCGTTCATAACAGATGAATCTGTGTACCACAGATCTTTGCAGGTTCGTCATTCTATTACCAACAGCAAAACAGAATGTAGTTTATATATTTTTCTACTATCGTTTAGAAAAGTCTTTGGTTTCCATATTCATTTGAGTTGATTAATGTTATAAATTTCCACGGAAGTGCGGAAATTATTATTATTTGAAAAATATTTTTTAGAAACGGTAATAGAAAAAATCTTGTGTGCAATAAGTAGGTAAGTTTTTTACATACTGCATAAAAAATAGCTATTCTATTTTTACTTGATATATAGAAGAACTTACGTTTTATAATTAAATACTTAAATATTTTAAGGTGGAAACAAAACATAAATAATATTCTTTGAAATATTTATTAGTAAAAGAGTGGTGACATATTTTAAAAATGCTAATCTATATAATTTCGGAATAAAACTGGTATTTAATTCAAAATTATTTAATATTATATGAAATTTACATATTTTTACCATAAAATTAGATACGATTTGTCACATAATTTTAAATTACGTGTAGAAGTAGGTACTTTACAAAGTACTTAGAAAGTACTATGTACTTTTCCCAAAAAGTGTTCAAAGTGCTAGTACTTTACTTTAAAAGTACATTTGAGTATTAATTACTTTTACTCGTTACTCGAGTATTTTTATTTGGTACTTTTCCCAACTATGCTTAACACCAATGAAATGTTGAGTCCTATTATTTCATATTACACATGACATGTTTCCAATATATTTTTAAGTAAAACAAAATTTGATGAAGATATCAATTTTTTTACATTTGAGCACAGCAACCCTTTACGTGATTTTTCATTTGATAATTGATACCAAATGACATTTTTCTCTTAACTTTTTTCACAAATAAATCTGATAAAATTACTTATGTCTATGTGTCATAGTCCATGATTCTAAACTTGAGATGTTTTTGATAAGTTTTTGCAAACAAAGAGCTGATTTAGTTTACAAATTATTTACACAACACCTTTTAAAAAAAATAAAAATAAAGTAAATGTGAATCATTAAAAATTTATTTACTTACAAAAATTTTGTACATATTCCAAAAGAAACTTTATATTATGGTGCACCAAGTTCTTTTCTTCCTTTCATATGTATTTTGGTTTAGTGAGTATTCTTTGTGCTGATGAAAGTCACGGTTTTTGTTACAAAAAGTACAGGAAGAATAATATGTTACACTTGTCTCCTCTCCTCGTTGTGAAACGTGCCATTATTCTGATTTTTTGACTGTTGGTCTCTTCTACCTTTTTTAAATTTTCTCTTGTTTATCTTAGGTTTATGTTTACGATGCTTATTATCTTGTGCCCGCTTTTTAAGCTCTTCTTGCTGTTTATTAAAATGAAATTTAGGCATTAACTTCTTGGTTTTTGGAGAACGTTTAGCTCTCTTTCTTTGCATACGGATATTACTAAGAGTTTCTTTTTCCATTTTGGCAAGCTTTTCTCTTGCCTCTTGAGTTTTCGAATATATAATTAACCTTCTACTTATTAGTGAATGCATGCATTGAAGTGTAGGATTTTTATTAAATTTAAAATCATTTTGGTAACTTATTTAAAATTGTGTAATAAAAATCTTTTTGTTTTTGCACATAGAGAACCCCCTCCTATAGCCCTAGTATATTGATTTTCTTCACTTATCTTCTGGTTGGGCAGAAATCACCCTTAAGTTGAAACACTTTCCTCATATTTTTTTTTTTTGGTAACATTTAAAATTGTGTAATAAAAATCTTGTTATTGCACATAGAGAATCCTCTACTATAGCCCTAGTATATTGATTTTCTTCACTTATCTTCTGGTTGGGCAGAAATCACCCTTAAGTTGAAAAACTTTTCTTATAATTTTTTTTTGGTAGCTTATTTAAAATTGTGTAATAAAAATCTCCTTGTTATTACACATAGAGAACCCCCTACTATAGTCCTAATATGTTGATTTTCATCACTTATCTTCTGGTTGGGCAGCAATTACCCTTAAGTTGAAACACTTTCTTTATATTTTCTTTTTTTTGGTAACTTATTTAAAATTGTGTAATAAAAATCTTCTTGTTATTGCACATAGAGAACCCGCTACTATAGCCCTAGTATGTTGATTTTTATCACTTATCTTCTGGTTGGGCAGAAATTACCCTTAAGTACTACAACCTTAGTTTGTTGTAGAGGTGGGCGCGGGCCGTGATTTTGTCGGGTCACGATGGGCCACGACGTGACCCGCGTGATCGTGAATATAATTTCAATTTTGCGTCGTGATTGGACGTTAGCGTGAGGCACTAAAAAATTATCGTGCGTGATCAGGCGTGATTGAAATTTAATCGGACGTGAGTACAAGTTTTCTTCTATTTTTTATATTAAAAATTGTCAATTTCCATCTTTTACTTTACATTCTTGTTATTATCAATATGTCCAAATATGTCATCAACAGTATTTTTTTGCATAAAAATAGTGTTATTGTTGTACTCAAAATTGTATACACAGTTGCTACGATTTCACTAAAGATATACAAATCTTTAGGCCCGTTTGAACTATTATAATTTTGTTAACAAATTTGTTACCAAATTTATAATGATATTTGTGATGGAATAAAACAACCTATTTGTCCATAAACATTCGTTTGCAATGAAACTAATCTGTTACATAACTTATTACCAATTTGTTAACAAATTGGATAACAACTTACGACTATGTTGGACAGGCTTAAGTGTACATAGAAACAATTACGTGACACGAACGTGACCCGCCGGGCGTGAACGGGCGTGAGTGCCAAAATAAAATCGTGAGCGTGAGTGATGGTGAATCAAACATAAAAAGTCGTGCGTGATTGGTCGTGATTACATTTTTAGTTCCGTGAGCGTGCGTGACCGTGAACAAAATGTTACTCACGCGCCCCCCTCTAGTTTGTTGACTTTGTTCTTTTACCCTATGGGTGGGTAGAAGTCACTGCCAAATAGTGTTATCTCTTGTAAATTTTATAAATTTTGTGTTATAATTTTGTGATCTTAATAATTATTAAATTTATGTTTATATAATTGAGCAAGACCCCTTTCTGCTTTCCCCTTCATACAAGAGCCCTTTTATATCATTACTGGGCATATTAATCCATTTAATTTTTTTGTGCACGACTTTATTAAACGGTAGCCCTATAACAGTTCGTCGCTGAGCGACGCATCGGTAACTTCACTTACGTCATTAATTAATAATTTTTTGTTAGTTATATAGTTTATTGTCTAATGAATATCTCGTTAAATACTCAATATAACAACCTCATGGAACAATCCTAGCACATTGCCGTATCCGGCTAACCCGTAGGACACTTATAAATCAACCTTAACATTGAGCGTGTCACATTAAATTAATTAATATATTTTTGTAAATTGTATAGTTTATTGTCTAATGAATGTCTCATTAAATACTCAATACAGCAGTTCCTGTAAAAGAGCTTTTATACTATTCAAATTTTTTTTAATATTGTCCACTTATTCATATGTAACGGACATACGTACAACCTAACATATTTTAGGATCCTACAGAGAAGTATTAATTGACAATAAATATTTACGAGAAATCGGAACGTGTTACGAGTTCGTTTGTTACGATAAGTGTTAAGTTCATTTGTTACGGTAAGTGTCTAAAGTGTTTCTAAAACAGAGATACTGCAGCGCTTTATAATATATCATTTACTATAAAACAATGTACACATTCACTTAATTCTTACATTTAATTTGACGTGCTTCATTTTAAAATGATATCACTAAAGGTAGGATTTCCTAGACGCAACATGTCGCTGCGACACGTCTCCGCGGCTCGTCATAATATAATTGGTCGTGCTGCTTAGCTGTGTTTAGTGTAATAACAAATTAATTTTTAAAATCTTATTAATGAAAGAGGAAAATGAAAACTCAGGTCACTTTTTAAAATAAAACCGAAATGTGCTCACAATATTTAAAATTCAAAAAAATTAGGTTTTTTTTCAATATTTTAATAATAAATAAAAACATACAGTTAAGTATATGAAGATGTTGATATATCACTCCTTTATAAGTTTGTTCAGACTATAACGCGTTGTCAGATATTTGGCAGCATCAGTCAACTGTCAGCTGTTACAAGGAATGATACAAGCCCTTCAAGTGACGTCGGAAATTCTGTGCCACTTGTTGAGTTGGATCATACTTCTCGCTGCTTATCAAATCTTCAACTTCAATGCCAGAATCGTTTTTACCGCCAGCTTCTGATTCCAAATCGCTAATTACAGATGCTATTGAATTTGTGGATGTCATGCTGATATGGGCTCCCACGCCGTCTATTGACGAATATAGATACAGTGTTGGCAAACTGCGGATTTTTCGAATGGAATATCTAAAAAAGGAACCACTGCAATGCAGAAAATCCGACGATAGAAGTTACAGTACATCTCAATAATTAATACATTTATTTTTGCATATTACATCTAATATGTACTTTGTAAGATAGTTACAATTAAGACAAGAAATCTGTTTCTCAATCAGTTTTAAAAGGTGGTTAACTTAACTTAAATGTCACAATCTTTATTTTCAAACGATAACGAAAAACGAAACTGATATTATTTTGTTAAAATATCTGTCTGGGCCGAAATAAATTAATTCTTAAAACGTTTCTAAAAGAGAGAAAACTGCAAAATTTACATTGTCGTCTATATGTGACCTATGCACTTTTTCCGGATAAGCACTACATCACAATAATGGTCTGTCAAAGTTAACCGGTATCGTATTTCTTATATTTTCTCTCAATATTCGTATACAGGCCACTTTGGGATACCTCTATATTTTCACTTATTTTTACATTAACTAAAATATCTTAAATCATTTATCTCTTTAATGATTATAAAGAATGTGTAACACATTTATAGGAGAGAAGTCAAAATAAGTCGACAAGTTTTATACAACATGTGTCCAAAAATAAATTGTTTCGGAAGTATGACAAGTTTTATATAAAGTTAATTGTTATGTAAATACCGAAAGCCATGAATTTATTTGTAAAATTTTGAATAGTGGGATCATGCAAAAAATGTTCTTTTTTGTTTAAATCGAACAAACATAGTTTAATTTATCGTTCTGTATGATTAAGTTATTTTTTATTTAAATTTTTTGTTTTATAAAATCGTTTTAAAGTATGATATTTTACAAAGTTCCAAAAACCAGGCATGTTGTGACGTCAGACGTTCATATTGCAAGTTCAGACTCATTTCTTACAGAGTTATTATATCGACACAACATTTCTAAAAGAAAAAAATATATAGACTATAAATTGAGAATTACATATCTAAATATTTGATAGAAATGCTATAATATTGATATAACATCATTCTGTTCATTTTTATAAATATAATTTTCATTTGACCTGACGCATCACTCGGCTGTCAGCTGTGCTTCTTTTGTTCTTTCTTGGTTGTTTCTCACTATTAATACTATATATGGTCTGTGTTCAATATTTTCCCTCGTATTTTGGCACAAAACAAAGTTTCACAGACATGTTTACTTTTGAAAATTTCAGATTATCTTTAAATGTTACTTTAACGTTTAACTTTGTATGAAAATAAAAATGGCCGCGTTGATGAACATCTTACGTCACTGGGAATTGGACGAGGTGAAGAAAAACAGTCGCGTTGTGAACAGTCATTTTTAATTGCAATTTTTTCATTATTAAAGATCAATTTGAGAAAAAAATAAAAAATACGGGTCTATTATTGTTCATTTATCGATTAAACTTAGAAATTAAAAATCGTGTATGACCTCGTTGTAGCGTGGACACGAACAGCCAACAGTCAAGGATAATATAATTAGTTAATTAGATGTAATTATTATATCCTCTTTGAAACTTGGCTGTCATAATTGTCATCCTTGACACTTGGCTGTCATAATTATGTCATCTTTGACACTAGGCTGTCCGTTCCCACACAACAATTATTCGAAATTTTGCAAATAAATTCATGACTTTCGGGACAGAATATTATATACAGTAGTTGCGCTCCTCAGCTGTGCGATTCGACAGCACATCGGTTAAGCTCCCCCTCCACAATCGTTGGTGGTGTGTGTTTCAGAAATGCGTTAGATAATGCGATTATTTATCTGATGATTAACAAGGCAATTAGTTTAGTGATATAATGTAATTACTTATAAAATGGATTCGTTAAATAATTGTAAATTGGGATTATCTTATTTAGGTGATCATAAATTTAGAGGCAGTTTTTGTAAAATCATGTAGCAGAAATGTTTCAATAAATGACACAGGTAAAACTCTATGTGTAAGTTCTTTGTGTTTCTGTGTAAAGTACCTATCGACATATCACAAAAATATGCGCTCTGTGCATTGTTTACACACGATTTATGCAGGGATCTGCTAAATCCACCGTCCACAATTCACTACGGATAGTTCACCGTGGAAAATCCAACAGAACTAATTTTTGTCCAACATTAAATTCCAGCCCCTCTTTCATTCCAGTTAAAACCACGGTTAATGTAGTTCTTGCCGTCTCTGAAAAGTTGTAAATGTGATGTTTTAACAAATTATTTCTACAAAAACATCCAATTTTACAAAGAAGACCATTGTTTTAGTATCACTGGTTTACCCTATATTAATGTAAAGTGTGTGAAGTTAGCACTAGAAGATAAAGCACTAATTATTTAAATAGTACAGCGATTTAGTGTCTAATTGCTGTTAATTAGTGCCAAAAGAAAATTCCTTCTACCTTCTACCTTCCCTCTTCGAAATAATGAGCTTTAATTTTTTTCTCGCTAACTTCACGCTGGCATTAAAGTTTCATAAAAGGACAATGACCTTTACTAGTATTATTAGTGCCTAATTAGTGCTAATTGGTGCCAAAATAACTTTTTGCATATTTTGCATTTTAAAAGAGTTACAGAACAATAAAAGGTATCTCGCTAACTTCACGCTAGCATTAAAGGATTGCAAATTAAAAATTTTATTCACGGGTGTAATTAGTGCTTAAGAAGTGCTAATTAGCGTTGTTAAAATTATTAGCCTATTATTTATAATAATTCAGTTATTATGCAATACATTTTTTTTAAATGTGAAGTTAGCAAAAACATTACATAAGGCTGAGCTTTGGCCAATGCCACTCTCAGATGATTATGAAATTAAGAAAGCCATAAACGAAAGGAAAAACTTTATTTATTCGAGTCGCCGCTTCTTGAAGCTTTGATCTCTGGCCTTTCCTGTAAACACTGAAATCCGGCCGGCAAACAGTGAAATGATCAGAAAACCGCTAAACTGGCGATCTGCAGGAAGCTAATCGATGCTTAATATAACATTCCTAACTTTCCATGGACGGTAAGAACTACATTAACCGTGGTTTTAACTGGGATGATGGAGGGGCTGGAATTTAATGTTGGACAAAAATTAATTCAGTTGGACTATTCTATTGTTTGCCGACAATCGCTGTATAATATAACTAGCGAATTAAAGTTGACGTTAAAATTATTTTATAGATGTGGTTTCTTTTCATATTCAGGTATTAGAATTTTTGCAAGTACCCAATCAAATACTGGAATGGGAATTCCTAGAAATACATTAGCATATTTTTCCGAAAATAGATGACTGTGAATGACGAAATGTTTTTAATGCACCCTTGTCATGTTATTCTGCTATTTTGCTTATCTTTCAGGTGCCGTAGTCACACATCTATTTTGAGCAATATATGCTAACGTATTTCTAGGATTTCTTAGTCTAGTATTTGAATGGGTTCTTAAACATACCTGAATGTCAAAAAACCGCATCTATAAAATAATTTAATCGTCAACTTTCATTCGCTAATCATATTATACCGACTAGACAATACTGCGAATGATGGACTTCAGTGTTTGCCACCGACATATACATTGGTCAAAGCGGCAGATCTTTCAGATGCGGGTGAAAGAACGTATAAATCTATCTACTTCAGACCATTGCATTATATCAGGCAATATAAAATATAACTTCAATTGGGAATTCAAAGTTCTCCATACAGATCAGAAAGGACTAAAGCTGAATTGCTTGGAAAATTATGAAATTAGAAAAGCCGTCAATATAATACAATTATATTTTGTAAATATAATTTGTAATAACTACATTGTTATAAACGATACTAAAATAATTTTAATGACACCAAGTAGCACTATTTAAGCACTAATTCGTTGTTCTAGATTCAATATAAATTTCTCACCATTAAGAAAATTTCATGCTATCTTCATACTTTCAAAATATATTTTGCAATAACTACATTGTTATAAACGATATTAAAAATATTTTAATGTCACCAATTAGCACTAATTCGTTGTACTAGATTTAATATTAACTTCTCAGCCGTAAGAAAATTTCATGCTAACTTCACACTTTAAAAATATATTTTGCAATAACTACATTGTTATAAACAATATTAAAATAATTTTACTGGCACCAATTAGCACTAATTAAGCACTAATTCGTTGTACTAAATTCAATATTAATTGCTCACCCTTATGTAATGTTTTTGCTAACTTCACATTTAAAAAAATGTATTGCATAATAATTGAATTGTTATAAATAATATACTAATAATTTTAACAGCACTAATTAGCATTTATTAGGCACTAATTACTCCCGTGAATAAAATTTTAAATTTGCAACCCTTTAATGCTAGCGAGAAGTTAGCGAGATACCTTTTATTGTCGTGTAACTCTATTAAAATGCAAAATATTCAAAAAGTTATTTTGACACCAATTAGCATTAATTGGGCACTAATTGTACTAGTAAAGGTCATTGACATTTAATGATACTTTTATGCCAGCATGACGTTAGCGAGAAAAAATTAGAGCTCATTATTTCGAAGAGAGAAGGTAGAAGAATAATTTTTTGTTTGCACTAATTAAAACTATTTAGGCACTAAATCGCTGTACTGTTTAGATAATTAGTGCTTTATCTTGTAGAGATAACTTCACGCATGTAATGCAAACAGTCCTTAGCACCATTGAAATTTTTTTTATCTATTGTGTGCGATGAACTTTCCGCGGTAAATGTTTTTAGACCCGTTGTGCAAGTAGACAACAATACAGAAAAAATAACTGTCTTCTATAGTTTTGCCATCCTACGGAGAGCTACAAAACTAAAATTTATAAACCAGAAGTCGGAACTAACACATTCGAGTTCAAATATTTCGGTAACCAAATATACGGAAACTGCAACTACTGCTCGGTATTTATATTATAATTAAATTTATATAAAACCTGTCATATCTCCGAAACAGTTTATTTTTCGATACATATTAGTTCGTATTTATAAAAAGAAGTATTTACTTTGAAGTGAAAGGTACGAGTAAAACGTAGCACTAAGAAGTATAAGGTAAGCGGTTTTGTTTTAATTCGTATTAATAATCTTTACCTTTTCCTTACAAAGAAATACTATAGAATAATGAAGTAAAGCTATTAAAGATTCGCGATGTTACATGAAACAAGTTCAAACTTAACGCGTGTGTGATCAGCGAGAGATATACAGTATATTATTATAGAATAGAGGTGTTGTTGTATTCCGCTGATTGATATTTCGCTGTACTAGAACAATACTAAGAAAACTTAAAAAAAATAATTTCGAGATAATTGCGTTTTAAACCAAGTTATTTTTATTAATAATAAAGATAATCAGAATATTTTCCAAAATTTGTTAAACCTTAATACCGGCTTAAAGACAGTGCATATGAAAAAATATTCAAAACTAAGTTATCCTTGTCTTGCACAAATTTTTGACTTTTATACTTTAATTTCTTATATTTTAAGCGTCAAGTTAACTTTGTGTTGCACTTAAATTATGTTTATTTATTATAAATTGTTCTACATATCTTAAATGTCTTCCTTTTGCACTAACTGCCATATACGAGTAAGTTTGTTTAAAATGACCCAATTTTAGCAAAATATAATATTTATTTGGGAAAAATAATTAGAAGTTTACATGATTGCACATAAATAAAACAGAATTACATCTTATAAAATGAAAACAATATCACTTATTTAAGAAAAAATATATAAAAAATTATACTAACTTTTATTTTTAATATGAAATTATAACAATCACATTGCTACTATAGGGAATATAGCCTTCTTTGGCTGCTGGATGATGAATTATTTTTAATTTAAATTTTCATGTACCTGGTTTATATTCAGAGATATTAAATTTTCGAAAAATTGGCGATACTCTTCCGGCATGTGTGGCAAAAGGCTTAGCAAATATGACTTATTTCGTTAGCTAATTCCTGGCCCTTCTTTATAAGCTAATGGTAAGTTCGCTTGTAAGGATGTTTTATAGCTGATTTTGTTTTCTTTATACAGAGCGTTTCTATACTTATGGATCAAACTTTAAGGGATGATAACACAGCTAAAAGTAAGTCAAAAAGTCTTAAAAGGCAAAGCCCAATAGATTGTCATATTTTCAGAAATTTTTGGAAAATTAAAATCATCTACTAGAAGACCTTTTAAAGATAAACAGAAACCCTCATGTGACCAAAGTGGTAACTTTTATGGTATTTAAGACTTTTCACTTACTTTTAATTATAATCCTTTCATGTTTGATCCATAAATCTCTTAAAAACTACATGAAGAGAGACATGTTAAAATTTACTGTATAACATATAAAGACATTTTAAGTTTTCTCAGTATTTTACTAGCCATTTAGTTCAATTTACAGAATGATGTATCTATGCAACACTATGACTATTAATGTTGTCCCTGTTTTGCACAATAACTGTGAATTTTTACAAAATGTAAGACTAGATAAAGTACCTATGACAGTGGCTTAGTATTGTTCTAGCACGCTTTGTGCAGTGTATGATGTTTGGTTAGTTAAAATTAAGATAAAATTTAAAATGTCTGACACAGAAAGAGAACAGGAGGGTAGTGAAGATGTCACTCCTCATGAGATGACATTCATCGCTGAAAAAGTCCGCGCACATCCAGGAATTCTCGAAAAATCTCAAATTCCATCGACGAAAAATAAGACAACTCAAATTATTTTTATATTATTAAAGATACAATAAAATACTATAAGAGAATCTTATAGAAGTCCAAGGGGGACATCCGAATAGAGAAGAAAATATGTTTTAAACCAGTGGTTCTCAAGTTACAACACAAAGTTATTTTTTTTAATGGGAAGGTTTTTATTTATTACGCCCATTCGATAGAGTATTTTTTTCTGAATTCAACCATGTAATCATTTTGTATCCTAACTTCGCAAATTTTTTGAGAAAAATTCAATTGAACTTTAAATTTCATATTCATACTTATTTTTAGTAGGCTATGCATGAACAACAATTGAACTCAAATTGAAACGAAACCGGTATTTGTTAATGACTTTATAAATAGTGTTCTATTTGATTTCCATTTTAAATAATAAAAATTGACAGATAGCAGTTTTTGTCCTAGATATCCCAATGTTTTACATGTATATTTCTAATATGCAAAGACAATCAAAACATTATATTGTAAAGGAAAGACTGTATCCAGTTATGAAAGAAAATGTCTATGATACGCCGATATCAACGACGATACTCAATGATGTTCCATACATACATCGTTCATGCAACAATCATCCTTCCCCACACATTTCTTCAGAAACACACCTCTTCTGTCACCTCGTTCACATTTATTTATTCATTCGCGGTTCTCTCGCTTCCACTTATTCTTCGTACATCAAATCATTGCTCATGCGATCCTCCAAAGCATACCCACATAAATCTGGCAAACATCTCATTCATCCTACACCAATCATCCTTCGCCATTCCTTCCAAAGTCACTTCATTCGTCTTTCTCTCCCTTTCAAGTATTCTTCATACACCAATTCATTCCTGATGCTATCTTATTCATACTGCAGCGACTTTCCTTTTATGCTTCATCCACTCCCAATACATGCTACTCAATCAAAATAAAAACAGTATTGAAGTAAAGTGTTAAAATCGTCTGGCAATTTCTGTATTAAACTGGAATTACTGTTTGCAGGGTTGGAACATTTACAAAAGCTTTAATGCAAATGTGTGACATCTGCATAAGAACAATATTTTAGACCTTAGCAATAATATTTTCAAAATACAAGTTAAAATCTTCTAAAATGGTTTAAAAACAGAATCCTACCTTACACAATGACTCGTACAGCTCTATAGCTTCTCATCAATGATAGTTTTGTAATTCCCTGTAAAATGAAATAAACTTAAAAAAAGAAGTACAATAATAGAAAATAAAAAACATCTGTAATTAGCGCTTACAGCCCTCAACCTAATAATAATATGCATGAATTAATTTGTTTATTACAATCGATTTCGATATTAATCTAAAAGATGATTAGAAAAGAAGGAAAACTAAAAATCACAGACATAGAAATTATAAAAGAAAAATTGCCATCAATGCACTTACATCACTTTTTTCCTTCAGATAATTTAAGACTGTATTTACAAATTCATTACTTCATTCCGGCTAATCTTAAACAATGACGAATTAGTAAAAACATTATATTATACTGAATTGTGGCGGTTAGGGGTGAACATAGGGATTTAACAAAGGATTTTTGTTTTATACATTTTCCTGCTCTCTTGTTCATTTTACGGCAAAAACTGTACAGTGCAAATTTACACAGTTCTATAAATAACTGTTGCATTTTTTATGGTTTTAGTTTCATAATTTTATAAAGAAATTTCAAAAGTTCCGGTAATTAGTAGCAATATTGTGGAAAACAATATTATTTTATTCATATTCTGTCAAAATTAAATAATGAATGTTTATTCGAATAAGGAACGTGCCATTATTATAAAGAATTATTATGTTGATAATAGTTATCGAAGAATACGGGATTTATTTTCTATGTCATATTGATGTTTGACGTTTATTAATAATTTCTGAAAACCAGAAAAAAGAAAACGAATTTCGTGATTATTGCTACGAATTAATAGAAATTTTGAAATTTCTTTTTAATATTGAAAAGAAACAGAAACATAACAAAAAATGTAAAAACAGTTTTATATGCACCTTATAATTCTGAACATCTTTGCACTCCACAGGTTTTGGCGTAAAATGAATAGGAGAGAAGGAAATTGCATAAAACAAAAATCCCATGTTAAATCCCTATCTCCAGTTTTAACCGCCAGCATCCTGTATATAGAATGTCCCAAAATGTACCAGCAATATTTTCAAGGATGAATTCCAAAATAGTCGAAAAGTCCATACAAACATGTCTTAAACGTAACCTTTAACGAGTTATTGTTTATTTCATAATTTATGTGGCTAAAATTTCATTTCAACGGATTTCTGAAATACTGATCCACTTGCCATGGTCGCGACTTTTGTTTGGTATTATTTGAAATCCTTCTTAACAAATTATTGCTCGACTCCGTTGGATTTTTATCTTTGGGTTCACATGAAACAGATTGTTTATGCAACTGAAATGTACACGGTAGAAGAACTACACCAAAGAATACAACAGGCTGTCGATATTATTGGGAATAATCCAGCAACCATACTAAGAACGCAGCGATCTCTTCTAAGACATGCGGCTTTGTGTATCAAACACAATGGAGATAAGTTTTAACATTTAGAGTAAATAATATAATAAAAATGTATTAAAAAAAGATTTATTTCATAAAATTCAGTGAACTAAAATTTTAGCCACATAAATTATGAAATAAACAATAACTCGTTAACGGTTACGTTTATATGGACGGACTTTTCGACTCTAAATAAGTTCTAGAATTCATCTTTGAAATATTACCGATACGTACCTGTATATATATATATATATATATATATATATATATATATATATATATATATATATATATATATATATATATATATATATCGTTTTCATCAGAAATTACATCCGATTTTATTTGTTTACATGTTTGTATTCAAAGCGGTTTTGTTTAATTTATCATTATTAATAATTTTTTGATAATAATATAAAGACTTACATTATTATTTTTCTTGAAATCATTCATTGGTACTGCAATATTAATTTCTATCTAGATGTAGAATATTTTATGGATAAAAATTTGAAATATAACTTTTGATCACCACTACCTGTAAAATAAAAACAAAAGATATGAATCTCATATATTATTTTGGAATGTAAAATAATTATAAAAAGAGAAACTGCGATCAATGGCGTAATTAATCAATTAATATGTATCACTTTATACACAAACATGATTCAATAACTAATACACGTTTTCCAGTAAAGTGATTTTTTCTCTGCAGTTCGTTGACACATTTTTAATATTAACAATTAAAAAAGTCAAATTAAACTGCAGGAATTTTTAAGTACAAAAAAGAATAACAATGTCAATTTAAAAAAAAAAACACTTACTTATTTTTTCTGCAAATATTTCAAGACTGTCATTAAAATATCATTCGAATCAGTATTTCATAGTACTTCCTACAGATTTTGCATTGTGTCTTTCAGACTAATTTGAAACAATGACGAATTAATAACAATACTGCTAAACATTTTATATACTCATTCCGACTAGTCTGAAACAACAGCGAATTAGTAACAATTTTCTCTCATATATTTCTTTGCATCAGTTATATACATCAGATTTTGTTAATTTACATGTTTATATTCAACGGTGAATCTTTTTCATTCATCATTATAAATAATTATTCGACAATATTAAAGAAAGGCACTTACTTTTTTTTTCTTCAAATCATTCATTGTTACTGCAATATCCATTCTTATGCAGATGTTAAATCTTATAAGGGTAGAAATTTAACAATAACTATTAGTCTCCACTATATCTGGAATAAAGAACATTGTGTACTAAACAATATAGTAGTTAGGAATGTAATTGTGTAATCTAGCTACCCTACAAATTGCCATGGGGCAATATTTATTTGAAACATATATTTCTACTATACGAAAATAATTAATACATTATAAGATAAATTGAAAAAAGGACTGTATCCAATTATTCAGGAAAATGCCTATAATAAGCCGATTTCAGCAACGATACCCAACACACATACATATACGAGGGGAAACCCAAAAATAACGAGAATTATTTTCTGGCGGGTGGTGGGACGCTAGTTCCGACTTCTCCCGCTAGGTGTCTTCATCAGACACTATCTTGGATGTTGTCCAAATGTCATTCTAGAGGAAACATCAGAGCGATCAATGTGACGCTTACAAAAATAATCACAATGACCGCTTATATGTTTCCCCAAAAATGACGCTTGAGCAACAGATCCAAAATGGAATCTAGTGAAGGCACCTAGTGGGAGAAGTCGGAATTAGCGCCCTACCAGTCGCCAGAAAATAATTGTCGTTATTTTTAGATCCCCCTCATATATTCACGCAACAATCATTCTTCCGTACACATTTCTGCACAAACACGCTTCTTTCACCTCGTCCAAATTTATTTATTCATTCGCCATTCTCTCGTTCTCTTATTCTTCACACACCATATCATTCCTTATGCAATCAGTCCAAACAACAACGCACCCCTACATATCTCATTCATTCAAGTAAAGTGCAGAAGCCGGACAGGCAAGTTTCGTATGTAACTGGAATTGCTGTTTGCAGAGTTCTAACATTTACAAAAGCTCTAATGCAAATGCAAGACTATCTGCAGAAAAAATAAAGCATATTATATAAAACTTACATTTAAATTCTAAGTAATGTCGGTACTTTATGTATGGCCAACGTGTACTAGTAAAATTAGAGTCCTTAATCCATGCGACAGCGTTCGGTTATCATTTGCTTTCTAAAATAAAAATTAATGTGTGAGAATAATGGACAGCATAAAATTGTATTTTGGGGTCTTGTGGCCGCGCGCCTGAGTGTCTGGTCGCGAATCTGGGGAACCGGGTTCGATCCCGACAGACGCCAAATATTTCGAATTTTAAATGGCACAAAATTGACCCCTGTGGTGCACTCTCCACGCCAGCAATGAGTGCCCGTGAGGTGACGCCTGGTAAACGCTCGCACGGTACAAATATGTCATCATCAGTACCGATATCTGCGTACAAAGCAGACTGGCACACCCAGCAATGGGTAATATGCCGTGATGATATATTTATTTATAAAATGTATTTTGTTAAAATGTTAAAAAGTCTTCAACATTGTATAAATTTTTAAAAATCATCAACAATAATTAAAAATTCTTATTTTCGCTTATTAATTACATACAATTAATAATAATAATAATAATAATAATATTTATTTTTGCCAGTTGATCAATATACATGAAATATGGCACGTCAAAGAAATGTAATAAATGAAATACTTACAAGTTTGTAAACAACCAATAAGAAGTACAATAAATATAATTACAAAATATTGCTCATACATCATTAAGAAATTCGTCAACACTATAATAACATTTTTCGATAAAAAAATATTTCAATTTAAGTTTAAATGATTTATTACAATTTATACTTTTTATTTCCTGTGGAAGTTTATTATACATTTTTATTCCAATTATTTTTGGATTGATGTAGCATAATTGTAATTTATGTTTTGGAACTATCAATTTAGTTTTATTTCTTGTATTATATGTATGTACATCTGCATGTTTCAATAGATGCTCTAAATTATCTCTTATGAATATTAATACGGAAAACATATAGAGGCAAGGCAGTGTTAGTATTTTTTGTTGCTTAAATGTGTCTCTGCAGGAGGCTAGATACCCCAGTTTAAACAAATTTCTTATTGCTAATTTTTGTAGCTTAAAAACTCTCAAGGCAGCAGAAGAATATCCCCAAAAAATGATGCCATAACTTAAAACTGATTTAAATTTAGCGAAATAAAATGTTTTAGCCGGTATAATACCTGATATATCAACAATTCTTTTTATAATATAACACATGGGTGCTAATTTTTTGCATTTGTTGTCAATTTCATTAATCCATGATAAATTTTCGTTTAAAATTAGACCTAAAACTTTCACAACTTCAAGTTGAGGTAATATTTCATTATTGCATCTAATTAGCATGCTACTATTTCTTTCACGGGTAGAAAAATTTACTACAGCAGATTTTGAGACATTCAAAACGAGTTTCAAAGAAGAAAACCATTGTGATACCTCAGTTACCAGACGCGATAGTGTGCCTGCTCGATCCTCATTTGTATCTGTAGAAGGAATTAAAATAGTAACATCGTCGGCATATGCTGCAAATTTATTTTGTTTTAAAACATTTTTTATATTATTTATGTATAAAATAAATAGAATGGGCCCAAGGATACTTCCTTGTGGTACCCCATTCTTTATAATTTTATACTCAGACTGCACATTATTGTAAGAAACAAGCTGCTTTCTGTTTTTGAGATAAGATGTTAGCCATTGCTCTGATTTACCACGAAAGCCATATAATGATAAAATATGAATTAATTGGTCATGCCTTACACAGTCAAAAGCTTTAGTTAAATCCAGGAATAGGCCAGTGATTGTGTTACCTGATTCTAAATTTTCATATATATTATTTATAATATCTACTAACGCAATAGTTGTATTACTATTTTTCCTAAAACCAAATTGTTCGTTAATTAAAATTTTATTTTTCTGAAGAAAAGATAAAATTCTAACTAAAAGAACTTTCTCATATATTTTATGGAAAGCCGAGACAATACTTATAGGCCTATAATTCATAACGTTACCTTTTTCGCCTTTCTTATAAAGAGCTATAACTTTTACATACTTAAGTGCATCTGGAAATATACCATCTTCCAGTGAACTGTTTAAACAATGCGTTAAAGGAGTAATATACACTTCTAGACATTGTTTCAAAAGTTTAACAGGGATTTCATCCAAACCTGCAGCAGATGAGCTATTTAACGACAAGATAATCGAACTTACTTCTTCCTCAGTTGTAGGAGTTAAGAAAATACTATTATAGTTACTTTCTATAGTAGGATAATTTATATCAGAATTATTAATCGCATTATCGGCAGTATCAGGGGCTATGTTTATAAAGTAATTATTAAATAAATTAGCTACATCAGATGGACAATTTGCAACCACACTATCACATCTAATCTCCTGAGAGTTATTATTTGCATAATTTTTCTTAGAAACATTTTCGTTAATAATATTCCATATACATTTTGTACTATTTATAGATTTTTCAATAAGCTGGGTATTATGATTTCTTTTTATATGTAATATAGATTTTTTATAATTATTTTTGCATTTATTATAATACTGTAACGATACAAGCCCATCCTTATATAAATGAAAAAGATCTTTGATATGATTAGACTGTCTTATTACATCCTTTGTTATCCAAGTGTTTTTTCTTGATTTGTATTGAGTTTTTTTAAAACAGACATTAAAATGATATAAAAAAGTATTTAAAAATATATCAAATTTGAAATTAGCACCCATTGCCTTATAAATATCCTCCCAATTTTCACGAGAAGAATAAAATATAAACATATCTACATTCGACTTACTGAATAAGCGATTTAAATTTATAGATTGATTAGTGAATGTTTTATTTACTGTATACGTAATATTTAAAGAGAAGTGATCTGCTATTTGAAACTTAACTACTTTGGCATTAAAATTCTCTTTTATATTCGTATAAATATTATCTATACACGATCCACCATTAGGTGTGACTCTTGTAACCTCATTTATAGTGGGATATAAGTTGTATGCAGCCATTAAGTCTAAAAACAATTTTGTGTCAGTATTATCAATATGAATGTTAATATTATAATCGCCAACTACAAATAAATTAAAATTTTTATAATAATCAAACAATGATGATAAGCAGGAATTGAATTGCTTTAGAAATTCATTTACTTTACCTTTAGAGCACCTATAAACAGTTAAAATAATATTACATACATTATCGTCTGTAGTGTACTTAACTCCACAGCATTCAAAAACAAATTCAATATTAAATTTTTGAATAAATTTAATTTCTTCACAAATTATGTCAATTTTTTTAAAAATTGCTACACCACCATGAATGTGTTGCTGACGATAAAAAGCTGTTGCAAGAGAAAAATTGTTTATATTATATACATTTTCTTCATATCTTTGAAGCCAATGTTCCGTGAGACATAGAAAATCACATTTATGTACACTGAAAAAGATTTCTAGTTCTTCAATTTTATTTCTTAATGATCGCACATTATGGTAAAAAATAGAGATTGATGATATATTCTCCTCATTTGCGGTTTGACATGTTTTCTCTCTTATTAAGTTGATTTGAGGATCTTCTTCGTTAAATGAAAAAAACGTTTTATGCAAACTCCGGAGGACCAAATTTCTGGATTCATAGCTGCTTCAAAATTTGTATCATATACAGCAACCTTAAATGATGAATACTCCTGGGGAAATTTAGAACTTAATTTTTCCACTTTAACTTCAGGAAACATATCTTTTAGATAATTTGACACATCTTCTTCTATTATTGCAGGATCTAATCTAGAAATATGAATATATGACCGTTTGGGAACTGATTTTAAAGCCACATTTTGAGATGAACAGGCTTCTTTTGTGCCAAACACAGTTTTATGTTTTTGTTTATGTTGCGTTTTTTGTTTTAAAGGCTCTGCATTATCCTCCTTTGACTCAATGTTACACTCCTTAGGTTCATTCTGGCGGATAGGATTGTTAAGGTTATGGTGATTTTTACCTTTCCGAGAAGATTTATTGTTTACGTCTCCATTTTGTTTATGTTTACTGTCATTAGAATTAACGATAGCTTGAATTGTAGTTTTTGCGTCTGCGCTTCTAATTGTTTGAGTGTTAGCTATTACCGGCAGTTCGCTGCTAATTATTTCTTCTTTTTTGTTTTTAATTACCTTATTTGTTGTATATGTAGATGGCGAACTCTGTTGTGATTTATGGCTATAAGAAGTTATAACTTTATTTAACACATCCAATTGTTCTTTTAATATTTGTATTGTATGTTTCTGATTTAAAATTAGGTCATCTTTTTGCTTTATAATTTGTTTAAGGTAAAATACATCACTGGAAGTCCTGTTCTCACTTATACTTGTGAATGATACGTCCGTGTCCTTGTCACTTTCAATGGCATTGTCAACAGTATTTGCACAACAATTTGTCGTATTGTCACTATAGACGGGCAATTTCATAGCACTTACACAACTTGTGTGAGACATAATGTTACACTTGATGCACTTTAAGCCACTATTTGCTGTTTTATGGCATCTCTTACACACTTTTTTTTCAATTTGTTTATCTTTTCCGTTCAATACAATATCATTAGCCGCCATGTTGAGTTATATGCAACGGATATCTGGCCAAATTCGCAGAATATCCCTTCGAGCCAGATAATTTGAATTTCTTTAATTACCTTTTAATAAAAGTAAACATTTCAATTATTTTATTTCAATAAACTTTATTATAGGACATGAAATAAAATAATTAAAAAAGTAGTATAACATCCAGAGTAAAAACACTAATAAAAATAGATTTGTATTGTAAAAATGCTACAGTGTTAATAATGTATTTATGAAAGTTAAATATACTGCCAAAAAAAGTGTTAAAGTTTAACGATAGTCCGTTATCCGGCTTTTTAAAAAAAACACTGTCTGTTGCATAACTACAGTTAATACTTTGTAATATACTGTAGATTATTGTGTACAGTTGTAGAGGAGGGACTGTATCCAGTTTTTAAAAGAAAATGCCTATAAAACGCCTATTTTAACGACAGTACTCAATACTGTTCCATACATACATCTTTCATGCAGCAATCACACTTCATCACACATTTCTCCATAAACACACTTCTGCCGCCCGCTTCGTTTATAATTTATTTATTCATTCGCGGTTCTCTCGCTCCCACTTATTCTTCATACACCATATCATTCTTCATACGATCCTTCAGAGCATACCCACATAAATCTGGCAAACATCTCATTCATACTGCAACAATTATCCTTCGCAATTTCTTCCAAACTCACTTCATTTCTCATTCTCTCGGGTTCACTTATTCTTCATACACCCATTCATTCCGCATGCGAACTTATTCATACTGTGATCACTTTCCTTTTATGCTTCATCTATTCCCACATGCTACCCAATCAAAAAACAGCATTAAAGTAAACTGTGGATATCGGCAGGCAATTTCTGTATTAAACTGGAATTACTGTTTGCAGAGTTGCAACACTTACAAAAGCTCTAATGCAAATGATAATATTGCTGCACAAAAAATGAAACATATATTTAAAACTTACATTTTATTCCTGTTGATTTTACGTTAAGTAACGTAGACAAGTACTTTCTTCATAACTAATTTGTTCTAGTAGAATAGAATAGGTGTCCTTCATCTGAGCGATAATCTTTGAGTTTCTATGGTTTCTGAAATACAAAGTAAATTAATGATGAAAATAGTTATTAATTTAAAAATATATTTTGTTCAAGATGCATTCGCACGAATGGCGAGTCGAATCGCAAGGCGAGTGGTGTGGAAAATATGTAGTCGGATTGAGCAGTCTTATTTAAATTGAAAGTTAATGGTGTTAGTACATAATAATTTTTGCATACGTACTTAAATTATCATCACATTACAAAATAATATAATTAATCTAGATTTATTATCTCATTTATTTCCAGATGACATTCGAAGGAAGTTATCTTAGATTTATTTCTAAATAAATATTTACTTATTTGGACGAAACAAATTCATCTCGAAGTTTTAAAGAAGGGGAAGAATTGTTAAATCGCGGGTTATTTTTATGTGGCCACTATAAGCTACTCTGCATGTAACGAGGGTGCCAATAGAGGGCACTAAAATCGTCTCTGTATAATAGGGGATTTCCACAGTGACGCCACAATTCACTAAACTAGCGCCACTTCTGGTGAACTATGCAGACAAAAATGCATTATTTAATCTTTAAATACAGTATTTGTGAGATTTGTGTTCAAAATGTATTTTTCAAAGCCATAAATTGTACATACCAGGTGCCAAATGTAGAAAATGTAGAAATAATATTGTCAAAGATATAAAAAGGAGCTTGAATGCAGAAGATTAAATATTACTGGCAAAAAATGTTCTTATATCAAGGTTAGTGTGTCTTGCAAAATATAGAAATACTAGTTCTTTATTACTATAACAAGTATTTATTTAGAAATATTTACTTACAGGTATAAAAACACGGAAATACTAAGGAGCAATATTGCTACATTAAAAATAGAATAGAATTAGCTTCCAACAATATAGGAATAATAAAGTACAAAACCGTTTCTAACAAACAGTATAGTCGTAAAAATAATGCAGTATGGTACGATGGAATTTGTGCTAACTTAAAAAGACAAACAAGAAAACTATTGCGGCAATGCAAGGCGAATCATTTCGACAGCGAGTATATTAAGGTTTACGTAGATTCAAAAAAAGAATATAAACAGTATATCAAACAACAAAAAATCAACCCAAAAAATATAATCAAAACCAAATTAGAATCCGTAACGGACCAAAAACAGTTTTGGAAAACAGTTAAAAGCTTAAACCCAACAAATTCCACAGCAAATAAAATAAGCATAGAACAGTGGTCACAATACTTCCAGGACTGGTATGCGAACAGTATCCCTAATATTTCCAGTTTTTTAGATGCGCGCCATCCATACATGGACTCCGAAATCACAAGATGGGAACTTAACTATGTACTAAAACACTTAAAATCATTAGAGTCCAGGAATAGATGGAATCGCGAACGAACAGCTAAAAAGTCTACCAGAAAACTGTAAAACCTGCTTACTAGATTTATTAAACAAATATTTAACAAATGAAGATATCCCAAAACAACTGAAAGCTGTGAAACTTACCCTAATACACAAGAAAGGGGATAAAAATTTGATGGAAAACTACAGAGGAATCGCGGTGTTAAATACAATTACAAAAATATTTACCTCTATCCTAAACTTGAGAATGGAAAAGTGGGCTGAAAGCCACAACATTTTACCTGAAGCGCAGTCTGGCTTCAGGAAGAATAGGTCGTGCATAGACAATCTATTTGTTTTAGACTCTATTGTAAAAACATCATTCTTGAAGAAAAAATCAAACGTATATGCCATATTCGTCGATTTTAGAAAAGCGTTTGACACCGTTCCCCACGATATGCTCTGGCATAAAATTTTTCATCTAGGTATAAGCGGGAAAATAGTACGAGTTATGCAGAATATTTACAAAGAGGCTAGCTTACAAATCAACATTAATAACGAACTATCAAAAGAAATAAACATAACTAAAGGAGTAATGCAAGGTGAGTGCACGAGCCCATTGCTTTTCGCACTTTACATAACAGACCTTGAGACATTCTACAAATCAAGAAATTTAGAAGGATTTTATATGAATCATAAAACCGATATACTCACCCTGCAGTACGCTGATGACATAGTTATACTTGCAAATTCACCTGTAGACATTCAACACAAGTTATCAGCCCTAGGAGATTTCTGTAATCAACTTCATCTAGAAATTAACTCGGAGAAAACCCAAATTATACATTTTCATCGTGGAAGACCTTTGAAAAATAATATGAAATTCTTCTGTCAAGAAAAAGAAATTAAATATACAAAATCATATACCTATCTGGGAATAGTATTTCAGGCATCAGGCGTATACAATGAAAACACAAACAATAACATGATAAAAGCGAATAAAATGACAGGAAACATCAAAAATATCATGATAAAATCAGGAACTAATTCTTGGCATACATATACAAAACTATATAAGTCCCTCCTGATCCCTGCACTGCTGTACGGTGCCGAAATTTGGGGCTTCTACAAATACAAGGATATTGAAAAAGGACAGGTGCAGTTCTTCAAAAGCATGTTACGATGGCCAAAATCAACACCGAATTATATTGTTAGAATTGAAGCTGGTCAACTAAAGTTAGAACTCCTCATTCTTCAAAGAATATTGAAATGGTGGCAAAAAATACTCATGATGCCAGAGGATCGATACCCGAAGGTTTGCTATGAGAGACTAGTCCAACTTAAATCAAATGAAGCAATCAGTAAAGAAACTCAGAACAAACTTAATTGGACAACTAATCTGAATTCAACTCTCACAAAAGCTTTCCACAAGTGGGTGTGGACCAAACAAAGCTGTACTGTCGTTAAAGATGAATTTGATAACATCCTGTCAGCCTACAATGACGTTCTTTATAAAAGAGATATTCAATCTATAAAAGATTCATCATACAACCCTAACTTTAAATATTTTAGCATTCATCAAAATTATTTTACCCTGCCTGTCCCATACAATATACTTACCCTCCTCAGCCGTCTCCGTACGTCAAATCCTGAATTATCATTCTTTAATATAGAGGGAGCATATCACACATTTAATGGCGCGGAAATCTGCGACATCTGCAATACATTTAAACCAAACAACCTATACCACCTCCTATTCGAGTGTCCTATTTATAATCCTCTCAGAAGAACCATTATCCTAAAGCATACCACCCAGGGCGGCCAGGATGTCTTAGAAGCTTCCCAGAACATAAGGACCCTCCTAGGAGAAGTTTCCGTGCAGAAGATGTACGACACATATAAATATATTAATGCAGCACTAAGACTGCGTGCATTTATAATAAATATGTAAAAATCAAATATAAATATTGTAATCATATATAAATGTAAATAGTTTTAGTAATATTTTAATACCAATGAAATGAAAGCACTTGCCAACTCTTTTGTACAGAGATGTATTTTCTTTTTTCTCTAAACAAAATATATTATTATTATTATTATTATTATTATTATTATTATTATTATTATTATTATTATTATTATTATTATTATTATTATTATTATTATTATTATTATTATTATTATTATTATTATTATTATTATTATTATTATTATTATTATTATTATTATTATTATTATTATTATTATTATTATTATTATTATTATTATTATTATTATTATTATTATTATTATTATTATTATTATTATTATTATTATTATTATTATTATTATTATTATTATTATTATTATTATTATTATTATTATTATTATTATTATTATTATTATTATTATTATTATTATTATTATTATTATTATTATTATTATTATTATTATTATTATTATTATTATTATTATTATTATTATTATTATTATTATTATTATTATTATTATTATTATTATTATTATTATTATTATTATTATTATTATTATTATTATTATTATTATTATTATTATTATTATTATTATTATTATTATTATTATTATTATTATTATTATTATTATTATTATTATTATTATTATTATTATTATTATTATTATTATTATTATTATTATTATTATTATTATTATTATTATTATTATTATTATTATTATTATTATTATTATTATTATTATTATTATTATTATTATTATTATTATTATTATTATTATTATTATTATTATTATTATTATTATTATTATTATTATTATTATTATTATTATTATTATTATTATTATTATTATTATTATTATTATTATTATTATTATTATTATTATTATTATTATTATTATTATTATTATTATTATTATTATTATTATTATTATTATTATTATTATTATTATTATTATTATTATTATTATTATTATTATTATTATTATTATTATTATTATTATTATTATTATTATTATTATTATTATTATTATTATTATTATTATTATTATTATTATTATTATTATTATTATTATTATTATTATTATTATTATTATTATTATTATTATTATTATTATTATTATTATTATTATTATTATTATTATTATTATTATTATTATTATTATTATTATTATTATTATTATTATTATTATTATTATTATTATTATTATTATTATTATTATTATTATTATTATTATTATTATTATTATTATTATTATTATTATTATTATTATTATTATTATTATTATTATTATTATTATTATTATTATTATTATTATTATTATTATTATTATTATTATTATTATTATTATTATTATTATTATTATTATTATTATTATTATTATTATTATTATTATTATTATTATTATTATTATTATTATTATTATTATTATTATTATTATTATTATTATTATTATTATTATTATTATTATTATTATTATTATTATTATTATTATTATTATTATTATTATTATTATTATTATTATTATTATTATTATTATTATTATTATTATTATTATTATTATTATTATTATTATTATTATTATTATTATTATTATTATTATTATTATTATTATTATTATTATTATTATTATTATTATTATTATTATTATTATTATTATTATTATTATTATTATTATTATTATTATTATTATTATTATTATTATTATTATTATTATTATTATTATTATTATTATTATTATTATTATTATTATTATTATTATTATTATTATTATTATTATTATTATTATTATTATTATTATTATTATTATTATTATTATTATTATTATTATTATTATTATTATTATTATTATTATTATTATTATTATTATTATTATTATTATTATTATTATTATTATTATTATTATTATTATTATTATTATTATTATTATTATTATTATTATTATTATTATTATTATTATTATTATTATTATTATTATTATTATTATTATTATTATTATTATTATTATTATTATTATTATTATTATTATTATTATTATTATTATTATTATTATTATTATTATTATTATTATTATTATTATTATTATTATTATTATTATTATTATTATTATTATTATTATTATTATTATTATTATTATTATTATTATTATTATTATTATTATTATTATTATTATTATTATTATTATTATTATTATTATTATTATTATTATTATTATTATTATTATTATTATTATTATTATTATTATTATTATTATTATTATTATTATTATTATTATTATTATTATTATTATTATTATTATTATTATTATTATTATTATTATTATTATTATTATTATTATTATTATTATTATTATTATTATTATTATTATTATTATTATTATTATTATTATTATTATTATTATTATTATTATTATTATTATTATTATTATTATTATTATTATTATTATTATTATTATTATTATTATTATTATTATTATTATTATTATTATTATTATTATTATTATTATTATTATTATTATTATTATTATTATTATTATTATTATTATTATTATTATTATTATTATTATTATTATTATTATTATTATTATTATTATTATTATTATTATTATTATTATTATTATTATTATTATTATTATTATTATTATTATTATTATTATTATTATTATTATTATTATTATTATTATTATTATTATTATTATTATTATTATTATTATTATTATTATTATTATTATTATTATTATTATTATTATTATTATTATTATTATTATTATTATTATTATTATTATTATTATTATTATTATTATTATTATTATTATTATTATTATTATTATTATTATTATTATTATTATTATTATTATTATTATTATTATTATTATTATTATTATTATTATTATTATTATTATTATTATTATTATTATTATTATAGGTGTAATATAAAAACCGGGCCATAGGCGTTTGTTTAATATGGAAAAACAGTTTTACGTTGCCCAAAAGTGGCCTATTAATTTTAAACAATAATGCTTCTAATAAATGCTTTGGAGAATTAAATTCTGCATCTAATTTATTAATCATACTTTATTTTGCATGTTCCTTAATCGAGCAAATTGAATTTAAATTTTTATAAAAGTAACTTTTTTATAATGTTAGCCAGGGTTTTGAATTAAAATGTAAAGACATTTTATCTGTCGGAACCTAACCTACGTTAATTTTTGATAAAAAATGCAAGTATTTGACATATCTATAAAGCGCTCAATATTGTATACAACATACATGCATTACCCGCGTTAAGCGAGGTATGACTATACGAAAACTATTTAAATATTATTATATATTGTAAAAGATGGGCTGTATCCAGTTATTCTAGAAAATGCCTACGATATGTCGATTTCAAGAACGATACCCTATACTGATCTATACATACATACATTCGTACAACAAACATCCTTCGCCACATATTCCAAACATACTTCTAACACCTCGTCCACATTTGTTATTCATCCGCCATTCTCTCACCTTCCATTCAACTTCACGCATGTAATGCAAACAGTCCTTAGCACCATTCAGATTTTTTTTTATCTATTGTGTGCGATGAACTTTCCGCGGTAAATGTTCTTAGACCCGTTGTGCAAGTAGACAACAATACAGAAAAAATAACTGTCTTCTATAGTTTTGCCATCCTACCGAGAGCTGAAAAACTAAAATTTATAAACCAGAAGGCGGAACTAACACATTCGAGTTCAAATATTTCGGTAACCAAATATACGGAAACTGCAACTACTGTTCGGTATTTATATTATAATTAAATTTATATAAAACCTGTCATATCTCCGAAATAGTTTATTTTTCGATACATATTAGTTCGTATTTATAAAAAGAAGTATTTACTTTGAAGTGAAAGGTACGAGTAAAAGGTATCACTAAGAAGTATAAGGTAAACGGTTTTGTTTTAATTCGTATTCATAATCTTTACCTTTTCCTTACAAAGATATACTATAGAATAATGAAGTAAAGCTATTAAAGATTCGCGATGTTACATGTAACAAGTTCAAACTTAACGCGTGTGTGATCAGCGAGAGATATACAGTATATTATTATAGAATAGAGGTGTTGTTGTATCCCGCTGATTGATATTTCGCTGTGCTAGAACAATACTAAGACAACTTAAAAAAAATAATTTGTTCTATTTTAAGCGTCAAGCTAACTTTGTGTTGCACTTAAATTATGTTTATTTATTATAAATTGTTCTACTTATCTTAAATGTCTTCCTTTTGCACTAACTGCCATATACGAGTAAGTTTGTTTAAAATGACCCAATTTTAGCAAAATATATTTATTTGGGAAAAATATTTAGAAGTTTACATGATTGCACATAAATAAAACAGAATTACATCTTATAAAATGAAAACAATATCACTTATTTAAGAAAAAATATATAAAAAATTATACTAACTTTTATTTTTAAAATGAAATTATAACAATCACATTGCTACTATAAGGAATATAGCCTTTTTTGGCTGCTGGATGATGAATTATTTTTAATTTAAATTTTCATGTACCTGGTTTATATTCAGAGATTTTAAATTTTCGAAAAATTGGTGATACTGTTCCGGTATGTGTGGCAAAAGGCTTAGCAAATATGACTTATTTCGGTAGCTAATTCTTGGCCCTTCTTTATAAGCTAATGGTAAGTTCGCTTGTAAGGAAGTTTTATAGCTGATTTTGTTTTCTTTATACAGAGCGTTTCTATACTTATGGATCAAACTTTAAGGGATGATAACACAGCTAAAAGTAAGTCAAAAAGTCTTAAAAGGCAAAGTCCAATAGATTGTCATATTTTTAGAAATTTTTGGAAAACTAAAAACATCTACTAGAAGACCTATTAAAGATAAACAGAAACCCTCAATTGACCAAAGTAGTAACTTTTATGGTATTTAAGATATTAATAAAAAAAATCGAGAAATCTGTACATTAGATGATCTATATTTCGGAAACAGTTGAGACTTGGACTTTACGGAATAAGACTTTTCACTTACTTTTAATTATCATCCTTTCATGTTTGATCCATAAATCTCTTAAAAACTACATGAAGAGAGACATGTTAAAATTTACTGTATAATATATAAAGACATTTTAAGTTGTCTCAGTATTTTACTAGCCATTTAGTTCTATTTACAGAATGATGTATCTATGCAACACTATGACTATTAATGTTGTCCCTTTTTTGCACAATAACTGTGATTTTTTACAAAATGTAAGACTAGATAAAGTACCTATGACAGTGGCTTAGTATTGTTCTAGTACGCTTTGTGCAGTGTATGATGTTTGGTTAGTTAAAAATTAAGATAAAATTTAAAATGTCTGACACAGAAAGAGAACAGGAGGGTAGTGAAGATGTCACTTCTCATGAGATGACATTCATCGCTGAAAAAGTCCACGCACATCCAGGTATTCTTGAAAAATCTCAAATTCCATCAATGAAAAATAAGACAACTCAAATTATTTCTATATTATTAAAGATACAACAAAATACTATAAGACAATCTTATAGAACTCCAAGGGGGACATCCGAATAGAGAAGAAAATATGTTTTAAACCAGTGGTTCTCAAGTTACAACACAAAGTTATTTTTTTTAAATGGGAAGGTTTTTATTTATTACGCCCATTCGATAGAGTATTTTTTTCTGAATTCAACCATGTAATCATTTTATATCCTAACTTTACAAAATTTTTGATAAAAATCCAATTGAAATTTAAATTTCATTTTCATACTTATTTTTTAGTAGGCTAAACATGAAAAACAATTGAGCTTAAATTGAAACGAAACTGGTATTTGTTATTAACTTTATAAATCGTGTTTTATTTGATTTCCATTTTAAATAATAAAAATTGACTGATAGCAGTTTTTGTGCTCGATATTCCAATGTTTTACATGTATATTTCTAATATACAAAGACAATTAAAACATTATATTGTAAAGGAAAGACTGTACCCACTTATGCAAGAAAATGTCTATGATACGCCGATATCAACGACGATACTCAATGCTGTTTCATACGTTCATGCAACAATCATCCTTCACCACACATTTCTTCAGAAACACACCTCTTCTGTCACCTCGTTCACATTTATTTATTCATTTGTGGTTCTCTCGCTTCCACTTATTCTTCATACATCAAATCATTGCTCATGCGATCCTCCAAAGCATACCCACATAAATCTGACAATATCTCATTCATCCTGCACCAATCATCCTTCGCCATTCCTTCCAAACTCACTTCATTCGTCTTTCTCTCCCTTTCAAATATTTTTCATACACCAATTCATTCCTGATGCTATCTTATTCATACTGCAGCGACTTCCCTTTTATGCTTCATCCGCTCCCAATACATGCTACTCAATCAAAATAAAAACTGTATTGAAGTAAAGTGTTAAAATCGTCAGGCAATTTCTGTATTAAACTGGAATTACTGTTTGCAGAGTTGGAACATTTACAAAAGCTTTAATGCAAATGTGTGACATCTGCAGAAAGACAAAATTTTAGACCTTAAGAATAATATTTTCAAAATACAAGTTAAAATCTTCTAAAATGGTTTAAAAACAGAATCCTACCTTACACAATGACTCGTACAGCTCTGTAGCTTCTCATCAGTGATAGTTTTGTATTTCCCTGTAAAATAAAATAAACTTAAAAAAAGAAGTACAGTAATAGAAAATAAAAAAACATCTGTAACTAGCGCTTACAGCCCTCAATCTAATAATAATATGCATGAATTAATTTGTTTATTACAATCGATTTCGATATTAATCTAAAAGATGATTAGAAAAGAAGGAAAACTAAAAATCACAGACATAGAAATTATAAAAGAAAAATTGCCATCATTGCACTTACGTCACTTTTTTCCTTCATATAATTTAAGACTGTATTTACAAATTCATTGCATTATGCCGGCTAATCTTAAACAATGACGAATTAGTAAAAACATTCTATTATACAGGATGGTGCCATTGGGATTTAACAAAGGATTTTTGTTTTATGCAATTTCCTGCTCTCTTGTTCATTTTACGGCAAAAACTGTAGAGTGCAAATTTACAAAGTTCTATAAATAACTGTTCTTGCATTTTTTAATGGTCTTAGTTTTGTAATTTTATACAGAAATTTCAAAAGTTCCGTTAATTAGTAGTAATAGCCATGACTTATGATATTGTGGAAAACAATATTATTTAATTCATATTCTGTCAAAAGTTATTTTTGTAAAAGTAGGTAAATTAAATAATGAGTGTAGGTAAATTAAATAATTCGAATAAGGAACGTGCCATTATTATAAAGAATTATTGTGGTGATAATAGTTATCGAAGAATAAGGGAATTATTTTCCATGTCAGATTGATGCTTGACGTTAAATAATAATTTCTGAAAATCAGAAATAGAAAACGAATGTGATTATTGCTACGAATTATCAGAAATTTTGAAATTTCTTTTTAATATTGAAAAGAATCAGAAACATAACAAAAAATGTAAAGACAGTTTTATATGCACCTTTTAATTCTGAACATCTTTGTACTCTACAGGTTTTAGCGTAAAATGAATTGCATAAAACAAAAATCCCATGTTAAATCCCTATCTCCACTTCCAATCACCACCATCCTGTATATAGAATGTCCCAAAACGTATCGACAATATTTTCAAGGATGAATTTCAGAATAGTCGAAAAGTCTATACAAACATATGTCTTAAATGTAACCTTTAACGAGTTATTGTTTATTTCATAATTTATGTGGCAAAAATTTCATTTCAACGAATTTCTGAAATACTGATCCAGTTGCCATGGTCGCGACTTTTGTTTGGTATCATTTGAAATCTTTCTTAACAAATCATTGCTAGACTCCGTTGGATTTTTATCTTTGGGGTCACATGAAACAGATTGTTTATGCAACTAAAATGTACACGGTAGAAGAACTACACCAAAGAATACAACAGGTTGTCGATATTATTAGAAATAATTCAGCAACCATATTAAGAGCCTGCTGTCACTTTCGCGGTGTGGTAAGCTTGCCCGCGACGTGCTAGACGAAGAAGGCTGTGGGTTGGGCCGCAAATACCCCACTTCTACAGAGTATATACCCCTATTTACGAAATATTGAAGGGAGACAGGAGACAGGCTACAGGCTAGCACTTTTACTGTCCAAGCCTTATGACTCCGCAACAATGGTTTAAAAATCAGAACTACCATGCCGGCTATACATTTCAGAGGTTAAAAGAGAGAAATCATAGCCGTTTTTCTCTAAAACAGAATAACCATAATGTTTTTTTTAAATTAAAATTAAATTAAAATTTAAATAAAAAGCTGCCTATAGCTTATAGCAGGAAATGTTTTTTGATCATTATACCAAGCAGTACACCACAACAAGATTGAATCTGATTTTTACCTCTCGCTAAGAGAGGTATTGTATTCATGCTAAAAATCGCATATCCAGATTTTAGTGAATAAGCATATTATTTATCAAAAATTTATGTAAATACTTATATTAAAGAACGTTAAATTCTTTATTAGATAAATATAAATTTATTATTATGTCTTCTATAGATTTAGAGATAAAGAAATGCATATAAAATAATTTGATGTAAAAAATCTCAGCTCAAACTACTACAAGGCAAGAAATTCAAATGTTTGTAATTGACACATAAATGTCACTGTCAAAAATATTTGTACATTATTATGAAGATTATGAAAATAAAAAAAAAGTATGTATTGTACATAATTTATATTAAAATATCCCATAGATTTTGCAAATATATGTGAGAATTATTTTGTAGTGAGATATGAATATATGTATTTGTATTTAAAAATATTTTTCGTTTTATGCGTACAACCAGGTAAAATATCCGGCGAGAGGTTATGTGCTGGCCACATCAGATTTTTTTGACTACAATTACCATTTTATAATAAAGATTAAATGCGTCAAGTATATTATTCTCAGAATTTATAGTACCTATGTGTACATATTGATTGAAGGTGACATATATCATTGTAACTCTACCACTAACTCAATGAAAATTCACTCTCTTTCTCATAGTAGCTAAGAATACCGTTCTGGCGATAATATTCTCGGTGACGTGGGAGTTTTCCAGTGCATTGATTGCTTCTTGGTTTCCGGATGGTACTGGAAAATTTATGTTTTATCTAATTATCTTTTTCGGCAAGTCAGGCTCTGTAGAGGCAACCTCACTGCAAATCTGTTTCCGGACATATTTCTGTCCCTGGCTGAGGTTTTCTGGTACCATTTTGGCACAAACTTCGTCCATGCCTAATTGGTCATGCAATATCTATCGTACTTGTACACCGGGACAATGCTCCTGTCCACAATGCTGTAAAGCAGTTTCTGGCTGAGGAGAAAATTATTGCATAGGAATATTCACCTTACTTGCCGGATTTGGCACCATGTAACATCTATCTGTTTTCAACGTTCTCTTGTCCCTCGACAAATAGTTTGTGCATACACTCGAGTAAGTGTCATTATATTAATATCTGTCCGTACACATCCGCCAACAGTTTCAAACGCGCACTCGGTGTTTTTTTTCAATTTTACAAATAATTTCAGATTAATGCGTTGTTCATTTTTAAAATTAGACATGATTTCGGAAAACGATGGAATACTTGTACTTGTATCTTTAATTATTACTGATAACTGACTGACTACTACAAGGGAAGCAGGCTTATTCTCATCTGGATCATGTCGATAAATTGACCTATTTTAATAACATATTACTAATTTATTTTACACTTTTTCACAAAAAGGCTATGTAGCGCATTTAAGTGAACCTTCGTTATTCATTATGCCAAATATCAACATTTTATTATTAATAATAATGTCACAGTATTAGTCTGAAAAATAGTTATTTATGATATAAGTGTTAAAAGTGACATTTTATTTTGTGAGAAGGAAGTTTGGAACACCACGCGAAGCGGAGTGATCCAAACCTTCGAACAAAATAAAATCACTTTTAACACGTATATCATATACTATTTTTTCTACAAACACATTTATTTCATTTAAATTTGTATTTGTAAAAAAAAAATGACATATAGAATTAAAATATCGCATTTTTAATTAAAGGATGCCCTGTTAAAAATTCAATTTTTAATAGTGTTTGTAGAAAAAATTAATTTCGAGCAGCAGCCTCTTTACAGTTCAAATAAAATCAAGTTACCTTAGCCTCAGAAAATAGAACATAAAGAAATAAGAACAAAATCTGTTTATGAGTACTGTTTTTTTATCTTATTGGCAAATTTCTCTATTCATTAACAAAAAAAAGTGGAAAAGTTTTGTGCTGGTGAAAATGCAGATTTGGTGTTTCGATATGAATATTTGTAACGGTAATGGTATAGTTGTGCGTCCAAGAATGAATTTATATGAATTTAATCAGTAACTAGTTTTTACCTATTTTTTATTTTATTAGATACTGATTTTTTTAAAATTTAAATAACTGAAAAACTACTGCTTTTATCAAGTTGTAACAAGAGTAACTTTTTTGTGTATTTTTGCAATGTTTGTAATATTTTATTAGTAAAAATGAAAAAATACCAATGTAAAACTTGAGATACAGAAACAGAAGAATGTATAAACATGCACCTAAATAAGTAGTACCCCAGTTTCAAAATTTTAGTGCGAGTAGTACCAAAATTATTAACAAAAAAGTGTCTGTTGAGGTGCACCTTCAAAGGGCTGTAACTCGATAACGCAACGTTTCCGTACATGTGTTTTAACATTTTCGCTTTCTTCTGACCTGTAGTATCACCCATTAAAAAATAAGAAAACCGTAAACACTTGTATATTTTGGAAAATATTTCAAATTGAAATAAATGCAGAATCTAAAATGTTTGCTACTTTCTGTGATGGAAGCATGGAAAGAAGTAAGAGGGGATGCTAAACCAATCACAAAATAGACGATATAAGTGGGACGTGCCCGTCCGCGAATTGTATGCGAGAGACATCTAGTAAGCAAGCTACACACTAAAATTTAATTAATTTTAAATTGTAATAACATTATAATGCATTAATAATTTATCATTTTCTAAATTGAAATCTTTTTTAAACAACATATATGTATTAATAACTTATTAAGTCAAATTTCAAAATTTCGTCATCCAAACCATAGAAAAATACACTTTAAAATTAAGAATTTTAAACTTAATTTATTTTGTTATAATTAACAATAATACAAATTTGGCTCTCTAGCGAACTTTTTACAGGTTTGCTTACATAGTGTGCAAAAGTAGAACGAAATCAGTACAATAATACAGTCTCCACACTATTACAAAATTAGTAAATATCGTCAAATTGACCTATTTAATACCAAATTACTCATTTATTTTAAATTATTTTTTAAAAAAGCCTCTTTAGCGAACTAAAGTCAACCTTCATTATTCCTCATGTCAAATTTCAATAATTTATTATTTATAATAAAGTCACAGGACTATGGAGAAAAAGACACATTTCGAGCAGCAGCCTCTTAAGAACGCAGCGATCTCTTCTACGACATGCGGTTTTGTGTATCAAAAACAATGGAGATAATTTTGAACATTTAGAGTATATAATATAATAAAAATGTATTAAAAAAAGATTTGTTTCATAAAATTCAGCGAACTAAAATTTTGGGCACATAAATTATGAAATAAACAATAACTCGTCAACGGTTTCGTTTATATGGACTTTTCAACTCTAAATAAGTTCTAGAATTCATCTTTGAAATATTACCGATACGTTTTGCAACACCTGTATATATTTCCTTTTCAAACGAAATTACATCCGAGATTATTTATTTACATGTTTGTATTCAAAGCGATTCTGATTAATTTATCATTATATTATTAATAATTTTTTGATAATAATAAAGAAAGAGACTTACATTAATATTGTTCTTCAAATCATTCATTGGTACTGCAATATTAATATCTATCTAGATGAAGAATATTTTGTGGATAGAAATTTGAAATATAACTTTTGATCACCACTACCTGTATTTTATACACAAATATGATTCAATAACTAATACACGTTTTCCAGTAAAGTGATTTTTTCTCTGCAGTTCGTTGACATATTTTTAATATTAACAAATAAAAAAGTCGAATTAAAGTGCAGAAATTTTTAAGAACAAACAAGAATAACAATATCAATTTAATAAAAAAAAAACACCTACTTATTTTTTCTGCAAATATTTCAAGATTGTCATTAAAATATCATTCGCATCAGTATTTCATAGTATTTCCTACAGATTTTGCATTGTGTCTTTCAGACTAATTTGAAACAATGGCGAATTAATAACAATATTCTATCGTATATTTCCTTTTCATTATTTACTAAACATTTTATATATTCATTCCGACTAGTCTGAAACAACACCGAATTAGTAACAGTTTTCTCTAATATATTTCCTTTGCATCAGATATATACATCAGATTTTGTTTATTTACATGCTTATATTCAATGGTGAATCTTTTTCATTCATCGTTATAAATAATTATTTGACAATATTAAAGAAAGGTACTTACTTTTTTTTTTCTTCAAATCATTCATTGTTACTGCAATATCCATTCTTATGCAGATGTTAAATCTTATAAGGATAGAAATTTATATAAATAACTATTAGTCTCCACTATATCTGGAATAAAGAACATTGTGTGGTAAACTAATATAGTAGTTAGGAATGTAATTCTGTAATCTAGCTACCCTAGAAATTGTCATGGGGCAATATTTATTTGAAACATATATTTCTAGTATACGAAAACAATTAATACATTGTAAGATAAAGTGAAGAAAGGAGTGTATCCAATTATTCAGGAAAATGCCTATAATAAGCCGATTTCAGCAACGATACCCAACACACATACATATACGAAAGAAAGTCCAAAAATAACGAGAATTATTTTCTGGCGGGTGGTGGGACGCTAGTTCCGACTTCTCCCGCTAGGTGCCTTCATCAGACACTATCTTGGATGTTGCCCAAATGTCATTCTTGAGAAAACATCAAAACGATCAATGTGACAAAAAAAATCACAATGACCGCTTAGATGTTTCCCCAAGAATGACGCTTGGGCAACAGATCCAAAATGGAGTCTAATGAAGGCACCTAGTGGGCGAAGTCAGAACTAGCGCCCTACCAGTCGCCAGAAAATAATTGTCGTTATTTTTGGATCCCCCTCATATATTCACGCAACAATCATTCTTCCGTACACATTTCTGCACGAACACACAACACTCTTTTTTCACCTCGTCCAAATTTATTTATTCATTCGCCATTCTCTCATTCTCACTTATTCTTCACACACCATATCATTCCTTATGCAATCAGTCCAAAAAACAACACGCCCCTACACATCTCATTCATTCAAGTAAAGTGCTGAAGCCAGACAGGCAAGTTCCGTATGTAACTGGAATTACTGTTTGCAGAGTGCAAACATTTTCAAAAGCTCTAATGCAAATGCAAGACTATCTGCAGAAATAATAAAGCGTAGTATATAAAACTTACATTTAAATTCTAAGTAACGTCGGTAGTTAATTCACGGCCAATGTGTACTAGTAAAATTAGAGTTCTTAATCCATGCGATAGCCTTCGGTTATCATTTGCTTTCTGAAATAAAAATTAATGTGTGATAATAATTGACAGTATAAAATTGTACAATTAATTAGGAATGCAACGGATATCTGGCTAACTTCACAGAATATCCCTACGAGCCAGAGAATTTGGATTTCATTAATTACCTTTTAATAAAAGTAAACATTTCAATTATTTTATTTCAATAAACTTTATTATAGGACATGAAATGAAATACTTAATAAAGTAGTATGACATCCAGAGGAAAAACATTAATAAAAAAAGATTTGTATTATAAAAATGCTACAATGTTAATAATGCATTGTTAAATATACTGCCAAAAAAGGTGTAAAAACTTAACGATAATCCGTTATTCGGTTTTTTTTAAAACCACTGTCTGTTGCATAACTACAGTTAATACTTTGTAATATACTGTAGACTACACTGTACAGGGTATCTCATTTTCGATGTTTTTTTTAAGGTATCTCGGGTAATATTAACGATAGATCAAAACCGTTTGACATTGCAGGGTCAACTTTTTGAGAAAAGTTTAATAGTTACCACAGGAATTTTCGATCTGCTTTTGTTTCTGAGCTACAGGCAAAAACTCGTTTTTCGTTCATTTTGAAAATGTATCATATCTTGTTTATTATGAGAGTTAGAGAAAAATTGTTTTTACAAAAATTTTACCGTTTTTTAAATAGAATAAAATGGCGTAATTAGATTTTTTGAAAACTTAATAATTCTCGAGATATAACACAAACTTATGATTTTTTAAATGGGAACCTATGTTGAAAATAATCTCTTCTTTTTGCTTATTTTATAAGCTTTTCAATAATATATAACAAGTCTACATTCTTTTGTTTTAAACATTAATAAAAGACGAATTATTAATTTATTGAGGTGAAAATATTGGAAATTATCAAGAAACAAATGAAAAAATTTATTACAAAACATCATTTGTTTATTTTGATTCAATATCTATTAATTTTGTTCTCAAAATTATTCTTAACCAATTATTTTCGGGTTAGTTAAATTACTATTTATCGATGTTACAGTTGGCTTTGACACAATCCGATCAAAATGGTTTAATATGCTTTTGAAGTAAATAAATAGAAAAAATGAGTAAAACTGAAACAAAAACCATTAGAAATATGCAAATGATGATCTGGGATAGATTTTTTCATTTGTTTCTTAATAATTTCCAATATTTTCACCCCAATAAATTAATAATTCGCCTTTTATTAATGTTTAAAACAAAAGAATGTAGACTTGTTATATATCATTGAAAAGCTTATAAAATAAGCAAAACAATGAGACTATTTCCAACATAGGTTCCCATTTAAAAAATCATATGTTTGTGTTATATCTCGAGAATTATTAAGTTTTCAAAAAATCTAATTACGCCATTTTATCCTATTTAAAAAACGGTAAAATTTTTGTAACAACATTTTTTCTCTATCATAATAAATAAGATATAAGATATTTTCAAAATAAGCGAAAAACGAGTTTTTGCCTGTAGCTGAGAAACAAAAGAAGATCGAAAATTCCTGTGGTGACTATTAAACATTTATGGAAAAGTTGGCCCTGGAATGTGCAAATGGTTTTGCTCTATCATTAATATTACCCGAGATACCTTAAAAAAACATCGAAAATGAGACACCCTGTACAGTTGTAGAGGAGGGACTGTAACCAGTTTTTAAAAGAAAATGCCTATAAAACGCCTATTTCAACGACAGTACTCAATACTGTTCCATACATACATCTTTCATGCAGCAATCACCCTTCATCACACATTTCTCCAGAAACACACTTCTGCCGCCCGCCTCGTTCATAATTTATTTATTTATTCGCGGTTCTCTCGCTCCCACTTATTCTTCATACACCAAATCATTCTTCATACGATCCTTCAAAGCACAGCCACATAAATCTGGCAAACATCTCATTCATACTGCAACAATTATCCTTCGCAATTTCTTCCAAACTCACTTCATTCCTCATTCTCTCGCGTTCACTTATTCTTCATACACCCATTTATTCGTCATGCGAACTTACTCATCCTGTGAGCACTTTCTTTTTATGCTTCATCTATTCCCACATGCTACCAATCAAAAAAACAGTATTAAAGTAAACTGTGGATATCGGCAGGCAATTTCTGTATTAAACTGGAATTACTGTTTGCAGAGTTGCAACACTTACAAAAGCTCTAATGCAAATGCTAATATTGCTGCAGAAAAAATGAAATATATATTTAAAACTTACATTTTAATCCTGTTGATTTTACATTAAGTAACGTAGACAAGTACTTTCTTCATAACTAATTTGTTCTAGTAGAATAGAATAGGTGTCCTTCATCTGAGCGATAATCTTTGAGTTTCTATTCTTTCTGAAATACAAAGTAAATTAATGATGAAAATACTTTTTAATAATAAAATATATTCTGTTCAAGGCATATCTACACATTCGCACGAATGGCGAGTCGAATCGCAAGGCGAGTGGTGGGGATAATATGTAGTCGGATTGAGCAGCCTTATTTAAATTGAAAGTTTACGGTGTTAGTATACAATAATTTTTGTATACGTACTTAAATTATCATCATATTACAAAATAATATAATTAATGTAAATTTATTTTCTCAATTATTTCCAGATGACATTCGAAGGAAGTTATCTTAGATTTATTTCTAAATAAATGTTTACTTATTTGGAGGAAACAAATTCATCTCGAAGTTTTATAGATGGGGAAGAATTGTTGAATCACGGGTTACTTTTATGTGGCCACTATAATCTACTCTGCATGTAACGAGGGTGCCAACAGAGGGCACTAAAAACGTGTTTGTATAATAGGGGATTTCCACAGTGACCCCACAATTCGCTACACCAGCGCCACTTCTGGTGAACTATGCAGACAAAAATGCATTATTCACACTTTAAATACAGTATTTGTGAGATTTATGTTCAAAATGTATTTTTTAAAGCCATAAATATATATATATATATATATATATATATATATATATATATATATATATATATATATATATTTCAACTGTTCAACTGTGCGTACGTGTTGCTTACAGCTCTGTGTTATTTCAATTTTTTGGTGGTTTAATGTTCGCATTTATTTGCGTGTTCTATTTTATTAGATGTGCTTAGTGTATTGGTGCATGTATTTCTATTTGCTACATCGGTAACTGTAAGTCTGTTCTAGTTATATGAATTTTTATATCTCATATTTACTTACAATGAAATTTCTTATGAGCCAAGTTACTTTTTGACAAGTTTAGTCGAATCTCTCGCCGAGTGCGATTAGCAGTGGCGTAGGTTGTATATTTTAATATATATTTTTATGATTATATTATTTTAGCACCTATATATTGTTTACTTATCTCGTTAATTTATTATTTTTAGATCTACTATTTAATAACGCAATCCCACTAGTCTATTTATTTTAAATATTATATTTTAGTAAATTAAATTCTTTTATCTAAGTTAGGTGATAGGGTCATTTTATTGTTGTAGGTTTAATTATAGGCATTGTTAGTAGGCTTTCTTCCTGTATGAATCATATTCCTCATCTTCAGTAACATACTCTTTTCTCTATTGTTTATTCCTTTCCGTGGTCCTAATTCAATTGCGTCTTGCCTGCCGTGACGGACCCCACTGGCGCATCCTTTTTCCTTTTTTGTATCATCTGTACAACTTCTCATATTCATCAATAGATTTTAGCTAGTTTTTAAGCAATTATTTATTTTTTATTCTTTTACACAGTACTTCTTAAATATTTCATGTGTAATTCAGCTTTCATTAATACAGTCTGTTCTTAATTATTTTATGATACGATGTCTAACGACTGTGGCAAATGTAAATTTAAAAAATCAGAAGGGCTAGTTGGGTGTGAAGGTGAATGTGGCCTATGGTTTCATTCATCCTGTATTAATCTAACTGAGAGTCAATTTAAATTTCTAGAAAGCAATCACAATATATTGTATCTATGCGACAAATGTAGACGTAATAATGGTATATTTGTTAATTCTGCTTTAAAAAAATTAGATACTAAATTAAATGAGCTGCATAGTACTGTGGATAACCTTAAAAACGTAAAAGAAAATTTTTTCAGCGATTTATTTAACAAGCTTGAGGTAAATATTATGTCCAAAATCGAATCTTTCTGCTCCACTATTAAAAATGATATCAATATATCTGTATCTGAGCAAGTTAAATCCTGCAATCTCACGCAAAGCTCTCAACATAACGAAAAGTCATATTCAACTGTTACTGCCAAAAGAGTTGAACCACCTATTATTATTAAACCAAAGGATTCTACACAAAAGTCATTGGCCACTAAGTCCGACCTTCTCAAATCTGTCAATCCCATCGATACAAATATTCAAATGACCAAAATTAGATCTGCTCGTAATGGTGCTTTAGTTATTAATTGTGCCAGTAATACTGAATCTTCTAAATTTAAACAAATTGTGAATGAAAAATTGGGTGACAAATATGATGTAAGACAACCCTCTACTCTACACCCAAGACTGAGAATAGTTGGTTTAACCGAGCAACTTGAACCTGACATAATCCTAATGCATTTAAAAACTTTCAATAAATCGTGCTTTAAAGATAATTTTACTTGTGATATAATTTCTATCAAATCCTTACGTAACAATAATAATAAATTTCAAGTTACAGTTCAAGTTGATCATCAAACATACCATAATATCATGGCCTTAGGGAAACTGTGGATCGGTTACGATTACTGTTCCGTTTACGATGCGACTGACTTACGTCGTTGCTACAATTGTTGCGGATTCCACCATCATTCAGCTCAATGCACCAAAACTACTCCTACGTGTCCTAAATGCGCAGAATCACATGCATTAAATAAATTTACGTCAAATGTGTTAAAATGTGTCCATTGCTCTCATCTAAAAACAGCTCAGAATTTAGACATCCCTGTTGATCATGCGGCATGGGATTTTGATTGCCATGTTTATAAAGAAAATTTGAAAAAATTTAGAGATTCTGTCTTAGGAAATATATAGCAATTACAGAACACTTTCATACATCCTCCAAATAATATATCTAATACTTTTTACTGTTACTACCAGAATGTTAGAGGACTAGGTGGTAAGTGTAAAGATTTGTATTTAAATACTTTATCTCTTCCTCTATATGATTTATATGCATTAAGTGAAACGTGGTGCAATGACAGTATTCCAAATTCAGAATTATTTGATCCTAATACATTTATGGTGTTCAGGAATGATCGTAATTTTATTGAAACTAACACAAAACGTGGAGGAGGAGTCCTTTTTTCTGTTAAAAATCATTATAAAGCATTTAAAATTGACATCTATTCTTTCTGTGACAAATTCAGAGAAATTATTCACATTGACATACTACTAATTAAAATTATTATGCAGCATCAAACACTTTATGCTCTTAACCTTTATATTCCTCCATCCTGCAATTTAAACGATTATAACATACTTTTCGAAGCGTTATTTTTTTTAAATTCTTTGTATAATGCTGAATTCATTATATTTGGTGATTTTAATATGCCTTTCTATCTTCAATGTCATACAGGAACTTCATTTTCCCCTATCTTCAATTCTTTTAATAATTTCATAAATTTCTTTAACTTACAACAATATAATTTTATTCTAAACAAGGATGAGAAATTACTTGATTTGGTTCTTACTAATAATAATTGTGTAGTAACAAGATCCATTGACCTTATTGTAAAAGAAGATTATTATCACCCTCCTTTATCAATTGATATCATACTAAAACACAGCAATATTAAATTTCATGCAGTGAACAATAATGAACTGAATTTTAAAAAGGCTAATTTTCCAGCCCTATATAATGATTTATTTCATACAAATTGGGATTTTCTGTATGAGAATAATAACGTCAACGCTACTGTTGATAATTTCTACTCCATATTAAATTTTATTGTTTATAAACATGTACCCGTCAAACAACGCTGCAGACATTCGTATCCTCCTTGGTTCACTGGGCCAATAATTTATAAAATTAAGGAGAAAAATAAATCTTTCAAGCAGTACAAAAAAACAGGTAGCACGACCGATAAATTAAAATATACTTCACTAAGAATGCAAGTTAAATATGATATAAAAAATGTATATAAAAATTATTGCAAGATGAATTAACAGAAGATCCTAAAAAATTTTGGTCATTCATTAACAATAAACGTAATATCACGTCTTTCCCCAGTGTGTTGACTTATAACAATAATGTCATCGACGATCCACAATCCATAGTTAATAGCTTCGCTGATTATTTTTCAAAATCCTTTGGTACAGTGTCCAACAATAATACTTTTACATTCTCTGCTAACCAGTTCCCATCTATCCTTCACATAGAGTCGCTATCTGAAGAAGATGTTTCATCGGCAATAAATAAACTTAAATCTAAAGCCACTATGGGTCCAGATTCAGTTCCATCATTTCTTGTAAAAGATTGTTCATTCGCTTTTGTAAAACCATTGACGTATATCTTCAATCTAATACTAAATCAATCTACAATCCCAGATTGCTGGAAAATATCTAGAGTTAATCCTGTTTTTAAGAAGGGTGACAGGAATGATATTATAAACTACCGACCTGTAGCGATAATTTCTATCTTCAGCAAGATACTGGAAATTATTCTCCATGATAAAATATATAATCATGTTTGCAACTCGTTTTCAGTACACCAACATGGTTTCATAAAAGGCAGGTCAACTGTTACGAATTTAATGTGTAAGACACAATTTATCAGCGAGGCAATGGACACACAAGGGCAGGTCGATGTGATATACACGGATTTCACTAAGGCTTTCGATAAACTTGACCATTTTCTTTTAATTCAAAAACTTGAATCATATGGATTATCTTCTTCTCTAGTGAGTCTTTTATCATCATACCTTCACAATAGATATCAGTATGTTAGAACTCATGGCTTCCAATCTGATGTTTTTTTACAAAGTTCCGGTGTACCACAGGGGTCGATTCTCGGGCCGCTATTGTTCAACATTTTCATCAACGACATAGTATCTAACCTGGATGTTGAATACTTACTTTATGCAGACGATTTGAAACTGTTCCATAGAATTAGTACTGTACAAGACTGTGAATATCTTCAACGTAATTTAAACATCTTACACAATTGGTGCGTTTCGAATAAACTTAATTTAAACATCGAAAAATGAAATGTCATGACCTTCACACGCAAACTATCACCAATTAAATACAGTTACAATTTAAATAGTAATATTTTATATAGACCACCAGTAATTACTGACTTAGGGGTTACTTTCGATCCAAAATTAACGTTTACTAAACATATTGAAGCTAAAATATCTACTGCATACAAGTGCTTAGGATTCATCATACGTAATTCCGAACTTTTTATCGACGAAAATGTTCTAAAATTATTATTCATTACGCTGGTTAGGCCTCACCTCGAATATTGTTCCGTAATTTGGAACCCAGTTCACCACAACGCTGCTGAATCAATTGAAAGGGTGCAACGGAAATTTCTGAAAGCAGCTATATTTATTCTTGAAGGAACTTATCCAAGCAGAGGGACAGCACAGTGTATTTTACTGGAGAAATTCAATTTAAATTTCTTATCCCAAAGAAGGATGATGCATGCAACTATTCTAATACATAAAATAATAAATAATACAATTGACTGTCCATTGCTACTAGCTAAATTATCCCTACAAGTACCCAGATCTTCGGCCCGCTATAACAATACTTTTTATTTGCCCACAGCTCGTTCCATTTTATTATCAAAACCCCCCATTTACTTTATGATTAACTGCTATCATTCAATACAAGTCCATATCGATTTATTCCATGACAGCATTAATATTATAAAGCAATGTGTATATTTTTTTTAAATAAGTTTTTTCTTACCCTGTAATTGGGCATTTTGCCTGTAGGGTATAATAATAATAATAAATTGTATATATCAGGGGCCAAATGTAGAAATGATATTGTCAAAGAATTGAGAAAGTAGCTTGAATGTAGAAGATTAAATATAACTGGGAAAAAATGTTCTTATATCAACGTTAGTGCGTGTCTTACAAAATATATAAATACTAGTTTTTTATTAATATAACAAGTTTTTATTTAGAAATATTTACCTGCAGGTATAAAAACTGCATTTAATCCCACGGTTAATCATAAAGAAGAACAAACGGTGGAAGCTGATTAGCGAGATGACTAGAAGTGTTTTAACTCTGTCAATTGATTATGGATTATATGTATTAGACAAACATACTTAAAATAACAGTTACAGAAATATTAATTGTACCCAAATTTTATTTGAAGTATTTTCTCTAAAATAATCCATAAATGATTGACAAAGGTAAAACACTGCTACACATCTCTTCGCTAATCACCCTTAATCACATGTTCATATTACGACCCAATGTCTGTATGTTTATATCTTGAATCACTTTAACAAATTCAATATGCACAGCTTATACCCATTGATTTTTGAAACTAGTTTCTCAACTTTAACGTATCTAAATGCAGAGCTATTTTGAAAAGTGTCTGCATAGTTCGCATAATCACCGCAAGAGGCGCTAAAATTTTACCGTCGAAACCCCCTATTGCATACAGGTGTAATATGAAAACCGGGCCATAGGCGTTTAACATGGAAAAACAGTTTATCTTTGCCCAAAAGTGGCCTATTAATTTTAGACAATAATGCTTCTAATAAATGCTTTAGAGAATTAAATTCTGCATCTAATTTATTAATCATACTTTATTTTGCATGTTCCGTAATCGAAGCAAATTTAATTTAAATTTTTATAAAAGTTACTTTTTTATAGTGTTAGCCAGGGTTTTGAATTAAAATGTAGACATTTTATTTGTCGGTACCTAACCTACGTTAATTTTTGATAAAAATGCAAGTATTTGACATCTCTGTAAAGCGCTCAATATTGTATACACCATACGTGCATTACCCGCGTTAAGCGGGGTATGACTATACGAAAACAATTTAAATATTATTATATATTGTAAAAGATGGGCTGTATCCAGTTATTCTAGAAAATGCCTACGATATGTCGATTTCAACAACGATACCCTATACTGACCTATACGTACATACGTTCATACAACAATCATCCTTCGCCACATATTCCAAACATACTTCTATCACCTCGTCCAAATTTGTTATTCATCCGCCATTCTCTCACTTATTCTTCGTACGCCAAATCATTCCTCATGCGGTCCTTGCAAACATACCGGCATTCATCTCGCAAACATGTAATTCATACTACAGTCACTCACGTTTTATGCTTCATCTACACCTCATATACCCAATCACATAACAGTATTGAAGTAAAGTTATGAAATCATGCGGCAATTTCTGTATGAGACTGGAATTACTATACTGCAGGGATTCAACATTTACAAAGGCTCTAAGGCAAATGCGTGCAACCTGCAAAATATTTCAGAATTTAGTAATAATATATTCTATAATACCAAGTGTAACTCGAAAAGTGGGCCATATGCATTTAACATGGGAAAACAGTGTTTCCTTGCGCAAAAAGGGCCTATTAATGCTTCAAATAATGTAAAGAATTAAATAATTCAATTGTCACATTTTATTTTGCACATTTCGTGACCGGGCAAGTTGAATTTAAAATTTTGTAAAAGGTATTTCTTTATAGTGTTATTTAAAAAAATCACAAGCAAATAATGTAATGACATTTTACTTACGTATCTTTCACAATTATAACATATTTTACCTGTCAGAAACGCTTTATTTAAGTCAACATTATTGAAACTGAAGAGAACCTTTGATGCGTTATAATTTACAATTAACACTATGAATAAAAAGTAACTTTTATAAAATTTCAAATTCAAATTTGCTTAACTATGGAACGTGCAAAATAAAATATGATCATTGAATTAGATGCAGAATTTAATATTCTACAATATTCGTTTCAACCATTATTGTCTCAAATTCATAGGCCACGCTTGCTCAAGGAAAAACTAGTATATGGTATATGTTTAATATGAGTCTACGACAATTGTCCGATTCATTTGCTGCTACTTTTAATAAGCGGGCTAGTGCAGAAACTATTCAAAAAATCAATAATTATAGAACTACAGGATGCGTCAATAGACAGCATTAAAAGAAAATCAGAATAAGGTAATTAATAATGCGAAACATTAAATTATACAGTTAAATTAAAATGACAATAAAACACGATATAAAAAAAATGTTAACTTTACAGATGACAATTTGATGACTAACGTTCAGTTTTTTTTTTTTTTTAGAAAAACGCGATAATACATTGCTATTAATCATTTTAAATGTAACCATGGTAATGACATTACGCCATATGTTTACTGATAAAAATAAAAACTCCCGGTATAAAATTTTAGATGCATTTTTCTCAAAAAATCGTTACGTGAGGGTATGAAAATATCATGGAAGTCAGAATTAAATTCTCTAGCTAATAGAAGATAAACAAATAAAAAGCATATGTTATTTAAAATAAAAAAGTAAGTTCTCATAATTTTGCTCATTTAACCAAACTCTCCTTTAGATAAAAAAGTAACCAATAGTGAGCGGGCTTATTGGTTATTGACATCCCATATACAGGAACATTGGCCCGTATTACGAGCACACTTTTATAACAAAAGCACTTTTACAATATATTCCTGAGAAGTGTTCTCCGTAAAAGTGCTTTTATTATAAAAGTGCGCTTGTGATACGGGCCTTGTGTTTGTTATATTAAACATGTCAAAAGGTTAAACTTTGTCATTATATAATTTCTTGAGTAATTTTGCTACCTTTTACATGAATTAATTGTTTATTTATTGTTGGTAGTGAATCTTTTTTAAGAAACCGTGTATTTTTTAAAAATTTGTTTTTTAAATTGTAAAATTTTACCTAGTAAATTTTCTGATGGTGCATTTCTTCAAATCCATATCAGTAATATAAAAATGTTTTTTTTTTGAGAATACATATATAAATTAATAGTATGTATGTATTTCTTGTGTATTATTATTTTTATTACTATTTATCAGACATATTTTTTGTTTTATATATTCTCAAAGGAATGAGTACAAGTAATAAAATAATCATTAATTCCCTATTGTTTATTTATTCTTTGTGTGAAATCTATTCTTAGAAGCCATGAGCCATGGATGGTAGCATAAACAATTGTTTAGAGTTAGAGGAAATTAGCCAATAGTCGACTAGCAATGTTTTAACTCTGTCAATCGATTATATTTGAAGTATTTTTCTCTAAAATAGTCCATAAATATTGAGAGGGATAAAACACTGCTAATCACCTCCTCGCTATCGCCCTTAATCACTTGTTCATGCTACCACCCTATGTATTTTTATTTTTAGAATCTGTTTTAAATCTTACCTTACGGCGCATGGTGACAGTAATTTGTAAATAAATGCTTCCAAATGTCTCAGATGTTGCATTCTTCAAGTAAACACACGAATATCGAATTTGAAATTTAGAAATATCTGTAACATATAAAAAATGGAAAACAAAAATTTCTAATAACATATTAATCAATCGAAATATTTCTTGTGTAATATTATTATTTATCAGATATATTGTTTGTTTCATATATTCTCAAAGGAATGAGTACAATTAATAAAATCATCATTTATTATAATGAATCCGATACAATTAGTGATGGGTCAATTTCCGAAATTGAATGATGAGGAAAATTATTTTTTTAAATTTCCCATGTAATTTCAAATATTTCGTAGTACCACAATATTTGCTCACGGAGTAAGAGTAGGTAACAGGCAGGCATAACTCACAAACATGCAAAGCAAAATAACAGGCGCCAAGGTATATTATCTAAAATAAAATTAAAAAAAAATCCGGAAAAAAAGTCAATATATTTTTCCCTGCAATTCGTAGTTGCAGGAATTTCCAGGTATTATCCCGGGAAAAAATAAAATTCCTTTCGGGAATTTTTTAGTAGCACATCACTAGATACAATACAATTGTTAATGCAAGGATTTGTAACGTACAAAATAGTTTTCATCCACACACAGGAAACTTATAAGAAGGAAAGATTTTCTTCAAGGCCCTCAAAATTATTATTGCAAAAAGAAATAGCTATCCGATGAAAAATTCAAATTATTGCGTTCCAATATATTTTGTAGCATCTGTAATCTAGAATAAAAAATACTTCAAATTGTTGGAAATACCTATTCCACAGAATATTGTTTAAACAATTTATTTCTTTAGAAGTTTGGAAATTTAAAACATTTTTGTTAAAACCCTTTGTAAAGGATAAAGGACCATTTTCTATTGAAAGACGGGTTTATAATTGGTCGGGAACTAAGTACGGGTATCTTGATCTAGCTTGCTCGATACGATGTATTCATTAAAAAGAAATTTATTATTAAATGTGCCTGACTAAAAATTTACAAATGGTGATTAAAAAGTATAAAATGATATTATGTCCGGAAAGTGTTCTTTAACAGACCGCATGACACGAAATTTTTAATTCACAAAATACATTCTAATATAAAATCATATAGTATTAAGTATGAATATACGATCACAATATCACAATGCTAAAATTTAACCCTTTTGTTCATACTCTAACGCTCTAAAAGTGATTTTGCAAGTACCATGTTTAATGAACAACTAAAAATTTTGTCTTCACTTTTACTTTAAACCTTTATTTAGCTTGGGAAAAGTGTAAAACAGTATAATTTCGGTTATATAACACTTCGAATCGAATATGATTCTTAAGAAACACCACGAGGTAATATGTAACAGCATACAAAGGAACGATTAAATTAGTTTATGTTGTACAATATCGTCTATAGTTTTCAATACATGCAAAATGTATAAAACAATATAAAACTCACCACCATACAGCTCTTTCAAACTGTTAACACTTAAGATATAGATGAAAGACAATACAAATCTCCATTTTACACAATGAGAACGGCCAAACACATCCTGTTTGCGACGCCGATTATTAATTTAATAAATTTTTAACAGATGGCGACATGAGTCACCTCATTCTAAAGTGCGAAATTTGAACATTAAAATGTTGGATTCATGTTACACAAGGTTGTAAAATTACCGTAATTTATTTTTTGTTAAATAACTGCGGTAATTTACAGATTAAAAATTAACGGTAATTTAACATATATATTATCGTAATACATTTTAAATTACCGTAAATTAACAAGAAATTACTAAGAAATTATCGATTAGAAATTACGGTACGGGCAGAAATGTACTAATAAGTATTTAGTTTAGATTCACAATTAAAATTTACAGGAAAATAAAGTCAAAAATAACGAGAATTATTTTCTGGTGGGTGTTAGGATGCTAGTTCCGATTTCTCCAGCTAAGTGCCTTCATCAGACACTATCTTGGATCTTCCCCAAATGTCATTCTTGAGGAAACATCAAAGCTACCAATGTGACGCTTATAAAAAAAAAAATCACAAAGACCGCTTAGATGTTTCCCCAAGAATGACGCTTGGGCAACAGATCCAAAATGGAGTCTAATGAAGGCATCTAGTGGGAGAAGTCGAAACTAGCGTCCTACCAGTCACCAAAAAAGAATTTTGTCGTTATTTATGGATCCCCCTCATATATTCACGCAACAATCATTCTTCCGTACACATTTCTGCACAAACACACAACACACTTCTTTCACCTCGTCCAAATTTATTTATTCATTCGCCATTCTCTCGTTTTCACTTATTCTTCACACACCATATCATTCCTTATGCAATCAGTCCAAAAAACAACACACCCCTACACATCTCATTCATTCAAGTAAAGTGCTGAAGCCAGACAGGCAAGTTCCGTATGTAACTGGAATTACTGTTTGCAGAGTTTAAACATTTACAAAAGCTCTAATGCAAATGCAAGACTATCTGCAGAAAAATAAAGCATATTATATAAAACTTACATTTAAATTCTAACGTCGGTACTTAATTCACGGCCAATGTGTACTAGTAAAATTAGAGACCTTAATCCATGCGACAGTATTCGGTTATCATTTGCTTTCTAAAATAAAAATTAATGTGTGAAAATAATTGACAGCATAAAATTGTATATGGTTAAAATGTTAAAAAGTCTTCAACATTGTATAACACTTTTAAAAATCATCAACAATAATTAAAAATTCTTATTTTCGCTTATTAATTACATACAATTAATTAGGAATGCAACGGATATCTGGCCAAATTCGCAGAATATCCCATCGAGCCAGATAATTTGGATTTCATTAATTACCTTTTAATAAAAGTAAACATTTCAATTATTTTATTTCAATAAACTTTATTATAGGACATGAAATGAAATAATTAAAAAAGAAGTATAACATCCAGAGTAAAAACACTAATGAAACTAGATTTGTATTATAAAAATGCTACAATGTTAATAATGCAGTTATGAAAGTTAATATACTGCCAAAAAAGTATAAAAGTTTACGATAATACGTTATCCGTTTTTTTTTTAAAAAAAAAGAACACTGTCCGTTGCACAACTACAGTTAATACTATTAAACTTTTCTGGAAAAGTTGACCGTGGAATGTGCAAACGGTTTTGATCTACCATTAATATTACCCGAGATACCTTAAAAGACATCGAAAATGAGACACCCTGTACAGTTGTAGAGGAAGGATTGTATCCAGTTTTTAAAAGAAAAATGCCTGTAAAACGCCTGTTTCAACGACAGTACTCAATACTGTCCCATACATACATCTTTCAAGCAGCAATCATCCTTCATCACACATTTCTCTAGAAACACACTTCTGCCGCCCGCTTTGTTCATAATTTATTTATTCATTCGCAGTTCTCTCGCTCCCACTAATTCTTCATACACCAAATCATTCTTCATACGATCCTTCAAAGCATACCCACATAAATCTGGCAAACATCTCATTCAAACTGCAACAATCATCCTTCGCAATTTCTTCCAAACTCACTTCATTCTTCATTCTCTCGCGTTCACTTATTCTTCATACACCAATTCATTCCTCGTGCGAACTTATTCATACTGTGATCACTTTCATTTTATGCTTCGTCTATTCCCACATGCTTCCCAATCAAAAAACAGTATTAAGAGGCTGCTGCTCGAAATGTGACTTTTTCTCCAAAGTCATGTGACTTTATTATACATAATAAATTATTGAAATTTGGCATGATGAATAATGAAGGTTGAGTTTAGTTCGCGACAGAGGCTTTTTTTGAAATAATTTAAAATAAATGAGTAATATGGTATTAAAATAGGTCAATTTGACGATATTTACTAATTTCGTAACAGTGTGGAGACTGTATTATTGTACCGATTTCGTTCTACTTTTGCACACTATGTAAGCAAACGTGTAAAAAGTTCGCTACAGAGCCAAATTTATATTGTTGTTAATTATCACAAAATAAATTAAGTTTAAAATTATTAATTTTAAAGTATATTTTTTTATGGTTTGGATGACGAAATTTTGAAATATGACTTAATATGTTATTAATATATGCTGTTTAAAAAAGATTTCAATTTAGAAAATGATAATTTAATAATGTATTATAATGTTATTACAATTGAGAATTAATTAATTTTTAGTGTGTAGTTTCCTTACTAGATGTCTCTCGCATACAATTCACGGACGGGCACGTCCCACGTATATCGTCTATTTTGTGATTGGTTTAGCATCCCCTCTTACTTCTTCCATGCTTCTTTCACAGAAAGTAGATTCTGCACTTATTTCAATTTTAAATGTTTTCCAAAATATACAAGTGTTTACGGTTTTTTTATTTTTAAATGGGTGATACTACAGGTTAAAAGAAAGCAAAAAACGTTAAAACACATGTACGGAAACGTTGCGTTATCGAGTTACAGCGTTTGAAGGTACACCTCAACAGACACTTTTTTGTTAATAATTTTGGTACTAGTCGCACTAAAATTTTGAGAGGATACTACTAATTTAGGTGCATGTTTATACATTCTTTTGTTTCTGCATCTCAAGTATTACGTCATTTTTTCATTTTTACTAAAATATTACAAACATTGCAAAAATACACAAAAAAGGTACTCTTGCTACAACTTGATAAAAGCAGTAGTTTTTCAGTTATTTAAATTTTTTTTAAATCAATAACCAATAAAATAAAAATAGGTAAAAACTAGCTACTGATTAAATTCATATAAATTCATTCCTGGATATACATAGACGTCAATATTTTCTGGACGCACAACTATATCATTACCGTTACAAATATTCATAACGAAACACCAAATCTGCATTTTCACCAGCACGAAACTTTTCCATTTTTTTTTTTTTTTTGTTAATGAACAGAGAAATTTACCAATAAGATAAAAAACAGTACTTATAAACAGATTGTGTTTATATTTCTTTATGTTCTATTTTCTGAGGTTAAGGTAACTTGATTTTATTTGAACTAAGAGGCTGCTGTTCGAAATTAATTTTTTTCAGACTAATACTGTGACATTATTATTAGTAGTAAAATGTTGATATTTGGCACAATAAATAAATAAGGTTCACTTTAATGCGCTACATAGCCTTTTTTGTGAAAAAAAGTAAAATAAATTAGTAACATGTTATTAAAATAGATCAGTTTATCGACATAAGCCAGATGACTACAAGCCTACTTCCCTTGTAGTAGTCAGTCAGTTATCAGTAATAATTAAAGATACAAGTACAAGTATTTGATCGTTTTGCCGGAATCATGTCTAATTTTAAAAATTAACAGCGCATTAATCTGAAATTCTTTGTAAAAATTGAAAAAATCACCGAGTGAGTGTTTGAAATTGTTGACGGATGTGTACGGACAAATATTAATATAATGCCACGTACCCGAGTGTATGCACAAACTATTTGTCGAGGGACAAGAGAACGTTGAAAACAGATAGAAGTCACATGGTGCCAAATCCGGCAAGTAAGGTGAATACTACTATGCAATAATTTTCTCCTCAGCCAGAAACTGCTTTACAACCAGAGCATTATGGGCAAGAGCATTGTTTCGGTGTACAAGTACGACAGATAATGCATGACCAATTAGGCATGGACGAAGTTTGTGCCAAAATGGTACCAGAAAACCTCAGCCAGGGACAGAAAGATGTCCGAAAACAGATTTGCAGTGAGGTTTTCTCTACGGAGCCTGACTTGCCGAAAAAGATAATTAGATAAAACATAGATTTTCCACTATTATCCGGAAACCAAGAGGCAATCAATGCACTGGAAAACTCCCACGTCATCGAGAATATTATCGTCAGATCGGTTTTCTTAGCTACTATGAGAAAGAGAGCGAAGGGACTTGATTCCTTAAAAGAATTTTCATTGAGTTAGTGGCAGAATTACAATGATATATGTCACCTTCAATCAACATGTACACATAGGTAGTATAAATTCTGAGAACAATATACTTGACGCATTTAATCTTTATTACAAAATGGTAATTGTAGTCAAAAAATCAGATTCAATCTTGTGGTTGTATACTGCATTGAATAATGATCAAAAAACATTTCCTGCTATAAGCTATAGGCATCTTTTTATTTAAATTTTAATTTAATTTTAATAAAAAAAACATGTTTTTGGAGAAAAACGTCTATGATTTCTCTCTTTTAACCTCTGAAATAAATAGCCGGAATGGTAGTTTTGATTTTTAAGCCGTTGTTGCGGAGTCATAAGGCTTGGACAGTGAAAGTGCTAGCCTGTAGCCTGTCTCCCTTGAATATTTCGTAAATAGGGGTGTATACTCTGTAGAAGTGAAGGTACTTGCCGGCCCAAACTACTGCCTTTTTCGTCTCCCAGATCGCGGGCAAGCTTACCTCACCGTGAAAGTAACAGCAGGCTCTTAAAGTAAACTGTGGATATCGGCAGGAAATTTCTGTATTAAACTGGAATTACTGTTTGCAGAGTTGCAACACTTACAAAAGCTCTAATGCAAATGCTAATATTGCTGCAGAAAAAATGAAATATATATTTAAAACTTACATCTTAATTCTGTTGATTTTACGTTAAGTAACGTAGACAAGTACTTTCTTCATAACTAATTTGTTCTAGTAGAATAGAATAGGTGTACTTCATCTAAGCGATAATCTTTGAGTTTATATGCTTTCTGAAATACAAAGTAAATTAATGATGAAAATACATTTTAATTTAAAAATATATTTTGTTCAAGGCATATCTACACATTCGCACGAATGGCGAGTCGAATCGCAAGGCGAGTGGGAAATATGTAGTCGGATTGAGCAGCCTTAATTATATTTAAAGTTAATGGTGTTAGTACATAATAATTTTTCTATACGTACTTAAGTTATCATCACATTACAAAATAATACAATTAATCTAAATTTATTTTCTCTATTATATCCAGATGGCATTCGAAGGGAGTTATTTTGGATTTATTTCTAAGGAAACGTTTAATTATTTGGAGACAACAAATTCATCTCGAAGTTTTATAGAAAGGGAAGAATTGTTGAATCTCGGGTTGTTATTTTTATGTGGCCACTATAAGCTACCCTCATGTAACGAGGGTGCCAACAGGGGGCACTAAAAACGTCTCTGTATAATAGGAGATTTCCACAGTGACCCCACAATTCGCTACACCAGCGCCACTTCTGGTGAACTATGCAGACAAAATGAATGAAGCACTATCCTAAGCAAAAACGATCTTTCAAAGTAGACTCTATCGACGGAACACATAATTTAAAGGCTTCTAATTTGATGCTGATATTAATGTTATTATGAAAAAGTAAACTTTGAGATATAAAAAACATCAAATTATAAACATTTTTCTATTACTTCGTAATATAATATATACACATTAATAAATAACATAGGTTTTATTTCATATTGAAATCAACTCTGCACCACCTCCGTACGTCCTGAACTACAGAGTATCAAGTTTGCGCAGCTTCCAACATATCCGAGAGTTTATCGACATACCGACTGAGATTTTGTTTGTTGGCGGTTTTAAACGTTTTCAAATCAGTTCTTTTCAGAACTTTAGATTTTTTCTTGTTAAGTTTAAGGCACATAAATAACTCTGTCTCTCCACATAATATATTACTAATATGTCGTGTTCTTAGTGTACTGTAACATAAAAATGGTTCGCTTCTTTCAAACAGGTTCTTTCGGCCGCTTCACGTGATATTTCACGAATATGTTCGAGATTAAACTAACATTTAGTTCCAAGCAAAAATTTTTAAAACATGAATAGGATAATTGTTATTACAAATTAGGATAATATGTATTGTTTAATTGCAAGGGTAATATTCAAAGTTAACTGAATGACAACTTAAATTGCTAACTTTTTTTAATTAAGTAAGATAATGGCGACGAAATGAACTGCTTAAAATTCTAGTTCTTATTTGCTGTGGCAATAAGGTTCACTTTGAAAGGCGTGTTTCCCGGTAGGACAGTAGTTTAAATGAAGCGCGCCACATAGACATAATTACTGAACTACCCTATTCGACACACCAGCACCACTTCTGGTGAAGTAAGCAGACAAAAATGCCTTATTCAAACTTTAAATACAGTATTTATGAGATTTGTTTTCAAAATGTATTTTTTAAAGCCATAAATTGTATATATCAGGTGCCAAATGTAGAAATTATATTGTCAAAGAATTGAGAAGGTAGCTTGAATGCAGAAGATTAAATATAACTGGAAAAAAAAGTTCTTATATCAAAGTTAGTGTATCTTGCAAAATATACAAATACTTAGTTTATTATTAATATAACAAGTATTTATATAGAAACATTTACTTACAAGTATAAAAACTGCATTTAATCCTACGTTTAATCATATAGGTTGGTAGCATGAACAAATGATGAAGGCTGATTAGCGAGATGACTAAAAGTGTTTTAACTCTGTCAATCGATTATGGATTATTTTAGAGAAACATACTTCAAATAACAGTTATAGAAATAATAATTGTACGCAACTTTTATTTGAAGTATTTTTCTCTAAAATAATCCATAAATGATTGACAGGGATAATAAACTGCTACACATCTCCTCTCTGATCACCCTTAATCACTTGGTCAGTCATACTACCACTCAATGTCTTTATGTTTATATCTTGAATCACTTTAACAAATACCATATAACCTTATACCCAACGATTTTTTAAACCAATTTCTCAACTTTAACGTATCTAAATGCACAGCTATTTTGAAAAGTGTCTGCATAGTTCGCATAATCACCGCAAGAGGCGCTAAAATTTTACCGTCGACAACCCCTATTGTATACAGGTGTAATATGAAAACCGGGCCATAGGCGTTTAACATGGGAAAACAGTTTTTCGTTGTCCAAAAGTAGCCTATTAATTTTAGACAGTAGTGCTTCTAATAAATGCTTTAGAGAATTAAATTCTGCATCTAATTTATTAATCATACTTTATTTTGCATGTTCCGTAATCGTGCAAATTGAATTTAAATTTTTATAAAACTTACTTTTTTATATTGTTAGCCAGGGTTTTGAATTAAAATGTAAAGACATTTTATCTGTCGAAACTAACCTACGTAAATTTTTGATAAAAATGCAAGTATTTGACGTTTCTGTAAAGCGCTCAATATTGTATACAGCATACATACATGTATTACCCGCGTTATGACTATGCGAAAACAATTCAAATATTATTATATAATGTAAAAGATGGGCTGTATCCAGTTTTTCTAGAAAATGTTGCCTATGATATGTTCATCCTTCGCCACATTATTCATCCGCCATTCTCTCGCTCTCACTTATTCTTCGTACGCCAAATCATTCTTCATGCGATCCTTGCAAACATACCGGCATTCATCTCGCAAACATGTAATTCATACTACAGTCACTCTCGTTTTATGCTTCATCTACACCTCATATACCCAATCACATAACAGTATTGCAGTAAAGTTATGAAATCATGCGGCAATTTCTGTGTGAGACTGGAATTACTGTACTGCAGGGATTCAACATTTACAAAGGCTCTAAGGCAAATGCGTGCAACCTGCAAAATATTTCAGAATTTAGTAATATTATATTCTATAATACCGGGTGTAACACGAAAAGTGTGCCATATGCATTTAAAATGGGAAAACAGTGTTTCCTTGCGCAAAACGGTCTATTAATGCTTCAAATAATGTTGTAAAGAATTAAATAATTCAATTTTCACATTTTTTTTTTGCACAATTCGTGACCGGGCAAATTGAGTTTAAAATTTTGAAAAAGTTACTTCTTTATAGTGTTATTAAAAAAATCACAAGCAAATAATATAATGACATTTTACTTACGTATCTTTCACAATTATAACATATTTTACCTGTCAGAAACGCTTTATTTAAGTCATCATTATTAAAAGTGAAGAGAACTATTTGTAGTATTATTTTGATGTGTTATAATTTACAATATTTGATAGGTAACGCTATGTATAAATAGTAACTTTTATAAAATTTCAAATTCAAAACGTGCAAAATAAAACATCATTGAATTAGATGAAAAATTTAATATTCTACTATATTTGTTTGAAGCATCATTGTCTCAAATTCATAGACCACGCTTGCTCAAGGAAAAACTAGCTTCCTATGTTAAACGCCTAATAGTACCTTAGATGAAGTATATGGTATAACTTTAATATGAGTCTAAGACAAGTTTCCGATTCATTTGCTGCTACTTTTAATAAGCGACCCAGTCCAGAAACTATTCAAAATATCAATAATAATTATTTTATATTTTGCGTTTGTTATGTATTAAGCGGGTGTGGTTTTTAATATAACTTTATTTTATTATCAAACATTTATAACTTTATTCCCATTTTACATGCGCCACTTTTATAACCCTAAAAAACTGCCAAAACGTGTCTGTCAAGACGTACCTACATGACATATATCCTTAACTATTTCCTGTCTTTACCAACTGCGCGCTCGCGGTAATAATAAGAATACATAACAACAATAATAGGAAGTTGCAAGCGCGCCAAATACAAAATACCTGTTTACATGACAAATTACAATATATAACATCCCTCCCCTCTAATTATTCATATACTAAACGTTGAGGCGGTCGGCGCTGCCTCGCTGGTCGACCACTCGTAGGTGTGCCGGGGCTGCGGATTGGACCAACGGGAGGAATGGCTGTCTCAACCATGATAGGCTCCGTCGGGACTGCTTCCACAGCTACGGGCCTGTTTTCTTCCCCTGCGGCTGCTGGTGGAGGTGACGCATTCACTGGCGTCACCAGGCTTGACCTCTTGAGTCGCAGTTGATCGGTATGCCTGCGGTGTCTCTGGCCGTCGCGTTCTTGAACTTCATACATCACGGACCCCACTGGCTTGCGGACCGTGGCTGGTACCCACTTCGGACTGTTGGACTGAAATGAACGCATGTATACTTCATCGTCTTGCCTGAAAACACGAAAATTAGACTGAAACGCTGCGGCCTCATTCTGCTGTTGTGTCCGCGACATGTCATGTCGATCTGGATGTAAATTATCCAACAGAGACCTTGGACGTCTGTTCAACAGTGCTTCGGCTGGACTAATCCCCGTCGTAGGATTTGGAGTAATATGTTGATTAAACAGAAATTTGAATAACCGATTCGACCAGCTACCATGTATAATTTTTTTCAATGAATCCTTTGTAACTCCTACCATCCTTTCAGCCATACCATTCGAAGAAGGATGATAAGCGGCGGTTTTGATATGTGCAATAGCGTTAGCCCTCATGAACTCTTGAAATTCCATGGACACGAATGAACGACCATTGTCTGTAACGATGGTCTCTGGTAACCCATGCGTAGCGAACAGTTTTGCGAGTTCATCCACAACGGCAGTCGACGTCATACTTGCCATTCGGACAACTTCCAACCACTTCGAATACGCATCTACTACTATAAGAAAAATGTTACCTTGAAACGGCCCTGCGAAATCCAAGTGTAATCTGGACCACGGCCTACTAGCCCTTGCCCATTTCTTTTCAGTAACTTTAGGTGGTGCATGTCGAGATTCCTGACACACATTACAGCTTCTCACGACTTCTTCAACCTCCTCGTCGAGGCCTGGCCACCACACGTAACCTCGTGCTAGTGCCTTCATGCGCACCACCCCCGGATGAGCTTCGTGTAACAACTCTAGTACCTTTTTCCGTAGTTTTAAAGGTACTACTACCCGGTTACCCCATAGCAAACATCCACGGTGTGTTGATAACTCATCTCGGCGACGACTAAATGGTTTTAATTCGTCTTCTTCAATTGGGCTGTCTGGCCACCCCGATAGTACCCAATTCAGTACTCTTGATAACCATTTATCGCTTCGTGTATCTTTCGCAATTTGTTGAGCGTCGATTGGTGGGTTATGCAATGCTTCAAGTAACAAAATGTCTCCCAAATATCCTTCCTTTACTTCTGGTTCCATCTTCGGCAGTCGACTAAGTCCGTCTGCGTTGCCTATTTGTTTACCAGAGCGATAAAATAGTTCGTAGTCGTACGCACTCAGTAACAGGCTCCAGCGTATCATTCTCGGCGACATAATACCTGGCATTGCTCGATCATGACGCAATAACCCCAATAATGGTTTGTGGTCTGAAAATATCTTGAACCTCCTACCATAGAGATATTGGTGGAATTTTTTTATAGCGAAAATCACTGCTAATGCCTCCTTGTCCACTTGTGCGTAATTACGTTCCGCCTTACTCATTGTCCTTGAGGCATATGCGATTGGAGCTTCGGACCCATCTTCTAATGTATGAAAAAGTACAGCCCCCACCCCATAAGATGAGGCGTCACATACCACCCCCAATGGTAATCTCGGGTTGTAGTGTATTAGGACCGAAGGTGACTTCAGTAGCTGCTTGGCTTGATTAAACGCTGTTTCATGAGCTCTTCCCCACCTCCACTCGCTGTCCTTGTCCAGCAGTCGATGGAGTGGTTCTAAAATAGAAGCTTTGTCTTTTAAGAAACAGTTATAAAAATTTAAAAGCCCTAAAAATCCCTGTAGCTCAGTTTTATTTGTCGGTCTAGGTGCTTTTTGTATTGCCTCTACTTTCTCTTCTGTAGGTCTAATCCCTTTTCTATCGACCTTGAATCCGAGCACCTCCAGCTCTGAAACCCCAAACTTGCACTTTTCTTTCTTCAGTCGGATGCCTACGTCTTGTAAACGACGTAGAACCGCTTCTAACCGCTGCAATTGTTGTACATCACTTGTCCCCGATATGTAAATATCGTCCAGGTAAGGTTTAACCCCTTCTATGCCTGCTAAACAAGTCTCTATAAATCTTTGAAAAATTCCGGCGGCTGCGTTGATACCGAACTGCAATCGCGTAACTCTCATTAAACCCTTCGGAGTATTAAGTGTCTGTAATTGAGCCGTAGCATCGTCTACTTTTAACTGTTGATAAGCCTGTGCTAAATCAAGTTTACTGAATACTACGCCGCCCGATAATGTTTGTAAAATCTCGTTCACTGTAGGTAAAGGATAAATGTCAGTTTTCGCAGCTTTATTAACCGTACTTTTATAGTCTCCGCACACCCGCAATTGTCCGTTAGCTTTAGGCACGATCACGATAGGGGTAGCCCAATTTGAATGACGTACCGGCTCGAAAACTTTTTGTGCTACCAGCAAATCTAGTTCTTTGTCGAGTTTTCCTCGTAGTGCAAAAGGAACGGGTCTACATTTCAGAAATACCGGCGTAACATCAGGATTAGTCTCTATAGATACCGGTGGCCCTTTGTATCGACTAATATCCTCACTAAAAACTTCTTCATATTTACCTATTAGTTGTTTTATGATGTCATTGTTGCTTGTACTGCATGAGTGGATTCCTTCCACTCTAAATCCCAGTGGTTGCCACCATGGTCTCCCTAGCAAACTGTTTCCACCTATTTTGGCTACGTAAAGTGGTAATTGACAGTTGTGTTGTTGGTATTTGACATTTACGTGGCATACTCCGATCACATCAACTTCTTCTTGCGACCATGTGCGTAAATTTTCACCATTTTTTACTATTTGTGGACCACCCTCCGGCCATAGATTGTGATACGTATCTAAACTGATTATTGAGCACACTGCTCCGCTGTCTAGCTCCATATTATGTGGTATACCGTTAAGTTCTACGAGCACTATATTAGACTAGCATTCACGGCCTGAAGTAGAGTGAATATGTTTTAATTCATAGAAGTTTGAAGATTCTGGCTCTTCTACAAACGTTAGCGAATTAGTATGCGTAGAACGTTGTCTGTTCTTACTTGATTTCTGTGTTTGCATGTTAGCTTTCTTCTTACTGTAACATGCGCGCTCTATATGTCCCTGCTTCCCACAATATCTGCATTTTTCGTCTGCAAATTTACATGAATCTGGCTTGTGCTCGCCACAGCAACGGAAGCATGGTTTATGTTCCTCTTTATTCTTGTTGTATTTATAGTGCTTATACTTAGTATTTGTACCTACTTTATGAATAGTGTCATTGTTGGTTGCTGCTCGGAGTTCTTGCGTTTGATATTTTGCTGCTTCAGCTGCCAGTGCAGCTTTCAATGCCTTGTCGAATGTGAGATCTGTTTCTGCCAATAATTTCCTTTGTAATGCTTCATCTTGAACTCCGCATACGAGACGGTCTCGCAACATTGAATCTAGGGACGTACCGAAATTACAGAATTCTGCTAAACTTCTTAATTCAGCAACATAACTTGAAACTTTTTCACCTGTGTGCTGATCCCGCTTGTGGAACTGGAACCGCTGAACGATCTCTGACGGTTTTGGATTGAAATGTGCGCTTGCTATCTTTAATATTTCAGCATACGCAATCTCTGATGGTTTTTTAGGTGATGAGAGCGACCTAATCGTAGCATATGCAGCTGGGCCACATACTGAAAATAACACAGCACGCTTTACGGCACTGTCTGTAATTTCATTAGCTTGAAAATAGAAATCCAATCTCTCTGTGTACATGCTCCATGAATCCCTATTTGGCACAAATTCTTCTATATGTCCTAGAGAAGCCATTTTCTGGTTTTAATCTACAATTATAATCCATTTAAACCCTCGTCGCCACTGTTATGTATTAAGCGGGTGTGGTTTTTAATATAACTTTATTTTATTATCAAACATTTATAACTTTATTCCCATTTTACATGCGCCACTTTTATAACCCTAAAAAACTGCCAAAACGTGTCTGTCAAGACGTACCTACATGACATATATCCTTAACTATTTCCTGTCTTTACCAACTGCGCGCTCGCGGTAATAATAAGAATACATAACAACAATAATAGGAAGTTGCAAGCGCGCCAAATACAAAATACCTGTTTACATGACAAATTACAATATATAACAGCGTTCATAATGAAATCATTACGATACGCAATTGCGTATCGTAATGACCAGAGCCGGTCTTAGAGTTTGCGGGGCTGTGTGCAAAAATAAATGCGGGGCCAAGAAAAATAACTTTTATTTACTCATTATAAATATACACATATACCATTTAATAAAAAAAATAACTATAAAAATAAAAGCACAGAAAATTCAAAATTAACGAAACTATGTTGAGAAACAAAAAAAAACTTCATATTTTAATATAATTTAATGTGCGTGCTTTTTTCGCAGCAAAATCGTCTATAAATTGGGAAAAATCTATCCCATTACAAATGCTTTTTTCAATTGAAATTAACAATAGCCCAACTAGTCTCTGTTGCGCTATAGTCGAGCGTAGGTAATTAGTTTTAATTTAGAAAAACTACGCTAGCGCGGGGCTGACCTAACCGCGGGGTTGTGTGCAGTGCACACTTTGCCCCCCCCCCCCCATATATCCGGCTCTGGTAATGACCTTCATTTCGATACGCAATTTTTTGTTTTTGACGATTGGTACTAGGTGACGTTTCTTTAACCCATTTTTACCTAATTTATTTTTAGTTAATTGACAATTCATTTTAATAATATAATGTCGAAATTATTATTTTTTTTTTTTATTTAGGGAAGATTATTTACATGAAAATGTACAAATGTTTACAAATATAATCACAAATTGAGTAAGTAAATTTTAATTGTAGAAGGCGCAAAATATAAATAATAGTATAAAGAACTCATTTTATAAGACTTTCTTTCGCAACTTCATTATGAACGCAAAATATAAAAATATTATTTTTCTGAAATCATCAATTTGCTAATATAAATGGCATAATTTTGCTCATTTATCCAAACTCTCCTTTAAATAAAAAAGTAACCAATCGTGAGCATGGTTATTGACATACTATATACAGGAACATTGGCCCGTATTACTAGCACACTTTCATAACAAAAGCACTTTTACATTGTATATTCCTATGAGAAATGTTCTCCGTAAAAGTGCTTTTATTATAACGGTGCGCTTGTGATACGGGCCTTGTGTTTGTTATATTAAACATGTCAAAAGATTAAACTTTGTCATTATATAATTTCTTGAGTAATTTTGCAACCTTTTCCATGAATTAATTATTTATTTTTTGTTGGTTGTGAATCTTTTTTTAAGAAATCGTGAATTTTTTTAAAATCTGTTTCTTAAATTGTAAAATTTTACCTTGTACATTTGCTGATGGTGCATTTCTTCACGTCCATATCTGTAATATAAAAATGTTTTTTTTTTTTTGAGAATACATATATAAATTAATAGTAATACGTATGTATTTCTTGCGTATTATTATTTTTATTATTATTTATCAGACATACTGTTTGCTTCATATATTTCACATATTTTTTGTTTTATGTATTCTCAAAGGAATGAGTACAAGTAATAAAATCATCATTAATTATTGTTTATTTATTATTTGTGTGAAATCTATTCTTAGAAGCCATGGATGGTAGCATAAATAAGTGATTAGAGGTAGAGGAAATTAGCGAGTAGTCGACTAGCAGTGTTTTAACTCTGTCAATCGATTTTATTTGAAGTATTTTTCTCTAAAATAATTCAGAAACATTGAGAAGGATAAAACACTGCTAATCAACTCCTCGCTATCGCCCTTAATCACTTGTTCATGCTACCACTCTATGTATTTTTATTTTTAGAATCTGTTTTAAATCTTACCTTACAGGGCGCATGGTTACAGTAATTTCTAATTAACTGCTCCCAAATGTCCTAGATGTTGCATTCTTAAAGTCCACATGCGAATATCGAATTTGAAATTTAGAAATATCTGCAACATATAAAAAATGGAAAACAACAATTTCTGATAAAATATTAATCAATCGAAATATTACTTGTGTAATATTATTATTTATCAGATATATAGTTTGTTTCATATATTCTCAAAGGAATGAGTACAATTAATAAAATCATCATTTATTATAATTAATCCGATACAATAAAATTGTTAATGCAAGGATTTGTAACCTACAAAATAGTTTTCATTCTCACATAGGAAACTTACAGGAAGGAAAAATTTCTTCAAAATTATTATTGCAAAAAGAAATAGCTACCCGATGAAAAATTCAGATTATTGCGTTCCAATATATTTTGTAGCATCTGTAATCTAGAATAAAAAATACTTCAAATTGTTGAAAATACCTATTACACAGAATATTGTTGAAACAATTTATTTATTTAGAAGTTTGGAAATTTAAAACATTTTTGTTAAAACCCTTTGTAAAGGATAAAGGACCATTTTCCATTGAAAGACGGGTTTATAATTGGTCGGGAACTAAGTACGGGTATCTTGATCTAGCTTGCTCGATACGATGTATTCATTAAAAAGAAATTTATTATTAAATGTGCCTGACTAAAAATTTACAAATGGTGATTAAAAAGTATAAAATGACATGTCCGGAAAGTGTTCTTTAAAAGACCACAAGACTCGAAATTTTTAATTCACAAAATACATTCTAATATAAAATAATATATTAATATGAATATACGATCACAATATCACAATGCTAAAATTTAACCCTCTTCACTCTTACTGTAAACCTTTATTTAGCGTGGAGAAAGTCTCAAACAGTATAATTTCGATTATATAACACATCGAATCAAATATGATTCTTAAGAAACACCACGAGGTCTAATATTTAACATCATGAAAAGGAATGATCATTTTAGTTTATGTTGTACAACATCGTCTATAGTTTTTAATACATGCAAAATGTATAAAACAATATAAAACTCACCATCATACTGAGCTCTTTTAAATTGTTAACACTTATGATATAAATGAAAGGCAATACAAACCTCCATCCTCCATTTTGCACAATGAGAACGGCTAAAACCATCATCATGTTTGCGACGCCGATTATTAATTCAATAAATTTATAACAGATGGCGACAAGAGTCACCTCATTCTAAAGTGCGAAATTTGAATATTAAAATGTTGGATGCATGTTACACAAGCATGTAAAATTACCGTAATTTATTTTTTTGTTAAATTACTGCGGTAATTTACAAATTTAAAGCTACCGTTTAAATTACCTGTAATTCAGGGAAATTATTAAGAAATTATCGATTAGAAATTACCGAACGGGCAGAATTAAATTTAAAAGAAAAATAAAGTCTTCAAACATTGCATGTTTAATATTACTCTATATTTGTGTAACAAAAATAAAGGTAGTTTACGTGAATTTATCAATATGTGTTCTTATTCTCATTGATATTAGATTCGGGCTTAGAATCATGAGAAGAATAATAAAAAAAGTCTTTTATTCACTCCACTTTTCTTTTAAGTATTGGCATACGCAGAAAATGACCTTTCAGTTGCAGCAATTGTAGGTGGAGAGTGGAAGTCTTTTGGCTATTGCCTGTTTACAATAGTGACCTTAGATATAAACTCCCAATTTAGGTACCATTAGTTAAGAAAAGATCATCCATTATCCCCTATACATTCTAATATGCACAGCACCGCACAATCATGGATAAGTAACTGCGTGTTTAGTATATTCTCGGTAATTTCGCAGTAATTTGCTGGAAATTTACGGGAAACAAAATTTGGTAATTTACGGGTATTTATTTGGTAATTTAACTGGAATTTGCGCTTTTACAGTTCCATTTCTAAGTGACCGGATGCAAATTTCCCGAAAATTTTAAAAGATTTCGACTTTGATTATTAAATATGTAACATTGTTCATTATTTCGAGTAATTTAAGTTTCCTTCAATATAAATTGTTATCTAGTAATTTTTTTTAAGTAAATGTAAGTTTTTGTGAAATTTAGTGCGATGCATTTGAATTACTTATTAAAGGTTTTATGAATATTGCACCTTTACTTTATATAAGAAGTATGAAAATATATTGAATATTTACAATATGGGGAATATTTGTTATTAGTTCTTACAGAGTCGCTCTACTCGTATGTATGATCGATAGTGCATAAATATATTGATACGAGTATATATGTATTTCTTTTGTCATAATTTCACTGAAAAATAAAACAAAATAAAGCTACAGTTACAATTTTTATTCATATTTAAAATTCTTTGGGATATTTCCCGAAGGGTATTTTTCTGGAAATTTCTCGGAAAATTTCTCAAAAAAAATCCCGGAAAAATTTCTGGCAATTTTCCCGTGTCTTTAAATTTCGGGAATTAACCCATCTCTAACCATACGTCCCGTTTTGAACGGGACAGTCCCGTTTTTTTACCATGTACCGGCCGTCCCGTCGTTTTAGTTAAAATAACATATTTGTCCCGTTTTAGAAGATTTATCTCCTGTTAAATGATTTATATCATTTTAAAAAATACAGGGTGGGGCAGAAAAACCTATCCGATTTCAAATCCCTTTTTCCCAGAAGAGGGAGCAGGTAGAGTAGTGGGGTAAAAACCGTTAGAAAGCCGGTTTTATGCCATTTGTCAGTAGTCAACATGCCTTGGTCTGGTGAACATCGTGCTTTTGTTATTGAGCGGTTTATCGAATGCGGCGGTTCGATAATTGCTACACAACGTGCTTTTCGAATTCATTTCGGACTCGGGCGTCATGATCCTGTTCCACATCACGCTACGATTAAAGTGTGGGTGTCAAATTTTAGACAGACGAGTTCAGCATTGAAAAAGAAGTCGCCTGGACGTCCCAGGACAGCAACAGGACCTGAAAACGTGGCCAATGTGAGAGCCGCGATTGAACGTTCCCCGCGTCGTTCGGCGCGAAAACATTCGCTCGCTTTGGCGATTTCCAACCGCAGTATTCGGCGCATTTTGCACCGGGACCTCAAAATGCATCCCTACAAAATGGTTGTTGCACAGGAATTAAGTGAAAGGGATTTTGAAACCCGTACGAACCTGTGTCGCGATCTCCGAGAACTCCCAAACGACGATGTTGTGCTCTTCACGGACGAAGCCCATTTTCACCTTTGTGGTGCCGTTAACAGGCAGAATTTTCGATATTGGAGTGACGAAAATCCTCGAGAAATCCATCAGGAACCCCTCCATAGCCCAAAAGTGACTGTGTGGTGTGCTCTTTCCCGCCTAGGCGTCTGGGGGCCTTACTTTTTTGAAGAAAATGGGCAAACCGTAACGGTCAACAGCGAGCGCTATTGTTTCATGCTGGAAAATTTTCTTAGACCCAAAATGGAAGAAAATGGCGTGGAAAATGTGTGGTTTCAACAGGATGGTGCAACCGCCCACACATCGCGACGATCAATGGACATTCTCAGGGAACTGTTTCCCGGTCGCCTCATTTCCCTGAGAGGTGATCTTGGCTGGCCGCCGCGCTCACCGGATCTCACTCCATGTGACTTCTTCCTTTGGGGTTACCTCAAATCGAAGGTTTACCAGCATCGACCAAGGACCCTTCTTGCTTTACGAAGGGAAATTGCTCGGGCAATTGAAGAAATTCCTGTGGAAATGACGGTGAAAGTCATGGAAAGCTACCGCGAGCGCCTAAATCAGTGTATCCGCTCCCAAGGACGACATTTGAGTGATGTGCTTTTCAAAACTTAAATTTAAAAATGGCATAAAATTTGCGATATGTTAATAAAAAATTTTTTTTACAAGTTGAGTGGTTTTAATTTTATAACGTTTTGAAATCGGATAGGTTTTTCTGCCCCACCCTGTATAACAAAACTTGGTTTACAATTTTTGCGCGTTAAAAACTTTACTGGGCGAGCAAGCATATTCCAGAGCAAGCCGTAAAAACATTTTCAGGTCATGTTGGGTACAATTTTTTTTCGCTGTTCTAAAAAAGAGATGTTATTTTTTATTGCGATCAAAGAAGAAATAAATAAACAAGTTATCGCCATAGAAACATTCATGCAAGGATCGGAAAATTACTTTTCAATCCCTTACACAATTTTCCGAGTTAGCTCAGGAAATAAGGTTTTTTCGGTCTAAAAAGTGATCACTGATCAGAAACAGCTCATTTTCTGAACGATCGCGAAAAATAGTTATTTGTGTAACCAAGACAGTGAATAAGCCGAGGCCAAAAAGCAGACGAGGACGAAATAACACTTTTTGGCAGTGGTGCACACAAAAATTTTTATAGTCGACCTTCTTTATAAAATTTACATATTTGTTAGATTTTTATTTATTGATATAATTATTTATAGCAACTTAACAATTTTACATATTTGTGACTCCTTCAGAAATGTTTTTTTTCTCTTTATTAACACTCGAAATAATAGATGGTGCTACCTTAAATCGGATAATAAAACGGCTGAAAAACGGTCATTTTTGACCGCTTTTGCGTACGAAACTGTCAATTTTTTTAAGATCGCCTAAAAAATATAAATTATTGAACTTAAATATCATGTAGGCAAATTTAGATTTTCATTCTAAATAATTATTGTCACCCTAAGAAATAGTTAATTTATTGGTTTTCTAAGAAACTTAACTTCATTTGTACAGGAATATTTTATACAGTATAAAAACCATATTTCTATGAATCCATTGTTTTATCATTCGACCCAAATGAAACTAAAATAAGAAACTACACTTTTTTTGAATTGGAGTTATACTTTATGTCCAGTTAAAAGTGAATCAAGTCAAAAAATATCAAGAAACCCGTTTCAAGATGAAATAATGGGGAAAAAATAACTAAAATGTGTCGTACAATACTGCAGGAACTCAAAAAATCCCACTTTCAACTTACTTAGACGATTTGTATGAAATGTTTCAATCTGGATTTTCTTTGATATGCTTTCTCCATTCATAAAAGAAAACAACAAACTCCTATCACATATAACGACTTGACAGAAATTTTTTCGATATTCCTGAAACATGTGTTTTTTTTTTGGGTTGTTTTCTTGTACTTTACATAATATGTAGATTTAAGTTTAATATTGTGAATTCTGTCGCATGTAAACCATGGAGGATAGCTATTTTTCTGATGTTTATAAGTTTATTAACCAACGTTTCAGAACCAATTCGAAAATAACTTGTCATTGAATTTCAAAAATATGGGAGTTTATGGACTTTCATAATTTTTACCTATGGTCTATTCTACAAGACCTTTCATTAAACCATGACTTCGAACCGGGGCTGAATCGAAAACCGTAAACCGGCAAAAATAACGGAGAAATTCTGTTAGGCCCCACATAAGTTGAAACTTGACCCATTTGTGGGTATAATAATTTTAAGAAATGACTAATCTGTGTTTCGAAATAAGATTAATACACTTTGTCATTCCAAAAACATTCGATGGGGTTTCAAACTTTAAAATTCGCGTAATGAAAAAACAAAATTTGTAATACTTATCTTTTTTCCCTGGCTCTTGGCAGCTTGATGTTGGAAAAACGATTTTTTCTTTGTTGAGAATGGCGTTTTTTTTTGTCGACTAAAAACCAATTTATATTATAATTTGATATTTAGATTCATTTCACTGCTAACATTTCTATTAAGCTATGTGGTAAATAAAAAAATTTCAATAAATTGTTTAATAATTAATATTAAATAAAATTTTATCTTTCTATGTAGTGGAAAATTTGAAATGTAAGAAGTACAGAAATGTCAAAAGTAGGTAGGTCAGGAAAGAGTACACCTGGTAAACGCCCGCACGGTACAAATGTCATCATGTCTGTGTACATAGTGTACAAAGTAAATGGGCACACCCAGCAATGGGTAATATGCCGTGGTATTTTTTTACTACCCTCTATTTGTTTTTTACTGGTGTAATCTCTTTGTCATTCACGACACTGGTACACATGTTCTCTTCTTTAACTTATTCTTCGTTGATTCTCTAAATTTTTATATCTTCTTACCACTGTCCATGTTTTTTCTTTTTTACTTGAGATTAAAATACGTTATATTCTGGACGTGGACGAGTTCCTAATATTGCAGGATTTATTTTATAAACACTGGCATTAGGTTGTACACTATTTTTTATTAAACAAAGAACAATACGTTTAAATAAATAAACATTATACGTATATAATAGGCTTAAGAAAATTTATGAGCCAAAGAAAATAATGTACAAAATTAATTTATTATATTTTATTAAAAATTTCAAAAATTTTGATAACAAGCAAATTCAAAAACATTAACAAGAATACATCATATTTTTGAAAAATATTCAAACAATCAATTGGATTTGAAGTAGCAATTTAGTTTGCACAAGGAGATCCCGGGAGATTTTTGTCCTGGGGTTTGTCTGCTGCCTGGAGCTTGTCCTTGAACTGGATTTCGCTTTCACCTTGAGCTTGGGTTTCATCCACGTCCTTGGATTCATTTTTACTTTCTTTCCAATCTTCAACTTCGTCTTCGTTTCCACTTTGCTTCTGATCTTTGATTACTATAAAACTTATTTTTAATATATATAGCATTTCTTTTTAATCCGTACTTACATTCATTATTGGTAAATTTTGAGATAAATTTATTCTTCAAGAAGCATATGTTATGTTTTCCAAGTTTAAAGACGATGGTACATATTAGAGAAAAACAAATTTTTAGAGCAATGTCCATGACAATATCTGCAAATGGTTTTGGCAGATCAGACGATCTGTTAATCTATACAAAGATCAAATTTAAAGATAAAGTGAGCAAATGTAATCAACTTTTTATGTAAATACTTACAAACCATACCGGATTATTTATATTAAAGTAGTAAAAATGTATGTACTTTATTAAATCCATGATAAACAAAGAATCGTAAAATGTCTTCTAGTTTCTGCAGCAACGACAGTCGAACAAAGAATTCGCCAATCCAATATGGAGTTTGACACGTATAAGCCACGTATAAGCCAGAACAAGTATAACAGTACTGACAACTGAAATATATTTTTATTAATCTTAACATGAAATTACTAAAACATAATATATGAAAATTTGAATTAATTAAATGTGTTTATGAAATATTTATTTATTGTTATTAACTGCTAAAAAATATGTCGATATAACAAGATAGATATAAATATAATAACAAACGCAAAGTATATGAAATATAACATAAAACAACATAATTATACAAATAGTAATTAAATATTATATAAATGTAGGGGAGAGTTGCCGAATTTGAACTGCCGCCTAGACTAGACGATCACCTTATTTGAAACAAAACACATAATGTGCCATAATATAGGCAACATATTTAACACTGACGTAAACTACGCTGCTGCAACCATTAGTATTGGTATTACAGAACTTCTCGTGACAGTAATTACTGAAAATATTTTGTGTCTAGACAGCTCTAAATTAAATAATTTAACAAACAACACATCCTTCTTAGTCAGTTTTAAAGTAAGTAGCAACAAATATTATTATATCTTTAGAAAACAAATTTGTCCAGATACAAATTACTATAATAGTTTTACAAATAAAAATGGGGCTTTGTAGAATATTTTAGCATAATCACCGAAGTCGCTTAGGTTGGAACATAGCGCAGTTGCTCAAAATGGACTGGTCCAATTACTAAATACAATAAAAACTGGGAATTCAACAAATACGTCAGTACCCACCGCATTCAGTGACAGTGAAAGTAGCGATAGTGGTTCCGCTGTTGATTATGTATCAAGGAACCAGTGGTCCATTTTGGAAAACTAATTTCTTTGATTGGACCGATGACTAATTTTTCATTGTAGTAATTTTTATTTTCTTAAAAATAAATCACATTGAAGATAAGGATATTTTTTCCGCTGAATCGTTTTTACTTAAAATGCTTCTACAAGCACATATATTAGAAAATGTTGATGTGGTCCAAATACGGCTACTCTATTCTATTAGATACATACATTAAATTGATGCACTAAATACTAAATGATAATTGTTCAGATTGTTTCTATTAAATATAATATAAAAAAATATTCAAAAAAAATTGTAGTACATATAATAAGGTGGCTTAACACTCCATGTGGAGTTGCGCCGCTTCGATGAAGCTTTCTAGATCCTTTTTTTTTTTGGAGGGGATCGCTCTCCATCTCTGCCTTAGATTTCTTCTGCTATTTTTCTCCATTTGATCCTATCTGCTGTTTTTTCTTTCCAATTAGTGATTCCCGTTGATTTCAAGTCTTCTTCCACTTCATTTATCCATGATAATCTTGGTCGCCCTCGTCTTCTTTTACTACCTTGATTCCATTGAAGTATTGATTTTATTGGGTTTTGTTCTTCTGCTCTCCATATATGCCCTAGCCATTTAATTCTTTGCTGTTTAATTTTCTTTATAATGTCTTCTCCGTTTATCTCTTTTTCAATTTCATGGTTCATTCTGACTCTATATTCGTGTTCATTTATCTTTTTAGGACCTAGTATAGTTCTCATTATTTTTCTTTCAGTTCTTCTCAATTGTTCTTCGTCCTTTTTTGTCAATGTCATTGTCTCTGCTGCGTAGAGTGTTACTGGTCTTATTATGATGTTGTAGATTCTCAGTTTTGTTACTTTAGTTATCATTTTGTTTTTTAAAAGTTTTTTGTTTGCATAGTATGCTTTGTTTGTTGCAGCTATTTTGTCTTTTATTTCAGCATCTCTTTCTCCCCTGTTCGTCAGTAAAACTCCCACGTATTTAAATTTATCTACTTGCTGAAAAGTATAATCTCCTATCTTAACTCGTTTCTCTTTTGTTTTGTTTCCTATTATCATTATTTTCGTCTTCGTTACATTTATTTCTAGTCCTATTTCAGTTCCTTCTTTTACAATTTCTTTCAACATTTCTTTCATTACCTTTCTATTTTTTGTTACAACTGCCAAGTCATCTGCGTAAGCTACTATTTGACCTCCACTATTTCTAAGAGACCTTTTCTTTAAATTTCTCAATTTGTATTCTAAGGCTAAGTTGAAAAGTGTGGCAGATAATGCGTCTCCTTGTCTTACTCCTCTGTTTATTTCTATTTCGTCCGTGTCTCCTTTAGGAGTCTTAATATTTATTTTTGTCTTTCTCATCGTCATCAATACTAATCTTCTCAGTTTTGCTGGGATTTTCAGATGTTTTAGGGCTATCAATAATTTTCCTCGCTTTATAGAGTCGAACGCTTGTTTGAAGTCTATGAATAGTACCTCAATATTAAGTTTGTGCTCTAGTGTTTTTTCGATTATTTGTTTCATTATATGTATAGCATCTGTAGTAGATTTTCCTTTGACGAAGCCACATTGGTATTGTCCAATTGTGTGATTTGTTTCATTTGCTATTCTTTTCTGAATAATTGTAGACATAATTTTGTATACCGTATTCAGTAGTGTGATTCCCCTATAGTTTTGACATAATTGTTGGTCTCCTTTCTTATGTATTGTTATGATTTGTCCCAATTCCCAATCTTTTGGCATTTCCTCCTTTCTCCATACTTTTAAAATAAGTTCATATATATACTGTTATATTGTCCCCCCTCCATATTTGATTAATTCCATGTTTATTTTATCTTTTCCTGGAGTTTTTCCATTTTGGCTGTTTTTTATTATTTCATTTACTTCCTCTAGGGTTGGTTCTGTTATCTCCGCTTCGTCTGATTCTTGTGATTCATTTGTTCACTGTCAGTTAGCACATCTTTAAAGTGATCAGACCATACTTGTTTATATTGTTCATCATTCTCTGTAAGTCGACCATTTTTGTCATTTATGCCATATGTTTTAGATTTAAATGTTCTGTTTTCTTCATTAATTTTTTTATAGAATTTTCTTGAGTTTCTATTTACTCCTTCATCCTCGATGTCTTTTATCTTATTGTCTATCCATATTCGTTTATTTCTTTTAATATTTTTATTACACATTTTCCTTATTCTTTCGTATTCCTCTTTGTCTTCTAGTTTATTTGTTCTCATAAATTTTACTCTTGCTTTTCTCTTTTTTCCACTAAGTTTTTAAAATATCCTCATGAACCAGTCCTTTTCTTTTTTAATGCTTTTCTTTTATTTTCCTAACCACTTTTGGGCTGTCTCATGTATACATTGTTTTATCCAGTTCCAATTTTCTTCTATTTCTTCCTCACCTACATCTTTCTCTTTTATTTTCTTTTTCTAGTTCGTCAGCGCATCTTTCTCTTTTAATTTCATTACTGATGTCTTTTATGTTCCATTCAGGTTTTGTTGAGTCCTTTCTTGTTTTTCTTCTAGCTTTGTTTCTCAGCGAAGCGGCAACCATATAGAGGTCTGAATCCGCGCATGCCCCTCCATAAGTTCTTACATCTAGTATTGATGAATGTTTTTTTTTTTGTTATCAAGATGTGGTCAATTTGCGTCTGTGTTGTATTATCAGGAGAGGTCCATGTTATTTTATGTTCTCTAGCATGCTTAAATTTAGTGCTACTTACTATCATGTTTGTCTTTATTGCTAATTCGCATAATCTTTGGCCGTTGTCATTTGTCTTATCATGGATAGTTTGTTTACCTGGGACTTGTTTTGTATACTCTTCTTTCCTACCTGCGCATTAAAGTCCCCCATTGCGATTATATCTTTCTTTGGGATTTTTTCTATTTCGTCCTCTAATTTGTCATAAAATGTTTCTTTATCCTCAGCCTTTGTGTTCTCCGTTGGCGCATATACATTTATTACTGACAAATTAAAAGGGGAGTTTTCTATTCTTATATAAGCCAGTCGTTCATTTATTGCTCTGAATTCTATTATATTGCTTTTAAGTTCTTTTAATACTAAAAAGCCTACTCTGTACTGACCTTGTTTTTTATCTCCTGAATATAACATTGCATAGTCTTTCTTATTAATTACTCCTTCACCGCTCCATCTCGTTTCTTGAACTGCTGCTATTTTTATTTTGTATCTTGCTAATTCTAATGCAATTTCTTGCGTTTTTCCTGGTTGTAGCATCGTTCTTACATTCCAAGTACTTATTTTAAAATTGTTTCTCTTTTTAATGTGTTTTCTTTTTGTAGTACATATAGTGAATGGAAATATTTAATAAAATAAGAGGGTCACACAAGAATTATTGAGAATAAGAAAATCAGGAAGAGCATTTTCTACATTTTTTTGGCAAATTTCTTTTTAAAATTACGACGAAACTAAAACTAGAACAAAATATGTAAAAACAATTTCATATGCAACTTTTAATTCTGTACAACTTTGCACTGTTTTTGCCATAAATTGAACAGGAGAGCACAAAATTGCATTCACCTCTAACCGCCAGCACTCAGTAGAAATAAAATTACGATTTACTGTCATTATATGCACAACAAAACGCAAACTTAATTTAATAGGAGAAAAAGAGGGCTCATCGAAATTTAAATAATAAGGCGGACAAATGTTGATACACAATAACAATATCTATGAGTTAATGATGAAAAACAAAATAAAGTACGTAAAACCATATTTTAACATAATTATTGTTTTCGCGTTGTCCCATAAAATTTTGTTGTGGTTCCTCCATGCGTGGTCTGCAAATCCTGATTCTAATGTTTCTCCTCTTGTTGTATGCCGTTTGTGCTCCTTGGGCCTGATCTTCACTGGCCTCTTAGTTTCGCCTATATATACTTTCCCACATTCACAATCCACCTGGTGGATTCCTTTCTCAGATCCCGCTGTTTTTGGAGGCGCCTTGGAGGACAGTAGATTTTTCCGCGTTGTAGTAGTTTGGAATCTTGTGGTAATTCCGTATTTACGGCTCGTTCATCTTAATTTGTTCAGATATACCTTTGATGTGTGGAATATATATTTCTTTCCGATTTTTCCCTTGTTTTTGCCTAAATGTGTTGTGGTTTTGGTGTTTGCTCGTGATTACCTTGATCTGTTTCTCGGGATATATATTTTGTCTAAGGTTGTTTTGTATTTCCTCAAGTTCGAGTTCATATTTTTCTTTCGTGCTGCAGTGGCTCCTGGCTCTGTCCCATAGCTACTCTAATCTTTGTCGTCTGTGAATGGTTGGCCTGGTAACTGAGATACTTTCCTGTATGTGTGAGTTTGCAGTAAACTAAAGTCGTGATCTTATTAAGTTCTCTTCATCGACACATCCAGAAAAGAAAGCCGAATTTGATGTTCTTTCTCAATTGTGAATTTTTTTGCTGGGCCTCAGGGAATTTATATGGTTAAAGAATACATAGGTACATAGAATGTATCATCCACGTTCTTGGTTTGATTTTCGCTGTCTCCATGGTCATATCTGAAAAATATTTCATATAAATGTTGGCTATCACTGAAGATAGAGGCGAGCCCATTGCTAGGCCGTTGTCCTGTTGATAGTATTTCGACAATGCTTCAAAATATGTCGTTGTTAGATTGTAGACAGCATTGCAGAAGTCTCTGTGCTCCAGTTCGGTGTCCCTTACTATAATAATAAAATGTTTGGAGTCCTTAATAAAACTGCTGCTGTTACCTGCTACTGGTGACAAAATATGCAGAAGATACTTCACCAGATTGTAACATGGAGAAAACCTGGAGCTGATGATGGGTCTGAGCGATACGTCGGTCTTGTGGATCTTCGGTAGTCCGTATAGGTGTGATGGTTTACTCTCGTGTGGAGTAAGCCTAGATCCTAGATCTTGTGTTGTCATCCAAATGGTCTTCATATTTCTTCAATGTGATGTATATTTTTCTTTCAATTTTTCTGGCTGGATCTTTCTTTAACTTGGAGTACAATCATTTAGCAAGAACGTCTTGAATCTTCTTGGAGTAACTATCAGACAACATTGTGGTTTTCCCTATATCGGCTGGTAATTTTTTTTATCGTCTTACCCTGTTTCAATGTTTTAATTGCACTGGCTTCCTCTTTCGTTATATTAGGACCTAGTTTCTTCATTACGTACCAGCAAACATCATAACAGCAGTGGAAACAGTAGCATAGAGGCTACCAAAAACAGTAGAATTCAGGTGAAACGTGAAGAGAAAGCTGTCCATCTCTACTATTAAATAATCTTATAAAAACCTGACAAAATTTAATACTCTTCGAATTCGTAAAACCTACAGGACTGTGTTTGTATTTGATGAACGGGATTCGTCCCATAAGGGACGGTTACCCTCCAAAAATTAGTTTTCCATAACTTCCACAAAAGAATATAGGTTTATGATTTGCATGCAGCATGCATAGGCATGCATAAAATGGTATATATTCACATCATATATGATCACAGCGGCAGTGGCATCTAGCCGTACGAAGGAAGTAGGGATATGCTGCTCAATCTAGTGGTGTAAAAGTGAGTAGGTAGTTCAAATTTTAAATAATAGATGCAGATAAGTAACCTTCGAAATCCAACCCTTCATATTTGTGTAAGTGTAGATAATACCACCGTCTCTGTAACTGTGACATACACCCTGTAAAAGTGTAAAGTAATGCATTTGTACTACGGATTAGGCGATAATTTTTTGTAGTATTTCTAATTTTTGGAAGCACGTCATCATATATGAGACGGATCCAATTTATTATATAAAAAAATAATCGTTTAAAAATTTTCAAAATAAAGATGTGTCCTATTTTTTCTTCACGTGTGTAATTGGTTATTGCAATCGAAGAACTTACGGACAATACATCGATTTATCAATACGTTCATTTCTTTTTTTTTACATTTATATGCTTCAATTAACTTTAACCCTTTCGACTATTTTTAGAATTTTGTTATGTACTTACCTACGTCAAATTACCGCTCGAACCAGCACCAGGGCCAGATATACAGAATGTAACAGCGAAATCGTCCATCGTCATTATCTCTTTTATTATTATTATAGTTAAAAAAAATACTGTGGAACAAAGTTGTAGGAAACTAACGAAGGAAGTTATTTGTTTATAGACGAGAATATTTTTTTAAACCAGTGGTTCTCAACTTCGAGTACAAAGATATATTTTTTCAAATGGGATTATACATATTTTTTATAATAATTCTTCTTGCAAAAGATTTATGTCAATAAATTACCTAATTGCACTAATATTAATAAATAATTGTATTTATTGGCTAATGCTAACTACTATTATTATTGAAATTTTGTCTTATTAAAAACTGAATTTTAGAATTTCCATGGCATCTCTAGATTTAATTTTTAATTGAACAAATAATTTTAGAGAAAAATGGTAAAAAACTCCGAAATTATTGGTTTTAGGCATAGGATACCCTATACACGTTCACTGCCACGCTGGTCCTATGGGACCAGCAGCACAAATTTTCGTTCTCTTTTGGCCGCAGGTCTGATTTTATACTGAAATAGGTATGTATTGCATCGGACCAGCATGGCCAGGCAGACAAATAATCTGCAAAGATATTTTGAAAAACTTATTTCGCACAGAATGTGGTCCCACACAAATTAAACAAAAAAATATTTTTATAAATTTATTATTTTTCATTATAAAATAAAAATAGAGCGATTAATTGTACAAACCAATATATAAATAAATTATATAAAACTTTTAGAATATACATTAAAGTTTTTAAAAGTGAAAACAACTGTTTAATTTTTATGTAACACATTAACAGTTCAATTATAAAAATGGTTGTCCATATCACTCTTCGCAATATGTGTCAACTTTTACAGTGCAATTCGAGGCATATTGTCTTTCTTGTTGTTGACTATATATTTTATAAAAATGTTTACACACTTTTCTTCTCTGGTGTTTAGTGCCACATTCATTTACCTTTTACCATATGGGACTACCGGAGCAGTAGACTAAACTGAGATTTGCTGCGCTACGCTGGTCCCATGGGACCAGCACATAGCTCATAAAAGAATTAATATATTGAGATTTTGCAAGTTCATTATGTTATCGCTGCAAGACCTGAAGCAATTTCAATAAATGACCCCGTAACGGAAATATTAAAATATGCCATGGCAGTCAACGTGTTAATAACGTACAAGATTCATATATACAACAAGAAACACAACTGAATAATAAAATATAGGATTTTCTATTTGAAAATGATGAGTTTCGGTCATTTGAAATTGAGTAAATTTGATTTGCTTTATTTAACAGCCCGTATAATGACAAAAAAAAATATATGAGAATATGGAGTAGGTATATTTATAGTTGTATAGAAAAAATTCTTAATTTTTGCTATTAAAATAACTTCGGTACACCTTTATAAAGCAATGCGTGTATTATATCTTTTTTAGAGAAAAAACTGAACAACTTGGCAATGGTGCGGAAAACTAAAAAAAACTTGATATGTGCATGTAGGTGAATAAAATACAATTCAAAATGTATGAAAATATATAAATATGTATATGTTCCATTAAAAAAAAGACAAACAATTCTTGCCGAGCCGTAATGCAATGGGAAAATAATTTTACGTCATGCTCCTTGAGTAGAGGAATCAATTCTGTGAATTAATTTATGCTATTTCTAACGATAACAAAGATATCGAAGGTCATTTCAAAGACTCACATGTATATGTAGCAGTATAATAAATAATAAATATTATTTGTTGATTGTTGAAGCTTGATATTTGTTATTTAAAGTCAAGTTACTTAAAAATTATAATGAATATTAGTTTTATGTGAAATATAATCAGATAAATTTAAAAATAATTATATTAGTTTGAAAATCAAAGCTAATTTCTTAAAGTTTTGTGATTATAATTTACTCGTTACTTAAAAATTTAAGTAGTTAATTAGTTTTTATATATGAAATAGTTTTAATTAAAAAAAAAATAGTTATGTTATTGACACTTGCAATAAATTATTTTATTATATATTACATATTAATGTAAAGGATAAAACAATACAAATAAATTATCATTGTGTTGGTATATTAGAAAAATTTCAATAAATTTATTTTGTATTTATTTGATTGTGTGCGCGAACTAAAGTGTGCGATTATTTGATTCAGATTATGAAAATAAGTGATCTGTGCATAATAAGGATGATGAAGTGTATACTTTCCTATTGACAAATTTTTGAAGTCATTTAAACTGTTGGGAACCCCAGTTCTTAGAAGTTCGCAAAACTGTGCCGAAGTGAAGCAATAAAAAAGTACGTTACCTCCGTAAAATTACGGTTTTTTTCGGCCTCGTCAACTATTCTTACAAAAAGCTTGTTTTCAGCCACTCTACTTGACAGTCGACTTGAAAATTCAAGCTTTTTATAACGTTAGGGTTGGCATGGCCTGAAAATCAACCTTTTGTGAACGGCGAAGTTTTCAAGCCAAGCCAAATTTTCGGGCTTTGAATCTTTATCATCTATCAAGTTCTGTAATTTTTAAAAATATTAATTTTTTCCATATATATGGGTCGCTTTTGTTTGAGCCGTATGTAATTTATATAGAGTGGCTTATATTAGGTATTCATTTGCGGTCATCTTTTTATCTTTCGTTCATTCACAAATTTATAGTGCTCAATATCTTTCTCTCTTTCCAGATGGACAATAAATGCCGCTGTAGGTGTCTAGGTGTAGCGTTTGTATTTGTATCAACTCCAGAATATAATAGTGCTAATTTTGTAGTACTGCTACCTTTTTTCTTCGTTTCACTAACACCTCGAAATTGCAAATTATATTTTTCCATTTCTTCTTTTCCGCAGATTTCTCTAACTTCTATGTACCTAACGTTTCGTTAAAGTGTATTCCGTGAGTATCGTGAACGGTTTTCTTGTTCGTCAATTGTATATATGTCCGGGATGCATAATTGTTTTTTGCAAACTTATAACTCAATTTTTTTCGTTTCTTTTCAGTTAAATTTGATATTAAGTTCTCTTCCTTTTTATACTTACTCTCTTTTTCATCATTTTTCTCTACCACAGCGTTCACATCTTGATTCCATATAATAAAACATTTTTTATTTATGATTAGTTTTCCGTATTAGTGTTGCCGCGAGACGAGATTTGTCGAGATTTTACATTATCTCGATCTCGACATTTTTTTTTATTATTATTAAAACCAATCTTGATTTTGAGCAACAAGATTAAAATCCATCTCGATCTTGAGGTCGAGATCTCGACGATCTCGACTTTTCGTCTATTGTCGTGCAAATTCGTTCGCTCGGACGTATTGCATTTGCGCATTGGACATGTGAATGCATAACCTGTTTAGACCTGCAACTTATCTGTCTAATATATTTCAAGCGATTTCAGATGTAACCGTGTAACTTCCATTCTCCATTCTGATTTAATAAACGTGTTAAGTCAAGTCATCTTTGATCTGCCCTCATACCGCATAAAATCTGCACACATCCTACAATATTAATTAATGTATAATCAAACACGAAAGTTTGTATTTTTTATTCTGATTTCACAATTTTTTGTCTCATTTGTTTTTAATACGTATGTTCCAGAATGAATAAACTCAGCAAAAAGTGTATAGTAAATATATATAGATATATACGAATAAAGCACAATACGAGTATATACTATATTTATAAAAATACATTGTTATTTTCTTGAAATTTTAGGAAGATAAACATAATAAATTTTCTCCTATAAACTTCGAAAGCGAGGACGTACAAATCGAGCGGGAATTACAATACCTGAAATATTCTTGAAATATTTATCCTGTTTATAAGCGAGGGGTTGGTCACTTAACCCAGATATGCCTAAAAATTTTGCAGGCTAGAAAGATTAAAGTTTTTGCTGAAATTTATGTCCAAATGGTATAAGAAAATATTTTTTATAACTTTCAAATTTTTTATTGCCCCAGAAATACAAATTTGAACCTGTACTATTTATAGTACACTAGGAATATAAGTGTATAATACAAGTTTTTTTTATTTTGTATGAAAATCGATAAAACACTTGACATGTACTCCCACATCACACTTAGAGAATCTTGTTTTAGCTCTTTCATGACAGAGACCGCATCTTGTCTGTTCATCTTGCGGGATAATCAAATGATCTAAGCGATCGTACCTCAAATTTGCACCTTCGCTAGCAGATGGACGTCCTTTAGAATATGAAAATGCTTTTTTATTTTGAACTAAAAGTGTAGTAGCAATAACACGTCTGAATTTTAGTTGATCCAGATCTCCTCCATTTTTACGATGCAGTTGCCATGAGTTATGTATCGACATATCGATGCAATGTGTAATTAGCGGGAAGTACCATTTTTTCCCTCTTATTGAAGTACGGTATAAACTGATATTTTGGTCGGATCTATCGACTCCTCCCATATTGGCATTATATAGATGTATTAGATGAGGTTGTGTAACCTGTAATAAAAATTAGTATAATCAGTAAATTGGTAATTTATAATTTCAATTTCACAAATGAATTACCTGTATATTCTTTTTTTCTTTTTGAGAATAACGTTTCACAGAGTGAATTGGCTCAACTCCTGCAAAATTGGAGCAGAGCGATACAATGCTATTGTCATGCCACTTCATAGCTATAGTATTTAAATCTTCGATTTTTTAAAATCATACGTTCCTCGCATTTCTTTTTTCTTTATTTTCGAATCTAACAATGGATGTCCTGATAATCGATTTTCTCTTACTGTGCCAGTTGCATAAAAAGATTTGTCAGTTAACTTTTCTATCAAAGGAATGGAAGTAAAGAAATTATCAAAAAATATATGGATTTTCCTATCCACCCATTTATTACGTAAAACATCAGCGTATTCTAATACAACGCCTGCACCTACTCCAAAATCTGCATAAACATTGTGTTACAGGTTCTATTATTTATTTGTACTTCAGCCGATAAGCTGATTACACAGCAATATTATTATAGGAAAATTTGAACAACGTATTTATAAAATATGTTTAATAGAATATTATTACAGATTTATATAACTACCAGCTTTTGTGTAAGCTTGCGCGGGAAAACTTGGCGGGGAACTAAAGTCTTTTAACGACTGAACATAACAACATATTATATTAACTAAAAGTCCCTAAGTTACTGATGCTCTCTGGAGAGGCGGGAAACTAGTGGTGTTACAGTCTCCCCCTTGGAAGTATTTAACCGACCCGGTGATACTTCAACAGTAGCGGCGTGGTGGCCTTCTTTCTCTGGGAACTCTTGGCGCGGATGGGGCTGGCACCTCTGGAACAGTAGGGACCACAGTCGTCTTGCGGGGCCGCCCTCGCTTCCTAAGTTTCCTTACAGGGATAACGGGATCTGCATTTTCAGGGCTCCTGAAAGGGGTGAGGTCAGCGACATGATACTTGCCAAGGAGATCCCCTTCCGGTGCACATATTTCGTATGAAGTTGATGAGGCTTTCTTGTCAATGACATAGGGGCCGTCGCGCTTTGTGGCAAACTTAGATGTAAAGCCCTTGGCGGCGTTACTGAGTTGATGGGATGTTACCAACACTAGATCTCCAGGTTCGTACTGGGGTGCATTTCGTCGTTTCCCGTCGGCCACTTCTTTGCTGCGGTCCTGAACTTGTTCTATTCGTTCGCGTATCTCTGAAAAAGAATTAGCAAAAGTCTGAAGGTAAGGTGTAATCTGTGGGACGTAGTTTTCTGCGTCAATTATCGTTCTCAAATCATTAGTAACGTCTGCGGGCGACCGTAGGTCTCTGGCAAACGTGAGATAGGCTGGGCTACACCCAGTGGTCACCGTGGTTGCAGTGTTCATTGCGTATCTGATCAGTGGGAGACGTGAGTACCAACTTTGATGATCTTCACCCACTAATATGGCGAGTTGGGTCTTCATATCTCGGTTTTTTCTTTCTACTGCATTACTGGCGGGGTGGTACAGGGGCGTAAATGATTGCGTAATCCCAAAACAGTATGCAACCTTCTGCATAACTGCGCTCACAAATTGCACTCCGTTGTCGCTTATTATTTCCCTCTTCGATTAGTATCTTTGAGCAATCTTCTGCTGAAGCAGTCTTTAAGGGGTAAAGCTCAATCCATTTGGATGTGGTATCTTCTACGATCAAGATCCATCTATGACCTTCAGGAGTTGTTGGCAGTGGTCCAAATAAGTCGACAGCGATTATTTCAAATCTTTGCTCCGCGACTGGAGTCTGGAGAAGTCCAACTGGTTTCCTGTTTGAAATTTTGAACCTTTGGCATGGTAGACACTTACTAATGTAATCTGCGATGAATTTCCTCATGCCCGTAAAATAGTATTTTGCTGCTATTCTCTGGTAGGTTTTTTCTACTCCATAATGGCCAGCTGTCGGAACATCATGGTAATCGTGTAATATTTGGGCACGTTCTTGCTGTGGTACTACTCGTTGTGCGGTTTCTTCATCTGAAAAATATCTGTAAAGAACTCCTGCTGACGTAACGAACCCTCGTTCGGCCCAACGAACGGCTTCCTCGGAGGTCATGTCTTCTAGAGCTTCTATTATTTTCTTTACTTCAACATCCTTTAATTGTTCAATTCTTATATCTTCGGCCGTCCTTGTTGGCATGTCTACCATCACTGTGCACACGGAGCATTCTGCTGGTGTTGTACATATTGGTCTTGACAGAGTATCTGCTACTACATTGAGTTTTCCGGGTGTGAACTCTATTTGTAGGTCATACGCCTGCAGGCATAGCGCCCATCGCGCTAAGCGTCCAGTTGGAGACTTTAGTGAGAGCAACCAACGCAGGGGTTGGTGGTCAGTACCGATACGAACCTTTGCACCTTCGATGTATCCCCGATACTTTTCTATAGCGAACACCACCGCCAGAGCTTCTCGCTCCGTCGTAGGATAATTCTTCTCAGCGGGCGTCAGCAATCGACTCGCGTACTCAACTGGTCTCTCATCGTTCCCCTCCCCCTGGAGAAGGACTGCTCCAAGCGCATAATCGCTTGCATCGGTCCGAATTATGTATGGCTTGGATGGGTCGGCTTGACGAAGGATGGGTGCCGTCGTCAGCAATTCTTTCAATTGGGCAAACGCAGCTTGTTCCTTTTCACTCCAGGTCCAAGGTACTTGTTTCCGAGTGAGCTTAGATAATGGCTCTGCGATTCTCGAGAAATTGGGTACGAATTTGCGATACCAACTACACGTTTGAAGGAATGTTCGTAGGTGTTTTATATTTTGTGGACACGGCATGTCCCGAATGGCACTTACTTTTACGGGGTCAGTGCTAATACCATCCCGTGTCAACACATGTCCGAGAAACTTCACTTCTGTTCTTGCAAATACACATTTTTCACGTCGTGCTTTTAAGTTAAATTGTCTTAGACGCGCGAATACTTTAATTAAGTCTTTAATATGTTGTTCGAAGGTATCTGAGACAATAAGAATATCGTCTAGGTATGCGAATATATTCACATCGTCTGATATCCCAGCGCGAAAACGATCTATCAACCGCTGAAACGTGGCCGGTGCGTTTCTCAAACCCATGGGCATTCTTTTGAATCGGAAAGTCCCGAAACACGTTACGAAGCACGTTTTGTCACGATCGCACTCACGAACCGCCACTTGCCAATAACCGGATTGCAAGTCAATCGTGGACATGTAGTTTGTCTTTTTTGCACATTGCAGAATGTCTTCAATTCGCGGCATTGGATAGGTGTCACCTTTTGTAACAGCATTTAAACGTCTGTAATCCACACATAACCTTAAGTCACCATTTCGTTTTGGCACCAGAACAATAGGTGCTCCCCAAGGCGATTCACACGCTTCTATAATGTCCTCCTGTAGAAGTCGGTCAAGTTCCTTCCGCAAGAACTCCTTCTTCGGTTGGGATAACTTGTAGTACGGTAAGGATACTGGAACATGGTTACCAGTGTCTATGCAATGTTCTGCATAAGTGGTTGCCTCTCCCCCTGCTGTGAATATATCTTGATGTTCGGTTAGCGCTTCTCTAAGTTGTTGGCGTTGCGCCTCTGACAGATTAGGTCCTTCATCTTGTCTCAATTCTTGAAATGTTACTTGAGCAATCGTTGTACAGCTGGATGTACTATGTTCCACGTCCTCAAATGGAAACTGAGTTACCGGATTATTCTCAAAGTGCCAAGTTCTTTTAGACAGGCAAATCGTGATTTCCGCTTGCTCCAGGAAATCTATACCAAGAATAGTTGTGTCACAGTTGCTGGGTAGAACGTAAAAAGTTGTTGGTATAACGTAATTCTTAATTGTTACATCGACTGTTGTTTTTAATACAACTGTCTGCTGCGGAATTGAATCAGCGTACGAAATCGTAAGTGTTTCTTCCGTAAACTGTTGCCTTTGTTCCCTCAAAACCTGATACAGGGACTGGCTGGCAATGCAGGCTTGTGATCCAGAATCAGCAAGTGCAGTTCCCTTAGCTCCACGTATTTGTATGGGTAGAAACGGTCGAGTACATGGCCTTTCTTGTATTTCTGTGGTTCGGAAGTGTAGTGGACCTGTACTTGCACTAGTTCCCTTCTTTTCCTGCGCAGGACTGCATTTAGAACACTTGGCTCGGATTACTCCCGGTGCACCGCACCCATAGCAGCTAAGCGGTGATGTTCTGGTGACTGTTGTAGTCCCGGTTGTTGAAGGCGAGTTTCCATCTTTCGCTTCCTTCTCATGTCGTTGCCGTGTGCGACATTCTTCTTCGGTATGTCCGAATTTCTGGCAATATTTATACTGACATCGGGGTCGTTCTTTCTTCTTAATTGTTCCCGTGTTCGATTTCTCATGATTCTTCTCTACTGGTTTCGTTTTTTTGGCTTCGAGCATTGTTTGTTGAATGTCTCTTGCATGCTTGATCAGCTCGTTGAACGTCTTAACATCATCTCTTGCAATACGCTTACGAATCTTCCTGTGCAATAGCCCATACACCATATCTAATTGAATGGTTTCTGTTGGCTTCGGATTTAATCGTGATATAAGAGCTCTAGCATTATTCACGAAGAACTCTGTAAGCGTTCCTTCTTCTTGTTCACCTGCGAACAGTTCGCGGTAAATCGCGTAGTTCGGTTTCCTTGGCCCGAATGCACCCTTCAAGAGTGAAATAGTTTCGTCCCAGTTCTGGGTGGAATCTTTAATGCCCTGCCACCAAGTTGCAGCATCTCCTGTTAATAGCATAGGCAGTCCTTTAACAGCGTTGGCATCGGAAACCCCAACACACTCTTTGTATGTTGTTACTGCGTCTATGAAAGCGTCGATGTCATCTTCAGCTCCACTAAAACGTGCCGTGCATTTAGTAAAATTTCCACGTAATATTTCACTTACGGTTGACGTTGGAGAAGGTGTTCTCTGCTCGTGGATTTGCGACATTTGTGTTTGCAGCCCAAGTATGAGTTGAGACATCATCTCTTGAGTCATCATTAGGATCGGTTGTGCAGTAGTTTGTTCTTGTGTTCCATTTTCATCGTCTGACATTTTCTTCTTTTTGTTTTGAACAGCACTTGTGGAAATTGCGTCGTTCCTCGACGAAAGCACACAAACGAATATTTTCAAAACGAAAACGTTAGTGTTACGTTGTTCACCTAACCTATTTTCGGCTTCACGTTGGGACGCCACTTCTTACAGGTTCTATTATTTATTTGTACTTCAGCCGATAAGCTGATTACACAGCAATATTATTATAGGAAAATTTGAACAACGTATTTATAAAATATGTTTAATAGAATATTGTTACAGATTTATATAACTACCAGCTTTTGTGTAAGCTTGCGCGGGAAAACTTGGCGGGGAACTAAAGTCTTTTAACGACTGAACATAACAACATATTATATTAACTAAAAGTCCCTAAGTTACTGATGCTCTCTGGAGAGGCGGGAAACTAGTGGTGTTACAATTGCTAATATTTGTTAGTGCACCCTGATAGGGCTCAAACGAATTGATGTATCCTAATCTCGTTGCCCCCACCCATACACAATGCATTTCTTCAAGAATAGCATTTTCAATAAACTTTTTATTCAGGTGTGTGAAAAGTGGCCTGACTTTATCAAATCTGTCATTTTTATCTAAATCGTCGTTATCACAGAAATGAATATTTGACATAATATATTCAAATTTATCTCTCGTTATGGCTTCTGATACTAGATCATTGTGCCCGTCCTTTTCACGCTCCCAAAAAATTCTTCGTCTTGGCACTTGTACGTATCCACTTAGAATCAAAACCCCAATAAAACATTTTATTTCAGACATTTCAATTTTCTGAGTGTAATTTTTCTTCTGTGCATATTTATTACTTTCAGCTACTATGAATTTTAATAGTTTGCAATCAAAAAAGCGACTAAATAGTTCAACGGGACTTTCTAAATTATGGAAATTTTCAGCGGGTTCAAAATCGTTTTGATTACTCACCAAATCTTGTTTGATCCATTTGTAGACTCTTTTCTTTTTGCTTTTTTTGGTGGGTATTGTTTTTTCACTTATTTCTTCACTTTCCTGTGATACGCGGATATTTATTAGGTGTGATAGGGGAATATCATCATCCGAAGAAAAACCATCATCCTCATGGTGATATTTAATTTCGGCAGGTGCCTGTAACTGTGACCCTGGTAAATTATCCATAGTGAGAAAATCTTCATCTCCGGAATCCTCATCTGTTATTTCAGCGCACGCGGTCTCTGGAGGAAAAATTGTTACATCCTTAACATTTCTCGAACAATCATCATTATCATCCAACACGGCAAGAGCTTGTTCCAGTGAAAAGCCTCTAAAAGAAATAAAAATACAGTATACCTATATATGCCTTGCGTACTATATATAGTACATCTATTTATACACCAATAAAAAAGCACAAAATTGAAATTCAAACTAATTTTAAGTTATTGCTTGTAAAAGATATAGTATTTAAAAATGTATAACTAAACAAAATTTTAAAAAATTATAACATTATATATTTAAAAATTACTTACTTTGCCCAACGGATTCCGTAGTCGTCCATAATTGCAAAATGATGAACTTTAAAGATATTTTAAAAATTTATTGCTATTACCACGGATAAAAAATACGTCTTGATACATCAAATGTTACCTTCTGAATGATTTTATGAACAAAAATGCTTGGTCCATTCACGCATCTTTGCAGGATAAAATTTGTAAACACTGTACTATTTAAAGTACGCTAGGCACATCTGGGTTAAGAAGAAAGCGTACAATTCAATTTTAATTCCACTAATTCTTCTAATTCCTAGCTAATTCCTTGGTAATTCCACTAATTCCCAAGTAATTCCACTAATTCCCAGGTAATTCCTCTAATTCCCAGGTAATTCCTCTAATTCCCAGGTAATTCCGCTAATTCTCAGATAATTCCTATCCAATTCCTATAATTTTTGATAATCAATACCTTGATTATATACGTACTTTGTGACTTTTATTCTTAGTAATTTCAAAATTATGTGTTATCTAATCCATTTTTGCGTTAATACGCTCTTACAGCCGAATTCACAAAATAGGATTAGCTAAATCCAAATTTTGGTTTAGCTAAACTTTTTCTAACTCGGTATTAAGAACTTAATCTAAACCATATTCACCAAAAAAAAATGGTAATAGACTTAGATTAGAGCTTGTTTAGCTTAATTTATAAACGTCAAACTTAAAATAAAAATGGCAAGTAAACGTGAACGAAAGCCAAATTTTACAGAAAATGAAATATCTGTTTTGATTGACGAAGTTAATAATAAAACTAAATTATTATTTGATATTTTGAAAGCTCCCACTAGCTAAATATCTTAACGCCATTAAAACTTGTGTATGCACAGGCAAGGCATGCGATCTTCTAGTGCATCTCTCCAGAATTGGTCTTAATAACGAACATAAATGTTCTATCATTATTCTTGGTAATCGATAACGTCTGGCAATAAATAAATAATTAAATATTTAAAAATCATTGTGTAACCAAATTGGATATTACTGTTGAAGATGATGGTCCGGTATATCATATAAATCCAACCGATTTAAAAAAACTCGCGGTCGAATTATACGGTTTGGTTGATGGTATTCATCGTCACTATCATCGTTTACCATTAAATAACGCAACATTTCGTGAAATCTAGAAAATTATAGTACATTTAATTAAAGGTAAAAAATTGTATTTATATATGATATTTCTATTAGTCTGAAGCTATTTAATAAAGATTATTATTATTACTATTATTATTACTATTATTATTATTATTATTATTATTACTATTATTATTATTATAACAAACCTCTATGATGATTAAAAATTACAATTATAAATTTTACACAACGTTAATCCTGCGTTTCAGCAGGTTTGAATAAATGGCTTAAATTTGTAAGCGAAAAGTTTTGTGAATAGGTTTAATATTTATTTACACCCAAATGATTCTGTTGCTATGGATACGTAGGGTAAAATTTTAAACTAAACCGGTTTAAGAAAGTATTACCGATAAAGGATTAAACTTTTTTGTGAATATGGTTCAGCTTAACTTGATTGTTTTAATCGGGTTTAAGTGCTAATCTTGTTTTGTGAATTCAGCTGTTAGTATTTAACTATACTTTTGAAAACACCTTTTGTTTCATGTTATAGTAAAAATTAAAATTATATTAGATTTATGAATACATATCTGACACATAATGGAAGTCAAAGTAAAAGCTAAAAGTAAGGATAACATTAATTGAAAAACCAAAGATAATACCAATACAAAATAAACATGGCAACAGAAAATTGGACAGAAATAAACATGCCAAAGAATCTGTTAAATATCGTTTACTTATTTTCCATTTTATTATAAATATATTAATTTTCAATATTGAACATGCTACTCAAACTAGTCCATTTTTTAACTTTTTCATTTAAATAATAAAAAATGGGGTGTTATGTTTAAAAAGCTCAACAGAAATTAATTTTTTCAAAAATTGTCGATCACTAATTTATGTCAATGTAAACAGAAGCTTTCTTTATAAAACTGTTTTTACAGATTATAGATATTCGATTCCATTTTTGAGATAGAGTGATGATAAAGAAGTGACCGTTTTGAAGGAAAAACAAAAAAGTTGTGTTAAGCCAGAAGTGGTTGATTACGGTAAAATGTTTCTCTTGTTAAACCGGAATAATAATTGTTTTGAAAATATTTTAGTTGAAACGAGAAGTCGGAAAACCCCTAGGTACCAAATTTCGTAAAATATAATTGAATAGTTTTGAAATAGTTATTTATGATATAAGTGTTAAAAGTGACATTTTATTTTGTGAGAACAAAATAAAATCACTTTTAACACGTATATCATACACTATTTTTTCTACAAACACTATTTTTTAATGTAAATTTGTATTTCTAATAATTTTTTGACATTCACTTTTAACACTAGTGCCGAAAGTAACAATGATCTGTCACTTTTAACACTGGTGTCATAAAATGACATTTTTAACGCTATAAACAAATATTAAAAAGCCCACTTTTAATAGATTTGTCGAAAAATGTTTTTTTTAATAAATAAATTTTATTATTTTTAATTTATTATTATAGTTTATTATTAAATTTTAAAGTTATTTTCATATAAGTTCATAAGCATTTACAAATTAATTGTAAATCCTTACGATACTTTTTAAAATTAGAACTGAGATGGATTAAAAAACATGAAAAATATATTGATATCTAGAACATATATTTAGATTATAAACCAAGGTAATTGTTAAAATTTTAGTGAATTCCGTAAAATTCTAGTTATTTCCTGGGTAATTCCTACAATTCCTAGTGAATTCCTTCAATTCCTAGAGAATTCCTATAATTCTGTGTTAATTCCTTTAATTCCATGTAAATTCCTCTAATTCCTAGCTAATTCTTGCCAATTCCTACTCAAGTGTACAACTAATTCCCAAGTGATCAACCCCTCGTTTATAAGTGTGGCCGTGGTGAACAAACCGGATTATCGAGCAATTTAAATAAATATCATCTGGGTGCAAACTTAAGTTTGGGTTATGTGTATTTTTCACCACTGCCACACTAACAAATCGGATACGTATTTCATGAATAGTAGAATTAAGATGAATGTAATTTTTATTGGATTTTTTAAATCAAGGAAAGAAAGAAAAGAATGCTAACCGGCGGGATTTGAACCCACGATCTCAGCATTTGTACTGCTGCGTGTTACCAACTACACCACGGCTGGGCTGCAAATCCGCCAGTCTATACAATCTTTTCTTGAGTTATATTCTCTTAGCCTTGTGTATGAGACCCGCATCACATGTTAGGTGTGGGGTGTATCTAAACTACCACTACGTTTAAACACCTGTGAATTGTCATTGCCGGCTAGCATTCTTTTCTTTCTTTCCTTAATTTAAAAAATCAAATAAAAATTACATTCATCTTAATTCTACTATTTGCAATACATTCCTGATAAGGTTGTGCGAATGTTTGACAATTCACAGGTGTTTAAACGTAGTGGTACTTTAGATACACCCCACACCTAACATGTGATGCGGGTCTCATACACAAGGCTATGAGAATATAACTCAAGAAAAGATTGTATAGACTGGCGGATTTGCAGCCCAGCCGTGGTGTAGTTGGTAACATGCAGCAATACAAATGCTGAGATCGTGGGTTCAAATCCCGCCGGCTAGCATTCTTTTCTTTCTTTCCTTTATTTCAAGAATATTTCAGGTTTTTTAATTCCCGCTTGATTTTAACGTTACGCGTTCGGAGTTTGTCAAAATTGCAAGCAAATAGACCATGTTGTGCGCATGATTAGAGTGAGAGGTCAGAATTGCCCTGTTAAATTATTTACATGTCAGATGAGAAATGAAACTTGTCATTTTCTTCACAAAGTATGTGTTAATAAAACTTTTTGTGAAGAATAGGACAAGTTTCATTCCACATCTGATAATTCTTTCACAATAACTCAGCAATTGTAATTATTATTTACATGTTGATGATATGGTCAGCTAACTTCATAGTTGTATATGTCATACTATCATCTCTCATTGCCAAATAACATAAATACATAAAATCACGCATTTCCCACTTAGTGGGTTAGCACAAACCCGAAAGAATAAAAATAACATCATCCAAAAAATAATCAGTCTCTCTTTCAACAACATTCTTACTAACCTGACATCATAGGTACAACATATATTCCTCACTCTTAACATATTAAAGTGACCGATTTTCGATAGCGATATACCGCAACCGGACCACAATAATAGTTACGAAACAATCAACATTGATGTGTCCCGGGGTGCAAAAACAAATCAAATAAAAACAAAAATGTGTCTTGGCATTGTTGAGTTGAGAGTTCAGCAGAGTTCATGTTGAGGTCGCTTTGTAGAAAATACAACTTATTTAAAGTTTCAAAAATTGGTAATAGATATATCAATCTCAATGAAAATAGCATAAATGTATTTATAATAAAACTGCCTAGTATTATGTACAGTACTGATGAAATGAAATAAATGATCGAAATTGTGTATGAATAATTAATAAGTTTTTCAAGATCAAAATCTCGCCTAATCTCGTCAAGAATTGAAGTATGTAATCTCGTCTCGATCGAGTATTTGACCTTGAAATTTATTTGGATCTTGATCTCGAAAATTTACGAGATCAAGAAAAATCTCGTCTCGGCGGCAACACTATTCCGTATGCAGTTTTCACTTTATGGGCCCTTCTCTTTTTCCAATTTCGTTTTGTGATAGATCATCTTCTATAAATATGTTTTTTTCCCTTTAATTTGCATTTACGTTGCAATATTCTGGCATTTTTCTCCCTGGTGTTTATTTCTGCTACTGTAATGTTGTTGAAGGTATTATATACACTTGATTGATAGTAGGGGTAACATTTAGATCATTTATTTGGAATTTTTTAGACGTCCTAGTTCTAATCCTTTAATAACAATATTTTTTATAATTCTTCTCTTTACTTGGTATTTGATTTTTCTCTCTAGAGCCCCTATTTTCATTCCCATTTTGGTTTTTGCAATTCCCATTGCTTCCCCTTTAATTCTATATTTCTCAGTATCTGACTTGTGCTGTTATTACATTTGTTTATCTCTTCTTTTAACCCTTTGTTGCTATTATACAATTCTGATTTGATCTCACTAGTCATGTGAATTATTAATTTGCGAATTTCCTCCATATCGTATTCTATATTCTTTGTGTTTTATTAATTTTCTTAAAAACATCGTCGCAAAATTTCTCGATTACTTCTTCGCTTTTTCTTTTATTTAATCCTCAATCTGAACTGCAATAATTTGTTCTACTGCTATTATTGTTGATTGGTGATACACCTACTGAACTGTATACTGTACTGCGTCGGTTGCGGACTGTATCTTTTTTATCTTCATTGTGAAATGTACCATTATTTTGATTTTTTGACTGTTGGCCTCTTCAATTTTTTTAACTTTTCTCTTGTTTTGTCATAGTATATGTCTACGATCCTTTTTCTTTTTATCTTATATCTTTATCTATAAATTAAACCTTCTTTCTATTAACGATTTTATACATTCGATATTTGAGTCTAGATTGAAATAATGGACAGATGAAAATGTAGGGTTTAATTTCTTAGTTCTTGGAGAACGTTTAGATTTCTTCTTTTTTGCTTATGTATATTACTAAGAGCTTCATTTTCTACTTTGGCAAGTTTTTCTCTTGCCCCTTGTCTCTTTGTGTAAGTATACGAGTATAATTCTTCTTCTACTGATTGTATTGCAGAATTTGTATTAAATTTAAATTCATGTGAGAATGTAGAAGTAAATTTCACATTTTCCTCATTTGCATCTTTTGTTGTGCTGATATTGGAGTTCGCTCACATTATCCCTTTCACAGACGAGACAGCATTATTGCTAATATCTTCTATGATTTCATTCTTTTGTTCATTAGAGTCAACTCGTGATATATCTATATTATTTTTCTTTGCTTTGATTGTGAATATGTAGAGACCCTGGGATTTTGTTTTATTGTCTTATTTATTATGTAGTTTCAATTTACAAAATTTATACAAAAATTCAGTTTGATTTTTTTTAATACGGCCCATTATTTACCCTAAAAGTGATGGTTTCAAGTTCTTTCTTTGCTCTTCCTGTGTAAACGTTGCAGTTGCTCTATGTCCTATCGATTATGTTATGTTCCTCGGTACGATGTATTCCGTTTGTCTATAAATAGAATTTTTTCTAGAATTTGAATTACACAATTATACTGTTCTGTATTCATCCTTCAATTTATTGATAAAGTATCATTTAATTTCTCTAAAAATTACTCACATTTGCTGGATTATCTTGGTTTGAAGGCTCTTGACGAGGCTTTTACTCTTTAATATGTAAATATTAATTGTAAAATTGTTTAAATTTATCTACAATTACCTACAGACGTTCATGCAGGGCGTATATTAAATTCTTTGTGCGATGTTTATAATTAGCAGTCATAGCTACAGGTACCTCTTTATTTTCCAAAGGAAACAGTGTTTCTTTCGAGCACGTTGCATTATCATTTTCAATATCAAGGACTTTAGACAATCATCAATCATTACTGAGTCTTCCATATTTAAATCTATTACAGAAGTAGTGACGTAGACAGTAATAATTATAACTCTTATTCTAACCAAAACATTTTCATATACTTTTGTATTACGTATTTACATTTATATTATTATTGACATTTTCCTATTCTTTGCTCAGGTTATTACTCATTTCTTACTTATGCAATACAAAAATTCTATAAATTTTTTATAAAAGTCACCTATTTGCTATAAAATTTTCTGGCCAAAAATCTGCTAAAATGGCAAATGTTCTCGATGCCAAGGTTGAAACATGCGTGATACTAGTTCCATCTATGTTATCAATATTCGGAAAAATTGCGAATATAATTTAATTATTATGTAAGTAAATAAATATTTCATCACGGCGTATTACCAAGTTCTGAGGGTATGTCAATTTGCTTCTAAACGCAAATATCGGTAATAACATATCTGTACGGTAGAGGATATGTACGAAGCTTTACCTCACGGTCAAAGCTGTCGTGGAGAGAGCACCACAGGGGTCATTTTTGTGTTATTTCAATATGGGAAATAATTTTCTAGTTTCAAGTTTAACGTATTTAAAAATCAAACCCGGGTCGTCCGAATTATATTTCCAACCGGTCACCTAACGCAGACAGCCACGGAACCCCATAAACATAATGTTAAGTTAAATGAAGAAATACACTTTTTTTAGATACAAACTTAACACCAGAGCTGGGCATACTCGAGTACATTTACTCGAAAGTACTGTTTAAAGTCCAAGTTTTGTACTTTGTACTCGAATACCTACATTTTAAAATCTGTTACTTGTACTTGCGATATTTCATCTAAATACTCGTACTCAATACTCTAAAAACTACTTAGAGTACATGAAAAGTACTCGGAGTACTTATAAATACTCTGAGTATTTCTGAATACTTAAGAGCACTTCAAATTAATATTTTAAATTATTAATTTATGTCTACGAGTACAACGAACATTCTTGTGCACCAATTAATCGTTCACAAAAGATGAATTCTGTGTACCACAGATCTTTGCAGGTTCGTCATTCTATTACCAACAGCAAAACAGAATTTAGTTTACATATTTTCTACTATCGCTTAAATAAGTCTTTCGTTTCCATATTCATTTGAGTTGATTAATGTTACAAATTTCCACGGAAGTGCGGAAATGTAAATTACCGATACTTTATTTATTGACTGTTAAATGTTAAATTTAAAAAAACTATTTGAAAAATATTTTTTTAGAAATGGTAATAGAAAAAATATTGTGTGCAATAAGTAGGTAGGGTCTTTACATACTGAAAAAAAATAGCTATTCTATTTTTACTTGATATATAGAAGAACTTACATTTTATAATTAAATACTTAAATATTTTAAGGAGGAAACAAAACATAAACAATATTCTTTGAAATATTTATTAGTAAAAGAGTGGTGACATATTTTAAAAATGCTAATCTACATAATTTCGGAATAAAACTGGTACCTATTTAATTTAAAAATATTTAATTTTATATGAAATTTCGATATTTTTACCATAAAATTAGATGCGATTTGTCACATAATTTTAAATTACGTGTAGAAGTAGGTACTTTACAAAGTACTTAGAAAGTACTCTGTACTTTTCCCAAAAAGTGTTCAAAGTACTAGTACTTTACTTTAAAAGTACATTTGAGTATTGAATACTTTTACTCGTTACTCGAGTATTTTTATTTGGTACTTTGCCCAGCTCTGCTTAACACCCATAAAATGTTGAGCCCTATTATTAATAGGCGTAGTTAGGGGGTACTTGGGAGTGCTTAGCACCCCCAAATTTTGAAATAGCATCCCCAAGCAAAATTACAAAATTTTAATAATTTCATTTTAGACACATCTATTCATATTGACTGTTATATGAAATATTATCAGATATTTTGAAAGCTGAAATTACTATTCTAAAGAACATGATGAGCAGTAAACAATCAAATAATATTAAAAGTGTACTTAATCATTTGGTATTTATTATAAACTTTTATTATTCTCTGTTATGAGGAGAATTAAAAACTGGCTGAGCACTACTATGACACAAAATCGCTTTACTAATTTAGTAGTAGGTAGATAAGTATAGAATATTGAAAATGAACTTTAAAAAAATAAATAAATAATACCTAAGATATTTTGCAAGAATTTATTCTTCTGAATGGAAACACAAAATTAGCTTCGCGGCATGTTCCAAACTTTCTTTTCACAAACTAAAATGTCATTTTTAACACATATCATAAATAACTATTTTGTTATTGTTATAAATGATCGATTAAATGTTAGCGCTGAAAATTAGAATATTAAAACACATTTATCACCCAAACCGGTTTATACAGTATTAATACAAAAATAATAACAAATCTGGATGACCGTCGCCTGGCCGAACCCGGTCACGCGGAATTCTCCTTTACGCCGTGATTATTTCTGTAAAAGAATTAACACATGAGAAATACTCAGTGAGAAGGCAATCATTTACAAAAGGTTCAGGCATTCTCACACCGTACACACATGTTGGCAACTACGGGCAGTACCGCTAGTTACTACGGAACCTCTGCCGCTTCGGTGGTGATCCGGAGACAATCCTCCTAACCAACTGGATCAGATCACTACAGCCCTAACTGCTGCTACGCTGGCGACCACAGATGTGGGTCACTACAGCCTTCCCTGCTGCTACGCTGGCGACCCTCGGGTTCACACGAGCGGCCACTACGGAACCACTGCCGCTTCGGTGGTGATCCGGAGACATTCCTCTTAACCAACTGGATCAGATCACTACAGCCCTAACTGCTGCTGCCGTTGGCGACACCAGATGTGGGTCACTACAGCCTTCCCTGCTGCTACGCTGGCGACCCTCGGGTTCACACGAGCGGCCACTACGGAACCACTGCCGCTTCGGTGGTGATCCGGAGACATTCCTCTTAACCAACTGGATCAGATCACTACAGCCCTAACTGCTGCTGCCGTTGGCGACACCAGATGTGGGTCACTACAGCCTTCCCTGCTGCTACCGTTGGCGACCCTCGGGTTCACACGATGCGGCCACTACAGTACCCAGTACTGCTCACACGCACACTCTCAATCATACACATGCTAGATTAACTCTCTCACCTGAATCACTATAATATCGATGTTCTCATACTGAAATCTAGAAATAAACTGAAATAAAATACGTAAATACCAGTATCATTAAATGTAGCTCTTATCCAACAGCATCGGTTACGTACCTAAATAGCTAATTAGAGACAAAACATAATAAATTTAATAAAAATAATCTTACGCAAAATAATATCTGTGACATTATTTTAAATAATATGGGGGTCTCGTGGCCGCGTGCCTGAGTGTCAGGTCGAGAATATGGGGAACTGTGTTCGGTCCCGACCGACGCCAAATATTTCGAATTTTAAATGGCACAACATTGACCCCTGTGGTGCACTCTCCACGCCAGCAATGAGTGCCCGTGAGGTGACGCCTGGTAAGCGCCCACACGGTGCAAATATTTCATAATTACCGATATCTGTATACAAAGCAGATTGGCACACCCAGCAATGGGTAATAAGCCGTGATGATATATTTATTTATTTATTTAAATACTTTCTTTTTATTTTGTAAACCAACTTTTTTTTTCATTTAAGGTAAGGGACTTTAGCACCCCCTAATTTTAAAGTCTAACTTCGCCTATGCTATTATTTCATATTACACATGACATGTTTCCAGTATATTTTTAAGTAAAACAAAATTAGGTGAAGATATCAAATTTTGTACATTTGAACACAGGAGCCCTTGACGTGATCTTTCATTTGATAATTGATACCAAATGACATTTTTCTCTTAACTTTTTTTAAAAATAAATCTGATAAAATCACTCACGTTTAGGTGTTACACTCCATGATTCTAAAGTTCACATGTTTTTGATAAGCTTTTGCAAAAAAAGAGCTGTTTAGTTTACAAATTATTTACACAACACATTTCATTTAAAAAATAAAAATAAGGTAAGTATGAATCATTAAAAATTTATGTACTTACAAAAAATTTGTACATACTGCAAAAGAAATTCTACATTATGGTGCACCAAGTTTTTTTTTTCCTTTCATATGTATTTTGGTTTAGTGAGTATTCCTTGTGCTGATGAAAGTCATGGTTTTCGTTACAAAAAGTACAGAAAGAATAATATGTTACACTTGTCTCCTATGGAGAAGGGGGTATTTTATCTTCGTTGTGAAACGTGCCATTAATTCTGATTTTTTGACTGTTGTCACTTCTACCTTTTTTAAATTTTCCCTTGTTTATCTTAGGTTTATGTTTACGATGCTTATTATCTTGTGCGCGCTTTTTAAGCTCTTCTTGCTGTTTATTAAAATGAAATTTAGGTATTAATTTCTTGATTTTTGGAGAATGTTTAGCTTTCTTTCTTTGCTTACGGATATTACTAAGAGTTTCTTTTTCCATTTTGGCAACCTTTTCTCTTGCCTCTTGAATTTTCGAATATATAATTAACCTTCTACTTATTAGTGAATCCATGCATTGAAGTGTAGGATTTTTATTAAATTTAAATTCATTTGAGAATGCAGAAACTAATTTTACATTTTCCTCATTTGCATCTTTTGATTTGCAAATAGTAGCCCGGCTACTTTTTGCTCGTTTAGTTAGTTTATTTGTTATACTAATATTAGTGTTCGCTCGCTTTATTTTTTTTTGCGCATGCCTGCACATAAACTAGTCACTCACAAGTTTGAAACACCTAAGTGCTGCAACGCTGAATGAGACGATGACGGTACCAAAGCGAATATTTGTTGCATACAAGCTAGCTAATCTGTAAACTAAATAAATTATTTAACATCAACAAATAACAAATGTCTTCGTCGGTATTTTTTCTAAAAATAAACTAATGTTATAAGAAAAAATAATATTAAACATAATAACATGGAATGTTTTATGGTTATCTAATAATCTAATTTATTTCTAATCAGTATAAATTTCATCTTCCCTTGACAGATGAAAAATATGAAAACTAACACTAATTTTGTAATAATTACGCAGGCTATGACTCTTAGGCCCTGTTATTTCTATCTTCACATAAAATTTTTGTTAACTATCTTTGGTAAAAAAAATTATCTACAATAACAGAAAGTGTATTTCCATTCATGTTTGTCCGAAGTTAACTAATGATTATTTTTATTGAATACTTTGATAGAACTGTTTCGCTATGTAATATAAAGGTAGCAACATCAGTGAATCTGCCAGTTAATACACAATACATTTTTATCAAACCTAAAAAAAATTATTGTACATTAGTGTTGCCGTATTGACATGTTGTAGTATAATTAATAATGGATGCGAAATGAGAGAAAAGAAGCAATTTTACTACAGCATAAACGCGTTTATTAATTAAATCGATGTGAGAGTTATACATGTTTTAGAAAATAAACAAACAGATTATGTTACCTGTAAACATAGACAGAAAATTACTCGCCTATAAATTTCATAAATTCTTCCTCGTGATACTATGCAAATGTGTGTCCCATCAACAGCGAACAAAATACGAGGAAATCTCGCAATGTTATAAAATTTTTGTGTGTGAATTGTATCTCATTTACATTTCCAAGCATACAAATATATTGTTCACGTAGGGCGTTATAGTTGGAGGAAGCGATCAATGAAACTCATTATAGAGTCTGCCAATTGGCCGTTATAAAGATTGTGGTTAGGATTCCTGAAGCCAGGTAGATTTTTCTGTCCTGGACCTTAAACAAACAGATTAAAATATTTTAGAGATTACAATAAATTCAAACGTAACTTTTAAATATAAACAGTTTTTGGAAATATTCTTTTGAGGTACATGCAAAAACCTTTTTCAATGTTGAAAGAGTCTTCAAAACGAAACGTCGTTTCTGTGCTTGTTTCAGTAGTGTTTGTATAAAATTGTAAATATATAGAGACCCTGGTATTTATTATGTAGTTTCAATTTACAAAATTTATACAAAAATTCAGTATGATTTTTTTCTAATACGGCCCATTATTTACCCTAAAAGTGATGGTTTTAAGTTCGAATAGTTCTGACCAACAAGATTCTCAGCCCTCCATAAAAGGCTGTAAACCCTGCATAAGGTTTCATAGATCTTCCTCCAACTATAATAGCGTTTGTTATAGCCCTTGCCGTTATTGACCTGACTTACTAATTGCGGTGTACCGCTTTCCCAGCTGGTAACTTCGTTACCTTAGTGGTAAATATGAGATTATCGAAATTTTGCTATTTGCAAGAAACATCTAAATTATCTATATTACGAGAAAAACAAAGGGTATTTGTAAGATATTAACTGTGTATTGTTCGTTCTGTAAATAAATGTAATTGATTGTGTACCTGAACATGGGCGCCCACAGACTTTTTTACAAGGTGGGTCGATATTTTGTTGTAAGAAAAAAATGCGCAGGCGAATTTTTAATAATTTTCAAGGTCAAACGTGTTTTAATGCAAAGTAAGATAATATAGAGTTCTTTACAATGAAGCAAATTTAACAAATTCTAGGCTTTATGATGCGAGATGCGAGCATAAGCAATAACTACAGAAACAGACAATCTGAAAATACAATGTTGCATTAAATTAAATTATTATATTACTGAGTAACAATATAATTATTCTATTGAACTGCTCAAAATAAAATGTATAATAATTAAATGTTAATTAAATCGCGCTCCTTACAAAATACGGCAACCCTAATCGTACGTAAGTACTTTTAATATAAATAAATATGCAATGTCTATTCATTATTTACTTTTCTATTTCTTTATTTCTATATAACAGTAAAATCGATAATTGTGAAAGTTTTGAGAAGAACGTGATCATAAAATGATTAGAATAAACTACGGCATATTAAAGAAAATACAACACCGAAGATAATGTAATATAGTGTAAAAATAATTGCAATACACATTTAACAGTACATAACATAATTTACTCATTCTGACACTTCAGATATTTCGTACTTAGTAATAGATAAAATATAAGAAAATATTACTAATAATTATTAAAAAATACAATGATACATTGAAATGAAAAAATAAAATTATAATTTTATTTTTAAAAATGGATTCAGCCCATAAATAAAAGGGGGGTCAGTCGACCCTTTCGACCCCCCCTGTGGGCGCCTATGTACCTGAATTATTATTGACTTTAATGTTAAATTAAATCAATTTAAAAATTTGAAAAACCTTATAATTTGATTTAAGTACAACCCTTATAATCTTTTTACAACTTTCCAGCTGTAAGGATGTAATGAAGTCAATAACGGTATATCTTGGCAAGAGCTATACCTTCTGTACAATTTTACCTGCAGTAGTTTTGTGTATGCCGCCAAAATGGCGTAAAAGCGATTAACAATTCAAGCATAGGAGGTACTGCATAATTTCGATACGTGGAAAACTTGCAATATTGTACAGTGAGTTTTGTCAACCGAAAACGTTGATAAAATTTCTTATGACTCCAGATATTTAAATTATCAGGACGCATTCTAACTGTATAAGAATGCTGCATGTAATTTCCTATTTCTTCATCATTATTAAATTTATGTATATTTACAGTTAATATATATGTTAACTGGCTAGTTACGAGTCCGGTCCTGCCTACTCTACAAGAAGATGACACTTATGCGCATCAACATAAAAATTAGTATATAAGCTTAGAATTAAATGTAATTTTATCTTTATTGTCTGTAAATTCAAAAACCATCTGTAATTGCACAATAAAGTCCAGTTGAAATCTTTTTAAAAAAACTCCTTGGTAGGATACCCGAAGTTAGGCGTATCGCACGAATAACTTTTGTTTCAAAAATTTATCGGGTATATAACTATTTCGGTTCGCGAGTTTGCGAGTGTAATCGAATGCATATCGGTTCGTCGCGAAACATCCAACACCGAGACAGCGAGAAGAAGTTAAAGATTTTAGCACACCCTGGTCGAGGACAAACATCGCCAACACAAGCCGACACACCCTGGTCGAGGACAAACATCGCCAACACCAGACCCACACGCTAGCTGAGGACAAGCATCGCCGACGCCAGCACTAGGTTACGAAGTCCTGGGAGAAGACCACATTTCCGATCCTATAGGCACTAGTTCTAAGAGAAGTAATGCAAGAAATACTACTACTGTAAGTGCTCAAACATTATTATTATTCCTATTCTTACAAAACATTCATATTCACAGCAATATTTCAAGTAGAAACTTTCAAAATTAAAAAAAAAAGAAAACATTAGTTATATAAGTATATGTCTCTAAACGACATAGAAACCCTAGTAAATAATTTAAACAATTTTGCTCTTGATAACGACATAAAAATGACATCATCCACACAACAAACGCCGCAAGTAGCACAACAAACGGCAAGCCTACAATTACTTAGATTACATTTAGATGTTATTCCAAATTACGATGGTAACCCCCATACCATGAACATTTTTCTAGAAGCATGTCAAAATTTAGTCGATACATTTGGCAGTGCCGATGTCATTCTAAACAATTTTCTAGTCAGAGCAATTCTTGGAAAATTAACAGGCCGAGCGATGATCCTTATCGGTTCTCGCATTGAATTAAAAACATTGGACGAAATAAAAACCAGTATCAAAGAAAGTTTTGGAGACCAAAGAAATTTAGATTGCCTAGTACAAGACCTTATCGCATTAAGACCCGAAAAAAACGAAGCCCCTTATAATTTTGCAATAAGATGCCAAGACGCAAGAAGTTTAATCACCTCTAAATTAAATTGCTGCACATACCGGGTGGCGCTCGAAATCCGTTACATAGGCATTTAACATGGGAAAACCGTTTTTGCCGGCGCGTTGCTCCCTAAATTATTTTAGAAAGAAAATCTTCAAATAAAAGTTGTAGAATATAAAATTCTGCATGTAAATCAGTAAACAAAATGCATTTCGTATGTTTAGTAACTTCAGAAATTGAATATAAAATTTTTAAAAATTCAATTTAATAGTGCTAGCCATGGAATTAAAAGAAAAAAGATAAACAAATGTGTTGATTTAAATGTCAAATATTGTGATTTTTTGTCCAGAAAAATGAGTATTTGAACAGTATAGAAGAATTAAATTATTATTCTACTCCAGAATTTTACGTTATGATAATTTTATTAAAAAATTAAATTGTAAATAAATTTTTATGACAGATAAACACACGTTTGTTTGTTAAGCTTTTTGTTAATTCCATGGCTATCACTACATTGAGTAGATTTTCTACATTTTCATACCTAATTCCTGCTGCTACAAAGCATGCAAAATTAATTTTGCTTATTGATTGAAATGCAGAATTTTATGTTCTACAACTTTTATTTGAAGAATTTTTTTCTAAAATAATATGGGGAGCAACGCGCTAGGAAAAACTGTTTTCCCGTGTTAAATGCCTATGTAACGGATTTCGAGCGCCACACGGTATACAAAACACGAGAGAAAAATTCGACAGTCAAATTACGATGATCTTGCACTAAAAATTTTTATAAGAGGTTTACCTCCATTCATTCAAAATAATGTTAGACTCCGAGACCCCGACAAACTCGAGAAAGCTATGAGTTTAGTAATAGAGGAAGAAAACTTCCTGTATACAAACCAAAGACAAAACACACTTAATATGCATTCTAATTTTAAACCTGCACAAAGAATTGTTCCTACAAGAAATCCGAATATAAACCATATTCCTCAACAATCCAGCTACAAAAATACCCGAAGCATGTCAAATAATACCCCTTTCCAACAACGACCATTATTACGACCGCCCCAAATAATGCAAACGACTTAAAACCCATTTTATAGAACAAATAACAACAATCAAAATTTTAGACCGACTCAATTTGCACAGCGACTACCGCAACCTCAGTCGCGCCCGAACCAATTCATCCCACTCCAAAGACCTGCAAATTTCCCACAATACCTTCCGAGACAAAATCCACCTCAACACCAACAACCAAAGTACCAGCCTGAACCTATGGACACCTCATCCGGACATTCACGAAATACTCGTATGCGTCCCCAACAAAATTTTACTGCTACACAACTTTTTACTCAAAAGATAAATAATATATGTGAAAATCCAACTGAATACACATCCCAAATTCCTTTCGAATACGACTCCTATGAAAACCTTGAATACTACCGAATGTGACGTAGATTATGAATACTCAGGTTACAATACTGATAACACCGAGTCAGATCAAGTTTATGGAAACGACGAAATAAATTTTTCTCAGGCTTCCAATTCCAAAAACCCTACCTAATACAACTAAATGTCTTAAAATCAAACCTACCCTACATCCACATCCCAGAAATAAAGGGTAATTTCCTAATAGATACCGACAGCACAAAAAGTTTAATTGACCCACACTTAGCTTACAAATATTATTCAAATTTTATTTATAATGAAAATTTTAACATCCAAACTGCACATAATATTTCATACCACAATGAAGTTGCAGAAATTCCCGTTTTCAAAATTTTTAATGTCGACGATAAACATAAATTTTATCTCTTTCGATTCAGCGAAAAGTATGATGGACTCATAGGCGTAGACTTATTAGAACAACTACAAGCAAATATAAACGTGACGACAAAACAATTAACAACTCCGTATGTAAAAATTCCAATTATTTACGAATCTGAAATAAATAATAAAATATCTCAAAATCCAAAGTTTCTAAATTATTCTATAATAATACCACCAAGAACAAACATTGTTGTTAAACTACCAGTAAATCAAAATCACGGCAGTGGAATATTAAATTATATAAATTTCGGAAATGGCGTAGAAATGCCAAAAGCTTTAGTAAATATAAATAACAATTTTTCTATAACAACCATAACTAATATCAATGGAAATCCAGTAAAAATTGACATTTCAGATCCCCTTGACATAGAATTGATTAACCCTATTGAAATAAACTTTTGCGAAAAAATGGAAATCGATAATGACTTAGACACAACACAAGATAATCTATTAAAACAAAATCTTAAAAATCTTAGACTCGAACATTGCAAAAAAAAGGAATACGGTGCAATTCGTAAATTATGTTTTGAATACCGCGACATTTTCTATTGTGAAGATATCCCATTGAGTTTCACAAACGAAATTAGACACAAAATCAATTTAAAAAATGACTCACCTATACATGTAAAATTTTACCGTTTTCCCGAAATTCATAAACAAGAGGTTAGGACACAAATGTCAAAAATGTTAGATCAAGGTATTATACAAGCCAGTAATTCTCCATGGTCCAGTCCTATATGGATTGTCCCCGAAAAAATGGACGCCTCTGGTAGAAAGAAATGGCGCTTAGTCATAGACTATCGCAAACTTAACGAACGTACTATAGACGACAAATATCCGCTTCCAAACATCACAGACATCCTAGATAAATTAGGCAAAGCGAATTATTTTACCACCCTCGATTTGGCTAGTGGATTTCACCAGATCGAAGTCGACCCTCAAGACATACAAAAAACCGCGTTTTCCACTGAAGGAGGACATTATGAATTTAAGCGAATGCCATTCGGTTTAAAAATGCCCCTTCCACATTCCAAAGAGTAATGGACAACGTTTTATGCGGACTACAACACGAAACCTGCCTAGTCTACTTAGATGACATCATTATTTTCAGCTCATCCTTGCAAGAACATATAGAAAGATTAAAATCAATTTTCGAAAGATTAAGAAAAAGTAACTTCAAAATTCAACTAGACAAGTCAGAATTTTTACATAACATAGTTCAATATTTAGGCCATATTATTACACCTGAAGGAGTAAAACCGAACCCGGGCAAAATTTCAGTAATCAAAAATTTCCCAATTCCAAAAACACAATATTAAAAGTTTTCTTGGACTAGTAGGATACTACAGACGCTTTATAAAAGACCTGGCGAAAATTACGAAACCAATGACACGATGTCTAAAGAAAAACGGTAAAGTAATTCACGACAAAGACTTCATTGAGAGCTGTAACATGTGTAAAGATCTACCAATGAATGAACAGATACTTCAGTATCCAGATTTTGACAAACTTTTCATTGTCACCACAGATGCTAGTAAGTTTGCGATCGGTGCAGTGCTTTCGCAAGGCGAAATCCCACACGATAGACCAATAGCCTATGCATCACGGACATTAAACGAAACAGAAATTAAGTATTCCACCGTAGAAAGAGAACTACTTGCATGTCAATGTCAATCATTGTACACGTTTTTTTTGTTGCTCTCTTGTTAGTAATCATTTTTGGTGGTAAATCCAGTTTTTATATATAGTGCTCTATATCAAACTGTTGTGCTTTTAGCGGTGAACGTTTTCTTATGTTCTACATCTTCGAACTTTGGATCTGTGAGTGAGTTTTCGTGTTTTAAACAATGTGACTAATCCATTTTAAACATATGACAAATCAGTTTTTAACTTGTTTTTGTTATTTGTTTTTACTTGTTTTTATGCATCTCGTCAACGCACACACGCTTACTCCTTGAGACTGTCAACCAACTTAACTTACGTGCAACTGTTAATTACTTTGTTATTTGTAAACAAAAGCTTCTTACGTGACTTAAAAATGAGTTCAACGTGTGGAAAATGTAGAAAAAAACTGACATCAGAGTCAATTGGTTGCGAGGGTTCGTGTAATAAAACATATCACCGAAGTTGTACCAATATTTCTAATGATGAATATATTCTTTACTATACGTCAAATAATTTTTTCTACTTATGTCCTACTTGTAAAATTAACTGTACTGTAATAGATAAATCTAAATCTTTAAACATTGAAGAAATAATCACTGATCTCAACGCGAAAATTTCTAAAATCGCTGATAATTTATGTTCTGATTTTTTCACTAATGCTCTTAATAATATAAAAAAAGAAATTTCTAATTACATTGATGAATCTTTAAGTGCTATTAAAAGTGATATTATAAAATCTGTTGAACTAAAAACTGATAAACTATCGTCATCGTTTCTACCTCCTTCTTCAGCCAACAATGTGTCCTTCGCCAACATTGTGCAGCGTTCCGATCCTCCTGTGCTTATCAAGCCTAAGAAAACTAATCAGTCAATAAATGCTACTAAATCCGACATCCTGAAGAGTGTTGATCCAGTTACTTCAGACATATCTATTACCAGCGTGAAAAATGCTAAGAACGGTGCAATAATATTTTCCTCCAGTAATAGTAACTCGGATCCTAATAAACTTAAGAATCTTTTGAACAATAATCTAACTGATAAATATGAAGTTAAACAGTTACCTGTACTTAATCCACGAATTCGAATCACTGGTATGACAGACAAATTAAGTAAAGACCAAATATAAAATTATTTAATTAATCAAAATTAGTCGTGTTTTTCTGACAACTACAAATGTGATAAACTTGATATTTTACCGCTAAAGAAAAATAATAATATCTATCAAGCTCTAATACAAACAGATCCTGATTCCTATAACAAAATTATGAATTCTTCTAAAGTATTTATTGGTTATGATTATTGCTCTGTATACGACGCTATTGATCTGAGACGTTGTTACAATTGTTGTGGTTTTCACCATTTTGCTAAACAATGTACTAAAGATAAATCCTGCCCGAATTGTGCTGAAAATCATTCTATTGCTGAATGCAAATCTACGACTTTTAAATGTATAAACTGTCTCAAATTTAATGCTTCTAGCAAATCAACTTAACTTAACCATAGAGCTCTAGACTTTAATTGCTCTTTTTATCTTGAGACATTGAAAAAATTTAAAAGTTCTATTATTGGTAAATAGCAATTAGAGAATAATTATGACGTTAAAAATGACAACTCTAAACTTAGCATTTATTATCAAAATATTCAAAGTATTAACAATAAAATCTCTGTTTTACAATCTGCAACTTATTCTTGCGATTACAATGTAATAGCTTTTACTGAAACTTGGCTCAAAAACAATGTTGACAACTCTGAAATATGTGTTAGCAACTATAATTCATTCCACTGTGATCGAAAGCATCAAATTTGTAATGTTAATCGAGGAGGTGGTATTCTCTTAATGGTTAATAAAAATCTGACATCTTCCAGGTTTGATTTAACTCACTATAATGATATCTTGCCTGATATTGTTGATGTATTATGTGTCAAAATAATTCTTAATTCAAAACCATTATATATCTTCACACTTTACATTCCGCCACAATTAAATACCACAAATTATTGTACCATTTTCGATTTTCTAGAGCATTTACCATTTCTTCAAAATAATAATTTCATATTATTAGGAGATTTTAATTGTCCTAAAGTTAAGTTATTAAATGATTTTTTAGATTTACAAAATTGCGAACAATATAATAATATTCTAAATAGTTCAAATAGATTGCTTGATCTAGTAATTTCTAATGTTAAATGCTCTGTCAATCGAGCTTACGAAAATTTACTGGAAGTTGAATATATAATCACCATCCTTCTTTAGAGTGCATAGTCGATATTTCTGTTGTCAAAAATGATATTGAAAATAAATTTAATAGCTTCCAGTACAATTTCAAAAAAGCTGATTTTAACAAAATGTATAATCTTATTGGAGAATTTGATTGGTCTACACTACAGAATTATTCTGACGTTAATGAAGCCTGTAACTTTTTATATAAGAACCTTTATAATATTTTTGACTAGTGTGTACCAATAAAACGTCCCTTTAAATTGTGCTACCCTCCCTGGTTCACTAAATAAAATAAATTAGACATTAAGAATAAAGAAAAATACAGAAGGCTCAGTAATAAATTTCCAAACAATTTGTATTATTTAAATTCTTACAAATCTATTAGAAGCAAAATTAAAAGTAATATCAGATTGGCTTATTCTAATTATATCCGAAATTGTGAAAATTCAATTAAAAATAATCCTGCCGAATTTTGGAAATTTATTAATAGTAGGAGAAAAACGCCATCTATTCCTTCAGTCATGAAACTCAATAACTGGGAAGTTTCTTCCCCATGCGATATTTCTAACGGGTTTGCATCATTCTTTGAATCTGTTTTCCTACCAACAAATCCTACCTATCAATCCCATTTCCCTGTTTTTTCCAATAATCCTATCTCATTACTTAATATGTCCTCTGATGACATTGAATCTGCTATTCGTAAGCTTAAACCTAATATTTTTTGCGGTCCAGATCTTGTTCCTAGCCTAGTTATAAAAGATTGTTCATACCCTTTGTCATTTGCATTAATCCATATCTTTAATCTGTGTATTAAAACCCACATTTTTCTTACTAATTGGAAATTGACTAAAATCACGCCTGTCCATAAATCTGGTTCTGTCTCTTATGTATCCAATTATAGACCTATAGCAATTCGAACTTTAGCAAAGTATTTGAAAGTATTATATATTCCAAAATTTATTATCAAGTCAAAGGTTTAATTTCTCCGTGCCAACATGGTTTCATGTGTAAAAGATCTACAACAAGCAACCTAGTTAATTTTACTCATTTTACTTCTTCTATAATGGATAATAGAGGTCAGGTAGATTGTGTATATACTGATTTTGCTAAAGCCTTCGATAGGATAGACCATAGTGTTCTAGTTAGTAAACTTCTGTCTTACTCTTTTTCTCCTGCTTTAACTAATCTTCTAGCCTCTTATCTTTCAGACCGCAAGTTATATGTCCAAATACGTGGCTTTAAATCTCATCCATACACGTCAACATCTGGAGTAATTCTATTAATGAATGGTGCTCCATCAACTCGTTATCTCTTAATATTAATAAATGTAATATTTTACCGTTCACGAGAAAATCTCATCCTCTTTTGTTCGACTATAAAATTGATAATAAAAGTTTACTTCGGGTTAACATTATTAAAGATCTGGGAGTAATTTTCGACACTAGATTGTCATTTATTCATCATATTAACAATATTTACAAGGAATCCATTAAACTGCTTGGTTTTATAATACGTAATACCCGATCATTCAAAAATATTTCTTCCATATTTACTCTTTATTATTCATTGGTGCGCTCTAAAATTGAATACTGCTCTATTGTATGGAACCCCACTTACGAATGTCATCAAGATTTATTAGAAAAAGTTCAGAAAAAATTTCTAAAATTTATATTTTTTAAAATAAATAATATTTACCCTGATTATAATACATCATATTGCGAATTACTCGAGATGTTTAATATGCCAAGTCTTTTGGAAAGACGTGAGGCTTACTCAATTTTTTATTTATCCAAGTTAATTAATGGCGACATTGATGACCCCATATCCACTGGTTGTCTTAACTTCCAAATTCCTCGTATTTCCACCCGCTACTCATGTATTTTCTATCTTCCTACTCCCCGAACTAATGTCCTACAGGTTTCCCCCATTTATCGCATGTGTTCGTACTACAATATTAAATTCTCTAATTTTGACGTTTTTCTTCTAAAGCCTAGTCAAATTTTCAAATGTATAAATAATAATGTCCTTCATACATTTTAATCTGTTAAATATTATTCTTTATTGTATTGTATATTTTTAAGTGTGTTTCCTGCTCTTTCATTGGGAATAATCTTGTTGAGCAGTTGTAATAAATAAATAAATAAATAAATAAATAAATAAATAATTTGGGCCTGCAAACAATTTAGACATTATTTATTTGGCAGACAGTTTAAAATTGTGACTGACCAACGACCTTTAGTTTGGTTACATAACTTGAAAGAACCAAATTCTCAATTAGTTCGATGGAAATTAGAACTCGAAGAATACGACTATACGGTTGAATATAAAAAAGGGTCATGCAACAATAATGCTGATTGTTTATCACGTATTCGTGTAAATGCAATTGACGATAACGAATCAATCATAAATAACCCCGGGTAATATTGATAACGACGTATTACAATATTTGAAAAATTTAGCCGAAAATTTTGTTCCTAATAATTCCGAACCACAATCACCTATTCTCACTAGAAAACAAAACCCCACTAATAAACCTTCCCAAGCTAGATAAAAACCCAAAATTAATATTATTTGCGATGTACAAATAAGACCTCCTGATAAACCTGCTTCAGTTCCTAACACACACCTTGACAACATTGATATCAAAAACACTGACTCATCAACTCAACACTCCTGTGTAAATGACACAACGGATGAAGGAATTACCATCCTAGATTAGATAATAAATAATAAAATAAACCAAATTCACCTATTTCCAAACTTGTATCCCAAAGCAGACACTAGTATAAAGAAATATGAAAATCAAACTATAGTTAAAGTCAAAATCCCAGAAATTAATAATGAAGAATTAATATTTGAATTTTTAAGAAATTATACAGACTCTAAAAATTCGTATCACATGTATTTTATAACCGAAAAATTATATCAAGATTTTTGTAGAGTTTATTTAAATAAATTTTCTAAAAATGGACCAAAATTAATTAAATGCACGAAAATCATAAACACCGTCACAGATAAAGAAGAACAAATAATGCTTATCAAAATGCATCACGAAGGCAAGACAAACCACCGAGATATAAACGAAACACTCGAACATTTAAAACGAAATTACTACTGGAAACATATCAAAACTACCATTACAAATTATATTAATTCATGCGACATTTGTCAAAGATCTAAATATGCGAGAAAGAAACCATATGTACCACTTATGTTAATCGATACAGCTACGCGACCTTTTCAAATAGTTCATATAGACGTATTTGTATATGACAATCGAAATTATTTAACACTAGTTGACGCATTCACGAAATTTGCACAATCCATTTACATTGAAGGCAAAACAGCTATTCATATAGCAAATGCATTAATTAAATATTTCACATCTTTTGGCGTACCTGAAAATTTAACTCTTGATAATGGAAAAGAATTTAACAACAATACCGTAAAAGAACTTTTAAAACTTCATAAAATAAATATTCACTTTACAACCCATTTACATCACGAATCTAACTCTATTGTTGAGAAATTTCACTCAACCATAATCGAACATTTGCGAATACTACAAGAAATATATCCAGCCGAACACAAAGACTTAATGAATTACGCTATTTTTTTTTTCTTAAAAATCCTCTCAACAGGATTAAATCCCTCGTTAAATCCCAATTACGGAGAGGTTTACATATACAAACATCGATGCCTTAGTGGGATTCGAACCCAGGACCCCTAGCATACTCATGACTGAGAGCCGTTGCTCTAACCATTGAGCCACCGGAGCCGACCTATTATTGGATTTAATAACTCTATCCACGGCGCAACAAAGTATACACCATTCGAATTAACGTTCGGACATACAAACTCTAGAAATCCTCAAGAAATATTTATTCCAAATTCCTTTTACAACGATTACGTGGAAAATCACAACGAAAATCTAAAACACGTTTATAACAAAGTATCTGAAACACTAGAATCAAACAAAGAAAAAGTAGTAAACAAACATAATACAAAAGGAGAAACAAACCCAAATTTTAAATTAGGTCAAACTGTTTATTAAATTAATGCACTCAATAGAAACAAAAAGAATTCTAAATTTCTAGGTCCTTCAAAATCACAAAATCGATCATAATAAAGTGAAAATTATAAGTACAAAGAAAAAGCCTAAAACTGAAATAATTCATATAAAGGAATTAAGACAGCCTGTTTTTACAGATCCCTGTTCCTCATCGTCACTTCAAGCCTAGAAACATCCAAAATACACGATCTAAACAATAACCCTGGCCTCCTTCCACTAAAACTAGGAAATGCACAACTTAAAATTGACAACTGGACATTTGTTCAAATTTATGACATTACGGACATAATCACAGAATATACTAGGTTGAGAAATTCATTTATTAAGATAAAGGACGAACTAAAAGACTCTAAACACAATCAACACTCTTACCAAGTAATTAGCGTCCTAGAAGAAAAAGTATTATTGCAAATAAAACAGCTGAACCCACTACTCTCAAGGAAACAAAAACGAGGACTCATTAACGGACTTGGCACAATAATAAAATCAATCACTGGCAATCTCGATCAATCAGATGCCGAAAAATATGATGAAGCTATAAAAGAAATATCGAGCAACCAATTCAAAATTAAAGATGTCATGAAAGAACAACTTAGCATCTTACAAACTTCCATCCAAAAATTCAATGATAATACAAAAATCCTATCCAAAAATAAATTTTCATTAAATTCAAAAATCGAACAATTAGAAAAATATATTAATTCAACCGACATTAAAAATGTAGAAGCAAACAACTGCTTATTTTTACAAACCATTATCTCACAATACACTTCAAGTTTGCAAATTATTTACGATCTATTAGAAAAAATCGAAATAGCCATAACTTTTGCAAAACTTAACACACTTCATAATTCAATATTAGAACCAAAAGACTTATTAACGGAAATAATATTTATTAATAAACTCTTAAATAAAAATGGTTTCCCATTTGAACCAACTTTAGAAAACATCATACTATTCGAAAAAGTAATACAAATAAAAAGTTATACTAAAGGCAACCAAATTGTATTTCTACTTGAGATACCTGTTGTGGAGACTGAAAGTTTCCATTATTACCATTTATATTCCCTGCCAATCAGAAATCAAAATTCCTTCCAAACCATTATACCAAATTCCAAATTTTTAACAAAAAATTAGAATTCTTACGCCTTCTTTGACACCACCTGCAAAGAAATCATACCTGAAGAATTCATATGCCAAGATGTCCACAAATCAACTATGAATGAGAACACACCCTGCGAAATACAACTTCTCAAGTATAACTCAAACCCAAATTGTGAACTAGTATCCACCGAAGTGCCAGATGTGAAGATCCAGAAAATCGAAGAAAATCAATGGATCGTGGTAGCCCCCAACGGTGTCGTCGCCATCCAAAAGTGCACGAAAAACACAGGCAATATACATCTAAATGGAACTTATTTAATGGAACTAAACAACGATTGTGAAATAAAAATTAAAGACACTACTATAAAAACTTATCAAAATTATAAACCAAATTTTAAAAACATTGAACTTCCTAAATTATCTCTCCCAGAAAATGGAGATAAAAACAATTTTATGCATTTTAACCCTTTGAAAATAGAGAACATAAACTTAGATGAATTAAAAAACATTCTACCTATTGAGACTGTACGCTCTATTATCATGATTATTATTTATTTATTTATTTATTTATTTTTATTTATTTATTTGTGCACTTACAATAACCAAAACAATTATACTGTTAATGTTCTTATTAGGATTCGTTGCACGTGACATTTTTAGTTAGTATTTAACTGCGATGGCCGTTGCATAAAAATATTGTTGCATATGTGTTCTTTGTTTCTCATGCTCAGATTAAGGGTTGGCGCCAGGCAGTCGAGCACCGCAGACACTTGACACTGCAACACAGGGCTAGCTAGGGCCATGTGGCATTCCGTGCATGATGACAGACTTATGATGTTCTGGAAATTTCCACGAGCCACCCAACCACCCACTCACACCGGAGGCGGGGAGGTGCAACACTTAACCCCGAAACTCCTAAGATCGGAAGGAGGCAAGAGGGATATTTTGGTTTAAATACGGGGATAAACGCTGTATTCGGCAGTCTGGTTTCGGCCAGACTCACAGATCTTGGACCTCTGGCATGGTTGACATGTTGGGTAACCCAAGGCTCTGAATTCATCGAACTTTTATACTTGGCTTGTCCGAGGTAAGTTCTAAGTCTACCTTCTACTCTGTTTCCAATACCTTTTCCTACTTTCCGCCCACTCAGCTGCTGTGACTAGCCAGGTACGTTTGGGAACCTCCACCACTTTCCGCCCATCCAGATGCTATGGCTAGCCAGGCACGTTTGGGCACCTCCACCAGTTTTCCTCCCATCCAGTTGCTATGGCTAGCCACGCACGTTTGGGAACCTCCACCACTTTCCGCCCATCCAGTTGCTATGGCTAGCCAGGCACGTTTGGGCACCTCCACCATTTTTCATCCCATCCAGTTGCTATGGCTAGCCAGGCACGTTTGGGAACCTCCACTACTTTCCGCCCATCCAGTTGCTATGGCTAGCCAGGCACGTTTGGGAACCTCCACTACTTTCCGCCCATCCAGTTGCTATGACTAGCCAGGCACGTTTGGGCACCTCCACCATTTGTCCTCCCATCCAGTTGCTATGGCTAGCCAGGCACGTTTGGGAACCTCCACTACTTTCCGCCCATCCAGTTGCTATGGCTAGCCAGGCACGTTTGGGCCCCTTCACCATTTGTCCTCCCATCCAGTTGCTATGGCTAGCCAGGCACGTTTGGGAACCTCCACTACTTTCCGCCCATCCAGTTGCTATGGCTAGCCAGGCACGTTTGGGCACCTCCACCATTTGTCCTCCCATCCAGTTGCTATGGCTAGCCAGGCACGTTTGAGAACCTCCACCACTTTCCGCCCATCCACTTGCTATGGCTAGCCAGGCACGTTTGGGCACCTCCACCATTTTTCATCCAATCCAGTTGCTATGGCTAGCCAGGCACGTTTGGGAACCTCCACTACTTTCCGCCCATCCAGTTGCTATGGCTAGCCAGGCACGTTTGGGCACCTCCACCATTTTTTCTCCCATCCAGTTGCTATGGCTAGCCAGGCACGTTTGGGAACCTCCACTACTTTCCGCCCATCCAGATGCTATGGCTAGCCAGGCACGTTTGGGGAACCTCCATACCATCCCCCCTATTAACCTGATTTGGCTCCCTTTTTCATTTACGATGAACTTAACTTGGACAAGCACTATATTATGATTGATTGTTGTCACAATGATATAATTAATTTATTAAAAATATAACCTAGTATTGGTTGTCAATCAAACGTAATTTTGCGGGTCTAGTTGGTTTGCAAGCTCAAGATGTGTGCCGTATCAGCACCGAACGCTGGCATGTCCACGTTCACTTGGGTATCACTTAACAATTTACACCCCGACGGGTACGACACAGGTACTTGTCGGGATAGACAGTATGGCGAGACAGTCGCATACTGTAGACGCCTCGGCTATGCCGGGTGGCCTGTACAAATGGTGAGGCCGGTCCAGCGGCGAACCAGGATTGTGTTGTTAACCCCACGCTTTCCACACAAAAAGCAGGCCGGCGGCGACGCCGAGCGTCATGGCAGTTCGGATGAAATTCCGAACTCACCAAACTTACACACTCACCTTCACGTACACACTTACGTTTATAATTGACTATCAATATACAGGTCGAATTAAAGCATTATTTTCAATGTTGTTAATATTAAATTGTTGGGACAACCTTTATGTATTACTATGTTTAATTTGTTATAAATTATTTGTTGAAATTGTGTCCCGATGTCTCTCTGTGCGAGGTTTTTACTGTGGTTCCCCTCGCACGTAAGGCGAATGCCAGAGAGCGGACCTTTCCACAGCAGGGGGTCGTGTTCAAACCACGACACCCGACCATATTTCTCATATTGTTTCGTATTTTCTCTAAGAAGTAATTTTCAATAAATGCACAAAGATAGACACATGTTGTCTGCTTTTTGGAGAGAACATTATTCTTTAATTACGTCAAATACCTATCCCGATTCCTCCACTTTTGACAGCTACTCTATATTACGAACCAGGTAAAGGGTTACTTATTAAAAATAAACACAACGTAGGGTAAGTACAACCTTCTATTAGACGAAGCCATGGTCAAGGTAAAAGGTATACGTATGTTCCGTTACATAAAATTGATGCAGTGACCAAGGATGTTCCGTTACATAAAATTGGTGCCGTGACCAGGATGTACCGTTACATAAAATTGTTGCCGGTGACCAGGATATAGAGTCTTAAAAGCTGTTAAATGGGGGAGAGGAAGGCAATTTGGTGTTATTGAGAATAATGTTCATACATAATTTGGTTGAAATATGTGCAGAATAAAATATATTAAATGTGTATAGTTCAAGGGAATCTTCGGGGTTGCAAATCATAAAAATATTTGTGAAGTTGACGCCGAAAGAAGGAATAATAATAATAATAATAATAATAATAATAATAATAATAATAATAATAATAATAAAAATAATAAGTAAATTTATAATGATAATAATAATAATCATAAAAATAATAAAAATATAATAATACATCATTACGGCATACTACCCATTCCTGGGTGTGCCAATCTGTATTGTACACCGATGACGGTAGTTATGATGATATATTCGTACCGTGCGGGCGTTTACCAGACGTCACCTCACGGGCACTCATTTCTGGCGTGGAGAATTACCACAGACATTCGCTCATAAACCATCATTCGGGGGAGAATCATGGATGGAGAGTTACACCTGTTCAAGTTTGGTAAGAAACCACTTTTTAATAAGGTATTTATAACAGTGATGACAAATTAGAAGATATTAAAATCACAAATCAATAGTGTCCAAATTTCAGTGCATGTTATACAGTTTGAAGTAGTACAAGGGCCGTGTATTACAAGTGCAGTGCGCGAATAAAAATTGATTTCAGCATATTTTAGTTTTGGTAAATGCAACAAATAGGGCTAGGACTACTAATGTTATAGGGTATAATAGAGTGTGATTTAATCACATCGAGGAAATCAAAGAAACAAGTCTATCGGATCCAACATCATAATGAGGATGGTAAATTAATCAAAATAGAGAATGTTGTATACAATGGAAAAAACTCAAAATCGCATCCCGACATGTCCAACACAATCAAATGATCTAGAAGAAAAATACGCAAAGCAATGGGGGGAGCCCATAAATAAAACCACGAAATTATGGATACCATAAAATAATATCAGATTTCAACGTCAGGCCAACAATAGAATAGAAGTTGCCGAAATTTGAATGTTGTAGACAATAAACGTAACAACAAATAGCGAATCACCTAACTTAGAAAATAACAAAATCTCTGATCTCGAATTGTTTGGGGAAAGACAATTGCTGTACACACGTATCTTCATGTAATATGATACTCAAAAGTACGTCACACCACGATTTAGTTATGTCATCATTCGACTCCAGAATTCTTGAAACCAAGAAAAAAGGTTAAATGACGATAGATGTTTCGAAGAAAACCGAAACCATGAATGGACAAAATCGCCAGAATAGTTCTGAAGATTTGTCAGGGATGCGGCAAATAAACCAACCAAAAATATTGTAGATAACGTTACAAGGGTGTGCAGAAAAGGCCGCTCCCGTTAAACCTGGAACAAAACTCCTCTCGCAATACATCGACGTCAAGAAAAGGTCCGTTCATCCCTTTTTGAAGAGCTACATACGCGTCGACAAAAGTTTTTCAGAGGGAACTACTTATAGATTACTTATGTACTAAAATGCGAATTACATCTATTCATACTTGGTGTTCTTACCTGATCTCGAAAAGTTAATTGAAAATTGCACCCAGTCGATCTTAAACGAAACCAGCCTTCTCAAAACTCCCTTAGTAAATAATTATTGGAGCACCACTGGAAGGGCTACGACGAATTGATTTAGTGCTCCAGATCTTGTTTGACACGAAGAAATCAGGTAACAAAACTACCCGTTCGCTCTTAGAAATATCATTCGAATTATTGTTATTTATTATATAAATAAAATATATGAAGTAGATATTGTTATAAATAATTTCAATTGCAATCATCCCAATAAAATGCATGATCCCTTTGGAGCTTGCTTTGATGACCGGTTGTCATGAAAACTAACGTACAATTTAGAAATATAAACAATAATAATGATAATCTAACAAACGTACTAATTACGCATGAGTTATTTAATGTAATAGCTCACATGTTTGCTGGCTAAGACGATTAAATATCTGGGGGAGTTTGAGACTTTACGCTCTATTATCATGATTATTATTTATTTATTTATTTATTTTTATTTATTTATTTGTGCACTTACAATAACCAAAACAATTATACTGTTAATGTTCTTATTAGGATTCGTTGCACGTGACATTTTTAGTTAGTATTTAACTGCGATGGCCATTGCATAAAAATATTGTTGCATATGTGTTCTTTGTTTCTCATGCTCAGATTAAGGGTTGGCGCCAGGCAGTCGAGCACCGCAGACACTTGACACTGCAACACAGGGCTAGCTAGGGCCATGTGGCATTCCGTGAATGATGACAGACTTATGATGTTCTGGAAATTTCCACGAGCCACCCAACCACCCACTCACACCGGAGGCGGGGAGGTGCAACCCTTAACCCCGAAACTCCTAAGATCGGAAGGAGGCAAGAGGGATATTTTGGTTTAAATACGGGGATAAACGCTGTATTCGGCAGTCTGGTTTCGGCCAGACTCACAGACCTTGGACCTCTGGCATGGTTGACATGTTGGGTAACCCAAGGCTCTGAATTCATCGAACTTTTACACTTGGCTTGTCCGAGGTAAGTTCTAAGTCTACCTTCGACTCTGTTTCCAATACCTTTTCCTACTTTCCGCCCACTCAGCTGCTGTGGCTAGCCAGGTACGTTTGGGAACCTCCACCACTTTCCGCCCATCCAGATGCTATGGCTAGCCAGGCACGTTTGGGCACCTCCACCAGTTTTCCTCCCATCCAGTTGCTATGGCTAGCCACGCACGTTTGGGAACCTCCACCACTTTCCGCCCATCCAGTTGCTATGGCTAGCCAGGCACGTTTGGGCACCTCCACCATTTTTCATCCCATCCAGTTGCTATGGCTAGCCAGGCACGTTTGGGAACCTCCACTACTTTCCGCCCATCCAGTTGCTATAGCTAGCCAGGCACGTTTGGGCACCTCCACCATTTGTCCTCCCATCCAGTTGCTATGGCTAGCCAGGCACGTTTGGGAACCTCCACTACTTTCCGCCCATCCAGTTGCTATGGCTAGTCAGGCACGTTTGGGCACCTTCACCATTTGTCCTCCCATCCAGTTGCTATGGCTAGCCAGGCACGTTTGGGAACCTCCACTACTTTCCGCCCATCAAGTTGCTATGGCTAGCCAGGTACGTTTGGGCACCTCCACCATTTTTCCTCCCATCCAGTTGCTATGGCTAGCCAGGCACGTTTGGGAACCTCCACTACTTTCCGCCCATCCAGTTGCTATGGCTAGCCAGGTACGTTTGGGCACCTCCACCATTTTTCCTCCCATCCAGTTGCTTTGGCTAGCCAGGCACGTTTGGGAACCTCCACTACTTTCCGCCCATCCAGTTGCTATGGCTAGCCAGGCACGTTTGGGCACCTTCGCCATTTTTCCTCCCATCCAGTTGCTATGGCTAGCCAGGCACGTTTGGGAACCTCCACTACTTTCCGCCCATCCAGATGCTATGGCTAGCCAGGCACGTTTGGGGAACCTCCATACCATCCCCCCTATTAACCTGATTTGGCTCCCTTTTTTATTTACGATGAACTTAACTTGGACAAGCACTATATTATGATTGATTGTTGTCACAATGATATAATTAATTTATTAAAAATATAACCTAGTATTGGTTGTCAATCAAACGTAATTTTGCGGGTCTAGTTGCTTTGCAAGCTCAAGATGTGTGCCGTATCAGCACCGAACGCTGGCATGTCCACGTTCACTTGGGTATCACTTAACAATTTACACCCCGACGGGTACGACACAGGTACTTGTCGGGATAGACAGTATGGCGACACAGTCGCATACTGTAGACGCCTCGGCTATGCCGGGTGGCCTGTACAAATGGTGAGGCCGGTCCAGCGGCGAACCAGGATTGTGTTGCTAACCCCACGCTTTCCACACAAAAAGCAGGCCGGCGGCGACGCCGAGCGTCATGGCAGTTCGGATGAAATTCCGAACTCACCAAACTTACACACTCACCTTCACGTACACACTTGCGTTTATAATTGACTATCAATATACAGGTCGAATTAAAGCATTATTTTCAATGTTGTTAATATTAAATTGTTGGGACAACCTTTATGTATTACTATGTTTAATTTGTTATAAATTATTTGTTGAAATTGTGTCCCGATGTCTCTCTGTGCGAGGTTTTTACTGTGGTTTCCCTCGCACGTAAGGCGAATGCCAGAGAGCGGACCTTTCCACAGCAGGGGGTCGTGTTCAAACCACGACACCCGACCATATTTCTCATATTGTTTCGTATTTTCTCTAAGAAGTAATTTTCAATAAATGCACAAAGATAGACACATGTTGTCTGCTTTTTGGAGAGAACATTATTCTTTAATTACGTCAAATACCTATCCCGATTCCTCCACTTTTGACAGCTACTCTATATTACGAACCAGGTAAAGGGTTACTTATTAAAAATAAACACAACGTAGGGTAAGTACAACCTTCTATTAGACGAGGCCATGGTCAAGGTAAAAGGTATACGTATGTTCCGTTACATAAAATTGATGCAGTGACCAAGGATGTTCCGTTACATAAAATTGGTGCCGTGACTAGGATGTTCCGTTACACTATCATTAACAAACAAAATCAGAAATTAAACGAAATAAATAATGTGACTATCCCAACTAATATAAGCATTCACAATATTGTAATACATTGTTGCATTCTACTAATTCTCATATGTTGTTCTCTGTATTTTATGTTCCTAAGAAAGCATTGTTAACGCAAAGGCGTCAAAGGCCCACAGGAAGAAGAAATCCAGATGAGTTCATTATCGCACATGTGGCCAAAGTCCCCACAGTCCTCACTTAAGGCGGGAGGAATTACGAGTCCGGTCCTGCCTACTCTACAAGAAGATGACACTTATGCGCATTAGCATAAAAATTAGCATATAAGCTTAGAATTAAATGTAATTTTGTCTTTATTGTCTGTAAATTCAAAAACCATCTATAATTGCACAAAAAAGTCCAGTTAAAATCTTTTAAAAAAACTCCTTTTCGTTGTCACCCACATAATTGGCTAAATATTTATTCGCATGTAGCTAGCCCAGATAAAATAAACCTTAAATAGCGTTATAAACTAAGACATAAAATTTAACTGAACGAGGAAATACAGAATACTATATATAACCCAAGACTTAATTTTATACCGTAGATAAGTAAATTTAACTAAAGTTGGAAATACCAGGTCTGAAGAAGCAAAAAAATTCTGAATATTTAGGCTGTCAGCAATTAATTTGTGATAGTCGAATAGTACGTGCTGCAATACCTAACCAGTAGGTAAAAATTTTACAGTGGTACGGTTGGAACGGTATTGAACGATATTTTATTACTACGCATGTGCCTGAGTCACAAACACAAACTAACAAAAATGACAGGCCGGAATAAAGCTAACGTTACATATCCCTTCCTCAAAACATTAAATTCATAATTAATAACAATGGCCGCTAATGTGAACAGTGATTAAGGGTGATTGGCGAGCATTTGACTATCATTGTTTTATCTCTGTCAATCGTTTATAGATTACACACAATAGAAAGGTTCATACATTAGAAAATACACACACTAGAAAACGCAGACATCAGATCATCAGAACGTTCAACATCCAACCATGCACATTCCGAAAGATTAAGCAAGGACGCAAACATCATTTCAAGGTTTAGTGTTTTAACTATTGAATAACAGATGTCGCAAAAATTATTTGTACGTAAAGTCCCTAGATTTGTAATCTCAAGGGGGGAACCAACTATGTAGGAGATCGTTGGGGGGAACACGTTCAACATCAAAAAATTCAAACTATAGAAAATGCACACAACAGAAAGGTTCATACATTAGAAAATACACACACTAGAAAACGCAGACATCAGAACGTTCAACATCCAACCGTGCATATTCCGAAAACAATATGGCGGCAGATTAAGCAAGGACATCATTTCAAGGTTCAGTGTTTTAACTATTAAATAACAGAAGTCGCCGTATGGTATAAAGTGAGTACAAAGTACCGTCATAATTCGCCATTTTTGGGCAAAATTATACCGCCCAATTTGAATTATTTAACATTTTTTAAAATGTATGTTAGAAACTGTTAATATTATAAACGACGATTAAATGTTAGCCCTGAAAAGAAGAATATTAAAACACATTTATCACCAAACCAGTATATACAGTATTAATACAAAAAATATCATATCTAGATGACCGTCGCCTGGCCGAACCCGATCACGCGGAATCCCCTTCCACGCCGTGATTATTTCTGCAAAAGAATGAACACATGAGAAATACTCAGTGAGGAGGCAATCATTCACAAATACACGCGCATCCACCACAAGGGAATGTATTGCAAAATCACACCACAAATAGCACACGTATGCAACAAAGTCCAATAGAACAGGGAAAAGGGAAAGTCACCTTATGCGAAACGCATACCTGCTACTCCATAGCAGTGTGGCAACGGACTTACGCGTACATATACTCAACTGTACCTGCCACCGCCACCCTGGCACCGGTCTTACGCGTACGTATACTCAACTGTACCTGCCATTGCCAGCCTAGGCACCGGTGTTACGCGTACGTATACTCAACTGTACCTGCCATTGCCAGCCTGAGCGGTGTGGTTTATCCCGGCACTCAAATATGGTTACACAACCAACCTTGCCATTACCACCCATGGGAATAGGGAGCTACCCTAACCCGAATTCCGCTCAGGTGCTGATCAACCCTAGTGGCTTTACTTCGGCCTTAGGGGCATAGTTACAAAACCAGGATAAAACCATCCCTGCCGTTACCACGCGGTCAATCAGCGAAAACCCACGAGGCTAGCAATCGTGGACACATTGATCGCATTCCTGGTTACCCTTATCAGCTCTCTTATCACACCTGGAGGCTCTACCGGGCGCGACCGTTCAACAAGGATAAGGATAAAGGACAACGCTGTAAAGTAAGAGAATAATCATACAAATCCGTATCTGCATTACTCTTGCTATCGTGGACTAAAAGTGTGTGTAAGACTCAACTCACAATCATACATATGCTAGATTAGCTCTCTCACCTGAATCACTACACAAATCAATCACTACGATATCGATGTTCTCACACTGAAATCTAGACATAATCTGAAATAAAATACGTGAATACCAGTATCATTAAATGTAGCTCTTATCCAACAGCATCGGTTACGTACCTAAATAGCTAATTAGAGACAAAACATAATAAATTTAATAAAAATAATCTTACGCAAAATAATTACTGTGACAATATTATTATTTGTATTTGCTTGAAAAAATCTTACTGTTTTGCAATACCGTAAAATTTTGATTATATTAAATAATAACAGTAATTTTTGTTTGTTAATTGAATGTACATCTTACATAACCGGGTTTTTATTATTATTATTATTATTATTATTATTATTATTATTATTATTATTATTATTATTATTATTATTATTATTATTATTATTATTATTATTATCATTATTATTCGAATTTCGTGTATATGTTGAGTGCAACTTAATTTTTAGTTGGTTGTGTTTTGTGCTTCATGGGTGTCTGGATGTCGGAAATAAAAGATTGGATCCAACGATTGAGTTTGTGTTTTCTTTTAGTATTGCACCCAATCCTTACATGTATTTATAAAAAAAATTGTATTGATAAACATTTAATTTCAATTTTAATACAAGTTCAAATAGCTTGCATAGTAATAGTTCGGTATCTTTGAATTATCTAAATATAATTTACATTTATTTTTTTAAACAAAATCTAGTCTACTTCTTAAAAATTGTTTCATTATATTGTGACACGTAGAAATATTATTTGGAGGACAATTTTTTTCGTTCATTAAAAGTCGTAAATTGTTTTAATATTAATTTATTAGTGTAATAATTTATTACATAAAATTACAATGTAGTTGTTGAAAGATGTTTGTAAGTTGGATAATTTTGCATTACTATTTTCGCAAACAATACCCAGGCATTTTAAAATTAATTAATTGTTTTACAATAGTTTCACAATTCTCGACTTTTAACCTCTATTTGTGAATTATTTTGTTGACAATAAAAAATCTCTAGATATGCCGCCATTTTTAATTTGTCAGCTATTCAAATTTAAATAATTGCGGGATGCTAATAAACATGGCCGACCAATTCCAACTTGCCGCGTCGTGTCCAGCCAGACTCTTATTTTAGTATTTTTTAGTGTCTCTAGGGTTTTATAAAATATTCACATATCTAGGAATTTTAAATTATTAATGAAATAATTATTAACACAACAGGTACCTACGGGTTAAAAGTCGAATATTGTGAAACATTTATTTAATTTAAATATGTGTGGGTGTTGCATCTTTGGCAAGGAAAATAGTAGTGCCAAGGATTTTTAGATCATTCAACTTTCCAACTACTGAAAGAAATAAAAAATTATTTATCGCTTAACGCTTTGAAAGTGTAAAAACTATAGGTACGAGTAGATAAATTAAATAAATTCATGATACTGAAAGAATATAAAATAGCAAATTATTTAATTAATACAAAAAAGCATGAGTTTGCACACTTTATTCGGCGTAACATTTAATTTTGTTTGTTTTTGGAATTGTAAGACAATATAGCATGCTATTATACATATTTATTTTGTATGGCGGAAACCAATATATCTTTATAAGAAAAGAAATAAAAGTCTATAGACATAAAATTAAATTGAAATAATGATAAAAAATATTCTTATGAAATTATATATTTACATACCTACATCTATTCTCTATAAAAACAACTCAAAAAATATAATCCCAAATAGTTTATGAACTATCACAATCATCGTCAACTCAAAATTGTTGTCACTTTCCTCCAATATTGCTATATAATAACTCTTAATTTGTCAGCTTTTTCTCGTTTCTAAATCGCAATTTAGGTTTTTTAACACCAGAAGGTCCTAAACACATAGTCCCGATTCACTCTCCGCCATATTACACAATAATACCGACAATCTAGTAGGTAAAATTCACATGATTTTTATATGTCTTGTTTGGGTATGTGCTGTTCGAACAGCAATATCCTAATGCAAACGCTAAATTTACTAACATAATTAGACGCCGCATTTTACCATTTGTTGTGAAGCAGGAAATTAAGTGGGCGTGCCGAGCTAGCTAGCGGCGTTCATGAAATGCGGGTTGCATTTGCAATAGTTTGAAAGTGACAGTAGCTGCACTTTAATAACCTATTAAGCGATTTTGGTTTAAAAAAGAAAAATTATATTTACAATGATGGTATCAAATATTTACATTTTGATTATAAATAAATCATTTCTGAAGAAAATTTAAAGATTGCACTATAATATAACAGAAATATAGTATTAGTATGTAGATAAAGTGTTATTTTTATTGTTTTGAAAAACGAAGCATTAAACAACACAAAATTAATTTTTGAAAAAAAAAATACTTGAACATAGAAATTTAAGATTAATTGAAATACAAACGAAAGAGTTACGTGAATTAATAAATGGATAGATTAAATAATACACACTTATAGTTTTTATTGAATCGATAGAATAAATAATACAAGATTGATAGTTTTCCACACCTCCTTATCCTTATCATCATGTCTTGCTGATATCAAAAAAGATGAATGGTTGCTATTAGATTTATTTGCTTTTGTCGATGGAGAATAGTCTATTTCACGAGGTGAACTACAACAGAATTCAATAATAAACATTTACACGCAGCATTTTTTATTTATTTATTTATTTATTTAGGTTTTTAAAAATATTACCTTTGTTCTACTGCTGCAAAAACTTCGATATCGCAGAAAATATTTTCCACAGAAATCCTAAAATACATATTAACATTCATTTTTTCTTTAATAATAATAATAATGTCTTTTAGAGATTTACCTTTCTACTACATCCAAATCTATTGCTGGTTCAATAGTAGACTCGATTGCAGTCCTGCATGTATAAAAAAATTATTAAATTTCATTCTAATCAAAAATAATTGCAAGTTTACACACCTAGAGAGAGAACAGAGAAAATATCAGTCGAAACTTTTGTCTCCTGGGTCTTTTAATTTCAATTTCAAGTACTTGCTTATTCTGTATTTGTTTCCTTATTGAAGTAATATTTGGTACATCGAAGATAGTTGGAACCGCATCTTTTTTAGTCGATTATTAAGGAAACTAGACTCTTCAAAATGCCGAGAACAGACTAAAGAATATTTCGACGGTACCCGTTTCAAAATAATGCCTTGTTGATGTATTATATTCAACCATTCGTCTTTTTTATCTGTATCCTTTGGCAACCTACACAATCTTTTGTAGTAATTAACAGATCTATATTTATAGGAAAACTTACCGATGAAAGCTTTAATGGAACTTTTTGACATTTGATAGTTCATCACATATTAAACAATAATGAACCATGCTGAATCATTTACGGTTTAAATAAAAAATATACACAAAACGTAAACTTCACCGCACGTAACCTTACAAAATCACATTCGAACCTTATTTGAACGTAGAATAATAACAACAAACTAGGCAGGCAACACGCTGTACAAAACAAACGCCTCATTCCCTCCTATCCTCAACTAACCACTCAACAGGGGAAGGAATGGCATCACAACAAACCATTGCGCAGTATAGGCAATGCGGCGTCTAATTATGTTTAGTCTGAGGTTCGCAATGAACGTGTTTAGTAGTGAATGTGACAGTGTAGTAGTGTTGCCACATGTAAAATTTGAAAAGTACTAGATCATGGTTTTAAAATGTACTAGATTGTAACGAAATGTAATAGATTTATTATTTCAATGTTAAATGATTAAAGAGCAATAAGACGTGTTTTTTAGAATTTATGAATATGAAAAATTAATACTTATGCTCTATTCCATTTAAGCCACTCAGTAGATGGCACTGGCAACAGCGCAAATCTGAAGTAGCCGAAATTCCATTGAGTAAACTTGTCTCTAATTTCAGCCAATCAGAGAGATCAAAACTATTTCCTATGCTCCGCAATACTGAATGGCTTAAATAGAACAAGGTATAGTAGACAAAATAAGTAGTACGCGTGCTAGCGTAGCGTAATGCACTGCTCCACAAATTTACATTTTCATTTTCAGAAACGTCATGCGACATCTTACCATGTTCAAGCGTACTGCATCAACGCAGAATATTTAAAGTTACAAAATTTCTAAAAATATTCATACAAATTTAATATAATAAATAAGATCAATAAATATATAAGATTTAAGATTTTCTTTTTTGAAAATGTAATAGATTTCAGTGAAATGTACTAGCGTACTAGAATTAACAAAATGTACTAGATCTAGTACAATTGTAATAGCACTGGCAACACTAAGAAGTAAATTTTTAGTTTCATCTTTTCCACTATAGTGTATTAGGGAGAGTGGGGGTAAAATTGTGAGAAGTAGTAGTCAGTGAGTCTCCTCAGTCCCGGGTCCCGGTCCCGGTCGACCAGTAACTAGTCGTGAGTTATGTATTGTAGAGTGCATAGTATAGTCGAATTAGAACGTATAAATGATTACTGCTTATCTCTGTAATTATTCTATATTAGTTACGATATTAGGTCATAACTTTAATTGTAACACAAATTGTGTTTATTTTAATAAATTACACCATTACAGTAGTATACTTTAAATTTATCAATCAATATTTACCTACAGAGGTTTATAAAAGTTATACAATGTAGTCTTACCATGGAATATAAATATTTCATAATATGAGTGGTCTTTTATTTCTCTGTGTCGGAATTAGAATGTCACATTATAGCACGCATATTTATGTTAGGAGCTTCGTTCTTAAACAATTTTTGGTGATATATGGGGTCTCGTGGCCGCGTGCCTGAGTGTCAGGTTGCAAATCTGGGGAACCGGGTTCGATTCCGACCGACGCCAAATATTTCGAATTTTAAATGGCACAAAATTGACCCTTGTGGTGCACTCTCCACACCAGCAATGAGTGCCCGTGAGGTGACGCCTGGTAAGCGCCCGCACGGTGCAAATATTTCATCATTACCCATATCTATGTACAAGCAGATTGGCACACCCAGCAATGGGTAATAAGCCGTGATGATATTTTTTTTTATTTTGTTACTTGAGATTGGCATGACTGTATTAAATACACTAAATATTTAGGTAACGTACCAAATAAAAAGCACAAATCACTGTCACTAACCTATTAATTCTACCAAAAATTTCCTTTAATGGAAATTGTTAAATATTGTTATAAAAAAAATAATGTAAATGAAAGCCTCAACAGAGAAAATAGTATAAAACACACGTTACAGAAAGCAATAGACCTTTTCAATTTAACGGCTATCTCTTTCTATCGCTGCAAATAGTAAGAAAATGGCGCGAACAACTGCCAGTTGAGCTGTCAAACGAAACGTCAAAAATATTGCAGTCATTAAAATACCTGTATTCTCAGTGAAATTTTGCATCGTTAGACATTTTAACTTCAATAAAAGCTTTTGTAACTTATTTCGATAAGATTTTTTAAAGTTATCTGAGATATTCTTACATTTTACGTCTAATTTTTTTAAAAACAAACGCCATAGGTGTAAATTGTTCTTACTATGCGCAGATCCTCATTGCGCATATCTTCTACCTCTTTACATTGAAGAGGTCTATTCAAACACTCGTTCGTTCGCCCACTTGCAGCTGCGCGCTCGTGAGCGAATTTGTAACTCGTGCCAGAATACATTGCTTTCTGTAACGTATGTTTTAATATACTTATCTATGGATACGCGCAAAATGTATGGATATTATAACAGTATATCAATTGACTTGTCGGTGTCAAACAATGAACGAATACATATAAATGTTTATGAAGTTTTTAAAAAAGTGTTGGATAAAACGTTCTATTACACTCCTGTGGAATACAAACATATTAGTCACTAAAGAAAATAGCCACTCGGCCTACAGGCATCGTCACTAAACTTTTCCTTTCGTGACTAATATGTTACATTCCACACTCGTATACATAATTAAATAACTATTATCATATTGCTATGGCGCTACGCAACTATTTAAAGGAGAAAAATATGAATAATAATAGATGTACAGCCGGCCGTGCATGCGTGCGAATGTGTGAGAGAAAATTAAATAATTACAACAAATTATTACTATACATATTATACAAACTTACATTCAGGATAGCGAGAGAATTTTGAATTAACTCACGAACAGGTGCAAGTCGTTCTACAGGTCAGATTTCGATAATGTTCGAAACAAACCAATAGAATGGCTTGGCTCTGCCCGCGAGTTAGTTCAATATTCTCTTGCTATCGCGAATAGCACAAATCACTAAAGGAAAATCCTTACTACTATATTTATTTCATCCCGGCAAACTGGGCATCTATGCCCATTTTCGTTGTGAAATTGTAGTAAATTAACTGAGCACGGGTCGCACAAACATAAATGCCCACATGGAATACAGGCATGTATTGATGCAGCCTCCATGCATACTACACACATTTGCTATAAGAAACAAAATATAATTAGAATAGAATTGATATTGTAATCAATAAAATGTAAGAATTAGCGCTATTTGATTTTCTGGTGGTACAACGTTTGGTCCCGGTTGCCGCTCGACGAGGGGCTCGATAATCTATAAAAATTTCGTTTAAATTTGGAAAGAATTGGCTATGAAATATGGAAATTACCAGTATTTGAGGCTCGCGCGGTGCTGGTGGTGCAGGGTTGACAATATTTGGCTCCGGGAGAAAGGGTATTGCAGGCAGAGGAGCATCCAAGTCTATGGGTACGTCATCTATGATCTATATTAATTCATAAATAATTTTTTATATTTTCTCTAACAATTTGGAGGTAATTATAAAATTAGGAATTAACAGCGACTTTTGCTAAATACGGCAAAACTAGCAAGTACATCTGTACATGCCAGCTATTTTTTAACTAATTGCATGCCTTCAGGCACGAATTATATCTTACATTTATAATAAAACAAATGGACGGATAATATAAAATATAATACGAGTAGGTAATATGAATAGCACCGTTTGCTTACATACGCGGTATTTTTTTTTTCTTGCAAACATTTAGCACACTGTACTCACATCGTCTAAAAGATCGTGATCGTTAGCCTGAAAATTTAAAAATATAAAGAAAAGATTAAATTTGGATACAAATTATAATAAACTTACTTGGCGCAAACCATTCGCTAAATTATCTAGAGAATGGGCCACAATTTCTAAGAAATTAAAAATTGTGTAGTTCCCATTCTCTAGACCTAGACGATCCTGCGCGTCTTAATCCTTGTATCATTGGCCAAACAACTGTTGCCCATGGGCCTGGATACGCGCAAACCTTGCTGTATTTGCCTATACTCCAAATATGTCCTAGCATTTAATTTTTCCAATTTATCTACAAATAAGAAACGACAATAACGAAAATTAAATTAAAACGATATAAGAAAGGTGTATATTCCCACATCTTGTGGGTACGTTATTTTAAAATAGTACTATTTTGACTGTAAAGTTTGATCTTTACATGTAATTTTATTTTACATTTAGGTTTTAATTTGTGTACATTTAACACATAACTAGTGGTTTTAAGGATGACTCGTTTCTATTCCTTGTATAATACTGCGAACTGAATTTTTAGGTAGAAGGACTAAAATCTGTTGGAATACATTGTTTATTATTATTATTATTTGGTTATCTCGTCATTGAAGTTCCTTTCATGACTCATTATGGTTGTTTTACCGAGGCGTGTCATGAAAAGACGAACTTCCCTGCTTTGATAAGTAAATAACTATTGATTAAAGTTGATATTTGGCAGTTTATAAATGATGCTCTTCTGAAATAGCGAGAATATGAGCAAGATATTTTTAATGTATTACCTAAGAATATAAACACATTCGGATGGATTTTTAATTTATTCAATAAAACTTTGTTGAATACTTCGGAACTGTTGTTCGTTCGTCTCGGCATCCCAAAAACGCTGATGTGTTCCGGCCGAATTGTTCGTATCCAGTATCTAAAAAAATAATAAAAGCAATAAATGAAAAAATAAATTGTAATTGTATGTACCCGAATAGGCTTATGAAAAGCAGTTTTTCACGAATATTGGAAAACATATGTAATACTTTAAATAAAATGTATGTCAACACTAAATATAGGCGAAAGGGATATTAGTCAAAATTATAATTTTATTACTTATTATAATTTTAATTAATAGAAATTATTAATACCTTCTCATATATTCAAAAATATTATTTAAATTAATATTTTGCTGGTTGCACCAGTTTTCAATATTTTGCAACCCTTCTTCGAACATTTCCGCTGGAAGTAGTGGTAACGCCATAATCATTTTTAAGCCCTTTCTTTTCTCTTCACAAAGATTTACCAGATGTCCCAGTCTTCTGCCCATTTTCCAAACAGCCTAAAAAAAATTGCAATTAAATATATGAAAAACTTTTGTGAATTTTAAATAAATTCATTAGGTTTTCTTTAATATTTAGTACTCTCTTAACGAGATGTAAGAAATGTGTAAATATGTATTTTAAAAGCAAGTTGGCAAACCCAGAAATGTACATATATTCGAGTATAGCATAACATTTCGAGAGGATCCATTGAGTCTCAAAAACTATAATAATAATTATTATTATTTTACGAATAAAATTTCACTTTATATTTAGCACAATCCTTGTAATTGAAAAGTGTAAAGTTGTGATGAGTAGGCTCCTCATTTGCCTTTTGTGTGTGTGTGTGTGTGTGTGTGTGTGAGGGGGGGGGGTCAAGGTTAGACGGTGCATCTCCAGATATGCTTTTGTTTAGCCAATTATTCTCGTAGATTACTAGATATTGACGAAAAATTAAGTTTGGTTGATTTTCTTCATTTATATATTTGTAACTATCAGTTATCGAGAAAAATATTAGTACTCCCGGTTTAACCAGAAATTGTCCATAACTTTCATTTTTGAAATGGAATCGTACGTATAATAAACTTTAAAAAAGAAGTACAATAATAAAGAATAAAAAACATGAAGATGGCCCACGTGTGTATTCTGTAGCTTCTCATCAGTGATAGTTTTGTATTTCCCTGTAAAATAAAATAAACTTAAAAAAAGAAGTACAATAATAGAGAATAAAAAAAAACATCTGTAACTAACGCCTGACAGCCCTCAACCTAATAATAATATGCATGAATTAATTTGTTTATTACAATCGATTTCGATATTAATCTAAAAGATGATTAGAAAAGAAGGAAAACTAAAAATCATAGACATAGAAATTATAAAAGAAAAATTGCCATCAATGCACTTTTTTCTTTCAGATAATTTAAGACTATATTTACAAATTCATTACATCATTCCGGCTAATCTTAAACAATGATGAATTAGTAAAAACATTCTATTATACAGGCTGGTGCCATAGGGATTAACCAAAGGATTTTTGTTTTAGGCAATTTCCTGCTCTCTTGTTTATTTTACGGCAAAAACTGTAGAGTGCAAATTTACACAGTTCTATAAATAACTGTTCTTGCATTTTTTTATGGTTTTAGTTTCATAATTTTATACAGAAATTTCAAAAGTTCCGGTAATTAGTAGCAATAGCCATGACTTATGATACTGTGGAAAACAATATTATTTTATTCATATTCTGTCAAAAATTCTTTTTGTAAAAGTAGGTAAATTAAATAATTAATGTTTATTCGAATAAGAAACGTACCATTATTATAAAGAATTATTGTGGTGATAATAGTTATCGAAAAATACGGAATTTATTTTCTATGTCAGATTGATTTTTGACGTTTATTAATATTTTCTGAAAATCAGAACAAAGAAAACGAATGTCGTGATTATTGCTACGAATTAACAGAAATTTTGTAATTTCTATTTAATATTGAAAAGAAACAGAAATATAACAAAAAATGTAAAAACAGTTTTATATGCACCTTTTAATTCTGAACATCTTTGCACTCTACAGGTTTTGGCGTAAAATGAATAGGAGAGCAGGAAATTGCATAAAACAAAAATCCCATGTTAAATCCCTATCTCCACTTCCAACCGCCATCATCCTGTATATAGAATGTCCCAAAACGTACTGCCAATATTTTCAAGGATGAATTCCAGAATAGTCGAAAAGTCCTTACAAACATGTCTTAAACGTAACCTTTAACGAGTTGTTTATTTTATAATTTATGTGGCTAAAATTTCATTTCAACGGATTTCTGAAAAACTGATCCACTTGCCATGGTTGCGACCTTTGTTTGGTATTATTTGAAATCCTTCTTAACAAATTATTGCTCGACTCCGTTGGATTTTTATCTTTGGGGTCACATGAAACAGATTGTTTATGCAACTAAAATGTACACGGTAGTAGAACTACACCAAAGAATACAACAGGCTGTCGATATTATTAGAAATAGTCCAGCAACCATATTAAGAACGCAGCGATCTCTTCTAAGACATGCGGCTTTGTGTATCAAACACAATGTAGATAAGTTTGAACATTTAAGGTAAATAATATAATAAAAATGTATTAAAAAAAGATTTATTTCATAAAATTCAGTGAACCAATGTTTTAGCCACATAAATTATGAAATAAACAATAACTCGTTAACGGTTACGTTTATATGAACTTTTCGACTCTAAATAAGTTCTAGCATTCATCTTTGAAATATCACCGATACGTTTTGCAACACCTGTACATATATCCTTTTCATCAGAAATTACATCCGATTTTATTTATTTACATGTTTGTATTCAAAGCGGTTCTGTTTAATTTATCATTATTAATAATTCTTTGATAATAATATAGAGACTTACATTAATATTTTTCTTGAAATCATTCATTGGTACTGCAATATTAATTTCTATCTAGATGTAGAATATTTTATGGATAAAAATTTGAAATATAACTTTTGATCACCACTACCTGTAAAATAAAAACAAAATATATGAATCTCATATATTATTTTGGAATGTAAAATAATTATAAAAAGAGAAAATGCGATCAATGGCGTAATTAATCAATTAATATGTATCACTTTATACACAAACATGATTCAATAACTAATACACGTTTTCCAGTAAAGTGATTTTTTCTCTGCAGTTCGTTGACACATTTTTAATATTAACAATTAAAAAAGTCAAATTAAACTGCAGGAATTTTTAAGAACAAAAAAGAATAACAATATCAATTACTGCTAAACATTTTATATACCTACTCATTCCGACTAGTCTGAAACAACAGCGAATTAGTAACAATTTTCTCTCATATATTTCTTTGCATCAGTTATATACATCAGATTTTGTTAATTTACATGTTTATATTCAACGGTGAATCTTTTTCATTCATCATTATAAATAATTATTCGACAATATTAAAGAAAGGCACTTACTTTTTTTTTCTTCAAATCATTCATTGTTACTGCAATATCCATTCTTATGCAGATGTTAAATCTTATAAGGATAGAAATTTAACAATAACTATTAGTCTCCACTATATCTGGAATAAAGAACATTGTGTACTAAACAATATAATGTAATTGTGTAATCTAGCTACCCTAGAAATTGCCATGGGGCAATATTTATTTGAAACATATATTTCTATTATACGAAAATAATTAATACATTATAAGATAAATTGAAAAAAGGACTGTATCCAATTATTCAGGAAAATGCCTATAATAAGCCGATTTCAGCAACGATACCCAACACACATACATATACGAGGGGAAACCCAAAAATAACGAGAATTATTTTCTGGCGGGTGATGGGACGCTAGTTCCGACTTCTCCCGCTAGGTGCCTTCATCAGACACTATCTTGGATGTTGTCCAAACGTCATTCTAAAGGAAACATCAGAGCGATCAATGTGACGCTTACAAAAATAATCACAATGACCGCTTATATGTTTCCCCAAAAATGACGCTTGAGCAACAGATCCAAAATGGAATCTAGTGAAGGCACCTAGTGGGAGAAGTCGGAATTAGCGCCCTACCAGTCGCCAGAAAATAATTGTCGTTATTTTTAGATCCCCCTCATATATTCACGCAACAATCATTCTTCCGTACACGTTTCTGCACAAACACACTTCTTTCACCTCGTCCAAATTTATTTATTCATTCGCCATTCTCTCGTTCTCTTATTCTTCACACACCATATCATTCCTTATGCAATCAGTCCAAAAAACAACACACCCCTACACATCTCATTCATTCAAGTAAAGTGCTGAAGCCGGACAGGCAAGTTTCGTATGTAACTGGAATTGCTGTTTGCAGAGTTCTAACATTTACAAAAGCTCTAATGCAAATGCAAGACTATCTGCAGAAAAAATAAAGCATATTATATAAAACTTACATTTAAATTCTAAGTAATGTCGGTACTTAATGTACGGCCATCGTGTACTAGTAAAATAAGAGTCCTTAATCCATGCGACAGCGTTCGGTTATCATTTGCTTTCTAAAATAAAAATTAATGTGTGAGAATAATGGACAGCATAAAATTGTATTTTGGGGTCTTGTGGCCGCGCGCCTGAGTGTCTGGTCGCGAATCTGGGGAACCGGGTTCGATCCCGACAGACGCCAAATATTTCGAATTTTAAATGGCACAAAATTGACCCCTGTGGTGCACTCTCCACGCCAGCAATGAGTGCCCGTGAGGTGACGCCTGGTAAACGCTCGCACGGTACAAATATGTCATCATCAGTACCGATATCTGCGTACAAAGCAGACTGGCACACCCAGCAATGGGTAATATGCCGTGATGATATATTTATTTATAAAATGTATTTTGTTAAAATGTTAAAAAGTCTTCAACATTGTATAAATTTTTAAAAATCATCAACAATAATTAAAAATTCTTATTTTCGCTTATTAATTACATACAATTAATTAGGAATGCAACGGATATCTGGCCAAATTCGCAGAATATCCCTTCGAGCCAGATAATTTGAATTTCTTTAATTACCTTTTAATAAAAGTAAACATTTCAATTATTTTATTTCAATAAACTTTATTATAGGACATGAAATGAAATAATTAAAAAAGTAGTATAACATCCAGAGTAAAAACACTAATAAAAATAGATTTGTATTGTAAAAATGCTACAATGTTAATAATGCATTTATGAAAGTTAAATATACTGCCAAAAAAAGTGTTTAACGATAATCCGTTATTCGGCTTTAAAAAAAAAAACACTGTCTGTTGCATTACTACAGTTAATACTTTGTAATATACTGTAGATTATAGTGTACAGTTGTAGAGGAGGGACTGTATCCAGTTTTTAAAAGAAAATGCCTATAAAACGCCTATTTCAACGACATTACTCAATACTGTTCCATACATACATCTTTCATGCAGCAATCACACTTCATCACACATTTCTCCAGAAACACACTTCTGCCGCCCGCCTCGTTTATAATTTATTTATTCATTCGCAGTTCTCTCGCTCCCACTAATTCTTCATACATCATATCATTCTTCATACGATCCTTCAGAGCATACCCACATAAATCTGGCAAACATCTCATTCATACTGCAACAATTATCCTTCGCAATTTCTTCCAAACTCACTTCATTCCTCATTCTCTCGCGTTCACTTATTCTTCATACACCCATTCATTCTGCATGCGAACTTATTCATACTGTGATCACTTTCCTTTTATGCTTCATCTATTCCCACATGCTACCCAATCAAAAAAACAGCATTTAAGTAAACTGTGGATATCGGCAGGCAATTTCTGTATTAAACTGGAATTACTGTTTGCAGAGTTGCAGCACTTACAAAAGCTCTAATGCAAATGGTAATATTGCTGCAGAAAAAATGAAACATATATTTAAAACTTACATTTTATTCCTGTTGATTTTACGTTAAGTAACGTAGACAAGTACTTTCTTCATAACTAATTTGTTCTACTAGAATAGAATAGGTGTCCTTCATCTGAGCGATAATCTTTGAGTTTCTATGGTTTCTGAAATACAAAGTAAATTAATGATGAAAATAGTTATTAATTTAAAAATATATTTTGTTCAAGATGCATTTGCACGAATGGCGAGTCGAATCGCAAGGCGAGTGGTGGGGAAAATATGTAGTCGGATTGAGCAGCCTTATTTAAATTGAAAGTTAATGGTGTTAGTACATAATAATTTTTGTATACGTACTTAAATTATCATCACATTACAAAATAATATAATTAATCTAGATTTATTATCTCATTTATTTCCAGATGACATTCGAAGGAAGTTATCTTAGATTTATTTCTAAATAAATATTTACTTATTTGGACGAAACAAATTCATCTCGAAGTTTTAAAGAAGGGGAAGAATTGTTAAATCGCGGGTTATTTTTATGTGGCCACTATAAGCTACTCTGCATGTAACGAGGGTGCCAATAGAGGGCACTAAAATCGTCTCTGTATAATAGGGGATTTCCACAGTGACGCCACAATTCACTATACTAGCGCCACTTCTGGTGAACTATGCAGACAAAAATGCATTATTCAAACTTTAAATACAGTATTTGTGAGATTTGTGTTCAAAATGTATTTTTCAAAGCCATAAATTGTACATATCAGGTGCCAAATGTAGAAATAATATTGTCAAAGATATAAAAAGGTAGCTTGAATGCAGAAGATTAAATATAACTGGCAAAAAATGTTCTTATATCAAGGTTAGTGTGTCTTGCAAAATATAGAAATACTAGTTCTTTATTACTATAACAAGTATTTATTTAGAAATATTTACTTACAGGTATAAAAACTGCATTTAATCCACGTTTAATCATATAGAGTGGTAGCAAGAACAAATGATGGAAGCTGATTAGCAAGATGACTAGAAGTGTTTTAACTCTGTCAATTTATTATGGATTATTTTAGAGAAACATACTTAAAATAACAGTTATAGAAATATTAATTGTACGCAACTTTTATTTGAAGTATTTTTCTGTAAAATAATCCATAAATGATTGATAGAGGTAAAACACTGCTACACATCCCCTCGCTAATCACCCTTAATCACTTGTTCATAGTACCACCCAATGTCTTAATGTTTATATCTTGAATCACTTCAACAAATTACCTTATATCCATTGATTTTTTAAACCAGTTTCTCAACTTTAACGTATCTAAATGCACAGCTATTTTGAAAAGTGTCTGCATAGTTCGCATAATCATCGCAAGAGGCGCTAAAATTTTACCGTCAAAAACCCCTATTGGATACAGGTGTAATATAAAAACCGGGCCATAGGTGTTTGTTTAATATGGAAAAACAGTTTTTCGTTGCCCGAAAGTGGCCTATTAATTTTAAACAATAATGCTTCTAATAAATGCTTTAGAGAATTAAATTCCGCATCTAATTTATAAATCATACTTTATTTTGCATGTTCCTTAATCGAGCAAATTGAATTAAATTTTTTTGTAAAAGTTACTTTTTTATAATGTTAGACAGGGTTTTGAATTAAAATGTAAAGACATTTTATGTGTCGGAACCTAACCTACGTTCATTTTTGATAAAAAATGCAAGTATTTGACATCTCTATAAAGCGCTCAATATTGTATACAATATACATGCATTACCCGAAAACATCCTTCGCCACATATTCCAAACATACTTCTATCACCTCGTCCAAATTTGATACTCATCCGCCATTCTCTCACTCTCACTTATTCTTCGTACGCCAAATCGTTCCGCATGCGATCCTTGCAAACATACCGGCATTCATCTCGCAAACATGTAATTCGTACTACAGTCACTCTCGTTTTATGCTTCATCTACACCTCATATACCCAATCACATAACAGTATTGAAGTAAAGTTATGAAATCATGCGGCAATTTCTATATGAGACTGGAATTACTATACTGCAGGGATTCAACATTTACAAAGGCTCTAAGGCAAATGCGTGCAACCTGCAAAATATTTCAGAATTTAGTAATAATATATTCTATAATACCGGGTGTAACACGAAAAGTGAGCCATATGCATTTAACATGGGAAAACATTGTTTCCTTGCGCAAAACAGCCTATTAATGCTTCAAATAATGTTGTAAAGAATTAAATAATTCAATTTTCATATTTTATTTTGCACATTTCGTGACCGGGCAAATTGAATTAAAATTTTTGTGAAAGTTACTTCTTTATGTTATTAAAAAATCACAAGCAAATAATGAAATAACATTTTACTTACGTATTTTACCTGTCAGAAACGCGTTATTTAAGTCTTCATTATTGAAACTGAAGAGAACAATTTGTAGTATTAGTTTGATGTGTTACAATTTAAAATATTTGACAGGTAACACTATGTATAAAAAGTAACTTTTATAAAATTTCAAATTCAAATTTGCTTAGCTATGGAACGTGCAAAATAAAATATGATCATTGAATTAGATGCAGAATTTAATATTCTACAATATTTGCTTGAAGTATTATTGTCTCAAATTCATAGATCATGCTTGCTCAAGGAAAAACTAGTTTCCTATGTTAAAAACACCTAATCGTACCTTAGATTAAGTATATGGTATAAGTTCAATATGCGTCTAAGACAAGTTTCCGATTCATTTGCTGCTACTTTTAATAAGCGGCCCAGTCCAGAAACTATTCAGCTAGGAACTCTTTAGATCTGAATTTATATAACCATGTTCCAAATAATATTAGAGCACTTAATTGCCAACAGTTTAAAAATCAAATAAAGAAATTTCTGTTATCAGAATGCTTTTACACAACTAATGATTTTCTAAATACTCCGTTCGTGGTAACTTCATGAGGATGACACTGTATATTTTGTATTTTAAACTTGTAACATTTTTATATATGTATTATGACCTGCTACAAACTAATATTTTTGTTATGTAACGTAGTCAAATAAAATTATTATTATTATTATTCAAAAAATCAATAATAATTATAGTACAGGATGCGTCAACGGACAGCATTAAAAGAAAATCAGAATAAGGTAATTAATGAGAAACATTAAATTACACAGTTAAATTAAATGACAATATAACACGAAAAAAAAATCTTAATTTTACTGATGAAAATTTGATGACTAATAGCTCCCTATGTTTAGTTTTTTTTTAGAAAAACGCGATGATACATTGATATCAATCATTTTAAATGTAACCATGATAATGACATACGCCATATGTTTACTGATAAAAAAAAACTCCCGGTATAAAATTTTAGATGCATTTTTCTCAAAAAATTGTTACGTGAGGGTATGAAAATATCATGGAAGTCAGAATTAAATTCTCTAGCTAATAGCCGATAAACAAATAAAAAACATATGTTATTTAAAATAAAAAAGTAAAGTCTCATGTTTTGAGAACTACAGGTACAAATATTATTTTGCTAAAATCACCAATTTTCTAAAATAAATGGCATAATTTTGCTCATTTAACCAAACTCTCTTTTAAACAAAAAAAGTAACCAATAGTGAGTGGGCTTATTGGTTATTGAGATCCTATATACAGGAACATTGGCCCGTATTACTAGCACACTTTCATAACAAAAACACTTTTACATTATATTCCTATGAGAAGTGTTTTCCGTAAAAGTGATTATATTATAAAGGTGCGCTTGTGATACGGGCCTTGTGTTTGTTATATTAAACATGTCAAAAGGTTAAACTTTGTCATTATATAATTTCTTGAGTAATTTTGCAACCTTTTACATGAATTAATTGTTTATTTATTGTTGGTAGTGAATCTTTTTTAAGAAACCGTGTATTTTTTTAGAATCTGTTTTTTAAATTGTAAAATTTTACCTTGTACATTTTCTGATGGTGCATTTCTTCAAGTCCATATCTGTAACATAAAAATGGATTTTTTTTGAGAATACATATATAAATTAATAATAATACGTATGTATTTCTTGTGTATTAATATTTATAATATTATTTATCAGACATATTGTTTGTTTCATATATTGTCAAAAGAATGAGTACAAGTAATGAAATTATAATTAATTATTGTTTATTTATTCTTTGTGTGAAATCCATTCTTAGAAGCCATGAGCCATGGATGGTAGCATGAACAAGTGAGTAGAGGTAATTAGCGAGGAGTCGACTAGCAGTGTTTTAACCTTGTCAATCGATTTTATTTGAAGTATTTTTCTATAAAATAATCCATAAACATTGAGAGGGATAAAACACTGCTAATCAACTCCTCGCTGTCGCCCTTAATCACTTGTTCATGCTACCACCCTGCCCTATGCATTTTTATTTTTAGAATCTGTTTTAAATCTTACCTTATACGGCGCATTGTTACAGTAATTTGTAATGAACTGCTCCCAAATGTACCAGATGTTGCATTCTTCACGTCCACACGCGAAAATCGAATTTGAAATTTAGAAATATCTGTAACATATAAAAAATGGAAAACAAAAATTTCTAATAAAATATAAATCAATCGAAATATTTCTTATGTAATATTATTATTTATCAGATATATTGTTTGTTTCATATATTCTCAAAGGAATGAGTACAATTAATAAAATCATCATTTATAATAATCAATCCGATACAATACAATTGTTAACGCAAGGATTTGTAACCTACAAAATAGTTTTCATCCTCATACAGGAAACTTACAGAAAGGAAAGATTTTCTTCAAGGCCTTTAAAATTATTATTGCAAAAGGAAATAGCTACCTAATGAAAAATTCAGATTATTGCGTTACAATAAATTTTGTAGCATCTGTAATTTAGAATAAAAATACTTTAAATTGTTGAAAATACCTGTTCCACAGAATATTGTTTAAACAATTTATTTATTTAGAAGTTTGGAAAATTAAAGCATTTTTGTTAAAACCTCCTGTGAAGGAGAAAGAACCATTTTCTATTGAAAGACAGGTTTATAATTGGCCGGGAACAAAGTACGGGTATCCTGATCTAGCTTGCTCGATACGATGCATTCATTAAAAAGAAATTTATTATTAAATGTCCTTAACTAAAAATTTACAAATGGTGATTAAAAAGAATAAAATATTATGTCCGGAAAGTGTTCTTTAAAAGACCACATGACACGAAATTTTTAATTCACAAAATACATTCTAATATAAAATAATATAGTAATATGAATATACGAGCACAGTGCTAAAATTTAACCCTTTTGTTCATACTCGAACGCTCTAAAAGTGATTTTGCAAGTTCCATGTTTAATGAACAACCAAAAATTTTGTCTTCATTTTAATTTAAACCTTTATTTAGCTTGGAAAAAGTCTAAAACAGTATAATTTCGATTATATAACACTTTGAATCTAATATGATTCTTAAGAAATACCACGAGATCTAATATGTAACATCATGCAAAGGAATTATTATATTAGTTTATGTTGTACAACATCGTCTATAGTTTTTAATACATGCGCAATGTATAAAACAATATAAAACTCACCACCATACTGAGCTCTTTCAAACTGTTAACACATAAAATATAGATGAAAGACAATACAAATCTCCATTTTGCACAACGAGAACGGCTAAAAACATCCTGTTTGCGACGCCGATTATTAATTCAATAAATTCTTAACAGATGGCGACATGAGTAAGTCACCTCATTCTAAAGTGCGAAATTTGAACATTAAAATGTTGGATACATGTTACACAAGGTTGTAAAATTACCGTAAGTTATTTTTTGTTAAATAACTGCGGTAATTTACAGATTAAGAATTACCGTTAAAATTACCGGTAATTCAATATATGTGTACATATAATACATTTTAAATTACCGTAAATTAACAAGAAATTACTAAAAAATTATCGATTAGAAATTACGGTACGGGCAGAAATTTACAAATAAGTATTTATTTTAATTACACATATAAAATTAACAGGAAAATAAAGTCTTTAAAAATTTCATGTTTAATATTACTCTATATTTGTATAACAAAAAATAAAGCTAGTGTAAGTGAATTTATCAATATGAAGTGTTCTTATTCTCACTGATATTAGATTCGGGCTTAGAATCATCAGAAGAATAATAAAAAATAAGTCTTGTACTCACTCTATTTTTCTTTTAAGTATTAGCATACGCAGAAAATGATCTTTCAGTTGTAGCAGTTGTAGGTGGAGAGTAGAAGTCTATTGGCTACGGGGGAACCCAAAAATAACGAGAATTATTTTCTGGCGGGTGGTGGAACGCTAGTTCCGACTTCTCCGGCTAAGTGCCTTCATCATACACTATCTTGGATGTTGCTCAAATGTCATTCTTGAGGAAACATCAAAGCGACCAATGTAACACTTACAAAAAAACACAATGACCGCTTATATGTTTTCCAAAGAATGACGCTTAGGCAACATCCAAAATGGAGTCTAATGAAGGCACCTAGGGGGAGAAGTCGGAACTAGCGCCCTACCAGTCGCCAGAAAATAATTATTGCTATTTTTGGACCCCCCTCATATATTCACGCAACAATCATTCTTCCGTACATATTTCTGCACAAATACGCAACACACTTCTTTCACCTCGTCCAAATTTATTTATTCATTCGCCATGCTCTCGTTCTTACTTATTCTTTACACACCATACCATTCCTTATGCAATCAGTCCAAAAAACAGCACTCCCCTACACATCTCATTCATTTAAGTAAAGTGCTGAAGCCAGACAGGCAAGTTCTGTATGAAACTGGAATTACTCTTTGCAGAGTTTAAACATTTACAAAAGCTCTAATGCAAATGTAAGACTATCTGCAGAAAAAATAAAGCATATTACATAAAACTTACATTTAAATTCTAAGTAACGTCGGTACTTAATTCACGGCCAATGTGTACTAGTAAAATTAGAGTCCATAATCCATGCGACAGCGTTCGGTTATCATTTGCTTTCTAAAATAAAAATTAATGTGTGAAAATAATTGACAGCATAAAATTGTATGTTGTTAAAATGTTAAAAAGTCTTCAACAATGTATAACACTTTTAAAAATCATCAACAATTAATTAAAAATTCTTATTTTCGCTTATTAATTACATACAATTAATTAGGAATGCAATGGATATCTGGCCAACTTCGCAGAATATCCCTTCGAGCCAGATAATTTGAATTTCTTTAATTACCTTTTAATAAAAGTAAACATTTCAATTATTTTATTTCAATAAACTTTATTATACGGTTAATGTAGTTCTTGCCATTTCTGTAAAGTTGGAAGTGTAATGTTTTATCAAATTGTTTCCACAAGAAACATCCAATTTTACAAAGAAAACCACTGTTTTAGTGTCACTGCTTACCTTATATTATAATGTATGTAGTACAAACAGTCCTTTGCACTATTCGAAAATTTTCTTATCTATTGTGTGCGATAAATGAATGTTCTTAGACCCGTTGTGCAGGTAGACGACAATACAGAAAAAATAACTGTCTTCTATAGTTTATAGTAAAATTTATAAACCAGGAGGCGGAGCTAACACATTGGAGTTCAAATATTTCGGTAATCAAATATAACTGAACTGGAACTACTGTTCATTATTTATATTATAATTAAATTTATATGAAACCTGTCATATCTCCGAAACAGTTTATTTTTCGATACATATTACGTATTTAGAAAAAGAAGCATTTACTTTGAAGTGAAAGGTGCGAGTAAAACGTATATTATTATAGAATAGAGGTGTTGTTGTATCCCGCTGATTGATATTTCGTGGTATTAGAACGATACTTAGACAACTGAAAAAAGTTAGTTTTGAGATAATTGCACGCAATTTAAACCAACTTATTTTTATTAATAATAAAGATAATCAAAATATCTTCCAAAATTTGTTAAACCTTTATACCGGCTTAAAGACAGTGCATTTGAATTTTGTAAAAGTTTGTAAATTTACCCTTGTCTTGCACAAATTCTTTACTTTGATACTTTAATTTGTTCTATTTTAAGCGGTAAGTTAACTTTGTGTTGCACTTAAATTATGCTTATTTATTTAAACTGTTCTACTTATCTTAAATTATTATTATTATTATTATTATTTATTAATTCTTGTTCGGGAGTGCCCAGTACAATGGTTGGAAGCAATAGTTCAGACAGTATATACAAAAAAAAAGTGTACATAAAAAGAATTGATCTCATATAAGCACTGTGTTGTTACCTAAACTATAAAATAACATTCTTGAAAATATAAAATAATTAGAAAATATTTTATGTATTAAGAATACCAGACAAAAGCAAAAATTCCAATAATAATGAAGAGAAAAAAAATTGAGGTAATTACTCGTTAATACAAAAGCTTCTTAATTTAAGAGCTTCTATTGTATAATAACAAATATTATTTAAATCGATTGAAGACAGGTTATTAAAAATTTCATGGAAGTTATGCCTGGTTCTATTCAAATTTTTTTGCAAGTATGCATTTCTCAAATGATTGAAAATCGGGCATTTAAAGAAAAAGTGTAACAAACATTCAGGCTTTTCGGTATTGCAGATTGTACAATTATTTTCTGCGTCGAGTTGTTATTTAATATTTTTATAAATTATACGTTATCCTTTTACATTTGATAATCTACTCTGCATTAGAATACGGGTTTTAAAAATGGAAGTGTTCAATTTTAAATAGTATTCTGTACCAAAATATATTTTTAATAATTTATAATATTCACTGTACCTCATATTTCCGATATACCCAATATCGTTCTGTTGGAGATACATTCATAAGTAGAGATTATGTTATTTATGAACTCTTTATTGATATTCTCTCTGTTCCATCTAATTTCAAATGGTAAACCCTCCAGGAATAATCTAACTTGGCTATACCAATTCAGAGAAGTTTTGTTATAAGAAGGTTTGTCAAGTTCAACTAATTTTGTAAGTCTTTTTTTTGATCCATGTTTTGTATTTTCATTAACCAATTTTTGACTCTTTTTCCAAATCTTACTTGCTATGTGAGTTACACCAGCTTCTGCTCGTACGAATGCACCGGGTGTACTGCGTGGGCATTGAAAAATAGATTTAATATAAAAAATTTGAATTCTTTCAAGTAAGTCAGTATACCTGTGTCCCCAAACTTCTATCCCGTATAAAATAGAAGCATTAATTATTGTGTCAAGTAATTTTTTATCTAAAATGTGTCTTCCTTTTGCACTAACTGCCATATACGAGTAAGTTTGTTTAAAATGAATCAATTTTAGCAAAATATAATATTTATTTCGAAAAAATAATTAGAAGTTTACATGATTGCACATAAATAAAACATAATTATATCTTATAAAATGAAAACAATATTACTTATTTAAGATAAAATATTAAAAAAATTACACTAATTTTAATTTTAAAAATGAAATTATAACAATCACATTGCTACTATAAGTAATATAGCGTTTTTTTGACTGCTGGATGATGAATTATTTTTAATTTAAATTTTCATTTTCAAGTACCAGGCCTTTATTCAAAGATTTTTCGAAAAATTGGCGATACTGTTCCGGTATGTGTGGCAAAAGGCTTAGCAAATATGACTTATTTTGGTAGCTAACTTTTGGCTCTTCTTTATAAGCTAATGCTAAGTTCGCTTGTAAGGGAATTTTATAGTTGATTTTGATTCCTTTATACAGAGTGTTTCTATACATATGGATCAAACTTTAAAGGATGATAATACAGCTAAAAGTAAGTCAAAAAGTCTTAAAAGGCAATGTCCAATTCTCAAAAAAAAAATCTGCCAAAAATCAGCAGATTGTCATATTTTAAGAATTTTTTGGAAAATTAAAAACATCTACTAGAAGACCTCTTAAAGATAAATAGAAACCCTCATTTGACCAAAGTGGTAACTTTTATAGTATTTAAGATATTAATAAAAAAAATCGAAAAATCAGTACATTAGATGATCTATATTTTGAAAACAGTTGAGACTTGGACTTTACGGAATAAGACTCTTTCATTTACTTTAAATTATCATCCTTTCATGTTTGATCCATAAATATCTTAAAAACTACATGAAGAGAGATATGTTAAAATTTACTGTATAACATCGTTGTAAAATTATAGAATTTACAAGCGCAATAGTAGGACAACTTTTAAAACAGAGATAACTTGAACAATTTTATCAAAATTTTGGCGTAATATAATATAAAGTCATTTTAAGTTGTCTCAGTATTTTACTAGCCATTTAGCTCTATTTACAGAATGATGTATCTATGCAATACTATGACTATTAATGTTGTCCCTTTTTTGGACAATAACTAAGTGAAATTACAAAATGTAAGACTAGATAAAGTACCTATGACAGTGGCTTAGTACTGTTCTAGTACGCTTTGTGCAGTGTATGATTTTTGGTTCGATAAAAATTAAGATAAAACTGAAAATGTCTGACACAGAAAGAGAACAGGAGGGTGGTGAAGATGTCACTCTTCATGAGATGGCATTCATCGCTGAAAAAGTCCGCGCACATCCAGGTATTCTCGAAAAATCTCAAGTTCCATCGATGAAAAATAGGAAAACTCAAATTATTTCTATATTATTAAAGATACAATAAAATACTATAAGACAATCTTATAGAAGTCCAAGGGGGACATCCGAATAGAGAAGAAAAAATGTTTTAAACCAGTGGTTCTCAAGTTTCAAAACAAAGTTATTTTTTTAATGGGAAGGTTTTTATTTATTACGCCCATTCGATAGAGTATTTTTTTCTGAATTCAACCATGTAATCATTTTATATCCTAACATTGCAAATTTTTTGAGAAAAATTCAATTGAAATTTAAATTTCATTTTTATACTTATTTTTAGTAGGCTATGCATGAAAAATAATGGAGCTTAGATTGGAACGTGTTATTAACTTTATAAATCGTGTTTTATTTGATTTCCATTTTAAATAATAAAAATTGGCAGATAACAGTTTTTATTCTCGATATTCCAATGTTTTACATGTATATTTCTAATATACAAAGACAATTAAAACATTATATTGTAAAGGAAAGACTGTATACAGTTATGCAAGAAAATGTCTATGATACGCCGATATCAACGACGATACTTAATGATGTTCCATACATACATCGTTCATGCAACAATCATCCTTCACCACACATTTCTTCAGAAACACACCTCTTCTGTCACCTCGTTCACATTTATTTATTCATTCGCGGTTCTCTCGCTTTCACTTATTCTTCATACATCAAATCATTGCTCTTGCGATCCTCCAAAGCATACCCACATAAATCTGGCAAACATCTCATTCATCCTGCACCAATCATCCTTCGCCATTCCTTCCAAACTCACTTCATTCGTCTTTCTCTCCCTTTCAAGTATTCTTCATACACCAATTCATTCCTGATGCTATCTTATTCATACTACAGCGACTTTTATTTTCTGCTTCATCCACTCCCAATACATGCTACTCAATCAAAATAAAAACGGTATTAAAGTAAAGTGTTAAAATCGTCTGGCAATTTCTGTATTAAACTGGAATTACTGTTTGCAAAATGGTTTAAAAACCAATAATAATAATATGCATGAATTAATTTGTTTATTACAATCGATTTCGATATTAATCTAAAAGATGATTAGAATAGAAGGAAAACTAAAAATCACAGACATAGAAATTATAAAAGAAAAATTGCCATCAATGCACTTACATCACTTTTTTCCTTCAGATAATTACAGACTGTATTTACAAATTCATTACTTCATTCCTGCTAATCTTAAACAATGTCGAATTAGTAAAAACATTATATTATACAGAATTGTGGCGGTTAGGGGTGAACATAGGGATTTAACAAAGGATTTTTGTTTTACGCATTTTCCTGCTCTCTTGTTTATTTTACGGCAAAAACTGTAGTGCAAATTTACACAGTTCTATAAATAACTGTTGCATTTTTTTATGGTTTTAGTTTCATAATTTTATATAGAGAAATTTCAAAAGTTCCGGTAATTAGTAGCAATATTGTGGAAAACAATATTATTTTGTTCATATTCTGTCAAAATTAAATAATGATTGTTTATTCGAATAAGGAACGTGCCATTATTATAAAGAATTATTGTGTTGATAATAGTTATCGAAGAATACAGGATTTATTTTCTATGTCATATTGATGTTTGACGTTTATTAATAATTTCTGAAAACCAGAAAAAAGAAAACGAATGACGTGATTATTGCTACGAATTAATAGAAATTTTGAAATTTCTTTTTAATATTGAAAAGAAACAGAAAGATAACAAAAAATGTAAAAACAGTTTTATATGCACCTTATAATTTTGAACATCTTTGCATTCCACAGGTTTTGGCGTAAAATGAATAGGAGAGAAGGAAATTGTATAAAACAAAAATCCCATGTTAAATCCTTATCTCCAGTTTTAACCGTCATCATCCTGTATATAGAATCTCTTCTAAGACATGCGGCATGCGGCTTTGTGTATCAAACACAATGGAGATAAGTTTGAACATTTAGAGTAAAAAATATAATAAAAATGTATTAAAAAAAGATTTATTCCATAAAATTCAGTGAACTTAAATTTTAGCCACATAAATTATGAAATAAACAGTAACTCGTTAACGGTTACGTTTATATGGACTTTTCGACTCTAAATAAGTTCTACAATTCATCTTTGATATATTACCGATACGTTTTGCAACACCTGTACATATATCCTTTTCATCAGAAATTACATCCGATTTTATTTATTTACATGTTTGTATTCAAAGCGGTTCTGTTTAATTTATCATTATTAATAATTTTTTGATAATAATATAGAGACTTACATTAATATTTTTCTTTAAATCATTCATTGGTAGTACAATATTAATTTCTATCTAGATGTAGTATATTTTATGGATAAAAATTTGAAATATAACTTTTGATCACCACTACCTGATAAGATATGAATCTCATATATTATTTTGGAATGTAAAATAATTATAAAAAGAGAAACTGCGATCAATGGCGTAATTAATCAATTAATATGTATCACTTTATACACAAACATGATTCAATAACTAATACACGTTTTCCAGTAAAGTGATTTTTTCTCTGCAGTTCGTTGACACATTTTTTATATTAACAAGTAAAAAAGTCAAATTAAACTGCAGGAATTTTTAAGTACAAAAAAGAACAACAATATCAATTTAAAAAAAAAAACACTTACTTATTTTTTCTGCAAATATTTCAAGAGTGTCATTAAAATATCAGTCGAATCAGTATTTCATAGTATTTCCTACAGATTTTGCATTGTGTCTTTCAGACTAATTTGAAACAATGACGAATTAATAACAATACTGCTAAACATTTTATATACTCATTCCGACTAGTCTGAAACAACAGCGAATTAGTAACAATTTTCTCTCATATATTTCTTTGCATCAGATATATACATCAGATTTTGTTAATTTACATGTTTATATTCAACGGTGAATCTTTTTCATTCATCATTATAAATAATTATTCGACAATATTAAAGAAAGACACTTACTTTTTTTTCTTCAAATCATTCATTGTTACTGCAATATCCATTCTTATGCAGATGTTAAATCTTATAAGGATAGAAATTTAACAATAACTATTAGTCTCCACTATATCTGGAATAAAGAACATTGTGTACTAAACAATATAGTAGTTAGGAATGTAATTGTGTAATCTAGCTACCCTACAAATTGCCATGGGGCAATATTTATTTGAAACATATATTTCTACTATACGAAAATAATTAATACATTATAAGATAAATTGAAAAAAGGACTGTATCCAATTATTCAGGAAAATGCCTATAATAAGCCGATTTCAGCAACGATACCCAACACACATACATATACGAGGGGAAACCCAAAAATAACGAGAATTATTTTCTGGCGGGTGATGGGACGCTAGTTCTGACTTCTCCCGCTAGGTGCCTTCATCAGACACTATCTTGGATGTTGTCCAAACGTCATTCTAGAGGAAACATCAGAGCGATCAATGTGACGCTTACAAAAATAATCACAATGACCGCTTATATGTTTCCCCAAAAATGACGCTTGAGCAACAGATCCAAAATGGAATCTAGTGAAGGCACCTAGTGGGAGAAGTCGGAATTAGCGCCCTACCAGTCGCCAGAAAATAATTGTCGTTATTTTTAGATCCCTCTCATATATTCACGCAACAATCATTCTTCCGTACACATTTCTGCACAAACGCACTTCTTTCACCTCGTCCAAATTTATTTATTCATTCGCCATTCTCTCGTTCTCTTATTCTTCACACACCATATCATTCCTTATGCAATCAGTCCAAAAAACAACACACCCCTACACATCTCATACATTCAAGTAAAGTGCTGAAGCCGGACAGGCAAGTTTTGTATGTAACTGAAATTGCTGTTTGCAGAGTTCCAACATTTACAAAATCTCTAATGCAAATGTAAGACTATCTGCAGAAAAAATAAAGCATATTATATAAAACTTACATTTAAATTCTAAGTAATGTCGGTACTTAATGTACGGCCAACGTGTACTAGTAAAATTAGAGTCCTTAATCCATGCGACAGCGTTCGGTTATCATTTGCTTTCTAAAATAAAAATTAATATGTGAGAATAATTGACAGCATAAAATTGTATTTTGGGGTCTCGTGGCCGCGTGCCTGAGTGTCTGGTCGCGAATCTGGGGAACCGGGTTCGATCCCGACAGACGCCAAATATTTCGAATTTTAGATGGCACAAAATTGACCCTTGTGGTGCACTCTCCACGCCAGCAATGAGTTCCCGTGAGGTGACGCCTGGTAAACGCCCGCACGGTACAAATATGCCATCATCAGTACCGATATCTGCGTACAAAGCAGCCTGGCACACCCAGCAATGGGTAATATGCCGTGATGATATATTTATGTATGTATTTATTTATAAATTTTATTTTGTTAAAATGTTAAAAAGTCTTCAACATTGTATAAATTTTTAAAAATCATCAACAATAATTAAAAATTCTTATTTTCGTTTATTAATTACATTCAATTAATAAGGAATGCAACGGATATCTGGCCAAATTCGCAGAATATCCCTTCCAGCCAGATAATTTAAATTTCTTTAATTACCTTTTAATAAAAGTAAACATTTCATTTATTTTATTTCATTAAACTTTATTATCGAACATGAAATGAAATAATTAAAAAAGTAGTATAACATCCAGAGTAAAAACACTAATAAAAATAGATTTGTATTGTAAAAATGCTACAATGTTAATAATGTATTTATGAAAGTTAAATATACTGCCAAAAAAAAGTGTTAAAGTTTAACGATAATCCGTTATCCGGCTTTTTTTAAAAAATACTGTCTGTTGCATAACTACAGTTAATACTTTGTAATATACTGTAGATTATAGTGTACAGTTGTAGAGGAGGGACTGTATCCAGTTTTTAAAAGAAAATGCCTATATAACGCCTATTTCAACGACAGTACTCAATACTGTTCCATACATACATCTTCAGTGGTCGATTTGGGGTGGTATACGGTGGTATGCCATACCAGTAAAAAAAATTTTTTTATTAAACGTTCCAAACCTATTTATTTCAAAATACTGCATACCGGTATGCTGTTGTAATGTTTTCAAGATTAACATTTATTATCAATTAACATTAATAAAACTGACTTGTGTATATTTTTGTACAATTATTATTATTCTGTTTTCTATTTTACTTACCTAGGATTTATATCTGTCTTCATTATAAGATTTTTTAATTTATGTTTTGTATACAATATACAGGCTGTCTCAACTCGCGCTCCAGAGCGAATGAGGAAACACGAGACTGCACTCGGATGTGTAATTTCGAAGAAAAAAAAATCTAGCTTAAAAGATATTCGAGAAAAGACGACTTAAAATTGACCAATCAGAGACCTACACCTTTAACGTGGGGTTGCCGTAATTTTACGTTACTAAGGTTTTATATAAATTAAATCTTCTTTAAAATGTGTGGGCGACTGTAGTTTTCGAAAAATGTCAGTGTCAAATTAAATTTAAATTTGACAAGGTGAATAAAAAAGGCAAATTCTTACCATGTATTCAGCCGCTGATTACTTAGAAATGATTATAATTTTCGGAGAATGTGGACGTAACGCCAGAGAGGCAGCACGAGTCTATTCGGAACGTTTTCCGGATAGAAATCTTGTGGATCATAAAGTGATATTGAGAGCCATCGCAAGGACGCATGAGACCGGTCAAGTTATGCCAGATCGAAAAGAAACTGGTGGTGCTCCCAGAATCGCTCGTACAGTTGCGAACGAAGAAGCTGTTTTAAATGTCTTTGAGGAAGATTGTACCAGAAGTATCAGAGAAGTCGCGGGCCAATTAGGTATTTCCAGGGCTTCGGTACATCGAATTTTGAAAAATAATCGGCAACACCCGTATCATTACACTTGTGTATAGCATCTACAGCCGGGAGATTACCCTGCTAGAAGAGAGTTCTGTACATGGTTGCTAAATCAAGAGATACTCGAACCAAATTTTGTTTCGCGGATTTTATTTTCGGACGAATCGATTTTCGCCAGACAAGGATGTTACAACGTACTGTACGATATAAATGATGATCTCGGATGACACCTTCGCTAACCTAAATTTGTTGACAGTGAAAAGTCAACTCTAAAGTGTCAAAATTACAGTAAGTCAAACAAATTTTGTAACTCACTAGTAGTATTTTTAAAGCCTGGCAACCAGTTTTATTATGTAATAATATTATCACACCTCAAGATATCTTTCCGGATTGGTGGATTAAAAAGTCTTGTAACTCCGTTATGCAAGCAGCCGCAAATTATTTTCTTCTATTTGTTGACAACCTATTATCGTCGGCAAGTGTCAGTTTCGTATGGGGCGCGAGTTGTGAGACACCCTGTATAATATAATATATGCAATGTTTATTTTCTTTATGTGTATGTTATTAATGTTAAATATATTTGTGACGATTTATATGTAATTTATTATATTTAAAATATTGCTGTTTAGAAAAGCCCTCCACCCAATGTTTGAACACATATATACATGTACATTTCTTTTAACTTCGACAAGGCATACCACTAAAAAAAATGCCACTTCGACCACTGTACATCTTTCATGCAGCAATCACACTTCATCACACATTTCTCCAGAAACACACTTCTGCCGCCCGCCTCGTTTATAATTTATTTATTCATTCGCGGTTCTCTCGCTCTCACTTATTCTTCATACACCATATCATTCTTCATACGATCCTTCAGAGCATACCCACATAAATCTGGCAAACATCTCATTCATACTGCAACAATTATCCTTCGCAATTTCTTCCAAACTCACTTCATTCCTCATTCTCTCGCGTTCACTTATTCTTCATACACCCATTCATTCCGCATGCAAACTTATTCATACTGTGATCACTTTCCTTTTATGCCTCATCTATTCCCACATGCTACCCAATCAAAAAAACAGCATTAAAGTAAACTGTGGATATCGGCAGGCAATTTCTGTATTAAACTGGAATTACTGTTTGCAGAGTTGCAACACTTACAAAAGCTCTAATGCAAATGCTAATATTGCTGCAGAAAAAATGAAACATATATTTAAAACTTACATTTTATTCCTGTTGATTTTACGTTAAGTAACGTAGACAAGTACTTTCTTCATAACTAATTTGTTCTACTAGAATAGAATAGGTGTCCTTCATCTGAGCGATAATCTTTGAGTTTCTATGGTTTCTGAAATACAAAGTAAATTAATGATGAAAATAGTTATTAATTTAAAAATATATTTTGTTCAAGATGCATTCGCACGAATGGCGAGTCGAATCGCAAGGCGAGTGGTGGGGAAAATATGTAGTCGGATTGAGCAGCCTTATTTAAATTGAAAGTTAATGGTGTTAGTACATAATAATTTTTGTATACGTACTTAAATTATCATCACATTACAAAATAATATACTTAATCTAGATTTATTATCTCATTTATTTCCAGATGACATTCGAAGGAAGTTATCTTAGATTTATTTCTAAATAAATATTTACTTATTTGGACGAAACAAATTCATCTCGAAGTTTTAAAGAAGGGGAAGAATTGTTAAATCGCGGGTTATTTTTATGTGGCCACTATAAGCTACTCTGCATGTAACGAGGGTGCCAATAGAGGGCACTAAAATCGTCTCTGTATAATAGGGGATTTCCACAGTGACGCCACAATTCACTATACTAGCGCCACTTCTGGTGAACTATGCAGACAAAAATGCATTATTCAAACTTTAAATACAGTATTTGTGAGATTTGTGTTCAAAATGTATTTTTCAAAGCCATAAATTTTACATATCAGGTGCCAAATGTAGAAATAATATTGTCAAAGATATAAAAAGGTTGCTTGAATGCAGAAGATTAAATATAACTGGCAAAAAATGTTCTTATATCAAGGTTAGTGTGTCTTGCAAAATATAGAAATACTAGTTCTTTATTACTATAACAAGTATTTAATTAGAAATATTTACTTACAGGTATAAAAACTGCATTTAATCCACGTTTAATCATATAGAGTGGTAGCAAGAACAAATGATGGAAGCTGATTAGCAAGATGACTACAAGTGTTTTAAAGCTGTCAATTGATTATGGATTATTTTGGAGAAACATACTTAAAATAACAGTTATAGAAATATTAATTGTACGCAACTTTTATTTGAAGTATTTTTCCGTAAAATAATCCATAAATGATTGATAGAGGTAAAACACTGCTACACATCCCCTCGCTAATCACCCTTTATCACTTGTTCATAGTACCACCCAATGTCTTTATGTTTATATCTTGAATCACTTGAACAAATTACCTTATATCCATTGATTTTTTAAACCAGTTTCTCAACTTTAACGTATCTAAATGCACAGATATTTTAAAAAGTGTCTGCATAGTTCGCATAATCATCGCAAGAGGCGCTAAAATTTTACCGTCAAAAACCCCTATTGGATACAGGTGTAATATAAAAACCGGGCCATAGGCGTTTGTTTAATATGGAAAAACAGTTTTTCGTTGCCCAAAAGTGGCCTATTAATTTTAAACAATAATGCTTCTAAAAAATGCTTTAGAGAATTAAATTCTGCATCTAATTTATTAATCATACTTTTTTTTGCATGTTCCTTAATCGAGCAAATTGAATTTAAATTTTTATAAAAGTTTTTTTTTATAATGTTAGCCAGGGTTTTGAATTAAAATGTAAACACATTTTATCTGTCGGAACCTAACCTACGTTAATTTTTGATAAAAAATGCAAGTATTTGACATCTCTATAAAGCGCTTAATATTGTATACAACATACATGCATTACCCGCGTTAAGCGGGGTATGACTATACGAAAACAATTTAAATATTATTATATATTGTAAAAGATGGGCTGTATCCAGTTATTCTAGAAAATGCCTACGATAGGTCGATTTCAACAACGATACACTATACTGATCTATACATACATACATTCATACAACAAACATCCTTCGCCACATATTCCAAACATACTTCTATCACCTCGTCCACATTTGTTATTCATCCGCCATTCTCTCGCTCTCACTTTTTCTTCGTACGCCAAATCATTCCTCGTGCGATCCTTGCAAACATACCCGCATTCATCTCGCAAACATGTAATTCATACTACAGTCACTCTCGTTTAATGCTTCATCTACACCTCATATACACATTCACATAACAGTATTGAAGTAAAGTTATGAAATCATGCGGCAATTTCTGTATGAGACTGGAATTACTATACTGCAGGGATTCAACATTTACAAAGGCTCTAAGGCAAATGCGTGCAACCTGCAAAATATTTCAGAATTGATTAATAATATATTCTATAATACCGTGTGTAACACGAGAAGTGGGCCATATGCGTTCAACATGGGAAAACAGTGTTTCCTTGCGCAAAACTGGCCTATTAATTTTAGACACTAATGCTTCAAATAATGTTGTAAAGAATTAAATAATTCAATTTTCACATTTTATTTTGCACATTTCGTGACCGGGCAAATTGTATTTAAAATTTTGTAAAAGTTATTTCTTTATAGTGTTATATAAAAAATCACATGCAAATAATGTAATGACATTTTACTTACGTATCTTTCACAATTATAACATATTTTACCTGTCAGAAACGCTTTATTTAAGTCATCATTATTAAAAGTGAAGAGAACTATTTGTAGTATTATTTTGATGCGTTATAATTTACAATTAACACTATGAATAAAAAGTAACTTTTATAAGATTTCAAATTCAAATTTGCTTAGTTATGAAACGTGCAAAACAAAATATGATCATTGAATTAGATGCAGAATTTAATATTCTACAATATTTGTTTGAAGCTTTATTGTCTCAAATTCATAGGCCACGCTTGCTCAAGGAAAAACTAGTTTCCTATGTTAAACGCCTAATCGTACATCGTACCTTAGATGAAGTATATGGTATAAGTTCAATATGAGCCCAAGACAATTTTCCGATTCATTTGCTGCTACTTTTAATAAGCGGCCCAGTCCAGAAACTATTCATTAAATCAACAATAATTATAAAACTACAGGATGCGTCAATGGACAGCATTTAAAGAAAATCAGAATAAGGTAGTTAATAACGAGAAACATTAGATTATACAGTTTAATTAAAATGACAATAAAACACGATATTAAAAAAATCTTAACTTTACAGATGACTCCGTATGTTCAGTTTTTTTTTTTTTTTGAAAAACGCGATAATACATTGCTATCAATCATTTTAAATGTAACTATGGTATTGACATACGCCATATGCATATGTTTACTGATAAAAAAAACTCCTGGTATAAAATTTTAGATGCATTTTTCTCAAAAAATCGTTACGTGTGGGTATGAAAATATCATGAAAGTCAGAATTAAATTCTCTAGCTAATAGCCGATAAACTAATAAAAACATATGTTATATAAAATAAAAAAGTAAGTTCTCATAATTTTGCTCATTTAACCAAACTCTCCTTTAAGTAAAAAAGTAACCAATTGTGAGCGGGCTTATTGGTTATTGACATCCCATATACAGGAACATTGACCCGTATAACGAGCACACTTTTATAACAAAAGCACTTTTACAATATATTCCTATAAGAAGTGTTCTCCGTAAAAGTGCTTTTATTATAAAGGTGCGCTTGTAATACGGGCCTTTGTTTGTTATACTAAAGATGTCAAAAATTTAAACTTTGTCAATTATATAATTTCTTAAGTAATTTTGCAGCTTTTACATGAATTAATTATTTATTTATTGTTGGTAGTGAATCTTTTTTAAGAAACCGTGTATTTTATTAGAATCTGTTTTTTTAAATTGTAAAATTTTACCTTGTACATTTTCTGATGGTGCATTTCTTCACGTCCAAATCTATAATATAAAAAAGTATTTATTTTGAGAATACATATGTAAATTAATAGTAATACGTATGTATTTCTTGTGTATTATTTTTATTATTATTTATCACACATATTGTTTATTTCACATATTCTCAAAGGAATGAGTACAAATAATAAAATCATCATTAATTATTGTTTATTTATTCTTTGTGTGAAATTTATTCTTAGAAGCCATGAGCCATGGATGATAGCATGAACAATAAGTGATTCGAGGTAATTAGCGAAGAGTCAACTAGCAGTGTTTTAACTCTTGTCAATCGATTTTATTTAAAGTATTTTTCTCTAAAATAATCCACAAACATTGAGAGGGATAAAACACTGCTAATCAACTCCTCGCTATCGCCCTTAATCACTTGTTCGTGCTACCACTCTATGTATTTTTATTTTTAGAATCTGTTTTAAATCTTACCTTACACGGCGCATGGTTACAGTAATTAGTAATTAACTGCTTCCAAATGTCCCAGATGTTGCATTCTTCAAGTCCACTCGCGAATATCGAATTGGAAATATCTGTAACACATAAAAAATGGAAAACAAAAATTTTTAATACACATTAATCAATCGAAATGTTTCTTGTGTAATATTATTATTTATCACATATATTGTTTGTTCCATATATTCTCAAAGGAATGGGTACAATTAATAAAATCATCATTTATTGTAATTAATCCGATACAATGCATTTGTTAATGCAAGAGTTTGAAACCTACAAAATAGTTTTCATCCTCACACAGGAAACTTACAGGAAGGAAATATTTTTTCAATGCCCTCAAAATTATTATTGCAAAAAGAAATAGCTACCCAATGAAAAATTCAGATTATTGCCTTCCGATATATTTTGTAGCATCTGTAATCTAAAATAAAAAATACAAATTGTTGAAAATACCAGTTCCACAGAATATTGTTTAACCAATTTATTTATTTATTTATGTAAGAATATCTGTGTATTTCAAATATCGCGCCATATTTGAGCAATGGTCGTCCAACACTAAAATGGCAGGGCATGTACAGTAGAGCAGAGTAAAAAGAACATGTAGAAAAGAACGACGTGTGCTGGTGCTGAATAATAAAGTGTTTTTACTTTTACAACAATATTTATTGTTTTACACGCCCTACAGAACTTCAGAAGTGGGATACGCAAGAATTTGTATGAGATTTGCCCAGTTTGCTGTGTGTGGATAAAATTGTCGGTATTGTCGCGTCAGAGCAACTAGTGAGGTTAGCTGGCGGGAAAACGTGTTGTGTGGCTAAAAAAATTTATCCGAGATCATCGCAAGAATGGCTGAATATTCAGCAGCAGGATCTGCTGGAGGAATGGCACCAGGTGTTGTTCAACCAGAAACAAATTTACTTCAAGTGTCCCCGCAGGTATTCGACAGTATAGTAGCAAGTGTTGTTCGAGCTGCATTGGCGAACTTACGAATCAGCGAAACCAAACCGCAAGTGAAAGTGCCGCTGTCTGAGCTAAGTACACAAATTTCTGTATTTAACGGTTCTAAAGATGATAATGTAGACCTATGGTTACAGAAAATAGACATAATAAAAAGCACGCATGATATCAAAGATGACGTAATGTTTATTTTAGCAACAAACAAGCTACAAAAGAGAGCCAAAGACTTTTACGAGTCTCAAGTTAATTTAGCTGCTTTACCATGGCCTCAGTTAAAAGAGAAAATAGGGGCAGCTTTTAAACAGAACATTGATAGAGTAGTCCTTTACGACACCATGCGTAATCGTCGATGGAGGAAAAACGAAACCATCGAAGACTACTACTATGACAAACTTAAAATGCTGAACCAACTAAATGTATCTACCAGCGATGCCATGTTCTACACATCATTAGGGGAATAGATAACACTATTCTCAGAATTCAACTCAAAAGTCAAACATTTCTCGATGTGGAAGAGCTACTAGAAGCCATGAAATCCTATGCAGAAGAATTACCGGTCCAAGGGTTGAAAACTTTGCATAAGAATGCAGAACGTTCTCAAACCGATGCTACTGCTCCAAGCGCGAGGTCTCAACAGCCTGTGAAATGTTTCAAGTGTTTCCAGTTGGGTCATTATAAAGCCGATTGTACAAACTCTCCTTTGCCGGAAGGATCTTGTTTTAATTGCCGACAAACAGGGCATATAGCTAAGAATTGTCCGCTTAGAAATAAGAATGTAACCCAAAAGAGTCCAGCAACCAACGTTAACCTGGCTCGAATAAGACCAAAGCAGTTGTCGTCAGTGGAGGGGCAAATTGGTGAAGAATTGTTCACAGCGTTAGTCGATAGTGGCAGTGCTGCAAATCTGGTCCGAGAGGACATTGCAGAACAAATGAATTTCACGGTACAACCTGAATGCCAAACGTATGTTGGGTTGGGCCAGTCAAGTACAAAGAGCCTTGGCAAAACTACTGTTACCTTGATGATTGACAAGGAAGAGTACCAAATGACATTTTCTATAGTTTCTATTCAGGCAATGACACAAAATATCATTTTAGGTGAACCTCTGTTTCAGTCTGCAACCGTGACGTTCAGCCCTAGAGGAGTGATCGTGAAGAAAGATGACACCGATTCTCCTGAAGAACCAGTGCAGAATGTTCCCGAAATATTTCACATCAACATTGAACCAGAAACCATCAGCCTGAACGTGGGTCCAGCGACGACGCCTGAATGCAGAAACGAGCTGGAGAAGACAATCTCGTCTTACGAAGAAGACGTGAGCCGCCCTCAGCCGACCGTAACCATGAAGGCCACAATCAAACTCACCGAGGAACGAGACATCTGTTATCGACCCCGGAAACTGTCATCAGGCGAGCAGGAGAAGGTACGACAGTTCATAGATAACCTGCTCCAGGAAAATATCATCAGGCCGAGCAACTCCAACTACTGTAGCCCGATTGTACTCACGAGGAAGAAGTTTTGTTTTTACGCCCTGTAAAACGTGCTGACACCAAGGAAGCCACAAAGTATTTGAGAGAAATATTTCTAATTTTTGGAAACCCGAAAACCATAATATCCGACCGGGGTACGGCCTTTACGTCTAGGGAATTTAATGAATTTTGTTCGGACCGTAAGATTAAACACGTAAAAATAGCTGTCAGTTCGCCCCAATCAAATGGTCAGGCCGAGAGGTATGTTCGTACGGCTAAAAATGTTTTAATAAAATGTGCTGAAAAAGATAATTGGGACAAAAAAGTAGAGTTTTTCCAGGTAGTGATCAACAATACGTACCAAAAATCAATTAATTGTAGTCCTAGCATGTTACTTTTAGGATATGAGCAAGACTATTTAGACGATCAAAAGATACGGAATTTAGTTAAGGAAACTAATCATTGTGAGCGTGAGCCTGTTGACATCCATCAACTACGGAAACAAGCTGGTGACCGAATTAAAGTTTTCCAAAATTATAACAAAACTAAGTTCGATGAGAAACATGTAGATCCATTTAAGTACCAAGTTAATGATCTAGTAAACTTAAAAAAACCGCAGGTCGTAGCTCGTGGCGAGGCTGTATTTACGCCTAAATTCTCGGGACCATATATAGTGACGGCCGTGTTGGACGACGATCGCTATGTTGTTGAGGCTGTCCCGGGCTTGCAGCATACGCAGAAATTTTATACCGGGATTAGTACCCCGCAGATTATGAAAATGTGGTGCCCTGATTCCGATATTAGTGAAGACTGTAATATAATTCAGTAACTACCACCTAGTCGCGGACGACTAGTTGCCAGAATGGCCGAATCTGTAAGAATATCTGTGTATTTCAAATATCGCGCCATGTTTGAGCAATGGTTGTCCAACACTAGATGGCAGTGTATGTACAGTAGAGCAGAGTAAAAAGAACATGTAGAAAAGAACGACGTGTGCTGGTGCTGAATGTTTTACACGCCCTACATTTGGAGTAAAGGACCATTTTCTATTGAAAGACAGGTTTATAATTGGTCGGGAACTAAGTACGGGTACCTTGATCTAGCTTGCTGGTTACGATGCATTAAAAAGAAATTTATTATTAAATGTGCCAGACTAAAAATTTGCAAATGGTGATTAAAAAGTAAAAAATGATATGTCCGGAAAGTGTTCTTTAAAAGACCACATGACACGAAATTTTTAATTCACAAAATACATTCTAATATAAAATAATATAGTACTATGAATTTACGATCACAATATCACAATGCTAAAATTTAACCCTTTTGTTCATACTCTGCTCTAAAAGTGATTTTGCAAGTCAAGTACCATGTTTAATGAACAACCAAAAATTTTGTCGTCTTCACTCTTACTTTAAACCTTTATTTAGCGTGGAAAAAGTCTAAAACAGTATAATTCCGATTATATAACACTTCGAATCAAATATGATTCTTAAGAAACAGAAACACCACGAGGTCTAATAATTAACATCATGAAAAGGAATGAACATTTTAGTTTATGTTGTACAACATCGTCTATAGTTTTTAATACATGCAAAATGTATAAAACAATATAAAACTCACCACCATACTGAGCTCTTTCAAACTGTTAACACTGAAGATATAAATGAAAGACAATACAAACCTCCATTTTGCACAATGAGAACGGCTAAAAACATCGTGTTTGCGACGCCGATTATTAATTCAATAAATTTTTAACAGATGGCGACAAGAGTCACCTCATTCTAAAGTGCGAAATTTGAATATTAAAATATTGGATGCATGTTACACAAGGATGTAAAATTACCGTAATTAATTTTTTGTGAAATTACAGCGGTAATTTACAGATTAAAAGTTACCGTTTAAATTAGCGGTAACTCAAAATATATATTACCGTAATACATTTTAAATTACCGTAAATGAACAAGAAATTACAGAGACATTACTAAGAAATTATCGATTAGAAATTACCGTACGGGCAGAAATTTATAAATAAGTATTTATTTTAAATACACAATTCAATTTAAAAAGAAAATAAAGTCTTCAAAAATTGCATGTTTAATATTACTCTATATTTGTATAACAAAAATAAAGCTAGTTTAAATGAATTTATCAATATGATGTGTTCTTATTCTCATTGATATTAGATTCGGGCTTAGAATCATCAGAAGAATAATAAAAAATAAGTCTTGTATTCACTCCACTTTTCTTTTAAGTATTAGCATACGCAGAAAATGATCTTTCAGTTGTAGGTGGAGAGTAGAAGTCTTTTGACTATTGCCTGTTTACAATAGTGACCATAGATATAAACGCCAATTTACCGTTAGTTAAGAAAACATCATCCATTATCCCATGTACATTCTAATATGCTCAGCACCGCACAATCATGGATAAGTAACTGTGTTTTTGGTATATTCTCGGTAATTTCGCAGTAATTTGCTGGAAATTTACGGGAAACAAAATTTGGCAATTTACGTGTATATATTTGGTAATTTCACTGGAATTTGCGTTTTTATATCCCTGATGTTACACATACATATAAGAATGAAATATTAATTACCTACAAATTTGTACACTATTTTGAGTTATTGTCCCTTGTTTAATTCAATTTTTAAACCTAAGAGTAATATTTTTTTTATTTCAGAAATGTTTGAGTTCAAAAATATAAAAAAGAATAAAATATTTTTTCAAAAGTAATACTAAAAGAAACTATAACTATATTAGACCATGACAGGAGCTTATCCTACTAAAATTGTTGAAAAATGGACCGTATATAGACGTAGCAATATACAAATATATACAATCCGAATACTTAAAAGATTTCTTTATTGTTCAATAATAGCTCAGAGATTGTGTGATGCGCAAGAAATAAATTTCTGAGTGACTGGATGCAAATTTCTCGAAAAGTTTAAAAGATTTCGACCTTGATTATTACATATTAACATTGTTCATTATTTCGAATAATTTAAGTCCTTCAATATAAATTGTTGAAATTTGATGCCCAATAATCAGCACAGGTTTGTTTAGTTTTAACAAAAGCAGTTTTATTTGAAAAAGAAAGTGAATACAATAATTGGCTTCAAAAATACAAAGTAATTTGAAAAACCAGATACGCTATAATAAGTGACGACACCTGGAATTACAATGATCAGATCAGGCGTCGTAAAAACAAAGTACATTTGATTTCGGTAAATAAATAATTATCTGGTACGTATCGCACAATACTTGACGAGCTTTTCTCAAGTTTGGAGGGCCGGATGGCAAAAATACAGTGTCGAATTAGACAGATTTTGCGACTCATACAGAAAACACACAAAATGTCACGTTCACCTTGTCGCGGCCATGACGGAAAACGGAAGTTTAACAAGAAAGAACGCGGTACATAAATTTGGCTCGGTGCCAACCTCAGGGTACAAAAACTTCCAACATTGTATTCTTGAGTGTCGATAAAGAGGCATTCTATATGTACGATTGTGGTAGAAGAAGATAATGATTAAACTTCAACACTCCTCCTTAATGATTATCTTCCTCAGATCGGTAAAGTTCTTACGATTCAGGGGTTTCGTCAGGATATCAGTGAGTTGATCCTGACTTCTGACGTGCTTTAATTCAATGGTCATCCTTATGTGTTGTTGGATAAATTTCCTGGGAATTTCGATATGTTTTTTCCCCTTCGTTGTCTTTCCATCGTTAGCATTTTGCAACATCAAGATGGCCGACTGGTTGTCGACAAACAGGGTAGTTGGGAGGCTCAGGTCCAGGAATCCAAGCTCATTCAGGAGTCTCCGTATCCAACAGATATCGTCAATGGATGAGACGGCGGCTCTGTATTCAGCCTCGGCTGTTGACGTTGCTACTAGTCGCTGCTTTTGAGTGCACCACACTATTGGTCCACCACGCACAACGAGTATGCCACTCGTGGAGTGTCCTGTCTCGCGATCGCCACCATAATCGGAGTCAGAGTAAGCATGAAGAAGCAGTGGCTAGACAGAGGATTGCTACAGAAGCGGCTCAAGTAATTGACGGCGTAGTTTATGTGGAGTCGAGAGATCGTGGCCAGGTAAAGAATGCTTCCGATGGCCTCTCGGTAGGGTTCAGACTCTGCTAATGGTCGGTCGTTGATCAAGTTGTCCTGTTCTGTTACCATTCCTTTTTCGATAGGCGTCGCAGCAGAGTTGCCGGAGTCGGGATTGAACTTCTTGACTATCTTACTGGTATACTTCGGTTGACTGACACTGATCCCGGTCGAACTGACTACTATCTGCATTCCCAGATATTCTAGATTTGTGGATGGCTCAGTCGTGTAGGTAATTTCCACTTTGTGACTCAACTTGGTTAGGAATTTGAAAATGTCATTCTCTCTTCTCCCAGCCACCAAACCGTCATCTACAAACAGAGCAACGATGAGACTTTTGTCTGAATTGTAGAAGATACAGGGATCATCGTCGGAGCAGACAAAGTTTATCTCACTCAAGTAACTAGACATCTTCTCGTTCCATTGTTTGGGCGCTTGTTTCAGACCATACAAGCTTTTGTACAATCTACAGACACGTTTTGTTCCATCGTGGTACCCTTCAGGTTGAAACATGTAAAGTTCCTCGCACAGGTCGCCGTATAGGAAGGCAGTTTTGACGTCGAACGTCTTCAACCTCAACTTTTCAAAAGCTGCCAAACTAAGAAGCAGTCTTATCGAAGAATGACGTGCAATTGGGCTGAAGGTTTCACTGTAGTCTATACCTTGGCGTTGTTCGAACCCTCGAGCTACCAGTCGCGCTTTCAGTCCACCATCTTGTTTCTCCTTCAGCACCCAGCGACAAGTCAATGGCTTAGCATAATCCGGAGGCTTGGCCAATTTCCAGGTTCCCATCTTTTGTAGTGAGTTGAATTCATCAGACATCGCAGCACGCCAACCTTCGTGTGCCAGAGCATCCTTCACAGAGATATTGTTGGTCTCTCCTACCACCGTAGGATTGGCGTAGTTTCCTCTCCGTGAACTACTCATGTCGTAGTCTGAAAACCTTGCAGGTCTGGAAATTTTCGAGCGGTCGCGGAGTATTGAAGTTTGTTCTGTAGTTTCTTCTACTCTACTTGCAGGTACACTCTGGGCTCCTGATGTCTCTTTTCTCGTTGGGCATGGCTCTTGTGAATTTTCGTCGCATTCTTCGTATTTCTCCTCCGAGTCTGGTGGGTCATTTTCAGGTTCTACATTGTCGGTGATGATTTCTTCAGGGTATTCGGCTATATAGTGTTCCAATGTTAAGTTGGTCTTCCGTCCTTCGGTTTCGATGTCAAATATCACATTGTCTGAACAGACAACGTCTCGGTCCTCAGTCACGTATATCCGATAACACGGCGAGTCCGTGTCGTATCCAACGAAGACGCTTTTCTTGGATTTGGGATCGAGTTTTCTTCTCTTGTAGTTAGGAATCAGTACATAGCAGGTACAACCGAAACTTTTGAGGCGATCTACTTTGATTTTCCGTCCAAACGAAAGTTCCGCAGGACATTTTCCTTTCAGGGAACTGGTTCCAGTCTGGTTGAGTGTGACAACGACATAATTTAGGGCCTCAGCCCACATGTTTTCCTTCAGGTTGCTTTCGTGTATGATGGTTCGCGTCAATTCCACCACGGTGCGCATATCTCGCTCAATCCGACCGTTTTGTTGAGGAGTATATGCATTCGATTTCGCGTGAAAAATGCCAAGATTTTCTATCAGGTTTTTCGTCCTAGCATTCTTGACTTCGGTACCATTGTCCGACATCAAGCACTTCACTTTCCTATCAAGCTGATTTTCTACTAGTTTCGTGAAGACGTTTAGATTTGATGCAGCCTCATCTTTCGGCTTCAGGAAGAAGACGGTCCGATTATGAGTGAAGTCGTCTCTGAAAAGTAGAAAATAGTTGGCTCCGCCCAATGACGAAACATTCATTTCTCCAAGATCCACATGAACGAGGTCCAATGCGGCTTGGGCAGTCTTGGGGTTGTTTGGGTGCGAGATGCGATGGTGTTTTCCGTAAACACAGTTCTCGCATAAGTAGTCCCCCCAGTCATCCTTGTACACCATTTTTTCTCTGTCGAGTACACTCTTGACTTGTTTTATGTTCTGGTGCGCCATCCTGTGGTGCCAGGTCTTGAGGCTAATTGCTGCCAGGCACTTGTCGTTTACTTCTCGGCGAAACATCATTTGGAACAGGTCGTTAATCCGCTTCCCAACAGCAACAGTCTCCTTTTCGTCCATGGTGAGAAAGGTAGAATGCTGAGCGTTAGTTATTTGCTTGTAGCCTTTGTCTAACATCTGTGCCACGGAGAATAGGTTGAAGGTGAGGTCCGGAACCAGCAGGACATCCTTCAATGTCACCTTCTCCCAGATATCCCCGTTGAAAGCCTCAAGTTCCACGTCGCCTATTCCAGTTCCTTCGAGTTTGGTTGCATCCCCAATTATCACGTTCACAGGTTTCTCTAATTCCTTGAAATTTATCAACCATTCCTTCCGAAAGGACATGTGCTGTGTAGCGCCGCAGTCCTGTACCCAGAGATCGGAGCTGTTGTATTTACTGTTGATATTTTCAATGCTGACGGCGGAGAGCGCAACGGTGATCAGCGCTCGGCGACTTGAGTTTCCAGACGAATGACTGTGACTTGGCTTTTCGCTTTGTTTCGGTTTACTTCTACAATCCCTTTTAACGTGCCCTCTTTTATCGCACTTGAAGCATTCAATCCGAGAAGTGTCCTGACGATTTTCTCTGGAAGTTGATGATCTCTTCTGCTTGGCTATGAATGCGTTGTGACTTTCCTTGCTGCAATCATTTAGTCGATCTTCTTCTAGTCTCAGTTTTTCTACTAGGTTTTCGAATTTCTTCTGATCGGCGCTGAGATTATCCCACGCTGTTCTGAAGTGGTATAATTTTGGGGGTAATACGCCGATAATCCTTGTAAGTTTCCAACTTTCTTTGATTTGTTCACCTTCGGCTTCCAGATCTTCAGCCAGTTGCATACAATTTTCAGTAGCTGAGAGATCCGTGTCGTATTTAAAGTTGAAGAAACGCCTTTGTAACCCCTCAATCGTAAGATCCGATTTCTTTCCATACAGAACTCTAAGTTTTTCTAACATTGCTTTTGAGGTTAAACAATTTGAAATTTTTCGAGATATATGACTATCGACGTTTAGACCTATCACTGCTTGTGCCTCAAGGTCCTTCTTGACCCAGGCCTTGACAGCATTATCATTTTCTCCACCCTCCGATTTTACTTCTAACCCCATCGCAACAGTGTACCAACCCTTTGACTTTAGCAATAAGTTTATTTTAAATATCCAAGAATCGTAGTTCACATCTTTCTGAGCGGTTTCAGAGAGTGTCTCGATTTCAGAGCATCCGTTTCACACAACGAAAAATTACAATTTCGATTTTCACAAAAAAAAAAAAATTAATTCTTATCTGACTACGCCGGCGCTGGGCGATTTGCCGGATGCGACAAGTTGTCGTAGCTGACTTCAAAACGTGTTGACTAGACGTTGTCCGGAGCACTTAACCTCCAAAAATTGACAGGTCGAGTCCTCGTTGGCGGGACTGGCTGGCGTGACGTGATGGCAGGCCGACTGACTACGCTCACGTCTCGGCTGACGTGACGTCTTGACTGACTGGCCTGATATGTGACGTCCTGACTGACTGGTAGACTTGCGATGGCGTTGCGTATCTGGTTTTAATTTGTCTTTTTCTTTTTGTTTGCTTTTGTTTATTGGGCAATGTGCAGTATTTTCGTGACTGGGCCCATAACCTGTTGAAATTTGATGCCCAATAATCAGCACAGGTTTGTTTAGTTTTATTTGAAAAAGAAAGTGAATACAATAATTGGCTTTAAAAATATAAAGTAATTTGAAAAACCAGATACGCTATAATAAGTGACGACACCTGGAATTACAATGATCAGATCAGGCGTCGTAAAAACAAAGTACATTTGATTTCGGTAAATAAATAATTACCTGGTACGTATCGCACAATACTTGACGAGCTTTTCTCAAGTTTGGAGGGCCGGATGGCAAAAATACAGTGTCGAATTAGACCGATTTTGCGACTCATACAGAAAACACACAAAATGTCACGTTCACCTTGTCGCGGCCATGACGGAAAACGGAAGTTTAACAAGAAAGAACGCGGTACATAAATTTGGCTCGGTGCCAACCTCAGGGTACAAAAACTTCCAACATCGTATTCGCACTAATGGTTTGAGTGTCGATAAAGAGGGATTATGTATGTACGATTGTGGTAGAAGAAGATAATGATTAAACTTCAACATGAATTTAATAATCTAGTTAATTTTTTTAAGTAAATGTAAGTATTTGTGAAATTTAGTACGATGCTTTTGAATTACTCATTTATGGTTTTATGAATATTGCACCTTTACTTTATATAAGAGGTATGAAAATATATTGAATATTTAAAATATAGGGGGAGTATTTTTATTAGTTCTTACAGAGTCGCTCTACTCGTATGTATAATCGATAGTGCATAAATATATTGATACGAGTATATGTATTTCTTGTACCATAATTTCACGGAAAAATTAAACAAAATAAACCTACAGTTACAATTTTTATTCATATTTGAAATTCCTTGGGATATTTCCCGAAGAATATTTTACTGGAAATTCCCGAGAAAATTTCTGGCAATTTTCCCGTGTCTTTAAATTTCGGGAATTGACCCATCTCTAACCATACGTCCCGTTTTGAACGGGACAGTCCCGTTTTTTTTGCCATGTACCGGCCGTCCCGTCGATTTAGTTAAAATAACACATTTGTCCCGTTTTAGAAGATTTAACTCCTTTTAAATGATTTACATCATTTTAAAAAATATAACAAAACTTGGTTTATAATTTTGCGTATTAAAAACTTTACTGGATGAGCAAGCATATTCCAAAGCAACCCGTAAAGACATTTTCAGGTCATGTTGGGTACAATTTTTTTCGCTGTTCTGAAAAAGGGATGTTATTTTTTATTGCGATCAAAGAAGAAATAAATAAACAAGTGATCGCCATGGAAACATTCATGCAAGGATCGGAAAATTACTTTTCAATCCCTTACACAATTTTCCGAGTTAGCTCAGTAAATAATGTTTTTCCGGTCTAAAAAGTGATGACTGTTCAGAAACAGCTCATTTTCTGGACGATCGCGAAAAATAGTTATTTGTGTACCAAGGCCAAAAATTGAATAAGCCGAGGCCAAAAAGCAGACGAGGACGAAATAATACTTTTTGGCAGTGGTGCACACAAAACTTTTTAGTCGACCTTCTTTATAAAATTTACATATTTGTAAGATTTTTTTTATTGATATAATTATTTATAGCAACTTAACAATTTTACATATTTGTGACTCCTTCAGAAACGTTTACTTTCTCTTTATTATCACTCGAAATAATAAATGGTGCTACCTTAAATCGGATAATAATAAAATGGCTAAAAAACGGTAATTTTTTGACCGCTTTTGAATACGAAACTGTAATTTTTTTAAAGATCGACTAAAAATATAAATTATTGAACTTAAATATTATATAGGCAAATTTTGATTTTCATTCTAAATAATTATTGTCACCCTAAGAAATAATGAATTTATTGAAGTTTTCTAAGACACATAACTTCATTTGTACAGGACGATTTTATACAGTATAAAAACCATATTTTTATGAATACATTGTTTTATCATTTGACCCAACTGAAACTAAAATAAGAAACTACACTTTTTTTGAATTGGCAGTTATACTTTATGTCCAGTTAAAAGTGAATCAAGTCAAAAAATATCAAGAAAACCGTTTCAAGTTGAAATAATGGAGAAAAAATAACTAAAATGTGTCGTACAAATCGTACAATCCTGCAGTAACACAAAAAAATCCCATTTTCAACTTATTGGGACGATTTGTATGAAATGTTTCAATCTGGATTTTCTTTGATATGCTTTCTCCATTCATAAAAGAAAACAATAAACTCCTATCACATATAACGACTTGACAGAAAGTTTTTCGATATTCCTGAAAAATGTGTTTTTGGGTTGTTTTCTTATATTTTACATAATATGTAGATTTAAGTTTAATATTGTAAATTATGTCGCATGTAAACCATGGAGGATAGCTATTTTTCTGATGTTTATGAGTTTACTAACCAACGTTTCAGAACCAATTCGAAAATAACTTGTCATTGAATTTCAAAAATATGGGAGTTTATGGACTTTCATAGTTTTTACCTATGGTCTATTCTACGAGACCTTTCATTAAACCATGACTTCGAACCGGAGCTGAATCGAAAACCATAAACCGGCAAAAATAACGGAGAAATTCTGTTAGGCCCCACATAAGTTGAAACTTGACCCATTTGTGGGTATAATAATTTTAAGAAATGACTAATCTGAGTTTCGAAATAAGATTAATACACTTTGTCATTCCAAAAACATTCGATGGGGTTTCAAACTTTAAAATTCGCGTAATGAAAAAACAAAATTTGTAACACTTATCTTTTTTCCCTGGCTCTTAGCAGTTTGATGTTGGAAAAACGATTTTTTCTTTGTTGAGAATGGCGGTTTTTTTTTTGTCGACTAAAAACCAATTTATATTATAATTTGATATTTAAATTCATTTCACTGCTAACATGGTGTTAGATTAACAATAACATTTCTATTAAGCTATGTGGTAAATTAAGGAATTTCAATAAATTGTTTAATAATTAATATTAAATAAAATTTTATCTTTCTACATATGTAGTGGAAATTTTGAAATGTAAGAAGTACAGAAATGTCAAAAGTAGGTATATAAATTTTAAACTTCTGGTCAAATTATTATAAATTTATCACTTAACAATAGTTAATAAAAATTATTGTATAATAAATAATATAGCAATATCAAGTATTTTAAGCTATTTTAAATGACACAAAAGTATCCCCTGTGGTGCACTCTCCACGTCAGCAAAGAGTACACCTGGTAAACGCCCGCACGGTACAAATGTTATCCCATCAATTACTGTACCAACTTTAATACAGTAAAATAACTAATATTGAAAAATGAAATAAATTTTTTATCATTTTTAACTGTTAAAAAGTGTATGGCCTTATAGAATTATTATTTAGATGTTTAGTAGAGTTCATTATTTAACTTATATGACATGAATAGTAAATAAATAATGACATCTATCTTATTATTATTCATTTATTTGTTGCTACAATTGGTAACATTGATATTTTCTATGTTTACACTTTTGTTTCACGATTATTATTTGAATGTCAATTTCAGAAATATTTGCATTGTGTTCGAAAGATTTTTGTACGTTGTGAGTTGTATTTTCATTCCATTCCTGTTTATTTATAAATTAGTGCTTGTTATTATTTATCCAGTTTCATTTCCTTTTGTGTTATTTTCATTATTGTTAATTATAAATCAGTCTTTTTCAAGACTACCACTAGTTTTTATTTATGCGGTTCTGTTTTATACATTTAGTTACTTTTATTCATTTTTTATTGATGACGTGCAACGGCTGCTTGAATGATTTGGGTGGGGTAGGTATACAAATTCATAATGTACATATATCGCCCTGTACATAACTTGCCTTATACATTTTCCTAACGTACAAATATTGCCGTGTACATTTCTTGCCTTATAAAAATTCCTAATGTACATAGATCGGCCTGTACATACCTTGCCCAGAGATATATCTCTATATCTCTGATGTCATCATGTCTGTGTACATAGTGTACAAAGTAAATGGGCACACCCAGCAATGAGTAATATGCCGTGGTATTTTTTTACTACCCTCTATTTGTTTTTTACTGGTGTAATCTCTGTCATTCACGACACTGGCACTCATAATCTCTTCTTTAACTTATTCTTCGTTGATTCTCAAAATTTTTATATCTTCTTACCACTGTCCATGTTTTTACTTGAGATTAAAATACGTTATATTCTGGACGTGGACGAGTTCCTAATATTGCAGGATTTATTTTATAAACACTGGCATTAGATTGTACACTATTTTTAATTAAACAAAGAACAATACGTTTAAATAAATAAACATTATACCTACGTATATTATACGCTTATGAAAATTTATGAGCCAAAGAAAATAATGTACAAAATTAATTTATTATATTTTATTAAAAATTTCAAAAATTTTGATAACAAGCAAATTCAAAAACATTAACAAGAATACATCATATTTTTGAAAAATATTCAAACAACCAATTGAATTTGAAGTAGTAATTTAGTTTGCACAAGGAGATCCCGGGAGATCTTTGTCCTGGGGTTTGTCTGCTGCCTGGAGCTTGTCCTTGAACTGGATTTCGCTTTCACCTTGAGCTTGGGTTTCATCCACGTCCTTGGATTCATTTTTACTATCTTTCCAATCTTCAACTTCGTCTTCGTTTCCACTTTGCTTCTGATCTTTGATTACTATAAAACTTATTTTTAATATTTATAGCATTTCTTTTTAATCCGTACTTACATTCATTATTGGTAAATTTTGAGGTAAATTTATTCTTCAAGAAGCATATCTTATATTTTCCAAGTTTAAAGACGATGGTACATATTAGAGAAAAACAAATTTTTAGAGCAATGTCTATGACAATATCTGCAAATGGTTTTGGCAGATCAGACGATCTGTTAATCTATACAAAGATCAAATTTAAAGATATACTGAGCAAATGTAATCAACTTTTTATGTAAATACTTACAAACCACACCGGATTATTTATATTAAAGTAGTAAAAATGTATGTACTTTATTAAATCCATGATAAACACTAATCAAAGAATCGTAAAATGTCTTCTAGTTTCTGCAGCAACGACAGTCGAACAAAGAATTCGCCAATCCAATATGGAGTTTGACACGTATAAGCCACGTATACGCCAGAACAAGTATAACAGTACTGACAACTGAAATATATTTTTATTAATCTTAACATGAAATTACTAAAACATAATATATGAAAATTTGAATTAATTAAATGTGTATATGAAATATTTATTTATTGTTATTAACAGATAAAAAATATGTCGACATAACAAGATAGATATAAATAATATAATAACAGACGCAAAATATATGAAATATAACATAAAACAACATAATTATACAAATAGTAATTAAATACTATATAAATGAAGGGGAGAGTTGCCGAATTTGGACTGCCGCCTAGACTAGACCATCACCTTAATTGAAACAAAACACATAATGTGCCATAATATAGGCTACATATTTAACACTAACGTAAACTACGCTGCTGCAACCATTAGTATTGGTATTACAGAATTTCTCGTGAGAGTAATTATTGAAAATATTTTGTGTCTAGAAAGCTCGAAATTAAATAATTTAACAAACAACACATCCTTCTTAGTAAGTTTTAAAGTAAGTAGCAATAAATATTATTATATCTTTAGAAAACAAATTTGTCCAGATACAAATTACTATAATAGTTTCATTATTATAAATAAAAAATAGGGTTTTGTAGAATATTTTAGCATAATCACCGAAGTCGCTCAGGTTGTAACATAGCGCAGTTGCTCAAAATGGACTGGTCCAATTACTAAATGCAATAAATACTGGGAATTCAACAAATACGTCAGTACCTACCGCATTCAGTAACAGTGAAAGTAGCAATAGTGGTTCCGCTGTTGATTATGTATCTGAGGAACCACTGGTCGATTTTGGAAAACCAATTTTTTTGATTGGACCGATGACTCGATTTTTGTGAACTAATTTTTCATTGTAGTAATTTTAATTTTCTTACAAAGAAATCACATTATATTGAAGATAAGGATATTTTTTTCCACTGAATCGTTTTTACTTAAAATGCTTCTACCAGCACATATGTTAGAAAATGTTTATGTGGTCCAAATACTGCAACTCTCTCCTATTAGATACATACATGCTCGTATGAGTACACATCTTGAAAATATTAAATTGATACACTAAATACTAAATCATAATTTTTCAGATTGTTTCTATTATATATAATATTAAAAAATACTAAAAAAAAGAACTGTAGCACCTATAGTGAATAGAAATATTTAATAAACTAAGAGGGTCACACAAGAATTATTGAGAATAAGAAAATCAGATACTTAGAGCATTTTCTATATTTTTTGTCAAATTTCGAAATTTCGTTTTAAAATTACGGCGAAACTAAAACTAGAACAAAATATGTAAAAACAATATCATATGCACCTTTTAATTCTGTAACTTTGCACTATTTTTGCCATAAATTGAACAGGAGAGCAGAAAATTGCATTCACCTCTAACCACCAGCACTCAGTAGAAATAAAATTACGATTTATTGTCATTATTTGCACAACAAAACGCAAACTTAATTTAATAGGGGAAAAAGAGGTCTCGTCGAAATGTAAATAATATGGCGGACAAATGTTAATACACAATAACAGTATCTATGAGTTAATGGTGAAAAACAAAATAAAGTACATAAAACCGTATTTTAACATAATTATTGTTTTCGCGTTGTCCCATAAAATTTTGTGGTGGTTTCTCCATGCGTGGTCTGCAAATCCTGATTCTAATGTTTCTCCTCTTGTTGTATGCCGTTTGTGCTCCTTGAGCCTGATCTCCAGTGGCCTCTCAGTTTCGCCTATGTATACTTTTGCACATTCACAATCCACCTGGTAGATTCCTTTCTCAGATCCCGCTGTTTTTGGAGGCGCCTTGAAGGACAGTAGATTTTTCCGCGTTGTAGTAGTTTTGGAATCTTGTGGTAATTCCGTATTTATGTCTTGTTCATCTTAATTTGTTCAGATATACCTTTGATGTGTGGAATATATAATTCTTTCCGGTTTTTCCCTTGTTTTTGCCTCGATGTTTTGTCGTTTTGGTGTTTGCTCGTGATTACCTTGATCTGTTTCTCGGGATATCTATTTTGTCTAAGGTTGTTTTGTATTTCTTCAAGTTCGAGTTTATATTTTTCTTTCGTATTGCAGTGGTTCCTGGCTCTGTCCCATAAGGTTCTAGCTACTATAATCTTTGTCGTCTGTGAAGGGTTGGAGTGGTAACTGAGATACCTTCCTGTATGTGTGAGTTTACAGTAAACTGAAGTCGTTATCTTCTTACAAGTTCTCTTCATCGACACATCCAAAAAAAAAAGCCGAATTTGATGTTCTTTCTCAATTGTGAATTTTATGCTGGTCCTCAGGAAATTGGTATGGTTGAAGAATACATACATAGAATGTATCGTCCACGTTCGTGATCCACTTCTGCGGTTTGATTTTCGCTGTCTCCATGACCCTATCTGCAAAATATTCCATATAAATGTTGGCTATCACTGAAGATAGAGGCGAGTCCATTGCTAGACCGTTGTCCTGTTGATAGTATTCGGACAATACTTCCAAATATGTCGTTGTTAGATTATAGACAGCAATGTAGAAGTTTCTTTATAGCGTGTATAAGTAAACTAGTTCTTTTGGCTAGTTCCGGGTCCTCTGTTAGTCTTTTCTCCACAATATCAATCGCTTCTGCTACAGGCACATTAGTAAACAAGCTTTCGATGTCAAAGCTTACCAATATGTCTTTGTGCTCTAGTTCGGTGTCCTGTACTATAATAATAAAATGTTTGGAGTCCTTAATAAAGCTGCTGCTGTTACCTGCTACTGGTGACAAAATAGGCAGAAAATACTTCATTAGATTGTAGCATGGAGAAAACCTGGAACTGATGATGGGTCTGAGCGATACGTCGGTCTTGTGGATCTTCGGTAGTCCGTATAGGTGTGATAGTTTACTCTCGTGTGGAGTAAGCCTAGATCCTAGATCTTGTGTTGTCATCCAAATGGTCTTCATATTTCTTCAATGTGATGTACATTTTTCTTTCTATTTTTCTGGTTGGATCTTTTTTTAACTTGGAGTACAATCATTTAGCAAGAACATCTTCAATTTTCTTGGAGTAACTATCAGACAACATTGTGGCTTTCCCTTTATCGGCTGGTAATTTTTTGCACTGGCTTCCTCCTTCGTTATATTAGGACCTAGTTTCTTCATTACGTACCAGCAATAAACATAATAACAGCAGTGGAAACAGTAGCATAGAGGCTACCAGAAACAGTAGAATTCAGGTGAAACGTGAAGAGAACGCTGTCCATCTCTACTATTAAGTTATCTGAACCTGACAAAACTTATTACGCTTCGAATTCGTAAAACCTACAGCACTGTGTTTTATTTGATGAACGGGAACGCTACGAGTGTGCACAGAATTGCATCATAAGCCTATTAACTGCGGTTCGATGATACAGAATGTGCAACGAAACGCGGAACATAGGTGTTTAAAATAGGATTTTAGATATTTTAGAGCAAAAGCACAAAGAAAAAAAGTTGCTTAAAATTAATTTTTACTTTTAAAAAGTCTTCATTTGATGCAATAGAATATCTGTAGCACTAAATATTTAGAAAACAAAATATATTTCTGTCAAAAATCAGGTAGCCCTGGGAATAAAAAACTAATAAAACAAAATCTGACAGTTCAGTTCAGTTCAGAATGAATTATTGATGTTAATTATTCTAATCATTGTGTCTACATTGGTATAATTCAATATTAAATATTGAAATATTATGATCTTAATTTTTTATTTCCATGGCTATCTCATTTTTAATGAAAATGTCATGTTTTATTTTCTAAATATCTAGTGCTATAGGTATTCTATTGCATTAAATGAAGACTTGATTTAAAGCACGCTAATACTTACGTGATTCTTCTAAAACAGAAATACTGCATCGCTTTATAATATATCATTTACTATAAAACAACGTACACATTCACTTAATTCTTATATTTAATTTAACGTGCTTCATGTTAAAATGATATCACTAAAGGTAGGATTTCCTAGACGCGACAAGTCGCAGCGACACGTCTCCGCGGCTCGTCATAATATATTTGGTTGCGCTGCATAGCTGTATTTAGTGTAATAACAAACTAATTTTAAAAATCGTATTAATGAAAGAGGAAGATGAAAATTCTGGTAACTTTTTAAAATAAAACCGAAATGTGCTCACATTTAAAACTTTAAAAAATTAGGGTTTTTTCAATATTTTAATAATAAATAAAATTATACAGTTAAGTATTTGAAGACGTTGATATGACATCACTCCTTTATAAATTTGTTCAGACTATAACGGGTTGTCAGATATTTGGCAGCATCAGTCAACTTTCAGCTGTTACAAGGAATGATACAAGCCCTTCAAGTGACGTCGGAAATTCTGTGCCACTTGTTGAGTTGGATCATACTTCTTGCTGCTTATCAAATCTTCAACTTCAATGCCAGAATCGTTTTTACCGCCAGCTTCTGATTCCAAATCGCTAATTACAGATGATATTGAATTTGTGGATGTCATGCTGATATGCGCTCCCACGCCGTCTATTGATGAATATAGATACAGTGTTGGCAAACTGCGGATTTTTCGAATGGGCTATCTAAAAAAGGAACCAATACAATACAGAAAATCCGACGATAGAAGTTACATTACATTTCAATAATTAACACATTCATTTTTTCATATTACGTCTAATATGTTCTTTGTAAGATAGTTGCAATTAGGACAATCTTTATTTTCAAGCGAAAAACGAAATTTATTTATTTTTATTATTTTGTTAAAATATCCGTCTGCACCGAAATAAATTTACATTGTCGTCTATATATGACCTATGCACTTTTTCCGGATAAGCACTACACCACAATAATGGTCTGCCAAAGTGGCAAGTTAACCGGTATCATATTTCTTATATTTTTTCTCAAGATTCGTATACAAGCCACTTTGGGATACCTCTATATTTTCACTTATTTTTACATTCACTGAAATGTCTTAGATCATTTATCTCTTTAATGATTATACAGGGTGTTAAAGAACAAGTGTAACACATTTATAGGAGAAAAGTCAAAATAAGTCGAAAAGTTTTATACATGTGTCCAAAAATGAACTGTTTTGGAAGATATGACAAGTTTTATATAAAGTTAATTATTACGTAAATACCGGAAGCCATGAATTTATTTATAAAATTTCGAATAGTGGGGTCATGCAAAAAATGTTCTTTTTTGTGTAAATCGAAAAAGCATAGTCTAATTTATCGTTCTGTATGATTAAATTATTTTTTACTTACATTTTTTTGTTTTATAAAATCGTTTTAAAGTATGACATTTTTAAAAAGTTGCAAAAACCAGCCATGTTGTGACGTAAGATGTTCATACTGCAAGTTCAGATTCATTTCTTACAGACTTATTATATCGACACAGAATTTCTAAAAGAAAAAAATATATAGACTATAAAATGAGAATTACATATCTAAATATTTGATAGAAATGCTTTAATATTAATATAACATCATTCTATTCATTTTTATAAATATAATTTTCATTTGACCTGACGCATCACTCGGCTGTCACCTGTGCATCTTTCGTTCTTTCTTGGTTGTTTCTCACTATTATAGTGTATATGGGCTGTGCTCAATATTTTCGCTAGTATTTTGGCACAAAACAAAGTTTCACCCACATGTTTACTTTTGAAAATTTCAGGTTATCTTTAAATGTTACTTTAACGTTTAACTTTGTATTAAAATCAAAATGGCTGCATTGATGAACATCTTACGTCACTGGGCATTGGACGAGGCGAAGAAAAACAGTCGCATTTTTAATTGCAATTTTTTCATTATTAAAGATCATTTTGAGAAAAAATAAAAAATACGAGTCTATTATTTTTCATTTATCGATTAAAGTTAAAAATGAAAAATCGTGCATGACCTCGTTCTAACGTGGAAACGGACAGCCAAGAGTCAAGGATGACATAATTAGTTAATTAGATGTAATTATTATATCCTCTTTGAAACTTGGCAGTTATAATTGTCATCCTTGACACTTGGCTGCCATAATTATGTCATCTTTGACACTAGGCTGTCCGTTCCCACACAACAGTTACTCGAAATTTTGCAAATAAATTCATGACTTTCGGGACAGTATATACAGTAGTTGCGCTCCTCAGCTGTGCCTTTGATCTGGCGATTCGACAGCACATCGGTTAAGCTCCCTCTCCACAGTCGTTGGTGGCGTGTGTTTCAGAAATGCATTAGATAATGCGTTTATCTGACGATTAACAAGGCAATTAGTTTAGAGATATAACGTAATTACTTATAATATGGATTTGTTAAATAGTTGTAAATTGGGATTATCTTATTTAGGTGATCATAAATTTAGAGGCAGTTTTTGTAAAATCATGCAGCAGAAATGTTTCAATATACGACACAGGTAAAACTTTGATAATGTGTAAGTTCTTTGTTTCTGTGTAAAGTACCTATCGACAAATGACAAAAATATGCGCCCTGTGAATTGTTTACACACGATTTGTGCAACATTAAATTCCAGCCCCTCTTCATTCCAGTTAAAATCACAGTTGATGTAGTTCTTGCCGTCTCTGAAAAGTTTTAAATGTAATGTTTTATCAAATTGTTTCTAAAAAACATCCAATTTTACAAAGAAGACTATTGTTTTAGTATCACTGGTTTACCCTATATTAATGTATGTAATGCAAACAGTCCATAGCACCATTCAGAAATTTTCTTACTTATTGTGTGCGACGAACTTTCCGCGGTAAATGTTCTTAGACCCGTTGTGCAAGTAGACAACAATACAGAGAAAATAAATGTCTTCTATAGTTTTGCCATCCTTCGGAGTGCTGCAAAACTAAAATTTATAAACCAGGAAGCGGAGCTAACACACTCGAGTTCAAATATTTCGGTAACCAAATATACGGGAACTGCAACTACTGTTCGGTATTTATATTATAATTAAATTTATATAAAACCTGTCATATCTCCGAAACAGTTTATTTTTCGATACATTAGCCCGTATTTATAAAAAGAAGTATTTACTTTGAAGTGAAAGGTACGAGTAAAAGGTAGCACTACAAAGTATAAGGTAAACGATTTTGTTTTAATTCGTATTCATAATCATTACCTTTTCCTTACAAGGAAATACTATAGAATAATGAAGTAAAGCTATTAAAGATTCGCGATATTACATGTAACAAGTTCAAACTTAACGCATGTGTGATCAGCAAAAGATATACAGTATATTATTATAGAATAGAGATGGTGTTGTATCCCGCTGATTAATATTTCGCTGTGCTAGAAGACAACTTTAAAAAATTAATTTCGAGATAATTTATTAATAATAAAGATAATCAGAATATTTTCCAAAATTTGTTAAACCTTAATACCGGCTAAAGTGCATATGAATTTTGTAAAAGTTTGTAAATTTTCCAAAAAATATTCAAAATTCTAAGTTACCCTTGCCTTGCACAAATTTTTTACTTTGATACTTTAATTTATTCTATTTTAAACGTTAACTTAACTTTGTGTGGCACTTAAATTATGTTTATTTATTGTAAATTGTTCTACTTATCTTAAATATGTCTTCCTTTTGCACTGACTGCCATATACGAGTAAGTTTGTTTAAAATATTCCCAATTTTAGCAAAATATATTATTTATTTGGAAAAAATAATTGGAAGTTTACATGATTGCACATAAATAAAACAGAATTACATCCTATAAAATGAAAACAATATCACTTATTTAAGAAAAAATATAAAAAAAATTATGCTAAACTTTAATTTTAAAAATGAAATTATAACAATAACATTGCTACTATAAGGAATATAGCGGTTTTTTTTTTTTTTGGCTGCTGGATGGTGAATTATTTTTAATTTTCATTTTCAAGTACCTGGCCTTTATTCAAAGATTTTAAATTTTCGAAAAATTGATGATACTGTTTCGGTATGTGTGGCAAAAGGCTTAGCAAATATGACTTATTTCGGTAGCTAATTTTTGGCTCTTCTTTATAAGCCAATGGTAAGTTCGCTTATAAGGAAGTTTTATAGCTGATTTTGTTTTCTTTATACAGAGCGTTTCTATACTTATGGATCAAACTTTAAGGGATAATAATACAGCTAAAAGTAAGTCAAAAAGTCTTAAAAGGCAAAGTCCAATTCTCAAAAAAAAAATCTGCCAAAAATCAGCAGATTGTCATATTTTAAGAAATTTTTGGAAAATTAAAAACATCTATTAGAAGACCTCTTAAAGATAAACAGAAACCCTCATTCGACCAAAGTGGTAACTTTTATGGTATTTAAGATATTAATAAAAAAATTCGAAAAATCAGTACATTAGATGATCTATATTTTGGAAACAGTTGAGATTTGGACTTCACGGAATAAGACTTTTTCACTTACTTGTAATTATCATCCTTTCATGTTTGATCCATAAATCTCTTAAAAACTACATGAAGAGAGACATGTTAAAATTTACTGTATAACATCGTTGTAAAATTATAAAATTTACAAGCGCAATAGTAGGAAAACTTTTAAAAGAGAGATAACTTGAACAATTTTATCAAAATTTTGGCGTAATATAATATAAAGACATTTTAAGTTGTCTCAGTATTTTACTAGCCATTTAGCTCTATTTACAGAATGATGTAACTATGCAATACTATGACTATTAATGTTGTTCCTTTTTTTGCACAATAACTAAGTGAATTTTTACAAAATGAAAGACTAGATAAAGTACCTATGACAGTGGCTTAGTATTGTTCTAGCACGCTTTGTGCAGTGTATGATGTTTGGTTAGTTAAAAATTAAGATAAAATTTCAAATGTCTGACACAGAAAGAGAACAGGAGGGTAGTGAAGATGTCACTCCTCATGAGATAACATTCATCGCTGAAAAAGTTCGCGCCCATCCAGGAATTCTCGAAAAATCTCAAGTTCCATCGATGAAAAATAAGAAAATTCAAATTATTTCTATATTATTAAAGATACAATAAAATACTATAAGACAATCTTATAGAAGTCCAAGGGGGACATCCGAATAGAGAAGAAAATATGTTTTAAACCAGTGATACTCAAGTTACAACACAAAGTTATTTTTTCTTAAATGGAGAGGTTTTTATTTATTGCGCCCATTCGATAGAGTATTTTTTCTGAATTCAACCATGTAATCATTTTATATCCTAACTTTACAATTTTTTTGATAAAAATTCAATTGAAATTTAAATTTCATTTTCCTACTTATTTTTAGTAGGCTATGCATGAAAAAAACCATTAAGCTTAAATTGAAACGAAACCAGTATTTGTTAATAACTTTAGAAATCGTGTTTTATTTGATTTCCATTTTAAATAATAAAAATTGACAGATAGCAGTTTTTGTTCTCGATATTCCAATGTTTTACATATATATTTCTAACATACAAAGACAATTAAACCATTATATTGTAAAGGAAAGACTGTATCCACTTATGCAAGAAAATGTCTATGATACGCCGATATCAACGACGATACTCAATGCTGTTCCATACATACATCGTTCATGCAACAATCATCCTTCACCACACATTTCTTCAGAAACACACCTCTTCTGTCACCTCGTTCACATTTATTTATTCATTCGCGGTTCTCTCGCTTCCACTTATTCTTCATACATCAAATCATTGCTCATGCGATCCTCCAAAGCATACCCACATAAATCTGGCAAACATCTCATTCATCCTGCACCAATCATACTTCGCCATTCCTTCCAAACTCACTTCATTCGTGTTTCTCTCCCTTTCATATATTCTTCATACACCAATTCATTCCTGATGCTATCTTATTCATACTGCAGCGACTTTCCTTTTATGCTTCATCCACTCCCAATACATGCTACTCAATCAAAATAAAAACAGTATTGAAGTAAAGTGTTAAAATCGTCAGGCAATTTCCGTATTAAACTGGAATTACTGTTTGCAGGGTTGGAACATTTACAAAAGCTTTAATGCAAATGTGTGACATCTGCAGAAAGACAATATTTTAGACCTTAGGAATAATATTTTCAAAATACAAGTTAAAATCTTCTAAAATGTTTCAAAAACAGAATCCTACCTTACACAATGACTCGTACAGCTCTGTAGCTTCTCATCAGTGATAGTTTTGTATTTTCCTGTAAAATAAAATGAAATTAAAAAAAGAAGTACAGTAATAAAAAATAAAAAACATCTGTAACTAGCGCTTACAGCCCTGAACCTAATAATAATATGCATGAATTAATTTGTTTATTACAATCGATTTCGATATTAATTTAAAAGATGATTAGAAAAGAAAGAAAATTAAAAATCACAGACATAGAAATTATAAAAGTAAAATTGCCATCAATGCACTTACGTTACTTTTTTCCTTCAGATAATTTAAGACTGTATTTACAAATTCATTGCATCATGCAGGCTAATCTTAAACAATGATGAATTAGTAAAAACATTCTATTATACAGGATGGTGCCATAGGGATTTAACAAAGGATTTTTGTTTTATGCAATTTCCTGCTCTCTTATTCATTTTACGGCAAAAACTGTAGATTGCAAATTTACTCAGTTCTATAAATAACTGTTCTTGCATTTTTTAATGGTTTTAGTTTTATAATTTTATACAGAAATTTCAAAAGTTCCGTTAATTTGTAGCAATAGCCATGACTTATGATATTGTGGAAAACAATATTATTTTATTAATATTCTGTCAAAAATTATTTTTGTAAAAGTAGGTAAATTAAATAATGAGTGTTTATTCGAATAAGGAATCTGCCATTATTATAAAGAATTATTGTGGTGATAATAGTTATCGAAGAATAAGGGATTTATTTTCCATGTCAGATTGATGTTTGACGTTTAATAATAATTTCTGAAAATCAGAAAAAAGAAAACGAATATGATTATTGCTACGAATTAACAGAAATTTTGAAATTTCTTTTTAATATTGAAAAGAAACAGAAACATAACAAAAAATGTAAAGATAGTTTTATATGCACCTTTTAATTCTGAACATCTATGTACTCTACAGGTTTTGGCGTAAAATGAATTGCATAAAACAAAAATCCCATGTTAAATCCCTATCTCCACTTCCAACCGCCACCATCCTGTATATAGAATGTCCCAAAACGTATCGACAATATTATCAAGGATGAATTCCAGAATAGTCGAAAAATCCATACAAACATATGTCTTAAATGTAACCTTTAACGAGTTATTGTTTATTTCATAATTTATGTGGCTAAAATTTTATTTCAACGGATTTCTGAAATACTGATCCAGTTGCCATGGTCGCGACTATTGTTTGGTATTATTTGAAATCCTTCTTAACAAATTATTGCTCGACTTCGTTGGATTTTTATCTTTGGGGTCACATGAAACAGATTGTTTATGCAACTAAAATGTACACGGTAGAAGAACTACACCAAAGAATACAACAGGTTGCCGATATTATTAGAAATAATCCAGCAACCATATTAAGAGCCTGCTGTCACTTTCACGGTGTGGTAAGCTTGCCCGCGACGTGGGAGACGAAGAAGGCTGTGGGTTGGGCCGCAAATACCCCCACTTCTACAGAGTATACACCCCTATTTACGAAATATTGAAGGGAGACAGGAGACAGGCTACAGGCTAGCACTTTTACTGTCCAAGCCTTATGACTCCGCAACAACGGTTTAAAAATCAGAACTACCATGCCGGCTATACATTTCAGAGGTTAAAAGAGAGAAATCATAGCCGTTTTTCTCTAAAACAGAATAACCATAATGTTATTTTTTTTAATTAAAATTAAATTAAAATTTAAATAAAAAGCTGCCTATAGCTTATAGCAGGAAATGTTTTTTGATCATTATACCAAGCAGTACACCACAACAAGATTGAATCTGATTTTTACCTCTCGCTAAGAGAGGTATTGTATTCATGCTAAAAATCGCATATCCAGATTTTAGTGAATAAGCATATTATTTATCAAAAATTTATGTAAATACTTATATAAAATAATTTGATGTAAAAAATCTCAGATCAAAATACTACAAGGCAAGAAATTCAAATGTTTGAAATTGACACATAAATGTCACTGTCAAAAATATTTGTACATTATTATGAAGATTATGAAAATAAAAAAAATATGTATTGTACATAATTTATATTAAAATATCCCATAGATTTTGCAAATATATGTGAGAATTATTTTGTAGTGAGATATGAATATATCTATTTGTATTTAAAAATATTTTTCGTTTTATGCGTACAACCAGGTAAAATATCTGGCGAGAGGTTATGTGCTGGCCACATCAGATTTTTTTGACTACAATTACCATTTTATAATAAAGATTAAATGCGTCAAGTATATTATTCTCAGAATTTATAGTACCTATGTGTACATATTGATTGAAGGTGACATATATCATTGTAACTCTACCACTAACTCAATGAAAATTCTTTCGAGGAATCAAGTCCCTTCACTCTCTTTCTCATAGTAGCTAACAATACCGTTCTGGCGATAATATTCTCGATGACGTGGGAGTTTTCCAGTGCATTGATTGCCTCTTGGTTTCCGGATGGTACTGGAAAATCTATGATTTATCTAATTATCTTTTACGGCAAGTCAGGCTCCGTAGAGAAAACCTCACTGCAAATCTGTTTTCGGACATCTTTCTGTCTTTCGTGGGAGACGAAGAAGGCAGTGGGTTGGGCCGGCAAGTACCCCCACTTCTACAGAGTATACACCCCTATTTAAGAAATATTGAAGGGAGACAGGCTACAGGCTAGCACTTTCACTGTCCTAGCCTTATGACTCCGCAACAACGGCTTAAAAATCAAAACTACCATTCCGGCTATTTATTTCAGAGGTTAAAAGAGAGAAATCACAGACGTTTTTCTCTAAAAACATGTTTTTTTTTTATTAAAATTAAATTAAAATTTAAATAAAAAGCTGCCTATAGCTTATAGCAGGAAATGCTTTTTGATCATTAAACCATGCAGTATACAACCACAAGATTAAATCTAATTTTTTGACTACAATTACCATTTTGTAATAAAGATTAAATGCGTCAAGTATATTGTTCTCAGAATTTATACTACCTATGTGTACATATTGATTGAAGGTGACATATATCATTGTAACTCTGCCACTAACTCAATGAAAATTCTTTCAAGGAATCAAGTCCCTTCGCTCTCTTTCTCATAGTAGCTAAGAAAACCGATCTGACGATAATATTCTCGATGACGTGGGAGTTTTCCAGTGCATTGATTGCTTCTTGGTTTCCGGATGGTACTGGAAAATTTATGTTTTATCTAATTATCTTTTTCGGCAAGTCAGGCTCTGTAGAGGCAACCTCACTGCAAATCTGTTTCCGGACATATTTCTGTCCCTGGCTGAGGTTTTCTGGTACCATTTTGGCACAAACTTCGTCCATGCCTAATTGGTCATGCAATATCTGTCGTACTTGTACACCGGGACAATGCTCCTGTCCACAATGCTGTAAAGCAGTTTCTGGCTGAGGAGAAAATTATTGCATAAGAATATTCACCTTACTTGCCGGATTTGGCACCATGTAACATCTATCTGTTTTCAACGTTCTCTTGTCCCTCGACAAATAGTTTGTGCATACACTCGAGTACGTGTCATTATATTAATATCTGTTCGTACACATCCGTCAACAGTTTCAAACACGCACTCGGTGTTTTTTTCAATTTTACAATTAATTTCAGATTAATGCGTTGTTCATTTTTAAAATTAGACATGATTTCGGAAAACGATGGAATACTTGTACTTGTATCTTTAATTATTACTGATAACTGACTGACTACTACAAGGGAAGCAGGCTTATTCTCATCTGGATCATGTCGATAAATTGACCTATTTTAATAACATATTACTAATTTATTTTACACTTTTTCACAAAAAGGCTATGTAGCGCATTAAAGTGAACCTTCGTTATTCATTATGCCAAATATCAACATTTTATTATTTATAATAATGTCACAGTATTAGTCTGAAAAATAGTTATTTATGATATAAGTGTTAAAAGTGACATTTTATTTTGTGAGAAGGAAGTTCGGAACACGACGCGAAGCGGAGTGATCCAAACCTTCGAACAAATAAAATCACTTTTAACACGTATATCATATACTATTTTTTCTACAAACACATTTATTTCATTTAAATTTGTATTTGTAAAAAAAAATTGACATATGTCAAACATGTCGATTTGTTGTTTCATTCGTCATTACCAAGGTAATTTACTTTTAACACTAGAATTAAAATATCGCATTTTTAATTAAAGGATGCCCTGTTAAAAATTCAATTTTTAATAGTGTTTGTAGAAAAAATTAATTTCGAGCAGCAGCCTCTTTACAGTTCAAATAAAATCAAGTTACCTTAGCCTCAGAAAATAGAACATAAAGAAATAAGAACAAAATCTGTTTATGAGTACTGTTTTTTATCTTATTGGCAAATTTCTCTATTCATTAACAAAAAAAAAGTGGAAAAGTTTCGTGCTGGTGAAAATGCAGATTTGGTGTTTCGTTATGAATATTTGTAACGGTAATGGTATAGTTGTGCGTCCAAGAATGAATTTATATGAATTTAATCAGTAACTAGTTTTTATTTTATTGGATACAGATTTTTAAAAAATTTAAATAACTGAAAAACTACTGCTTTTATCAAGTTGTAACAAGAGTAACTTTTTTGTGTATTTTTGCAATGTTTGTAATATTTTATTAGTAAAAATGAAAAAATACCAATGCAAAACTTGAGATACAGAAACAGAAGAATGTATAAACATGCACCTAAATAAGTAGTACCCTAGTTTCAAAATTTTAGTGCGAGTAGTACCAAAATTATTAACAAAAAAGTGTCTGTTGAGGTGCACCTTCAAAGGGTTGTAACTCGATAACGCAACGTTTCCGTACATGTGTTTTAACATTTTCGCTTTCTTTTGACCTGTAGTATCACCCATTAAAAAATAAGAAAACCGTAAACACTTGTATATTTTGGAAAATATTTCAAATTGAAATAAATGCAGAATCTAAAATGTTTGCTACTTTCTGTGATGGAAGCATGGAAAGAAGTAAGAGGGGATGCTAAATCAATCACAAAATAGACGATAAAAGTGGGACGTACCCGTCCGTGAATTGTCTGCGAGAGACATCTAGTAAGCAAGCTACACACTAAAATTTAAATAATTTTAAATTGTAATAACATTATAATGCATTAATAATTTATCATTTTCTAAATTGAAATCTTTTTTAAACAGCATATATTAAAAACTTATTAAGTCAAATTTCAAAATTTCGTCATCCAAACCATAGAAAAATACACTTTAAAATTAAGAATTTTAAACTTAATTTATTTTGTTATAAATAACAATAATACAAATTTGGCTCTCTAGCGAACTTTTTGCAGGTTTGCTTACATAGTGTGCAAAAGTAGAACGAAATCAGTACAATAATACAGTCTCCACACTATTACAAAATTAGTAAATATCGTCAAATTGACCTATTTCAATACCAAATTACTCATTTATTTTAAATTATTTTTTAAAAAAGCCTTTTTAGCGAACTAAAGTCAACCTTCATTATTCCTCATGCCAAATTTCAATAATTTATTCTTTATAATAAAGTCACAGGACTACGGAGAAAAAGACACATTTCGAGCAGCAGCCTCTTAAGAACGCAGCGATCTCTTCTACGACATGCGGTTTTGTGTATCAAAAACAATGGAGATAATTTTGAACATTTAGAGTAAATAATATAATAAAAATGTATTAAAAAAAGATTTATTTCATAAAATTCAGTGAACTAAAATTTTGGCCACATAAATTATGAAATAAACAATAACTCGTCAACGGTTACGTTTATATGGACTTTTCGACTCTAAATAAGTTCTAGAATTCATCTTTGAAATATTACCGATACGTTTTGCAACACCTGTATATATTTCCTTTTCAAACGAAATTACATCCGATTTTATTTATTTATATGTTTGTATTCAAAGCGATTCTGATTAATTTATCATTATATTATTAATAATTTTTTGATAATAATAAAGAAAGAGACTTACATTAATATTTTTCTTCAAATCATTCATTGGTACTGCAATATTAATATCTATCTAGATGAAGAATATTTTGTGGATAGAAATTTAAAATATAACTTTTGATCACCACTACCTGTACTTTATACACAAATATGATTCAATAACTAATACACGTTTTCCAGTAAAGTGATTTTTTCTCTGCAGATTGTTGACATATTTTTAATATTAACAAATAGAAAAATCGAATTAAAGTGCAGAAATTTTTAAGAACAAACAAGAATAACAATATCAATTTAATAAAAAAAAACACCTACTTATTTTTTCTGCAAATATTTCAAGATTGTCATTAAAATATCATTCGCATCAGTATTTCATAGTATTTCCTACAGATTTTGCATTGTGTCTTTCAGACTAATTTGAAACAATGGCGAATTAATAACAATATTCTATCGTATATTTCCTTTTCATTATTTACTAAACATTTTATATATTCATTCCGACTAGTCTGAAACAACACCGAATTAGTAACAGTCTTCTCTCATATATTTCCTTTGCATCAGATATATACATCAGATTTTGTTTATTTACATGTTTATATTCAATGGTGAATCTTTTTCATTCATCGTTATAAATAATTATTTGACAATATTAAAGAAAGGTACTTACTTTTTGTTGCGTCCCTCCGGTGCGAAGGACTAAGTAATAAGGACCTAGTGGCTCGAAGGACCAAATGTTCAAACCCTAAACCAGCGAATCCGGCCTAGAAGAACCCAAATGTTTTGATCCTGCACGCAAGCCCAAATGTGATGTCTCTAAATCAGCGAATCCGGTCTAGAAGCACCAACAATGTGTTTGATGTTAAATTCAATGAATAAAACAAAACTATATGTAAACCAAATTAATTACAACCTTCGATAGCTGGTTCACATCACTGGACTTGGCCAATACAAGGGATAATATTAATTTGTGAAACGTACTAATTAACAACGAACGAAGGACCAGTTAGTTTTACGAACTAACAAACGTGCTAAGTATAATTGTAACAAAATAACAACAACTGAAAACCAATTCTGAGAGATATGTAAAAGCGTATTGAATATAAGTGACATAAACAATAATAAACCAAAGATAGAACAAATACGATATTTGTTGAAATTAACTAAATCATTTAATAAGTGTATGACCACACAAATTTAGTTAAACAATATTAAGAACTCTAAATGAACTTAATAACAACCAACTAGAATGCAAAACTTGTTGCATTGAATGTACCTAGTCGACAATAACAGCAGATACGCTGTGGATGACGTCACTCGAACGAGAACGTGTGCAAACAGGTTTAAAAAGAAATAATAATAATTTCACCCAAGGAAATATGAATCAAATCCCTAACAACACGAATTCCCGTGAGAAATCAAATTGTACAGTTCGATTTTACAATTGATTCCTGAGATGTGTCTATTAGCTGCATAAATTGGCGCCGGAAAGTATTCACGGACTATAAAGTACCAAATTAAATGAAAACAGAACGATAACTCCTTGAATTAGTCGTGCTAGGCAAATCAAGCTACGCGTACGATAATTAAACAACAAGTTACTTTACTGACCATATGAAAATCAGAAAGTTTATGCAAAATGGTGGAAAACCACTCTCGCGGACGACGACGCGATACGTGTTTACCGTTTGCAAGCCAGACACACTCTCAGTTCAGCGCAGTCGATCAACGCGGTAGATGGACTTCGCTTGGCGTGGGGGTGCGCGCGCACTCGCGTGAAACCAGATGCAGTATATATTAATGTTAATAATTAGTTTAAGATACTACAGCTATTTCAAACAATTCTAAAATTAAACTTAAACACGTAAAAATATATAACTAATTTTTCCAAGTAACAGAAACAGTTATTTCTATTTATTTATTGACTTATTTAAATAGAGTCAGGGCGGGTTAACCGTTCTATTCCCATGTGCAGCGGGTTGCTACCTCAAGGGAATAAAGAACATTGTGTAGTAAACTAATATAGTAGTTAGGAATGTAATTGTGTAATCTAGCTACCCTAGAAATTGTCATGGGGCAATATTTATTTGAAACATATATTTCTAGTATACGAAAACAATTAATACATTGTAAGATAAAGTGAAGAAAGGACTGTATCCAATTATTCAGGAAAATGCCTATAATAAGCCGATTTCAGCAACGATACCCAACACACATACATATACGAGGGGAAACCCAAAAATAACGTGACTTATTTTCTGGCGGGTGGTGGGACGCTAGTTCCGACTTCTCCCGCTAGGTGCCTTCATCAGACACTATCTTGGATGTTGCCCAAATGTCATTCTCAAAACGATCAATGTGACAAAAAAAAATCACAATGACCGCTTAGATGTTTCCCCAAGAATGACGCTTGGGCAACAGATCCAAAATGGAGTCTAATGAAGGCACCTAGTGGGCGAAGTCAGAACTAGCGCCCTACCAGTCGCCAGAAAATAATTGTCGTTATTTTTGGATCCCCCTCATATATTCACGCAACAATCATTCTTCCGTACACATTTCTGCACGAACACACAACACTCTTTTTTCACCTCGTCCAAATTTATTTATTCATTCGCCATTGTCTCGTTCTCTCTTATTCTTTACACACCATATCATTCTTTATGCAATCAGTCCAAAAAACAACATACCCCTACACATCTCATTCATTCAAGTAAAGTGCTGAAGCCAGACAGGCAAGTTCCGTATGTAACTGGAATTACTGTTTGCAGAGTTCAAACATTTTCAAAAGCTCTAATGCAAATGCAAGACTATCTGCAGAAAAAATAAAGCATATTATATAAAACTTACATTTAAATTCTAAGTAACGTCGGTACTTAATTCACGGCCAATGTGTACTAGTAAAATTAAAGTCCTTAATCCATGCGACAGCGTTCGGTTCGAAACGTTCCGTTCTGCACAATCCCGTTGCGTTAAAGTTTCGTTCTACACAAATGTCGGTCTGCACAATTCCCATTCTACACAAAGTTCCCCCCACTACCATAGCCATTCCGACCAAACAGCGAATCTCGTTCTGACCAAAGTATGACAAATCGGGAAGGGCCGAATAAAAATGCAGAGTTCCAAACAACGTTTCCTCCTTTTCTATAATATCTACTAAACTACATATAAATTATCTATCGCGCTACAGATGGCTCTTTTAGAAGGCATCGAACTTCTCTGTTTTAAATTTACCGGGCACTTAGTTTGACAATTGAAACACGACAAATATATGATACATGTGCATTCATGGAGTGAAAGAAGTAAGGAAAATTTGCAGATACAAGATTCGTAATTTATTTAAATAAAAACCAGGTAAAATAAATGAAACAGTATTAATAATTCTTTTATCTATTATCATACTTTTTAATTTTCAGATTCAGATGAAGGAAGAGGAAGAAAAAATAAATTCTTGTTAATGTCCTGGGGGAACACACGCTCCATCATGTACATAGATTGCCCTATAAATTTCCTGCCAAACACTGTGGCATAACGTACAAGTCTAGCCATGTACACAGATCGCCTTGTACATCGTCTGCCAAGCACTGTTTCAGAATGTACAAATCTAGCCCATGAAGTTGGCGTGTATCAACTTCGCGCGCTTGAAAATTTAAAAAGTACACTCCGTCCTATAAATTGTAACTAAATATAAATTATTTAAATCAGAATAAGTTAATTCTTATAGTAAGCACTGATAGATGTCATGACGTAATAAATTTTAAAGTTACAAAAATTATAAATATATGGAAATGGTATGTAAATGTTCATAGTATTAATTAATTAATAATATAAAAATCCCCTAATCTGTATTTACAATAAAGTTTATAAAGACATAATATTTATTGCAAGAAGCTGATATTACAAGGTTAATATATATTTTTATAAATGGCATAAGACAAATAAAACCCTTTTATGTTTTAGTAACTTTAAAATTAATTTTATTTTAAATTACAAAGTGATATAACGTGAGATATAACTGTTTAAGTGTAAAATTATACTGACTATTTCACTCATAAATATATAAACCAATCCAAATTCAGGATTCTACCTAGTTACCAAGTTTCACTTCGATAAAACACTGTCACAAAAAAAATTTCGCACCCTTCAAGCCAATAAGATGTCGTATTTTTACAAGTAAGTGAGTTTTGATAAGCGAAATTTTTTTGACGTTTTAGAAATATATTGTTTACATACCTATCAAAGTCTGTATAATTTCAGTGTTATCAGTTTTTATTAAAAACAAGTCGATTCGGACAGGAATCTATTTAAAACGTTGAAAAAGCAAACTGAAACATAATACCTCTAAACACGCTAAAAATTACAAGATTTCTGTCAAGAAAAAAATTATATAAATGATTACCTGATTTTTATTTGGGAAATAGTCATCCGAATACCATTCGTGGTTAAATTTTATCCTGGAAAAATTTTCCGATTGCTTTACTCGAGCCTGTTGCCAATTTATCTCGTGACATTGATCAAAAATCACTCGTTTGACAACTCGTGTTTTTTTGTCAATGTCACTCAATAAATTGCTAGGCAACCGGCTCTCGTAACAATCAGAATTTTTTTCCGGCAAAAATTTACCCCTTATGATATTATATATGACAAAACAATTCCAATAAGATATCTAAACACGATTGTTAAGGAAATCCATGTGCAATAAAAATTAAATCAACTCATTCAATTAATATAATATACAAAGTCTCCAACCTACAACGTCGTAAAGAATAGCCAAAAAACAAACGTACACATAAGTCTAATGTAAAATGTAATTACTACATGATTTTTATTTTAAATAATTCGACTTACCAATGCTATCTTATGCTGTGGGAAGAAGCTGAACCATATAAAATGAGGACAGCCTATAAAGGAATACAATGGAAAAATTCTCCTAAAAGAACAGATTAGATATCAGTAAATTTTCAAAAAATTTGAAGCCAAACTGAGCTAATTTTTTTTTCTACAAATCTATTAAAAGTAGGGCTCACTACAACTTCTAGCCAAATTCAGAATAACACAAAAGAACCTGATAAACGCCCGAGAATCAATATTAATAATTGTTTAAATTGTAACAATAACATTATTTATTAAAAGAAATAAAAAATAGAGCTTGTATGATGTATTAAATCGCCCTAGGGCCAAAACGTCATACTTTACACCCGCAAATTGGAATATAAAGGTGTACTTTTTGGTCCGCTCCTGCATAAATTACATTTTTAACCCTAAAAATAAACATTAAGAAGCCTACATTCAATAGATCTTATTTTACCTCAGTTTGGCTTAAATTTTTTTGAAATTGATTGATATTTAGTCTGTTCCTTTAGGAGAATTTTTCCTTGATATTCCTTTATAAGCTGTCCGCTGTCCTCATTTTATATGTTTCAGTGTTTCAGCTTCTTTCTACAGCATAAGATAGCATTGGTAAGACAAGATTTTAACATTTTTTGTTAATTTCTCTGTTAAATATAAAAATAAATTATTACTATTTTATATCATTGTAAAGCTAAAAAAATTATCTTTTCAATGGGGTAACTTTCCAATATGGCGTCCATATAAAAATTAAAACTTTGACATCAATCCTCGAGTGACCTATGCATTTTTTCGCAAATAACAAAATACCATTAAAATGGCCTCCTAATGGGGCAACTTTTGTCTAATTTAACCAACCTCGTAGCTCTTACGGTTCTCGAGATCCCAATGCATTCGTACCTTAAATGGGACACTCTGTAGATTAATAGATATTTATATTATTAATTAATGCTAAGAACAGTTACATACATTCCCACGTATTTATAATGAAAATACTTAATTGATATTATACATATACAAATAACAAATCATAAGTGATTCACATAAGACTGATTGATTATTTGATGCTTTATTTCAAAAAACTAATATTAAATTATTTTAAATTTTCGTTAACTTTTATAAATTATTATATTACGTTACTTCTTTCAGTGCTTACTATAACTATAAACCTATTTCGATTTAATAATTTATTTTTAGTTACAATTTGTAGGACGGAGTGTACTTTTTTAAATTTGTAAGCGCGCGAAGTTGATACGCGCCAACTTCAGGCAGGAGATATACAGGACGAGCTATGCACATTATGACTTTGTATACCTGCCGTCCTGGAGTATACGTAAGCGTTATTATACCTGCGCAATATGCTGGATAAGAGATCTGAAGTTTTGATTTTTACGTTTCATAATTTTGTGTGACATGTCATAACATCGTTTACATGGAGCTTGATTAGCATTTGTTTACGTTAAATTTTATATTATGATACAAGTGTATAAGCTGGCCATTAAAGGCATGAGTGCTTATACAGGATGTTAAATAAGGGTAAAAAATTTCATCATCTTCATCATTTTTTTAACTCTCTGTATTAACAGTATTTCCAATTATATCTAGCTTAAGGAAAGGGGAAAAAAATCAAGGTATATATTACGATGTGCTGATTAACAATTACAAAGAATTATCGCTTACGTATACCCCAGGGCCCGTATTCTAATTCATAGCGAGATGTTAGTGTCGCTATCGCTATGGAATGGATGACGTCATAAGGCATTTGTAACTATAACAAGGCATAGGGACATTAGACTCAAAATAAAAATACAAAGAAAGCTATATAAACTAAAATAATCATTAATTAAAATAATACAAAGTAAAACCCAACTTTATATATATTCAAAAATTAAATAAAAATGCAAAGAAAAACTTACACATTAGATTCAAAATAAAAATACAAAGAAAGCTATATAAATTAAAATAATCGTTAAATAAAATAATACAAAGTAAAACACAAATCTTCACAATAAATAACCTATAATTGATCTAAAACCGAAATGTCAAACTCAGATAACAACTTGTTATGAGGATAACAAGACATCGACTGGCCTTGCTATCCGTAGCGAGACCTTTACGTCAAACATGACGTCATATGATACTTTCCTGCAAAATCCGCTAGGGGGATAGCAAGATGCGTTTATCAAGGTTTGTCATATCAAGTTGATAAAATGAATTAGAATAGGGGCCCAGGACATTAACAAGAATTTATTTTTTTATTTAAATAAATTACGAATCTTGGGCTAGATTTGTACATTCTGAAACAGTGCTTGGCAGACGATGTACAAGGCGATCTGTGTACATGGCTAGACTTGTACGTTATGCCACAGTGTTTGGCAGAAAATTTATAGGGCAATCTATGTACATGATGGAGCGTGTGTTCCCCCAGGACATTAACAAGAATTTATTTTTTCTTCCTCTTCCTTCATCTGAATCTGAAAATTAAAAAGTATGATAATAGATAAAAGAATTATTAATACTGTTTCATTTATTTTACCTGGTTTTTATTTAAATAAATTACGAATCTTGTATCTGCAAATTTTCCTTACTTCTTTCACTCCATGAATACACATGTATCATATATTCGTCGTGTTTCAACTGTCAAACTAAGTGCCCGGTAAATTTAAAACAGAGAAGTTCGATGCATTCTAAAAGAGCCATCTGTAGCGCGATAGATAATTTATATGTAGTTTAGTAGATATTATAGAAAAGGAGGAAACGTTGTTTGGAACTCTGCAGTTTTATTCGGCCCTTCCCGATTTGTCATACTTTGGTCAGAACGAGATTCGCTGTTTGGTCGGAATGGCATTGGTAGTGGGGGGAACTTTGTGTAGAATGGGAATTGTGCAGACCGACATTTGTGTAGAACGAAATTTTAACGCAACGGGATTGTGCAGAACGGAACGTACTCGTTCGGTTATCATTTGCTTTCTAAAATAAAAATTAATGTGTGAAAATAATTGACAGCATAAAATTGTATTTTGTTAAAATGTTAAAAAGTCTTCAACATTGTATAACACTTTTAAAAATCATCAACAATAATTAAAAATTCTTATTTTCGCTTATTAATTACATACAAATAATTAGGAATGCAACGGATATCTTGCCAACTTCGCAGAATATCCCATCGAGCCAGATATTTTGGATTTCATTAATTACCTTTTAATAAAAGTAAACATTTCAATTATTTTATTTCAATAAACTTTATTATAGGACATGAAATGAAATAATTAAAAAAGTAGTATAACATCCAGAGTAAAAACACTAATGCAACTAGATTTGTATTATAAAAATGCTACAATGTTAATAATGCATTTATGAAAGTTAATATACTGCCAAAAAAGTATAAAAGTTTACGATAATACGTTATCCGTATTTTTTTTTTTTTAAAAAAAAAGAACACTGTCCGTTGCACAACTACAGTTAATACTATTAAACTTTTCTGGAAAAGTTGACCCTGCAAACGGTTTTGATCTACCATTAATATTACCCGAGATACCTTAAAAGACATCGAAAATGAGACATCCTGTACAGTTGTAGAGGAGGGATTGTATCCAGTTTTTAAAAGAAAAATGCCTGTAAAACGCCTGTTTCAACGACAGTACTCAATACTGTCCCATACATACATCTTTCATGCAGCAATCATCCTTCATCACACATTTCTCCAGAAACACACTTCTGCCGCCCGCTTTGTTCATAATTTATTTATTCATTCGCAGTTCTCTCGCTCCCACTAATTCTTCATACACCAAATCATTCTTCATGCGATCCTTCAAAGCATACCCACATAAATCTGGCAAACATCTCATTCATACTGCAACAATTATCCTTCGCAATTTCTTCCAAACTCACTTCATTCTTCATTCTCTCGCGTTCACTTATTCTTCATACACCAATTCATTCCTCGTGCGAACTTATTCATATTGTGATCACTTTCATTTTATGCTTCGTCTATTCCCACATGCTTTCCAATCAAAAAAACAGTATTAAGAGGCTGCTGCTCGAAATGTGACTTTTTCTCCAAAGTCCTGTGACTTTATTATACATAATAAATTATTGTAATTTGGCATGATGAATAATGAAGGTTGAGTTTAGTTCGCGACAGAGGCTTTTTTTGGAATAATTTAAAATAAATGAGTAATAGGTCAATTTGACGATATTTACTAATTTCGTAACAGTGTGGAGACTGTATTATTGTACCGATTTCGTTCTACTTTTGCACACTACGTAAGCAAACCTGTAAAAAGTTCGCTACAGAGCCAAATTTATATTGTTGTTAATTATCACAAAATAAATTAAGTTTAAAATTCTTAATTTTAAAGTATATTTTTTTATGGTTTGGATGACGAAATTTTGAAATATGACTTAATATGTTATTAATATATGCTGTTTAAAAAGATTTCAATTTAGAAAATGATAATTTAATAATGTACTCGTATTATAATGTTATTACAATTGAGAATTAATTAATTTTTAGTGTGTAGTTTCCTTACTAGATGTCTCTCGCATACAATTCACGGACGGGCACGTCCCACTTATATCGTCTATTTTGTGATTGGTTTAGCATCCCCTCTTACTTCTTCCATGCTTCTTTCACAGAAAGTAGATTCTGCACTTATTTCAATTTTAAATATTTTCCAAAATATACAAGTGTTTACGGTTTTTTTATTTTTAAATGGGTGATACCAAAGGTTAAAAGAAAGCAAAAAACGTTAAAACACATGTACGGAAACGTTGCGTTATCGAGTTACAGCCCTTTGAAGGTGCACCTCAACAGACACTTTTTTGTTAATAATTTTGGTACTAGTCGCACTAAAATTTTGAGAGGATACTACTTATTTAGGTGCATGTTTATACATTCTTTTGTTTCTGCATCTCAAGTATTACGTCATTTTTTCATTTTTACTAAAATATTACAAACATTGCAAAAATACACAAAAAAGGTACTCTTGCTACAACTTAAAAGCAGTAGTTTTTCAGTTATTTAAATATTTTAAAAATCAATAACCAATAAAATAAAAATAGGTAAAAACTAGCTACTGATTAAATTCATATAAATTCATTCTTGGATATATTTTCTGGACGCACAACTATATCATTACCGTTACAAATATTCATAACGAAACACCAAATCTGCATTTTCACCAGCACGAAACTTTTCCATTTTTTTTTTTTTTTTTTTTTTTGTTAATGAACAGGGAAATTTACCAATAAGATAAAAAACAGTACTTATAAACAGATTGTGTTTATATTTCTTTATGTTCTATTTTCTGAGGTTAAGGTAACTTGATTTTATTTGAAGAGGCTGCTGTTCGAAATTAATTTTTTTCAGACTAACACTGTGACATTATTATTAATAGTAAAATGTTGATATTTGGCACAATAAATAAATAAGGTTCACTTTAATGCGCTACATAGCCTTTTTTTGTGAAAAAAATTAAAATAAATTAGTAACATGTTATTAAAATAGATCAGTCAGTTATCAGTAATAATTAAAGATACAAGTACAAGTATTTGATCGTTTTGCCGGAATCATGTCTAATTTTAAAAATGAACAGCGCATTAATCTGAAATTCTTTGTAAAAATTGAAAAAATCACCGAGTGAGTGTTTGAAATTGTTGACGGATGTGTACGGACAGATATTAATATAATGCCACGTACTCGAGTGTATGCACAAACTATTTGTCGAGGGACAAGAGAACGTTGAAAACAGATAGAAGTCACATGGTGCCAAATCCGGCAAGTAAGGTGAATACTATTATGCAATAATTTTCTCCTCAGCCAGAAACTGCTTTACAACCAGAGCATTATGGGCAAGAGCATTGTTTTGGTGTACAAGTACGACAGATAATGCATGACCAATTAGGCATGGACGAAGTTTGTGCCAAAATGGTACCAGAAAACCTCAGCCAGGGACAGAAAGATGTCCGAAAACAGATTTGCAGTGAGGTTTTCTCTACGGAGCCTGACTTGCCGAAAAAGATAATTAGATAAAACATAGATTTTCCACTATTATCCGGAAACCAAGAGGCAATCAATGCACTGGAAAACTCCCACGTCATCGAGAATATTATCGTCAGATCGGTTTTCTTAGCTACTATGAGAAAGAGAGCGAAGGGACTTGATTCCTTAAAGGAATTTTCATTGAGTTAGTGGCAGAATTACAATGATATATGTCACCTTCAATCAATATGTACACATAGGTTGTATAAATTCTGAGAACAATATACTTGACGCATTTAATTTTTATTACAAAATGGTAATTGTAGTCAAAAAAATCAGATTCAATCTTGTGGTTGTATACTGCATGGAATAATGATCAAAAAACATTTCCTGCTATAAGCTATAGGCAGCTTTTTATTTAAATTTTAATAAAAAAAACATGTTTTTGGCGAAAAACGTCTATGATTTCTCTCTTTTAACCTCTGAAATAAATAGCCGGAATGGTAGTTTTGATTTTTAAGCCGTTGTTGCGGAGTCATAAGGCTTGGACAGTGAAAGTGCTAGCCTGTAGCCTGTCTCCCTTCAATATTTCGTAAATAGGGGCGTATACTCTGTAGAAGTGGGGGTACTTGCCGGCCCAACACACTGCCTTCTTCGTCTCCCACGTCGCGGCAAGCTTACCTCAACGTGAAAGTAACAGCAGGCTCTTAAAGTAAACTGTGGATATCGGCAGGCAATTTCTGTATTAAACTGGAATTACTGTTTGCAGAGTTGCAACACTTACAAAAACTCTAATGCAAATGCTAATATTGCTGCAGAAAAAATGAAATATATATTTAAAACTTACATCTTAATTCTGTTGATTCTACGTTAAGTAACGTAGAGAAGTACTTTCTTCATAACTAATTGGTTCTAGTAGAATAGAATAGGTGTACTTCATCTGAGCGATAATCTTTGAGTTTATATGCTTTCTGAAATACAAAGTAAATTAATGATGAAAATACTTTTTAATTTAAAAATATATCTACACATTCGCACGAATGGCGACTCGAATAGCAAGGCGAGTGGTGGGGAAAATATGTAGTCGGATTGAGCAGCCTTATTTAAATTTAAAGTTAATGGTGTTAGTACATAATAATTTTTGTATACGTACTTAAATTATCATCACATTACAAAATAATACAATTAATCTAAATTTATTTTCTCAATTATATCCAGATGACATTTGGAGGAAGTTATTTTGGATTTATTTCTAAGAAAACGTTTACTTATTTGGAGACAACAAATTCATCTCGAAGTTTTATAAAAGGGGAAGAATTGTTGAATCTCGGGTTGTTATTTTTATGTGGCCACTATAAGCTTCCCTCATGTAACGAGGGTGACAACAGGGGGCACTAAAAACGTCTCTGTGTAATAGGAAATTTCGACAGTGACGCCACAATGGGGTAGAATAGTGTGACGTCAGAGCATAGCGCGAAATATGAAGCACTATCCTAAGCAAAAACGATCTTTCAAAGTAGACTCTATTGACGGAACACATAATTTAAAGGCTTCTAATTTGATGCTGATATTAATGTTATTATGAAAAAGTAAACTTTGAGATATAAAAAACATCAAATTATAAACATTTTTCTATTACTTCTTAATATAATATATACACATTAATAAATAACATAGGTTTTATTTCATATTGAAATCAACTCTGCACCACCTTCGTACGTCCTGAACTGCAGAGTATCAAGTTTGCGCAGCTTCCAACATATCCGAAAGTTTATCGACATACCGACTGAGATTTTGTTTGTTGGCGGTTTTAAACGTTTTCAAATCAGTTCTTTTCAGAATTTTAGATTTTTTCTTGTTAAGTTTAAGGCACATAAATAACTCTGTCTCTCCACATAATATATTAATAATATGTCGTGCTCTTAGTGTACTGTAACATAAAAATGGTTCGCTTCTTTCAAACAGGTTCTTTCGGCCGGTTCACGTGATATTTCACGAATATGTTCGAGTTTAAACGAACATTTAGTTCCAAGCAAAAATTTTTAAAACATAAATAGAATAATTGTTATTACAAATTAGGATAACATGTATTGTTTAATTGCAAGGGTAATATTCAAAGTTAACTGAATGACAGCTTAAATTGCTAACTTTTCTTAATTAAGTAAGATAATGGCGACGAAACGAACTGCTTAAAATTCTAGTTCTAATTTGCTGTGGCAATAAGGTTCACTTTGAAAGACGTGTTTCCCGGTAGGACAGTAGTTTAAATGAAGCGCGCCACATAGACATAATTACTGAACTACCCTATTCGACACACCAGCACCACTTCTGGTGAAGTAAGCAGACAAAAATGCCTTATTCAAACTTTAAATACAGTATTTATGAGATTTGTTTTCAAAATGTATTTTTTAAAGCCATAAATTGTATACATCAGGTGCCAAATGTAGAAATGATATTGTCAAAGAATTCAGAAGGTAGCTTGAATGCAGAACATTAAATATAACTGGAAAAAAAAAGTTCTTATATCAAAGTTAGTGTATCTTGCAAAATATATAAATACTTAGTTTATTATTAATATAACAAGTATTTATATAGAAACATTTACTTACAAGTATAAAAACTGCATTTAATCCTACGTTTAATCATATAGGGTGGTAGCATGAACAAATGATGAAGGCTGATTAGCGAGATAACTAAAAGTGTTTTAACTCTGTCAATCGATTATGGATTATTTTAGAGAAACATGCTTCAAATAACAGTTATAGAAATATTAATTGTACGCAACTTTTATTTGAAGTATTTTTCTCTAAAATAATCCATAAATGATTGACAGGGATTATAAACTGCTACACATCTCCTCTTTGATCACCCTTAATCACTTGTTCATACTACCACTCAATGTCTTTATGTTTATATCTTGAATCACTTTAACAAATACCATATAACCTTATACCCAATGATTTTTTAAACCAGTTTCTCAACTTTAACGTATCTAAATGCACAGCTATTTTGAAAAGTGTCTGCATAGTTCGGATAATCACCGCAAGAGGCGCTAAAATTTTACCGTTAAAAACCCCTGTTGCATACAGGTGTAATATGAAAACCGGGCCATAGGCGTTTAACATGGGAAAACAGTTTTTCGTTGCCCACAAGTGGCCTATTAATTTTAGACAGTAGTGCTTCTAATAAATGCTTTACAGAATTAAATTCTGCATCTAATTTATTAATCATACTTTATTTTGCATGTTCCGTAATCGAGCAAATTGAATTTAAATTTTTATAAAAGTTACTTTTTTATATTGTTAGCCAGGGTTAAGCGGGGTATGTCTATGCGAAAACAATTCAAATATTATTATATAATGTAAAAGATGGGCTGTATCCAGTTTTTCTAGAAAATGATGCCTATGATATGTCGATTTCAACAACGATACCCTATACTGATCTATACATACATACGTTCATACAACAATCATCCTTCGCCACATATTCCAAACATACTTCTATCACCTCGTCCACATTGTTATTCATCCGCCATTCTATCGCTCTCACTTATTCTTCGTACGCCAAATCATTCCTCATGCGATCCTTGCAAACATACCGGCATTCATCTCGCAAACATACAATTCATACTACAGTCACTCTCGTTTTATGCTTCATCTACGCCTTATCATATACCCAATCACATAACAGTATTGAAGTAAAGTTATGAAATCATGCGGCAATTTCTGTATGAGACTGGAATTACTATACTGCAGGGATTCAACATTTACAAAGGCTCTAAGGCAAATGCTTGCAACCTGCAAAATATTTCAGAATTTAGTAATAATATATTCTATAATACCGGGTGTAACACGAAAAGTGATCCATATGCATTTAACATGGGCAAACAGTGTTTCCTTGCGCAAAACGGCCTATTAATGCTTCAAATAATGTTGTAAAGAATTAAATAATTCAATTTCACATTTTATTTTGCACATTTCGTGACCGGGCAAATTGAGTTTAAAATTTTGGAAAAGTTACTTCTTTATAGTGTTATTTAAAAAATCACAAGCAAATAATGTAATGACATTTTACTTATGTATCTTTCACAATTATAACATATTTTACCTGTCAGAAACGCTTTATTTAAGTCATCATTATTAAAAGTGAAGAGAACTATTTGTAGTATTATTTTGATGTGTTATAATTTACAATATTTGATAGATAACGCTATGTATAAATAGTAACTTTTATAAAATTTCAAATTCAAATTTGCTTAGCTATGGAACGTGCAAAATAAAATATCATTGAATTAGATGCAAAATTTAATATTCTACTATATTTGTTTGAAGCATCATTGTCTCAAATTCATAGACCACGCTTGCTCAAGGAAAAACTAGCTTCCTATGTTAAACGCCTAATAGTACCTTAGATGAAGTATATGGTATAACTTTAATATGAGTCTAAGACAAGTTTCCGATTCATTTGCTGCTACTTTTAATAAGCGACCCAGTCCAGAAACTATTCAAAATATCAATAATAATTATTTTATATTTTGCGTTCATAATGAAGTCATTACGATACGCAATTGCGTATCGTAATGACCTTCATTTCGCTACGCAATTTTTTGTTTTAGACGATTGGTACTAGATGACGTTTCTTTAACCCATTTTTACCTAATTTATTTTTAGTTAATTGACAATTCATGTTAATAATATGTCAAAATTATTTTTTATTTTTTTTATTTAGGGAAGATTATTTACATGAAAATGTACAAATGGTAGAAGGCGCAAAATATAAAAAATAGTATAAAGAACTCATTTTATAAGACTTTCTTTCGCACTAAAAATCTCGCTAAAATTTTGACGCGTGCGAAAAAAACATGTCTTATAAAACACGTTTTTTAATATACTATAGAAATACAGGATGCGTCAATGGACAGCATTAAAAGAAAATCAGAATAAGTTAATTAATAATGAGAAACATTAAATTATACAGTTAAATTAAAATGACAATAAAACGCGATATAAAAAAAAAATTATTTTACAGTTGACAATTTTTAGACTAACAACGACCCTATGTTCAGTTGTTTTAGAAAAACTCGATAATACATTGCTATCAATCATTTTAAATGTAACTATGTTAATGACATACACCATATGTTTACTAATAAAAAAAAATCCCGGTATAAAATTTTAGATGCATTTTTCTCTAAAAATCGTTACGTGAGGGTATGAAAATATCATGGAAATCAGAATTAAATTCTCTAGCTAATAACCGATAAACAAATAAAAAACATATGTCTGATGTTTTGAGAACTACAGGTACAAATATTATTTTGCTGAAATCATAAATTTTCTAATATAAATGGCATAATTTTGCTCATTTATCCAAACTCTCCTTTAAATAAAAAAGTAACCAATCGTGAGCATGGTTATTGACATACTATATACAGGAACATTGGCCCGTATTACTAGCACACTTTCATAAAAAAAAGCACTTTTACATTATATTCCTATGAGAAGTGTTCTCCGTAAAAGTGCTTTAATTATAACGGTGCGCTTGTGATACGGGCCTTGTGTTTGTTATATTAAACATGTCAAAAGATTAAACTTTGTCATTATACAGGGTGTAAATGAAATAAGTGCATTAAATTTAACCAGTAATGTAACTCGACGAGAGCAACAATATTTCTTAATAACTTTTTTTTCTAAGTCTTTTAGATTTTGAGTTAAAATTCTTTAAAGATTTGCTGCATATTTCGGCGCGCGCCCATGGAGAACAAATGACAGCTGTCGTATTCAAATGGGATACAAACAGCTCAAAAATCGTCGGTTATCGGTTACACTTGCAGACACAGTAATTAATAAACGAATCAACGGAAATAACATTTATTATTAATTAATTCGTAATAGTACAATTTTTAAAATAAAGAAATTTAAATTTTGGATAACAAAATTATAAAGTTGTGTATTAAACCAGAGTTTTTAATCACCTGTGAATAGTGGAAGACGAGGGGCCAGATGAGGTAACGACAGGAAGAGCAAAAGCATAGTTATTAGGTTATGAGATGATTATTTATCGTCGATAAATCATAATAGTTTAAATACGTTATTCAAAAAATGTAAGTACAAACTTTTGTCCATCTAAAAGAGGTACTTTGTACCAATAATTAGTCGTCCATTTATTGTTCCCGCCCAAATATGTTTTAATGAAAATTTTTACAGCATTTTCGTCTGTCGAGATGTGTATTGTGCATAATAAATACACCTTCCCAAGTAAATTCAGTCTCATTCATGAACATTATGAGCCATTCCCAAAATCGAAGTCTGTTATGTGCTGAAAACAGAACTTTTTGCACGTTATGGATATAACTGTTGCTTTTTTAAAAATTGTCATATGTGACACTCCGTATTATGATGTGATAAAGATGTACAAGATTAACAAATGTGCGAATATTAAGAACAGAATGATTTGGTGATGATTTGGAAACGCTCCGTGTAAATGCGTTGGCAACTCCGTGACACTGTCTTTATGTCAACCGTGATGTCAAGTAAAATGTAGTACAGATACGAGTAAAAAAATAAATAAACCATAGGTAAGTAATTACAATGTCTGTGTACTCGCATTTTGACAGAATTTTACCTTATAAACAAGTTTATTACTAATGTCAAAATTTAATTGCAACAATTGACAGGACTGTCAATTGCTAAAATAAAATTTTCATAGCTAGTGCTACTGCATTCAATTATCACAAAAATATTTGGAACGACTCGTCAATTTACGGGGTGGTAAAAATGCTAAAAAAATATGCGATTTCGAGAAAAAGTTATTAAGAAATATTGTTGCTCTCGCCGAGTTATATTACTGGTTAAATTTAATGCACTTATTTCATTTACACCCTGTATAATTTCTTGAGTAATTTTGCAACCTTTTCCATGAATTAATTGTTTATTTTTTGTTGGTAGTGAATCTTTTTTAAGAAATCGTGTATTTTTTTAAAATCTGTTTCTTAAATTGTAAAATTTTACCTTGTACATTTGCTGATGGTGCATTTCTTCACGTCCATATCTGTAACATAAAAATGGTTTTTTTTTGAGAATACATATATAAATTAATAGTAATACGTATGTATTTCTTGCGTATTATTATTTTTATTATTTATCAGACATACTGTTTGCTTCATATATTTCACATATTTTTTGTTTTATGTATTCTCAAAGGAATGAGTACAAGTAATAAAATCATCATTAATTATTGTTTATTTATTCTTTGTGTGAAATCTATTCTTAGAAGCCATGAGCCATGGATGGTAGCATAAACAAGTGATTAGAGTTAGAGGAAATTGTCTAGTAGTCGACTAGCAGTGTTTTAACTCTGTCAATCGATTTTATTTGAAGTATTTTTCTCTAAAATAATCCATAAACATTGAGAGAGATAAAACACTGCTAATCAACTCCTCGCTGTCGCCTTTAATCACTTGTTCATGCTACCACTCTATGTATTTTTATTTTTAGAATCTGTTTTAAATCTTACCTTACAGGGCGCATGGTTACAGTAATTTCTAATTAACTGCTCCCAAATATCCCAGTTGTTGCATTCTTAAAGTCCACATGCGAATATCGAATTTGAAATTTACAAATATCTGTAACATATAAAAAATGGAAAACAACAATTTCTGATAAAATATTAATCAATCGAAATATTACTTGTGTAATATTATTATTTATCAGATATATAGTTTGTTTCATATATTCTCAAAGGAATGAGTACAATTAATAAAATCATCATTTATTATAATTAATCCGATACAATAAAATTGTTAATGCATGGATTTGTAACCTACAAAATAGTTTTCATCCTCACATATGAAACTTACAGGAAGGAAAGATTTTCTTCAAGGCCCCCAAAATTATTATTGAAAAAAGAAATAGCTACCCGATAAAAAATTCAGATTATTGCGTTCCAATATATTTTGTAGCATCTATAATCTAGAATAAAAAATACTTCAAATTGTTGAAAATACCTATTCCACAGAATATTGTTTAAACAATTTATTTATTTAGAAGTTTGTAAATTTAAAACATTTTTGTTAAAACCCTTTGTAAAGGATAAAGGACCATTTTCTATTGAAAGACGGGTTTATAATTGGTCGGGAACTAAGTACGAGTATCTTGATCTAGCTTGCTCGATACGATGTATTCATTAAAAAGAAATTTATTATTAAATGTGCCTGACTAAAAATTTACAAATGGTGATTAAAAAGTATAAAATGGTATTATGTCCGGAAAGTGTTCTTTAAAAGACCACATGACACGAAATTTTTAATTCACAAAATACATTCTAATATAAAATAATATAGTAATATGAATGTACGATCACAATATCACAATGATAAAATTTAACCCTCTTCACTCTTACTTTAAACCTTTATTTAGCGTAGAAAAAGTCTAAAACAGTATAATTTCGATTATATAACACTTTGAATCAAATATGATTCTTAAGAAACACCACGAGGTTTAATATTTAACATCATGAAAAGGAATGATCATTTTAGTTTATGTTGTACAACATCGTCTATAGTTTTTAATACATGCAAAATGTATAAAACAATATAAAACTCACCATCATACTGAGCTCTTTCAAATTGTTAACACTTAAGATATAATTGAAAGACAATACAAACCTCCATCTTCCATTTTGCACAATGAGAACGGCTAAAACCATCATCATGTTTGCGACGCCGATTATTAATTCAATAAATTTATAACAGATGGCGACAAGAGTCACCTCATTCTAAAGTGCGAAATTTGAATATTAAAATGTTGGATGCATGTTACGCAAGGATGTAAAATTACCGTAATTATTTTTTTTGTTAAATTACTGCCTTAATTTACAGATATAAAGCTACCGTTAAAATTAACGGTAATTCAAAATATATTTTACCGTAATACATTTTAAATTACCGTAAATTAACAAGAAATTCCAGAAAAATTACTAAGAAATTATCGATTAGAAATAACCGTACGAACAGAATTAAATTTAAAAGGAAAATAAAGTCTTCAAACATTGCATGTTTAATATTAGTCTATATTTGTATAACAACAATAAAGCTAGTTTAAGTGAATTTATCAATATGATGTGTTCTTATTCTCATTGATAGTAGATTCGGGCTTAGAATCATCAGAAGAATAATAAAAAATAAGTCTTGTATTTACTCCACTTTTCTTTTAAGTATTAGCATACGCAGAAAATGATCTTTCAGTTGTAGCAGTTGTAGGTGGAGAGTAGAAATCTTTCGGCTATTGACTGTTTACAATAGTGACCTTGGATATAAACGCCAATTTACCGTTAGTTAAGAAAAGGTCATCCATTATCCCCTGTACATTCTAATATGCACAGCACCGCACAATCATGGATAAGTAACTGCGTTTTTAGTATATTCTCGGTAATTTCGCAGTAATTTGCTGGAAATTTACGGGAAACAAAATTTGGTAATTTACGGGTATTTATTTGGTAATTTAACTGGAATTTGCACTTTTACATTTCCATTTCTGAGTGACCGGATGCAAATTTCCCGAAAATTTTAAAAGATTTCGACCTTGATTATTAAATATGTAACATTGTTCATTATTTCGAGTAATTTAAGTTTCCTTCAATATAAATTGTTACCTAGTTAATTTTTTTAAGTAAATGTAAGTTTTTGTGAAATTTAGTACGATGCTTTTGAATTACTTATTAAAGGTTTTATGAATATTGCACCTTTACTTTATATAAGAAGTATGAAAATATATTGAATATTTAAAATATGGGGGAGTATTTGTTATTAGTTCTTACAGAGTCGCTCTACTCGTATGTATGATCGATGGTGCATAAATATATTGATACGAGTATATATGTATTTCTTTTGCCATAATTTCACTGAAAAATAAAGCTACAGTTACAATTTTTATTCATATTGGAAATTCCTTGGGATATTTCCCGAAGGATATTTTTGTGGAAATTCCTCGGAAAATTTCTCAAAAAAATCCCGGAAAAATTTCTGGCAATTTTCCCGTGTCTTTAAATTTCGGGAATTAACCCATCTCTAACCATACGTCCCGTTTTGAACGGGACAGTCCCGTTTTTTTACCATGTACCGGCCGTCCCGTCGTTTTAGTTAAAATAACACATTTGTCCCGGTTTAGAAGATTTATCTCCTTTTAAATGATTTATATCATTTTAAAAAAATATAACAAAACTTGGTTTACAATTTTTACGTATTAAAAACTTTACTGGGTGAGCAAGCATATTCCAGAGCAACCCATAAAGACATTTTCAGGTCATGTTGTGTACAATTTTTTTTCGCTGTTCTGAAAAAAGAATGTTATTTTTTATTGCGATCAAAGAAGAAATAAATAAACGACTGATCGCCATGGAAACATTCATGCAAGGATCGGAAAATTACTTTTCAATCCCTTACACAATTTTCCGAGTTAGCTCAGTAAATAATGTTTTTCCGGTCTAAAAAGTGATCACTGATCAGAAACAGCTCATTTTCTGGACGATCGCGAAAAATAGTTATTTGTGTACCCAGGCCAAACATAAGCTGAGGCCAAAAAGCAGATGAGGACGAAATAACACTTTTTGGCAGTGGTGCACACAAAATTTTTTAGTCGACCTTTTTTATAAAATTTATATATTTGTTAGATTTTTATTTATTGATATAATTATTTATAGCAACTTAACAATTTTACATATTTGTGACTCCTTCAGAAACGTTTACTTTCTCTTTATAAACACTCGAAATAATAGATGGTGCTACCTTAAATCGGATAATAAAACGGCTGAAAAACAGTCATTTTTGACCGCTTTTGCGTACGAAACTTTTAAGATCGACTAAAAAATATAAATTATTGAACTTAAATACCATATAGGCAAATTTTGATTTTCATTCTAAATAATTATTGTCACCCTAAGAAATAATGAATTTATTGAAGTTTTCTAAGAAACTTAACTTCATTTGTACAGGAAGATTTTATACAGTATAAAAACCATATGTCTATGAATCCATTGTTTTATCACTCGACCCAAATGAAACTAAAATAAGAAACTACACTTTTTTTTAATTGGCAGTTATAATTTATGTCCAGTTAAAAGTGAATCAAGTCAAAAAATATCAAGAAAACCGTTTCAAGTTGAAATAATGGGGAAAAAATAACTAAAATGTGTCGTAGATACAATACTGTAGTAACTCAAAAAATCCCATTTTCAACTTACTGAGACGATTTGTATGAAATGTTTCAATCTGGATTTTATTTGATATGCTTTCTCCATTCATAAAAGAAAACAATAAACTTCTATCACATATAACGACTTGACAGAAAGTTTTTCGATATTCCTGAAAAATGTGTTTGTTATGGTTGTTTTCTTGTACTTTACATAATATGTAGATTTAAGTTTAATATTGTGAATTATGTCGCATGTAAACCATGGAGGACAGCTATTTTTCTGATGTTTATAAGTTTATTAACCAACGTTTTAGAACCAATTCGAAAATAACTTGTCATTGAATTTCAAAAATATGGGAGTTTATGGACTTTCATAATTTTTACCTATGGTCTATTCTACGAGACCTTTCATTAAACCATGATTTCGAACCAGAGCTGAATCGAAAACCGTAAACCGGCAAAAATAACGGAGAAATTCTGTTAGGCCCCACATAAGTTGAAACTTGACCCATTTGTGGGTATAATAATTTTAAGAAATGACCAATCTGAGTTTCGAAATAAGATTAATACACTTTGTCATTCCAAAAACATTAGATGGGGTTTCAAACTTTAAAATTCGCGTAATGAAAAAACTAAATTTGTAACACTTATCTTTTTTCCCTGTTGAGAATGGCGGTTTTTTTTTTGTCGACTAAAAACCAATTTATATTATAATTTGATATTTAGATTCATTTCACTGCTAACATGGTGTTAGATTAACAATAACATTTCTATTAGGCTATGTGGTAAATTAAGGAATTTCAATAAATTGTTTAATAATTAATATTAAATAAAATTTTATCTTTCTATGTAGTGGAAAATTTGAAATGTAAGAAGTACAGAAATGTCAAAAGTAGGTAGGTATATAAATTTTAAACTTCTGGTCAAATTATTATAAATTTATCACTTACAATAGTTATTAAAAATTATTGCATAATAAATAATATAAAATAATATCAAGTATTTTAAGCTACTTTAAATGACACAAAAGTATCCCCTGTGGTGCACTCTCCACGTCAGCAAAGAGTACACCTGGTAAACGCCCGCACGGTACAAATGTCATCATTGCTGTGTATATAGTGTACAAAGTAAATGGGCACACCCAGCAATGGGTAATATGCCGTGGTATTTTTTTACTACCCTCTATTTGTTTTTTACTGGTGTAATCAATTTGTCATTCACGACACTGGCACCCATATTCTCTTCTTTAACTTATTCTTCGTTGATTCTCTAAATTTTTATATCTTCTTACCACTGTCCATGTTTTTTCTTGAGATTAAAATACGTTATATTCTGGACGTGGACGAGTTCCTAACATTGCAGTGCAGGATTTATTTTATAAACACTGGCATTAGGTTGTACACTATTTTTTATTAAACAAAGAACAATACGTTTAAATAAATAAACATTATACGTATATTATAGGCTTAAGAAAATTTATGAGCCAAAGAAAATAATGTACAAAATTAATTTATTATATTTTATTAAAAATTTCAAAAATTTTGATAACAAGCAAATTCAAAAATATTAACAAGAATACATCTTATTTTTGAAAAATATTCAAACAATCAATTGCATTTGAAGTAGTAATTTAGTTTGCACAAGGAGATCCCGGAAGATCTTTGTCCTGGGGTTTGTCTGCTGCCTGGAGCTTGTTCTTGAACTGGATTTCGCTTTCACCTTGAGATTGGGTTTCATCCACGTCCTTGGATTCATTTTTACTTTCTTTCCAATCTTCAACTTCGTCTTCGTTTCCACTTTGCTTCTGATCTTTGATTACTATAAAACTTATTTTTAATATTTATAGCATTTCTTTTTAATCCGTACTTACATTCATTATTGGAAAATTTTGAGATAAATTTATTCTTCAAGAAGCATATCTTATATTTTCCAAGTTTAAAGACGATGGTACATATTAGAGAAAAACAAATTTTTAGAGCAATGTCTATGACAATATCTGCAAATGGTTTTGGCAGATCAGACGATCTGTTAATCTATACAAAGATCAAATTTAAAGATATTGTGAGCAAATGTAATCAACTTTTTATGTAAATACTTACAAACCATACCGGATTATTTATATTAAAGTAGTAAAAATGTATGTACTTTATTAAATCCATGATAAACAATAATCAAAGAATCGTAAAATGTCTTCTAGTTTCTGCAGCAACGACAGTCGAACAAAGAATTCGCCAATCCAATATGGAGTTTGACACGTATAAGCCAGAACAAGTATAACAGTACTGACAACTGAAATATATTTTTATTAATCTTAACATGAAATTACTAAAACATAATATATGAAAATTTGAATTAATTAAATGTGTTTATGAAATATTTATTTATTGTTATTAACTGATAAAAAATATGTCGATATAACAAGATAGATATAAATAATATAAAAACAAACGCCAAATATATAAAATATAACATAAAACAACATAATTATACAAATAGTAATTAAATACTATATAAATGTAGGGGAGAGCTGCCGAATTTGGGCTGCCGCCTAGACTAGACCATCACCTTATTTGAAACAAAACACATAATGTGCCATAATATAGGCAACATATTTAACATTAACGTAAACTACGCTGCTGCAACCATTAGTATTGGTATTACACAACTTCTCGTGAGTGTAATTACTGAAAATATTTTGTGTCTAGACAGCTCTAAATTAAATAATTTAACAAACAACACATCCTTCTTAGTCAGTTTTAAAGTAAATAGCAACAAATATTATTATATCTTTAGAAAACAAATTTGTCCAGATACAAATTACTATAATAGTTTTATAAATAAAAATGGGGTTTTGTAGAATATTTTAGCATAATCACCGAAGTCGCTCAGGTTGGAACATAGCGCAGTTGCTCAAAATGGACTAGTCCAATTACTAAATGCAATAAATACTGGGAATTCAACAAATACGTCAGTACCCACCGCATTCAGTGACAGTGAAAGTAGCAATAGTGGTTCCGCTGTTGATTATGTATCAAGGAACCAGTGGTCCATTTTGGAAAACTAATTTCTTTGATTGGACCGATGACTAATTTTTCATTGTAGTAATTTTTATTTTCTTAAAAATAAATCACATTGAAGATAAGGATATTTTTTCCGCTGAATCGTTTTTACTTAAAATGCTTCTACAAGCACATATATTAGAAAATGTTTATGTGGTCCAAATACGGCTACTCTATTCTATTAGATACATACATTAAATTGATGCACTAAATATTGAATGATAATTTTTCAGATTGTTTCTATTAAATATAATATAAAAAAATATTCAAAAAAATTGTAGTACATATAATAAGGTGGCTTAACACTCCATGTGGAGTTGCGCCGCTTCGATGAAGCTTTCTAGATCCTTTTTTTTGGAGGGGATCGCTCTCCATCCATTTCTTCTGCTATTTTTCTCCATTTGATCCTATCTGCTGTTTTTTCTTTCCAATTAGTGATTCCCGTTGATTTCAAGTCTTCTTCCACTTCATTTATCCATGATAATCTTGGTCGCCCTCGTCTTCTTTTACTACCTTGATTCCATTGAAGTATTGATTTTATTGGGTTTTGTTCTTCTGCTCTTTATATATGCCCTAGCCATTTAATTCTTTGCTGTTTAATTTTCTTTATAATGTCTTCTCCGTTTATCTCTTTTTCAATTTCATGGTTCATTCTGACTCTATATTCGTGTTCATTTATCTTTTTAGGACCTAGTATAGTTCTCATTATTTTTCTTTCAGTTCTTCTCAATTGTTCTTCGTCCTTTTTTGTCAATGTCATTGACTCTGCTGCGTAGAGTGTTACTGGTCTTATTATGGTGCTGTAGATTCTCATTTTTGTTACTTTAGTTATCATTTTGCTTTTTAAAAGTTTTTTGTTTGCATAGTATGCTTTGTTTGTTGCAGCTATTTTGTCTTTTATTTCAGTATCTCTTTCTCCCCTGTTCGTCAGTAAAACTCCCGCGTATTTAAATTTATCTACTTGCTCAAAAGTATAATCTCCTATCTTTACTCGTTTTGTTTCCTATTATCATTATTTTCTTTCATTACCTTTCTATTTTTTGTTACAACTGCCAAGTCATCTGCGTAAGCTACTATTTGACCTCCACTAGTTCTAAGAGTCCTTTTCTTTAAATTTCTCAATGTGTATTCTAAGGCTAAGTAAAAAAGTGTGGCAGATAATGCGTCTCCTTGTCTTACTCCTCTGTTTATTTCTATTTCGTCCGTGTCTCCTTTAGGGGTCTTAATATTTATTTTTGTCTTTCTCATCGTCACCAATACTAATCTTCTCAGTTTTGCTGGGATTTTCAGATTTTTTAGGGCTATCAATAATTTTCCTCGCTTTATAGAGTCGAACGCTTGTTTGAAGTCTATGAATAGTACCTCAATATGAAGTTTGTGCTCTAGTGCTTTTTCGATTATTTGTTTCATTATAATATGTATAGCATCTGTAGTAGATTTTCCTTTGACGAAGCCACATTGGTATTGTCCAATTGTGTGATTTGTTTCATTTGATATTTTTTTCTGAATAATTGTAGACACAATTTTGTATACCGTATTCAGTAGTGTGATTCCCCTGTAGTTTTGACATAATTGTTGGTCTCCTTTCTTATGTATTGTTATGATTTGTCCCAATTCCCAATCTTTTGGCATTTACTCCTTTCTCCATACTTTTAAAATAAGTTCATATATATACTGTTGTATTGTTTCCCCTCCATATTTGATTAATTCCATGTTCATTTTATTTTTACCTGAAGTTTTTCCATTTTGGCTGTTTTTTATTATTTCTTTTGCTTCCTCTAGGGTTGGTTCTGTTATCTCCGCTTCATCTGATTCTTGTGATTCATTTACATAGCCTTGTTCACTGTCAGTTAGCACATCTTTAAAGTGATCAGACCATACTTGTTTATATTGTTCATCATTCTCTGTAAGTCGACCATTTTTGTCTTTTATGCCATATGTTTTAGATTTAAATGTTCTGTTTTCTTCATTAATTTTTTTATAGAATTTTCTTGAGTTTCTATTTACTCCTTCATCCTCGATGTCTTTTATCTTATTGTCTATCCATATTCGTTTATTTCTTTTAATATTTTTATTACATATTTTCCTTATTCTTTTCTCTTTTTTCCACTAAGTTTTTAATATCCTCATTTAACCAGTCCTTTTCTTTTTTAATGCTTTTCTTTTCTTTTCCTAACCACTTTTGGGCTGTCTCATGTATACATTGTTTTATCCAGTTCCAATTTTCTTCTATTTCTTCCTCACCTACATCTTTTTCTTTTTTTTTTTTTTTTTCTAGTTCGTCAGCGTATCTTTCTCTTTTAATTTCATTACTGATGTCTTTTATGTCCCATTCAGGTTTTGTAGAGTTCTTTCTTGTTTTTCTTCTAGCTTTGTTTCTCAGCGAAGCGGTAACCATATAGAGGTCTGAATCCGCGCATGCCCCTCCATAAGTTCTTACATCTAGTATTGATGAATGTTTTTTTTTGTTATCAAGATGTGGTCAATTTGCGTCTGTGTTGTATTATCAGGAGAGGTCCATGTTATTTTATGTTCTCTAGCATGCTTAAATTTAGTGCTACTTACTATCATGTTTGTCTTTATTGCTAATTCGCATAATCTTTGGCCGTTGTCATTTGTCTTATCATGGATAGTTTGTTTACCTGCGACTTGTTTTATATACTCTTCTTTCCTACCTGCGCATTAAAGTCCCCCATTGCGATTATATCTTTCTTTGGTATTTTTTCTATTTCGTCCTCTAATTTGTCATAAAATGTTTCTTTATCCTCAGCCTTTGTGTTCTCCGTTGGCGCATATACATTTATTACTGACAAATTAAAAGGGGAGTTTTCTATTCTTATATAAGCCAGTCGTTCATTTATTGCTCTGAATTCTATTATATTGCTTTTAAGTTCTTTTAATACTAAAAAGCCTACTCCGTACTGACCTTGTTTTTTATCTCCTGAATATAACATTGCATAGTCTTTCTTATTAATTACTCCTTCGCCGCTCCATCTCGTTTCTTGAACTGCTGCTATTTTTATTTTGTATCTTGCTAATTCTAATGCAATTTCTTGCATTTTTCCTGGTTGTAGCATCGTTCTTACATTCCAAGTACTTATTTTAAAATTGTTTCTCTTTTTAATGTGTTTTCTTTTTGTAGTACATATAGTGAATGGAAATATTTAATAAAATAAGAGGGTCACACAAGAATTATTGAGAATAAGAAAATCAGGAAGAGCATTTTCTACATTTTTTTGGCAAATTTCTTTTTAAAATTACGACGAAACTAAAACTAGAACAAAATATGTAAAAACATTTTCATATGCAACTTTTAATTCTGTACAACTTTGCACTGTTTTTGCCATAAATTGAACAGGAGAGCACAAAATTGCATTTACCTCTAACCGCCAGCACTCAATAGAAATAGAATTACGATTTATTGTCATTATATGCACAACAAAACGCAAACTTAATTTAATAGGGGAAAAAGAGGGCTCATCGAAATTTAAATAATATGGCGGACAAATGTTGATACACAATAACAATATCTATGAGTTAATGGTGAAAAACAAAATAAAGTACTTAAAACCATATTTTAACATAATTATTGTTTTCGCGTTGTCCCATAAAATTTTGTTGTGGTTTCTCCATGCGTGGTCTGCAAATCCTGATTCTAATGTTTCTCCTCTTGTTGTATGCTGTTTGTGCTCCTTGAGCCTGATCTTCAGTGGCCTCTTAGTTTTACATTCACAATCCACCTGGTGGATTCCTTTCTCAGATCCCGCTGTTTTTGGAGGCGCCTTGGAGGACAGTAGATTTTTCCGCGTTGTAGTAGTTTCGAATCTTGTGGTAATTCCGTATTTACGGCTTGTTCATCTTAATTTGTTCAGATATACCTTTGATGTGTGGAATATATATTTCTTTCCGATTTTTCCCTTGTTTTTGCCTAAATGTGTTGTGGTTTTGGTGTTTGCTCGTGATTACCTTGATCTGTTTCTCGAGATATATATTTTGTCTAAGGTTGTTTTGTATTTCCTCAAGTTCGAGATCATATTTTTTTTTTCGTGCTACAGTGGTTCCTGGCTCTGTCCTATAAGGTTCTAGCTTCTCTAATCTTTGTCGTCTGTGCATGGTTGGACTGGTAACTGAGATACTTTTCTGTATGTGTGAGTTTGCAATAAACTAAAGTCGTGATCTTATTAAGTTCTCTTCTTCGACACATCCAGAAAAGAAAGCCGAATTTGATGTTCTTTCTCAATTGTGAATTTTTTTGCTGGGCCTCAGGGAATTTATATGGTTAAAGAATACATAGGTACATAGAATGTATCATCCACGTTCTTGGTTTGATTTTCGCTGTCTCCATGGTCATATCTGAAAAATATTCCATATAAATGTTGGCTATCACTAAAGATAGAGGCGAGCCCATTGCTAGGCCGTTGTCCTGTTGATAGTATTCCGACAATGCTTCAAAATATGTCGTTAGATTGTAATTGTAGACAGCATTGCAGAAGTTTCTTTATAGCGTGTATTGGTAAACTACTAAACTAGTTCTGTTGGCTAATTCCGGGTCTTCTGTTTGTCTTTTCTCCACGCTTCTGCTACAGGCACATTAATAAACAAGTTTTCGATGTCAATGCTTACCAATAAGTCTCTGTGCTCCAGTTCGGTGTCCTTTACTATAATAATAAAATGTTTGGAGTCCTTAATAAAACTGCTGCTGTTACCTGCTACTGGTGACAAAATATGCAGAAGATACTTCAGCAGATTGTAACATGGAGAAAACCTTGTGCTGATGATGGGTCTGAGCGATACGTCGGTCTTGTGGATCTTCGGTAGTCCGTATAGGTGTGATAGTTTACTCTCGTGTGGAATAAGCCTAGATCTTGTGTTGTCATCCAAATGGTCTTCATATTTCTTCAATGTGATGTAGATTTTTCTTTCAATTTTTCTGGTTGGATCTTTCTTTAACTTGGAGTACCTACAATCATTTAGCAAGAACGTCTTGAATCTTCTTGGAGTAACTATCAGACAACATTGTTGTGTTCCCTTTATCGGCTGGTAATTTTTTTTATCGTCTTACCCTGTTCCAATGTTTTAATTGCACTGGCTTCCTCTTTCGTTATATTAGGACCTAGTTTCTTCACTACGTGCCAGCAAACATCATAACAGCAGTGGAAACAGTAGCATAGAGGCTACCAGAAACAGTAGAATTCAGGTGAAACGTGAAGAGAAAGCTGTCCATCTCTACTATTAAATAAGCTTATAAAAACCTGACAAAATTTATTACGCTTCGAATTCGTAAAACCTACAGGACTGTGTTTGTATTTGATGAACGGGATTCGTCCCATAAGGGACGGTTACCCTCCAAAAATTAGCTTTCCTTAACTTCCACTAAAGAATATAGGTTTATGATTTGCATGCAGCATGCATAGGCATGCATAAAATGGTATATATTCACATCATATATGATCACAGCGGCAGTGGCATCTAGCCGTACGAAGGAAGTAGGGATATGTTGCTCAATCTAGTGGTGTAAAAGTGAGTAGGTAGTTCAAATTTTAAATAATAGATGCAGATAAGTAACCTTCAAAATCCAACCCTTCGTATTTGTGTAAATGTAGATAATACCACCGTCTCTTAACTGTGACATACACCCTGTAAAAGTGTAAAGTAATGCATTTGTACCAAGGATTAGGCGATAATTTTTTATAGTATTTCTAATTTTTGGAAGGACGTCATCATTTATGAGACGGATCATCTTTATTATATAAAAAAATAATAGTTTAAAAATTTTCAAAATAAAGATGTGTCCTATTTTTTCTTCACGTGTGTAACTGATTATTGCAATCGAAGAACTTACGGACAATACATCGATTTATCAATACGTTCATTTATATTTTTTTACATTTATATGCTTCAATTAACTTTAACCCTTTCGACTATTTTTTAGAATTTTATTATGTACTTACCTATGTCAAATTACCGCTCGAACCAGCACCAGGGCCAGATATACAGGCTGTAACAGCGAAATCGACCATCGTCATTATTTCTTTTATTATTATAGTTAAAAAAAATACTGTGGAACAAAGTTGTAGGAAACTAACGAAAGAAGTTATTTGTTTATAGACGAGAATATTTTTTCTAACCAGTGGTTTTCAACTTAGAGTACAAAGTTATATTTTTTCAAATAGGATTATACATATTTTTTATAACAATTCTTCTTGCAAAAGATTTATGTCAATAAATTACCTAATTGCACTAATATTAATAAATAATTTTATTTATTGGCTAATGCTAACTACTATTATTATTGAAATTTTGTCTTATTAAAAACTGAATTTTAGAATTTCCATGGCATCTCTAGATTTAATTTTTGTGTGAACAAATAAATTTAGAGAAAAATGGTAAAAAAAACTCCGAAATTATTGGTTTTAGGCACACGTTCACTGCCACGCTGGTCCCATGGGACCCAGGAGGTTGGTTCTGTAACTTGCGTGAGCATTTGCGTGACTATATTTGCGTGACTCCATTATGTGACGTCATTATTAATTTGTACTGACTTTTATGGGGAATTTTGTGCATTAGTTTACATGCCGCGAAGTTTAATATTGGTACTACTTTTGAATTTTCACAAAAAGCTGTCACCTGAGTTAGCGTCCGTTGTAGTCTCTTTGTTCTTTGTTTTGAGTTGTCGTTGTTTTATCTCGTTTTCGTTGAGTTTTTTTTATTTAATATGGATAAAAAGCGAAATTTAAATGCTACTGAGGAGCAAAAAGAAATTCTCCTTAGTTTTATGGAGGATAACACAGAGTTTGGAAAAGGAAGATTTATGGAAAGTATGGAGGGAAAAAAGAAATATAATTCATTGTGGGACGTGCTGGCACAGTCTCTCAATTCTGTAAATGGACCCTCGAGAGATACGGCGAAATGGCAGCGTGTAAGTATTGAATTTATTTTATTTATTAAAATATTGTATTTTATCTTCTATTTCTTTTTTATTTTCCAGTATTGGTCAGACATGAAAACTAGAACCAAATGTAAAGCCGCAGAAATTAAATAAAGCCGTGGAGTCACTGGTGGTAGATCCGGAACCAGCAAATTTCTCACACCATTTGAAGAACGAATTCTTTTTTTTATTTCTCCGGAGTGTAAGGCTGGAGAGCGATACTCCACCGGCGAAGCGACCAAGACTCCAAGAGCACGACATCCAGTATGTTACGGAGGAGCAGCCAGAAGAAATATTATCTGATTAATCAGCACCCAATGTAAGTCGTAATATACTTATCCTATTTAATGGTAATGCGAATCTCAGCAAATATTAACTCCAACATCAAAAAGAAGTACGTCTACTTTAAGTTTAAGTTATTGCGACGAATTAAATTGCATGTATACATATTTTAAATGTTTCATATAAGAAATATAATTTCATTAAAAATATAATGCAATTTTTTTCCTAGGAAAAGCGATAAGCAGCGGTTATGTTCAGCAATTATTGCAGCAGCAGACGCAATTAAATGAACAATTAATTGCATTAAATAATAAATTGGACAACCTAAGTTCTACTTTGGAAAAAAATTTAAAACAAAACAATGACACATTGGAAAGAATTGCGGTAGCGTTGGAGAAGTGGTCGGGTTAGTTTAGGTTTTTTTGTATGAATAGAAGATTTTTATCAGTAAATATCATTACTATAGTTGCAGTAGCAAGTGTTTGACAGCAAAGTATTATAGCGTTTTTTTAATCACTATGATAAAAATAACGCTATAATATATTTTGCTATCAAATCCTTCTATTGTTGCTATAATAATGATATTTCACATATTTATTGTTAAAAATTCCTTGTATTACTTTAGATGTTGTTTTGTAAATATTTAGTAGTTATTTTTTTATTAATATTTTTTATGTACACAAAAGTATAAGTTTTGTAAATATTTAGTAGTTATTTTTTATTAATATTTTTTATATACACAAAGGAAATAAAAGTATAAACTATATAATTTTAAAAATAATTGTTTATATATTATTCTGCACGGGCCTGCTGCCCCAGCTGTCTATAATGCATGGCGTCTGGCGCAGGATTTTGTACCTCTGCATCTTCTAAATCTATTTCGTCGAACATCCGCTGAGGTTCGTCGACATTATATCGAATGCACACATTGTGTAAGATAGCACATACTATTACAATTCTTGCTGCATGTGATGGCAAGTAATGCAGGGTTCGATCCCTCAACAAACAACGAAAGCGACCTTTTAGCAGCCCAATGCAGCGTTCAACGTTACTTCTAGCTGTTTTGAATGCTACATTAAACCGTTCTTCTTGCTGGGTTACAGGGTTTCTCACGGGAACCATCAACCACGGCAGGCATGGGTAACCCGAATCGCCTAGAACGCGTTTTAAAATAAAGATTATACATTTTATAAAAATTATTTTTTGTGCAATCGGACGCGAAATTAGCATTTCGCAACCGCAAATAAATTTCGCGGCCGTTGTCATGGTAGCGGCCGCGAAATTAGGTAAATAATCACTTTGACATTTGAGAATTGCATGGTTTTGTTTATCAAATGTTAATCCCATAGCCACCTTGAAGGCTAATTTTCTATTTACAATGAAACTGTTTAAAATTAATAAAATTTATAATTACATATTTCTTACGGTTGCACAAAAAATATTGTGTACACCTTGTCTGCGAAATCCTTTAGCGCCCTCAAGATTTTTTTCTCTCGATACGCTAAAATGATTTCGCGGCCTTGATATACAAATAACTATTTAAATATATGTATTACCTATCAGTCTGGAATTATGATCGCCATTCTCATAATTTGCTTGCATTGTGGCACTAATGCGGCTGTTTCTCCAAACAAAGGAATCATGTGAGCTTCCAGGATACCTCGATAATATGCTCAAAATTCTGTATTGGGCATCGCAAATCTATATATTTTTTTTAAATACATAAAAAAGGACTAATTAATGAATATAAATGCTTACAATTTGAACATGTAGACTGTGATAGCCTTTCCTGTTTATAAATGCCTGCTCATTTTCTCTAGTCTTCGCTATAGCCACATGAGTGCCATCAATGGTTCCTATTATATGCGGCATTCCATATTCATTCTGAAACCTGTAAATAATGTATCATTATTATAAAATTCTTTAAAATGTTAACTAACTTTTTTACATTTGCTTGCACTAGGGAGACCATATTATTTTCTTCGAACCTAGGACATATTGAAAAAAACTAGGACATTTACAATTTTTAAAAAGAGGACACATATAGGACATTTCCACAAAGTATTTTATTAATAAAAAATACGGGTAATGAGAAAATTCTTCAAAAACTGGCACTAAATAATACATTAATTCTGTAAATTGAAGACAGAAATATAAAATTCATGTTTACAGTAAAAAAATATATATATTTATTTCAATGAATAACCATTTTATCTAAGATTTTATTAAATTCATAATTTTAATTATACGATTTCTTTAAAAACTAGGACACTTTGTATAAATCCGGGAGAACGTCCGAGGACGCCTTCAAAAAGAGGACATGTCCTCGTAAACTAGGACGTCTGGTCACCCTAGCTTGCACATCTCTTTATTTTCGTTATTATTTGGGAATGTTAACCACCGTCGCATGAAATGGGCAATTAAAACATTAGAAATTTCCCGAATGCTACGAGAAACCACTGGTTGGCTAATGCTTGCGAGGTTAATTATTTGCAACTGACCGCTGGTAACTACCAGTTGCAAAAAAATTAAGGACGGAAAGAAATTAAAATCACAAAAATTATTTATATATCATACTTTTACGTGTAAAAGTTACTTACTCTTATGTGATTAGGAATTCTTGTCCTGCGAAGTCCAATTCTGAGATGCGGGTCCATTTGATTTAGTAGAAACATGGCCGCCTCTTTGTTTAATCTAAAATTTTTGAGAAATTCAGAATTCCTTATTTCAAAAGGATTCTGTGCATCTCTCAAATATCTACGCAGAAGACGAGTATTATATCTTTGTTGTTCCAATTCCAACAAACCTTCATCTTCAGCTATAGCCATAAAAATTCCCGCTAAAGCCATGATATACACAATAATCTATAACAATTTTAACAAAATAACCCAAATAATTATAAGTAAATTCATTATATATAATTGTAATGTACTTACTATTGTGGATAATTAATAAATGGCACCAATTAACACAATAAAAGAAAAATTCAAAATGACAGTAAGCAAACCAAACAAAGCGAACTACAGCATCACAGTGAGACAGATAGTGTCGCAAGTAGAAACAGGACCTACGGAGGTCACGCAAGTATATTTGCGTGAAACGCAAGTCTGATGTCATACCTTGTAGTTCTTTAAACGACCGAGAGGGGCGCTACTTGTATACATGTGACCTATCTGTGATTGTGTAGGTGCCGCAAATGCTCACGCAAGTTACAGAATCAGGGCTGGTTTTCCTTACCACGCCATGCTGGTCCCATGGGACCAGCACAAATTTTCGTTCTCTTTTGGCCGCAGGTCTGATTTTATACTGAAATAGGTATGTATTGCATAGGACCAGCATGGCCTGGCAGACAAATAATCTGCAAAGATATTTTGAAAAACTTATTTCGCACAGAATGTGGTCCCACCCAAATTAAACAAAAAATGATTTTTATACATTTATTATTTTTCATTATAAAATAAAAATAGAGCGATTCTCTGTACAAAATAATATATAAATAAATTATACAAAACTTTTAGAATATACATTAACGTTTTTAAAGGTGAAAACAACTGTTTAATTTTTACGTAACACATTAACAGTTCAATGATAAAAATGGTTGTCCATATCACTCTTCGCAATATGTGTCAACTTTTACAGTGCAATTCGAGGCATATTGTCTTTCTTGTTGTTGACTATATATTTTATAAAAATGTTTACACATTTTTCTTCTCTGGTGTTTAGTACCACATTCATTTACCTTTTATCATATGGGACTACCGGAGCAGTAGACTAAACTGAGATTTGCTGCGCTACGCTGGTCCCATGGGACCAGCACATAACTCATAAAAGAATTAATATATTGAGATTTTGCAAGTTCATTATGTTATCGCTGCAAGACCTGAAGCAATTTCAATAAATGGCCCCGTAACGGAAATATTAAAATATGCCATGGCAGTCAACGTGTTAATAACATACAAGATTCATATATACAACAAGAAACACAACTGAATAATAAAATATAGGATTTTCTATTTGAAAATGATGAGTTTCGGTCATTTGAAATTGAGTATATTTGATTTGCTTTACTTAACAGCCCGTATAATGACAAAAAAAATATATGAGAATATGGAGTAGGTATATTTATAGTTGTATAGAAAAAATTCTTAATTTTTGCTATTAAAATAACTTCGGTACACCTTTATAAAGCAATGCGTGTATTATATCTTTTTTAGAGAAAAAACGGAACAACTTGGCAATGGTGCGGAAAACTAAAAAAAACTTTATATGTGCATGTAGGTGAATAAAATGCAATTCAAAATGTATGAAAATATATAAATATGTATATGTTCCATTAAAAAAAAAGACAAGCAATTCTCGCCGAGCCGTAATGCAATGTGAAAATAATTTTACGTCATGCTCCTTGAGTGGACGAATCAATTCTGTGAATAAATTTATGCTATTTCTAACGATAACAAAGATATCGAAGGTCATTTCAAAGACTCACATGTATATGTAGCAGTATAATAAATAATAAATATTATTTGTTGATTGTTGAAGCTGGATATTTGTTATTTAAAGTCAAGTTACTTAAAAATTATAATGAATATTAGTTTTATGTGAAATATAATCAGATAAATTTAAAAATAATTATATTAGTTTGAAAATCAAAGCTAATTTCTTAAAGTTTTGTGATTATAATTTACTCGTTACTTAAAAATTTAAGTAGTTAATTAGTTTTTATATATGAAATAGTTTTAATTAAAAAAAAAATAGTTATGTTATTGACATTTGCAATAAATTATTTTATTATATATTACATATTAATATAAAGGATAAAACAATACAAATAAACTATCATTGTGTTGGTATATTAGAAAAATTTCAATAAATTTATTTTGTATTTATTTGATTGTGTGCGCGAACTAAAGTGTGCGATTAGTTGATTCGGATTATGAAAATAAGTGATCTGTGCATAATAAGGATGATGAAGTGTATACTTTCCTATTGACAAAGTTTTGAAGTCATTTAAACTGTTGTGAACCCCAGTTCTTAGAAGTTCGCAAAACTATGCCGAAGTGAAGCAATAAAAAAGTACGTTACCTCCGTAAAATTATGTTTTTTTCGGCCTCGTCAACTATTCTTACAAAAAGCTTGTTTTCAGTCACTCTACTTGACAATCGAAATTCAAGCTTTTTATAACGTTAGGGTTGGCATGGCCTGAAAAATCAACCTTTTGTGAACGGCGAAGTTTTCAAGCCAAGCCAAATTTTCGGGCTTTGAATCTCTATCATCTATCACGTTCTGTAATTTTTAAAAATATTAATTTTTTCCGTATAGATGGGTCGCTTTCGTTTGGGCCGTATGTAATTTATATAGAGTGGCTTATATTAGGTATTCATTTGCGGTCTTCTTTTTATCTTTCGTTCATTCACAAATTTATAGTGCTCAATATCTTTCTCTCTTTCCAGGTGGACAATAAATACCACTCTAGGTGTAGCGTTTGTATTTGTATCAACTCCAGAATATAATAGTGCTAATTTTGTAGTACTGCTACCTGTTTTCTTCCTTTCACTTACACCTAGAAATTGCAAATTATATTTTTCCATTTCATCTTTTCCGCAGATTTCTCTAACTTCTATGTACCTAACGTTTCGTTAAAGTGTATTCCGTGAGTATCGTGATCGGTTTCCTTGTTCGTCAATTGTATATATGTCCGGGATGCATAATTGTTTTTTGGAAACTTATAACACAATTTTTTTCGTTTCTTTTCAGTTAAATTTGATATTAAGTTCTCTTCCTTTTTATACTTACTCTTTTTTTCATCATTTTTCTCTACCTGAACGCTTCACATCTTGATTCCATAAAATAAAACATTTTTTATTTATAATTAGTTTTCCGTATTAGTGTTGCCGCGAGACAAGATTTGTCGAGATTTTACATTATCTCTATCTCGACATTTTTTTTATTATTATTATTAAAACCAATCTTGATCTTGAGCAACAAGATCCATCCATCTCGATCTTCAGGTCGAGATCTCCGGTTCATGTCAGTCGTGATAATCCTATACCTCCGAAGTGCTACGCCTCTCAAATGCTATGCCTCCCAAATGCTACAAGTTATAAAGTTCTCCCCATCACCAGACCCGAAGTTTCCCGAACACACATTGCTACCAGTTATAATGTGGGACGAATAGGTACAGGATGAAGACAGAGAAATAGAACCATAAAAATACAATCAATTTAAAATTAAGTAAATAATATAAATAATAAACACGTTTCATAAATAAAATTTTATTCAATTTAGTAATAAATTATTTTCTTTTCTTAGGAGGCCTGATTCATTTAAAGAAACGAAATATTGTACATTAAATACTAAGGTAATTTATAAACAGATTACAGATCACATTCTTCATTTCTATAATTTTTAAAGCTCATAATCTTGAGTCCTTGAATTTAGCTGGCAATAATTTCTATACAATTCCATTTTCTAAAATTACTTTCATGCTTCTTATACTATTTTCTGCTCTTCATCGTCAGTTATTGTTAGATAAATGACAAAGAAGTTCCTTTATTGACTTGATACACAAAGTTTATAATAGAAAAGACATTTATTTCCAGAGAAAAATACACAAAATTAACAACTAAAAACAAAAACCTGTCAAATCCTACTTCAATTCTGTCTCCGTCAATAATACAGTTCTCATATAATTGTTACATTATTACATATTATTTATACTACATTATACAATTGGCATGCCATGCACCAAGTGGACCGCGCAATTTTTCAATTCAAATTTGAAATGCTCAGTATAAAAAAAGTGGAGAATATTATTATTAACTAAGGAAAAGTGACAGTTGTTATGGTTGTTATCTCTTTTGTCAATACGTTGTTGATAAATTTATTTTACACGCAAAAGTAATTTTCATGTTATTTTGATTATATCTGTGCGAGCTCCGATGTATTCAGAGAGCGATATTCAAATTCCAGAAAAAGTGAATGAGATTACCAATGTTGCAATTAATAATCTATTGCTCGTACGATCAAAAGATCAATACTGTGTTATTTTCAATTCGCGAATAGTGCGGGAAGAAAAAAGATGGGTAAAGTATCGGAAAATGTTGTACTGGCCCATTTTGAAGAATAGTCAATGAAGGTAAAGGCACCAACATTGTTTTAGTTGTTACTCATATTTTAGTTGTTATTCATATTTATTGTCATTTTTCGTTACCTTGGTAACTCAAAAATTTAGCGTGTTGTAATGGTCGATTTACGCACGCTTTTGCGTGTTTTAAAGAGCGATTATTATGCATGTAAAATAAAGAAAGTTTTAAATGATTTTTTAGTTTTTGATATATTTGAGATTTTAAGTATCTTATATATTTACGTCACATCAAATTATTGCTTTCTTTCTCGCACAGCCTACTGTAGAGACTGGTGAAAGAAAGATAGCTATAGGTTTCGTTAAAAATCAGGGCTAAATTGCAGTTTATCCAGAATTCAAGAATTTTATATTAATGGTTATATATACTTGGTAAACCATTAAAAACACTAAATACCGCTAAAAATTGTGTGCGGAAAGCTATATTTATAGAGATTTTGGCATTTTTTCTGAAAGAAATTAGGTTAGATGAACTACATATATTTCCATGTTTAAGTAGGTACTTACGCTTTCATACAATAATACTGTTTCAATTAAAGTATATTTGCAAAATTATGTCTTATTTTCCTTCTTATCCTACGATTTATAACATTTTTTTTTAAATATTTTGCGTTCATAATGAAGTCATTACGATACGCAATTGCGTTTTTTGTTTTAGACGGTTGGTACTAGATGACGTTTCTTTAACCCATTTTTACCTAATTTATTTTTAGTTAATTGACAATTCATTTTAATAATGTAATGTTGAAATTATTATTATTTTTTTTTTTAATTGGGGAAGATTATTTACATGAAAATGTACAAATGGTTACAAATATAATCACAAATTGAGTAAGTAAATGTTAATTGTAGAAGGCACAAAATATAAAAAATAGTATAAAGAACTCATTTTATAAGACTTTTTTTGCACTTGTCAATTAGAAAACTCGCTAACGCTCTAAATTTTGACGCGTGCGAAAAAAACATGTCTTGTAAAACACGTTCTTTAATGTACTATATTTATAATTTTGCGTTCATCTGTCAAGCTATTGTAAACTAACATGAAGATAGTGGGCCGAGCGATGTTGAATGTGTGTGCCTGGTGTGCGTTAGATATTGTTTTCGTCAGGATTTTTTTATAATTTCTTAAAAAATACGTGTGTTAAGGCCTGGGCCTCAATTCTCCAAATCATTCGTTCGCATTCGTATGCGTTCATGAACGTATAGTGTCTAAACGTATACGTTTCAAAAATTCTATTCTCCAACATGGGCGCCCATAGAAGGGTGGGGGCAAGAGGGGGCACTTGCCCCCCCCCTGGCTTTTCTCTAATTTTAAGAATTTTAAAAGCAAAGTTACCATTTTTAATTTTTTGCCACGGCTACTTATGTCGCATCCTAATGTCCTTACATCACCTTGTTGTTTTCTTCTTTCGTTCTGTTTCCTAACGTTCAAATCTTCATCATGAAGTTAGCGTATATATAAGCTTCGCGCGCACACAATTTAAAAGATACATCCGCAGTACAAATTATAAATAAAAATGTTACCAATACCATAGCTGAAGTTAATCGTGCTACTAGATTAGGAGCACAACAACTATCAAGTGCTACTGTTGAGAGCTATTTTATTGTTTCCCTTAAAATAATATCTAAATATTCGGCCCTTCTGGAACCCGTAACAAATATTTTGCAGGGTATTTCTGTTGATATGCTAGCTGTACAGAAACATATTAATCACTTATTGGATATATTTAATAAACAAAGGAACTCTGATTTATAAATAATTTTTACTGAACTATTTAATAGCGCTGAAGAAGTTGCACGAAATTTTGATCTTGAATTAAAAATGCCGAGAGTCTCTAGTGGTGGAAGACAAATTCACCGTGCAAACTACGAAGCTAATTCTGTGCGAGAATATTTTTAAAAAGCAATTTTTATAAATTACTTAGATTTCTTAAGTAGTTCTTTAAATTCTCGGTTTTCGAAAGGTGATAATGTTGCCTTTTTGCTCTATAATTTGCATCCGATTAATTTAAAACAAATAAACTATAAAATTTTTACTATACTAGCTCAAGAGATTCATTCATATTTAGCATGGCACGAATATTGGGTTTCAAATAAAGAAATGATTATTACTAAAGAAACTCCTGTAACAGAACTTTTACAACATTGTACGTTTTACCCAGCAATCTCCAAAGCTTTAGAAATTTTAATTTGTCGTCCTCCAACTACATGCACTGTGGAAAGATCTTTTAGCACTCTAAGAAGAGTGAAAACATGGATTAGATCTACTATTAGCGAAGATCGGCTAGACGGTTTATGAATGATGAGCCTCCATCGCGATTACATAAGCGAAAATAAACAAAAATATATAGACGAAGTTCTAAATGAATTTGCCAAAGATGCAAGGAATTTAAAATTAGCATTTTCGGAAAAAGAATAAGTAGGTAATGTTGTTTATTCACAATCAGTTGGTAATATAACGATTTTATATGCATTCCTTTATCTCTAAATCTATAGAAGATATAATAATGAATTTATATTTATCGAATAAAAAAATTAACGTTGTTTAATATAAGTATTTACATAAATTTTCGATAAATAATATTTAGATGATTTTTTTCTAATAACTACTACTTCCGGTTGCCCAATTGTTACCAAAACTTAATCAACTCTTCCCATTATTGTTAGATTGAGGAATCCTTAGTTCAAAATGTCTTAAGTCTTATAGTATTTGAGAAATCGTGGATCTAACATCCACACATACGGACAACATCGTAAAAATGTTATAATCGGATTCTAGGGACCTTAAAACGTGCTTATTCGTTAAAATCTGGATATGCGATTTTCAACATGAATTCAATACCTCTCTTAGCGAGAGGTAAAAAGAGGAGGACCCTATTTGAAAAAACAAATCGCACAACTGAAAAAAATTTATTATGGAAGTGGTGTCACCAACCCTAGGTCTTAAATTTAAATGAGGCAAAGAAAATGACGTATTAAATTGTCAAAAATTCATAATACGTTAACGCCACAGACTTTTCTAAATGTCGGTAATATAGGTAATATAATTTAACATTGCCGGTAAATTGATACTATTTTCTTCCGTGGAAGGTGATTTTGATTACCTATAAACAGAAAGTTCACAGGAGTTCAGTAGAGTGGAATTACATACTTTAAGAATGTAACACGTGACATGCGAGAAACTCATGATGTAGGGTTTCAAATGAAGACTGCAGCAACAAGGAAGCATCTGTCTTTTTTGACATTTCTCCGGAAGACAAAAGAATGTGTCCATTTAATTTTATTAACGTTAATTCGCTTAAACTCAGAAGATTTGTTGTTGCACGAACAGATTAAGCTATTTTTCTTCAATTAGCCGCAGATCTCATTTCCAAAAATCACAGATACCTCCTTGCTGCAAGGTCTTCAATTTCAACTCATAGGTACATCCATTGGCATATCAATTAATTTCTGAGGATTTATTTCAATGTTTGAATTTGTTTTTATTTCCATTATTTACGATAAAAATCACAGAAATGTGAGAAAGTTAATTATGACCTGTAATTATATAAATTGTTTCCCCACAGGTCAGAATTAATAAAGTTTATACATATAAATTTTATTTAGAAAAATATGAAACGAAAAACTAGCATTCGTCATAAGTATAACAAATTAAGGTTGTCATGTAATGAATAAGAACTGTAAAATATATTGTTATTTTCCTCTCCCTCTCATTCATTAATATTTACTACATTTATTTTTTTATTTATGTTCTTAGACCTGGTTTACATGTTCAAGTACATTTAGTTCCAAAGAAAATAAAATGTAATAATTGTTTAAAAGAATCTTAACTGCAATGATTTTGTGGCCGTATTATGATCAAAACTTCTTAAACTATCCACAAACCGGATATATACTTCAATAATATTTCAGGTTTTGTAATTCCCGCTCGATTTTGATGTTATCACTTTCGGAGTGTATGATCTATTTCAAAGTTAAAAGTTACAATATTATTTTCCAAATATGAATGACTTCATCGGTATGTTGTTACAGTTATTGCGTAATGTATGCAGCCAATTGTATAATATGTAATGTAATAATTATATGAGAACTGTATTATTGACGGAGACAGAATTGAAGTAGGATTTGACAGGTTTTTGTTTTTAGTTGTTAATTTTGTGTATTTTTCTCTGGAAATAAATGTCTTTTCTATTATAAATTTTGTGTATCAAGTCAATAAAGGAACTTCTTTGTCATTTATCTAACAATAACTGACGATGAAGAGCAGAAAATAGTATAAGAAGCGTGAAAGTAATTTTAGAAAATGGAATTGTAAAGAAATTATTGCCAGCTAAATTCAAGGACCCAAGATTATGAGCTTTAAAAATTATAGAAATGAAGAATGTGATCTGTAATCTGTTTATAAATTAACTTAGTATTTAATGTATAATGTTTCGTTTCTTTAAATGAATCAGGCCTACTAAGAAAAGAAAATAATTTATTACTAAATTGAATAAAATTTTATTTATTAAACGTGTTTATTATTTATATTATTTACTTAATTTTAAATGGATTAAATTTTTATGGTTGAAAAAAATTTAAATATAGTAATCACCAAATTTCAAAGTTAATGTATAGCCACCTATATTTTAATAGGCGAAATACGAATATGTAGCGACCTATAATAGATTATTCGTACGTTCAGAACACTCTTCATCCTGTGCCTATTCGTCCCACATTATAACTGGTAGCATTGTGTGTTCGGGAAACTTCGAGTCTGGTGGTGGGGATAACTTTATAACTTGTAGCATTTGTGGGGCGTAGCATTTCGGAACTGTCGGATTATATCGGCTGGCACGCACTCGCTTCTGCTACAGGCACATTAATAAACAAGTTTTCGATGTCAATAATTACCAATAAGTCTCTGTGCTCCAGTTCGGTGTCCTTTACTTTAATAATTAAATGTTTGGAGTCCTTAATAAAACTGCTGCTGTTACCTGCTACTGGTGACAAAATATGCAGAAGATACTTCACCAGATTGTAACATAGAGAAAACCTGGAGCTGATGATGGGTCTGAGCGATACGTCGGTCTTGTGGATCTTCGGTAGTCCGATAGGTGTGATAGTTTACTCTCGTGTGGAGTAAGCCTAGATCTTGTGTTGTCATCCAAATGGTCTTCATATTTCTTCAATGTGATGTAGATTTTTCTTTCAATTTTTCTGGTTGGATCTTTCTTTAACTTGGAGTACAATCATTTAGCAAGAACGTCTTGAATCTTCTTGGAGTAACTATCAGACAACATTGTGGTTTTCCCTTTATCGGCTGGTAATTTTTTTTATCGTCTTACCCTGTTTCAATGTTTTAATTGCACTGGCTTCCTCTTTCGTTATATTAGGACCTAGTTTCTTCATTACGTACAAGCAAACATCATAACAGCAGTGGAAACAGTAGCATAGAGGCTACCAGAAACAGTAGGATTCAGGTGAAACGTGAAGAGAAAGCTGTCCATCTCTACTATTAAATAATCTTATAAAAACCTGACAAAATTTATTACGCTTCGAATTCGTAAAACCTACAGGACTGTGTTTGTATTTGATGAACGGGATTCGCCCCATAAGGGACGGTTACCCTCCAAAAATTAGTTTTCCTTAATTTCCCCAAAAGAATATAGGTTTATGATTTGCATGCAGGATGCATCGGCATGCATAAAATGGTATATATTCACATCATATATGATCACAGCGGCAGTGGCATCTAGCCGTACGAAGGAAGTAGGGATATGTTGCTCAATCTAGTGGTGTAAAAATGAGTAGGTATTTCAAATAATAGATGCAGATGAGTAACCTTTGAAATCCAACCCTGTGTAAGTGTAGATAATACCACCGTCTCTGTAACTGTGACATACACCGTGTAAAACTGTAAAGTAATGCATTTGTACTACGGATTAGGCGATAATTTTGTGTAGTATTTCTAATGTTTGGAAGGACGTCATCATTTATGAGACGGATCATCTTTATTATATTCACGTGTGTAACTGATTATTGCAATCGAAGAACTTATGGACAATACACCGATTTATCAACACGTTCATTTATATTTTTTTACATTTATAGGCTTCAATTAATTTTAACCCTTTCGATTATTTTTTAGAATTTTGTTATGTACTTACCTATGTCAAATTACCGCTCGAACCAGCACCAGGGCTAGATATACAGGATGTAACAGCGAAACCGACCATCGTCATTATTTCTTTTATTATTATAATTTAAAAAAATACTGTGGAACAAAGTTGTAGGAAACTAACGAAGGAAGTTATTTGTTTATAGACGAGAATATTTTTTTAAACCAGTGGTTCTCAACTTAGAGTACAAATGGTGCCGAAAACTAAAAAACAACTTTACATGTGCATGTAGGTGAATAAAATACAATTCAAAATGTATGAAAATATATAAATATGTATATGTTCCATTAAAAAAAGACAAACAATTCTCGCCGAGCCGTAATGCAATGTGAAAATAATTTTACGTCATGCTTCTTGAGTAGACGAATCAATTCTGTGAATAAATTTATGCTGTTTTCTAACGATAACAAAGATATCCAAGGTCATTTCAAAGACTTACCTGTATATGTAGCAGTATAATAAATAATAAATATTATTTGTTGATTGTTGAATCTTGATACTTTTTATTTAAAGTCAAGTTACTTAAAAACTATAATGAATATTAGTTTTATGTGAAATATAATCAGAAAAATTTAAAAATAAATCTATTAGTTTGAAAATCAAAGCTAATTTCTTAAACCTTTGTGCTTATAATTTACTCGTTACTTAAAAAATTAAATAGTTAATTAATTAGTTTTTACATATCAAATAGTTTTATAAAATAAAAACCAAGGAAACTGAAGCAGTAATAGTTAAATTACCAAACTGGGAAGAAAAACAAAAAATATTAAAAAACAAAAGATTACCCCAAGAGACTAATACCTACGTTGACCACGATTTTACACAGCAAGAACGAGAAATCCAAGGGACACTCAGAACGATAGCAAAGGACAAAAGAGCGAAGAGGAAAAATTGTATACCTGGAACAGCCTTGAAAACATAATCGAAAACTCAAGAAAAAGAACCAAAAAGGAACAAAATTTTTAGATACAATAGCGAAGAGAGATAGTAAATATAAGATAAATAATATACAAATAGGGCTCTGGAACACAAAGGGTATTAAAGGGAAAGGGATAGATTTTTGGGATCAAATAAGAAATTATCATATCATAGGATTTAAAGAAACTTGGGTAGAAGATAAGAACTGGAAGACAATAAAGCAAAAACTACCACAAGATTTTAAATGGAAAATTGTTCTAGCCACGAAAATTCACAAAAAAGGTAGAGCGAGAGGGGGAATTATTATAGGAATCAAAGAAAATATTGAAGAAATAGAGACTAATACGACATTCACAGAAAATATACAAGGAAGACAAATACGACTAGACAAAGAAATATGGCGAATAATAACCGTATATAATAATAACAGGATAAATGCTATACTAAAAGAATTAGAAAAGAACATAGAAGAAACAAATGAACACAACCTGATATTAGGAGGAGATTTTAATGCCCGGACAGGAGAAGAAGGCGGACTTTGTAACATATTTACCGGTGAAATTGAGAAAAGGAAGTCAAAAGATAAAATTTAGAACAAAGAAGGTTCATCCCTGATAAAAGGGTGCGAAGAAAGAAGTTGTAACATTTTAAATGGAAACCATACGGAAGACGAAACACGGGAATTCACATTCATAAATACAAAAAATGACGCATCGGTTATAGATTACGGAATAGCAAATAACGAAGCACGGGATAAAATAATAAAATTCGAAATAATTGAGCAAACTGAATCTGACCATCAATTAATAGCCATTACCTTAAAACACACAAAAAGGAATTTGCCGAATATAAGTCAAGGGAGAACAACATTTGTGTGGAACAATGAAACAATAAAACAATATAAAGATAAGATAGGGAAAATCGAATTCCAATATGTTGAAGAAATAGAAGATCAGATAAAGCACTTAACAAACGAAGTACACAAAGCAACAACAAAAATAACACGAAGGATAAACAGTGAGACTATCTCAAAAAAATATTGGTGGGATAAAGAATGTAGAGAAAAACAAAGAGAAACAAGAAGATTCTTAAGACACTTTAGAAAAGAACATATAACGCAGGAGGTATACAAACTAAACATAAAAGAATACAAAAACTTCTGTAAAGATTAACAAGATACAAATAAGCAGAAAATCATAAATGAATTATATAACCTTATCTCAGAAGCACAAGCAGCATGGAAATTCTTAAAGAATAAGAGAAAGAAACAAGTTACTATGGACGATAATATTACAACGGAACAATGGAAACTCTATTTTAATAATCTTCTACAAGGACTTGACGAAAACCCACAAACCCAAATGAGGAAAAAACCACGTACGAAGGAAGAGATATCACTGAGGAAGAAGTGAAAGTACAAACAAATAAACTAAAGAAGAACAAAGCACAGGGAGAGGATGGAATCCCATACGAGGCCTGGATATATGGGGGAGAGAAAATAGTCAATATTATAACAGAAATAATGAATGAAGTTTCGAAAGGAAATAAGATTCCTCACCAATGGACAAAAGGTGTTATTATACCCATCCACAAAAAAGGAGACGCTAGCACACCAAAAAATTATCAGGAAATAACACTATTGATCACATTGTACAAAATTTATGCAATGATACTAAATCAAAGATTACAAGATGAATTAGAGATGAAAAATATTTTACCAGACACACAATTAGGGTTTGGGCAGTACAGAAGCACAGTAGATAATATATATGTGTTAAACTATTTGATTGAGAAACAATTAAGAAATGAAAAAGAAAAGTTATATGCGTTTTTGTAGACCTGAAAGCAGCATTTGACAAAGTTGATAGACAAATAATAATTAACACGATGAGAAATAAAAATATAGATAAACACCTGATTATGAAAGTACAAGAAATATATAAAAAAACATCAAATGTAGTCAGAGTAGGGCAAAATTATACAGAAGAATTTTGGACAGTAGCGGGTTTAAGGCAAGGCTGCCCACTAAGCCCAACACTATTTGCTATATACCTGGCTGACATAGAGGAACACTTCCAGAAAAGACAAACTAGAGGAGTAACGGTTGGAAACATAAAATTTTGGACACTAGCCTACGCAGATGACGTAGTACTATTGTCAAAAATTAAAGACGAAATGATGAAACGAGTAAACACTTACTTAGAAAAAAAGAAAATGCTGTTAAACATAGAGAAGTCTAAAATCATGAAATTTTAAAAAGGAGGTGGAAGAGAAAAAGATGAACAATGGGTATGGAAAGGACAAAAAACAGAAAGGGTAAAAGAATTTTTTAAGTACTTGGGCTATACTTTCAAACAAAGTAATATCGTGCAAAGCCACATAGAACAAATAGTAAAAAAGGCGAACTTTGCTATGAAAGAGGTATGGAGCATAGCGGAGCGCAAATTTACAAATAACTACAAAATAAGAATAATGTTATTCGATTTCATAATAAAAAGCATGCTTATGTACGGCGCGGAGATCTGGGGATGGGAGGAGATAGAAAAATTAGAACAAATTCAAATCAAATACCTGAAATGGACACTAGGACTAGAAAGAAGTACCTACACCACAGTATATTGTACTCGAGGAAACGAAGAGAGACAAAATCAAAATACAAGCGGGTTTGAAAGCAGCCAAGTACGAGGAAAAAATAATAAACTGCAACCCACATAGAGTTATTTACCAGTGTTGGAAAGAAATTAAGACAAAGGAAGGTAGAAAAGCACCATTGACGACTTGGAAAATAAAAAGGTAAAAGTATTATGAAAAGAATAGATACTCAACAACCGAAATAAAAAGACAGGAAAATATTAATATAATAACTTCGAATTAGCAAGCAGGGACCAAGAAATACAAAAACAAGAACAAGACACGAAGATAGAAGAATCCAAATATAACAAGATATACAAAGACATCAGACTAGTTGGCACGCCACAATATTTGAGAAAGAAAAACGGAAGATCAATAAAACTAAACGAAGCAAACGATAATAAATATTGGCTGAAAGAAGATGATAGAATGTGTAGACTTTGTCAAGATAAACGAGAAACTCTAACACATTTACTGTATTATTGCAAATGTCTCCTAAAGCAAATAAACAGCCTACATTCTATCCTAGACGAATCCGGGGTTGGAGAGGTATGGGCCAAAATACTCAGAAAAACGAGAGAAGAAACGATGTAATCTCATATATGTATATTATTTAATATTTATTATATTATAGTACATCTCAATCAAGTTAATTTTGTAATTGTACATGTAAAAATTCTAAGCTGAAAAGCAAGAATTAAAGAATTAAATAAATTAATAAAAATAGTTTTAATTAAAAAAAAATTAAATAGTTCTATATGTTATTAACATTTGCAATAAATTTTTTATTAGGTAATATAATTATTTATCATATATTTTATATTAATGTAAAGGATAAAACAATACAAATAAATTATCATTATGTATATATTTTAGAAAAATTTCATCAAATTTATTTTGTATTTATTTGATTGTGTGTGCGAACTTACGTGTGCGATTAGTTGGTTTAGATTATGAAAATAAGTGATCTGTGCATAATAAGGATGATGAAGTGTATACTTTCCTATTGACAAGTTTTTGAAGCCATCTAAACTGTTGGATACCCCAGTTCTTAGAAGTTCACCGAAGCGAAGAAATGAAAAAGTACGTTACCTCCGTAAAATTACAGCTTTTTCGGCCTCGTCAACTATTATTACGAAAAGCTTGAAAAAGATTGTTTTCAACCACGCTACTTGACAGTCGAAGGTTTGCTGGGCTTGAAAATTCAAACTTTTTATGACGTTAGGCTTGATGAAACAAAGCTTGGCTTGGCTTGAAAAATCAAGCTTTTTTAAACGACAGACTTGGCTTAATTTTTCAAGCCAAGCTTACGAGGATGAATCTCTATCACCCATTTCGTTCTGAAATTTTTGAAAATATTAATTTTCTCCGTATAGATGGGTCGCTTTCGTTTTTATATCAGGTATTCATTTTCAGTCTTCTTTATCATTAGGGCATTCACAAATTTATGCCACTCCAGGTTTAGCGTTTGTATTTGTATCAACTCCAGAATATAAAGTGCTAATTTTGCAGTACCGCTACCTTTTTTCTTCGTTTCACTTAAACCTAGAAATTGCAAAATATATTTTTCCATTTCGCTTATTAATTATTCATCCTCTTTTCCGTATATTTCTTTAACTTCTATGTACCTAATGTTTCCTTAAAATTTATTTCGTGATTATCCTGATTCGTTTCCTTGTTCGTTAATTGTTTATATGTCCGGGATGCATAAGTGTTTAACTGTTTTTTCGGAAACTTATGACTCAATTCCTTTCGTTTCTTTTCAGTTCAATTTGGAATTAGGTTCTCTTCCTTTTTATACTTACTCCCTTTTTCATAATTTTTCTCTAGCACATCATTCACATCTTGATTCTAGATAAAACATTTTTTATTTATAATAAGTTTTCCGTATGCAGTTTTCACTTTATGGACCCTTCTCTTTTTCCAATTTCGCTTTGTCTCTAATCGCTGCTTATATTTTCCTCTCCTCAGCTAATAGATTATCTTCTATAAATATGTTTTTTTTTCCTTTAATTTGCTTTTACGTTGCAATATTTTGGCGTTTTCCTCCTTGGTGTTTATTTCTGCTACTGTAATGTTTTTGAAAGTATGATATACACTATATTGATAGTAGGGGTTACCATTAGGTCATTTGTTAGGAATTTTTTCGACGTCTTAATTCTAATCCTTTTATGACGATATTTTTTATCCTTCTTTTCTTTACTTGGTATTTGATTTTTCTTTCTAGAGCCGCTATTTTCATTCCCATTTCGGTTTTTCCAATTCCCATTGTTTCTCCTTTAATTCTTTATATGTCAGTAACTGATTTGTGCTGTTATTACATTTGTTTCTCTTCTTTTAACTCTTTGTAGCTATTATTCAATTCTGATTTGATCTCACTAGTCATGTGAATTATTAATTTGCGAATTTCCTCCATATCGTATTCTGTATTCTTTGTGTTTTATTAATTTTCTTAAAATTATCTTCGCAGTCTTTCTCGATTAATTCTTGTCCTTTTCTTTTACTTAATCCTGAATCTGAACTGCAATAATTTGTTCTAATTCTATTATTGTTCATTTGATACGCCTAGTGAGCTGTATCACGTTTCTCAAAGGTACTGCGTCGGTTGCGGACTGTTGTAGGCGTTCGGTGGATGGATATGCGTTCTTTACTTTCTCTGTTGATCAAGTGCGCACGTATTTACTAGCATACTGTCAACTGAAATAGTCTTAAAAGTTTATAAACTGAAATTTTATATCACTTTAAATGTAAATGATTATTTCTAGTTATTATTTTTGCACAATAATTCCCGAAAAAAATTATAGATGCTCTCAAACGCGCTTCTTCATCTTTACACTTAACACTAGTTATTTTTTTTTATTCTCAAATTTGACTTTGTTCAAAATCAAACTCGGGTTATGTAAATCACAACTAACCTGTCACCTAACACACGCAGCCACGCGCATCATGAACTTAATGTTATTATTTGAAGAAATACGGTTTTGTAAGATACAAACTTATATGTTTTTGATAGATTTTTAGGAAAAAGTTACTAACATCTTTGTCATAACCATGACGAGACTATAATATATTATATTATTACATTTACAACAAATTTTGTACATATTCCAAAAGTATTTTTACATTATGGTGCACCAAGTACCTTTCTTCTTTCTTTCTTATCTTCATGAAAGTCATGGTTTTTGTTACGAAAGGTATAGGAAAAATAATCTGACTCTGAAATGGATTTCTATCTTCATTGTGAAATGTACCATTATTCTGATTTTTTGACTGTTGGCCTCTTAAACTTTTCTCTTGTTTTGTCATAGGTATATGTCTACGATCCTTTTCGTTTTTCTCTTGTTCGAATTTTTTAAGCTCTTCTTATTTTTTTTTTTCTATAAATTAAACCATTCTAATAACGATTTTTCCTACAACCGTGCTTGAAAAGGACTTTTCACGCACTCATTACAGTGCGTAAAGTGTCACTTTTCAAGCACTAGTACGTGAAAAGTACTTTTCACGCACTAGTGCTTGAAAAGTAAATAAGCGTTGCTAGACAATATTAAAATTCGGTTAATTTACCTGTCAAGTATATGATTAGGTAGTAAATAATAATAAAAGTAATACAATTTATTAAGAAATATGAATATACACTGTAAATGATACAAATCTTATATTTTTTTAACAGATTGACTACTGATCTAATTTTTAAGAACATTAACATTTTTTGGACATGTATTCTAATCTAAGCTAATTTTTAATATTTATATTTAATATACAATTTGTACATTATAAAAGACTAATCATCGTCTGTGTAAGATTCTTCCAAGTGTTTAAGTTACATTTTGTACAGTGTTATGAGAAAGAGTACTAACAGTATTTGAAGCTGCTGGATGCCTGTACACTCAGTATTATGAGAAATATCAATACCATTTCGGTTGTAGGAAAAATGTTGTATGCAACACGTGTGTAAAATAGTATTTTTTGTCTCGTGCTACAATTTCCGCACTCGGCTGCGCCTCATGCGCAAAACATCGCACTCGACCAAAAAAGTACTACTTTACACACTTGTTACATAAATAACTATTATACATTCGATATTTGAGTCTGGATTGAAATATAAACAGATGAAATTGTAGGGTTTAATTTCTTAGTTCTTGGAGAACGTTTAGCTTTCTTCTTTTTTGCTTATGGATATTACTAAGAGCTTCATTTCCCATTTTGGCAAGTTTTTCTCTCGCCTCTTTGTGTAGGTATACGGCTATAATTCTCCTTTTACTGATTAGCGATTCCATGCATTGTATTGTAGAATTTGTATTAAATTTAAATTTATTTGAGAATGTAGAAGTAAATTTTATATTTCTCTCATTTGCATCTTTTGATTTAGTTTTGTTAGTTTCTTTATTGTGCTGATATTAGAGTTCGCTCGCTTTATCCCTTTCACACACAAGACAGCATTGTTGATAATATCTTCTAGGGCTTCATTCTTTTGTTCATTAAAGTCATCCCGTGATATATCTATATTATTTTTCTTTGATCTTCCTGTGTAAACGTTGCATTTGCTCTGTCCTATCGATTATATTCCTCGGTCTATAAATAGAAATTTTTCTATAATTTGAATTACACAATTATACTGTTCTGTATTCATCCTTCAATTTATTGTCTAGGTATCATTTAATAACTCTGAAAATTACTCACATTTGCTGGTTTATCTTGGCGTCATTTTGTTTGAAGGCTCTTGACGAGGCTTTTACCCTTTAATATGTAAATATTAATTGTAAAATTGTTGTTTAAATTTATCTACAATTACCTACAGACGTTCATGCAGGGCTCAAATTAAATTCTTTGTGCGAAGTTTATAATTAGCAATCATAGCTACAGGTACCTCTTTATTTTCCAAAGGAAACAGTGTTTCTTTCGGGTACGTTGCATTACCATTTTCAATATCAAGGACTGTAGACAATCATCAATCATTACTGAGTCTTCCATATTTAAATCTATTACAGAAGTAGTGACGTAGACAGTAATAATTATAACTCTTATTCTAACCTATACATTTGCATATACTTACGTATTACGTAGTTACATTCATATTATTATTGTCGTTTTCCTATTCTTTGCTCATGGTTATCACTTATTGTAAATTCCTTTCTTACTTATGCAATACAAAAATTCTATAAATTTTGTATAAAAGTCACCTATTTGGTAAAAAAAATTCTGCCAAAAATTTGTCAAAATGGCAAATGTTCTCGATGCCAAGGTTGAAACATGCGTGATAGTAGCTCCATCTATATTGTCAATATTCGCAAAAAATTTCGAAAATAAATTAATTATTATATAAGTAAATAAATATTTCATCACGGCGTATTACCAAGTTCTGAGGGTATGTCCATTTGCTTCTAAACGCAAATATCAGTAATAACATATCTGTACGGTATAGGATATGTACGAAGCTTTAACTCACGGTCAAAGCTGTCGTGTTATATGAAGAAATACACTTTTTTAGATACAAACTTAACACCCATATAATGTTGAGTCCTTTTATTTCATGTTACGCATGACATATTTCCAATATATTTTTAAGTAAGACAAAATTTGATAAAGATATCAAATTTTTTACACTTGAACACAGCAACCCTTGACGTGATCTATCATTTGATAATTGATATCAAATAACATTTTTTCAAAAATATATCTGATAGAATTATTAACGTCTATGTGTCATAGTCCATGATTCTAAACTTGAGATGTTTTTGATGTTTTTGCAAAAAAGAGCTGATTTACACCTTTTATTTAAAAAATAAAAATAAAGCAAGTATAAATCATTAAAAATTTATTTACTTACAAAATTTTTGTACATATTCCAAAAGAAATTTTATAGTATTGTGCACCAACTTCTTTGCTTCTTTTTATATGTATTTTCGTTTAGTGGGACTTCTTTGTGCTGATGAAAGTCATGGATTTTGTTATAAAAAATACAAGAAGGATAATACGTTACACTTGTCTCCTGTGGAGAAGGGGGTTTTTTATCTTCGTTGTGAAACGAGTCATTGGTCTGATTTTTTGACTGTTGGTCACTTCTACCTTTTTTAAATTTTCTCTTGTTTATCTTAGGTTTATGTTTACGATGCTTATTATCTTCTGCATGCTTTTTAAGCTCTTCTTGCTGTTTATTAAAATGAAATTTTCTTTGTTCTCTTAAAGAATTCATATATTGTAAATTTGAGGCTGGATTGAAACAATATACAGATGAAAATCTATAGTTTAATTTCTTGGTTTTTGGGAAACGTTTAGCATTCTTTCTTTGCTTACGGATATTACTAAGAGATTCTTTATCCATTTTGGCAAGCTTTTCTCTTGCCTCTAGAGTTTTCGAATATAAAATTAACCTTCTACTTATTAGTGAATGCATGCATTGGAGAGTAGGATTTTTATTACATTTTAATTCATTTGAGAATGAAGAAGCTAATTTCACATTTTCCTCATTTACATCTTTTGATTTGCAGATAGTAGCCCGGCTACTTTTTGCTCGCTTAGTTACTTTCTTTGTTATACTGATATTAGAGTTCGCTCGCTTTATCCCTTTCACAGACGAGACAGCATTGTTGCTGTATTCTATGACTTCATTCTGTTGTTCAATATAGTCATCTCTTGATATATCAATATTATTTTTCCTTGTTTTTCCTGTATAAATGTTGCTCTGTGTCCTACCGATGATGTTCGTCGGTGCGATGTCGTCTGTTTGTCTATAAATAGAAATTGTTCTAGAATTTGCATTATCACAATGGGGTCCGTATTTTGATTTTTACATATGATTCTAGACAAAAAAAATACCCGTAATTCTTTTAATTGATTAATGTAGTTTAAGAGAAATTATTAAAAAGGATATGTGATGTCACCATGGTAGGATCGTAGAAGAAGACAGATAGACTGGTAGGGAAAGAGACAGTTATAGGCAGCTGTTGCCATGCCATAACCTACCACAACAGAATCGCGACGCTCATCTATAACTATCTCTTTCCCTGCCAGTCTGTCGTTTTTCACGATCCTACCATATTAGCTTTGTTCCAGCCGGTAATTTTGGACAAGTGCTGAATGAGACGATGACGGTACCAAAGCGAATATTTGTTGCATACAAGCTTGTTAATCTGTCAAGTAAATAAATTATTTAGCATCAACAAATAACAAATGTCTTCATCGGTATTTTTTTCTAAAAATAAAATAATGTTATAAGAAAAATATAATATTAAACATAATAACATGGAATGTTTTATGGTTATCTAATAATCTAATTTATTTCTAACCAGTATAAATTTCATCTTCCCTTGACAGATGAAAAATATAAAATACACTAATTTTGTAATAATTACGCAGGCTATGACTGTTAGGCCCTGTTATTTCTATCTTCATATAAAATTTTAGTTAACTATCTTTGGTAAAAAAAAAATATCTAGAATAACAGAAAGTGTATTTCCATTCATGTTTGTCCGAAGTTAACTAATGATTAATTTTTTTTTTAATACTTTGATAGAACTGTTTGACTATGTAATATAAAGGTAGCAACATTAGTGAATCTGCCAGTTAATGCACAATTCATTTTTATCAAACCTAAAAAAAGTATTGTACATTAGTGTTGACGTATTGACATGTTGTAGTATAATTAATAATGGATGCGAAATGAGAGAAAAGAAGCAATTTTACTACAGCATAAACGCGTTTATTAATTAAATCGATGTTAGAGTTATACATGTTTTAGAAAATAAACAAACAGATCATGTTACCTGTAAACATAGACAGAAAATTATTCGCCTATAAACTTCATAAATTCTTCCTCGTGATACTATGCAAATGTGTGTCCCATCAACAGCGAACAAAATACAAGGAAATCTCGCAATGTTATAAAATTTTTGTGTGTGAATTATATCTCATTTACATTTCCAAACATACAAATATATTGTTCACGTAGGGCGTTATAGTTGGCGGAAGCAATCAATGAAGCTCATTATAGAGTCTGCCAATTGGCCGTTATAAAGATTGCGGTTAGGGTTCCTGAAGCCAGGTAGATTTTTCTGTCCTGAACCGTAAACAAACAGATTAAAATATTTTAGGGATTACAATAAATTCAAACGTAACTTTTAAATACAAACAGTTTTTGGAAATATTCTTTTGAGGTACATGCAAAAACCTTTTTCAATGTTGAAAGAGTCTTCAGAACGAAACGTCGTTTCTGTGCTTGTTTCAGTAGTGTTTGTATAAAATTGTAAATATGTAGAGACCCTGGTATTTATTATGTAGTTTCAATTTACAAAATTTATACAAAAATTCAGTATGATTTTTTTTAATACGGCCCATTATTTACTCTAAAAGTGGTGCCTTCAAGTTCGAATAATTTATAAGTCCTGACCAATAAGATTCTAAACCCTCCATAAAAGGTTGTAAACCCTGCATAAGTTAGTTTCATAGACCGCTTCCTCCATATAGCCCTTGCCAAGATATACCGTTATTGACTTGACTTACTAATTGCGGTGTACCGCTTTCCCAGCTGGTAACTTCGTTACCTGAGTGGTAAACGTGAGATTACCGAAATTTTGCTATTTGCAAGAAACATCTAAATTATCTATATCACGAAAAAAATAAAGGGATTTTGTAAGATATTAACTGTGTACTGTTCAATAACGGTATATCTTGGCAAGAGCTATACCTTCTGTACAATTTTACCTGCAGTAATTTTGTGTATGCCGCCAAAATAGCGTAAAAGCGATTAACAATTGCAGCATAGGACGTACTGCATAATTTCGACACGTGGAAAATTTCTTGCAATATTGTCTATACACTTATCAGGACGAATTCTAACTGTATAAGAATATTGTATGTAATTTCCTATTTCTTTATCATTGTCTTCAATTAGATTTTCAAAATCATTATTCATTCTTATTAAATTTATATATATTTACAGTTAATATATAGGTTAACAGCTGGCTAAATATTTATTTGCATGTAGCTAGCCCAGATAAAATAAACCTTAGATAGCGTTATAAACTAAGAGATAAAACTTAACATAACGAAGAAACACAGAATACTATATATAACCCAAGAATTAATTTTATACCGTAGATAAGTAAATTTAACTAAAGTTGGAAATACTAGGTCTGAAGAAGCAGAAAAGATCTAAATATTTAGACCTAAACCTATAGGTCGCGAAGGGGTTAAATGGGTCGCGTAAACTATTCAGAATTTTTTAAATTTTAATTACTCAATACCAATCATATTTTTCTAAAACGTATACAAAATTTCACTAAAATGTTACTATTGTTATCAATACAATGTAGAATTATTATTGTTACTGCTAATAACACTAGAGTGACTTTACCTTTATTACCTATCTTATTGATTCTGGTTTTTGTGCTCTTGTAATTACTAAAACTAAGGTTTTAGGAATCGCCGCGATTTGAAGAACATTCAAAATTTTAAAGAAATTCATTTTCAATAATGTTCGAAATTCAAATTGAACAAATATGGAGAGTTAATATTTATGTTTCGGACATTTGACTACCAGGCAGCATTAAAACTGTATCGAATTCATGTACTAAATTGTAACAATTTTCGTTTTATTTGAAATTGTTGATCTTATTATGGTGTTAAAGTTATATTATTTTGTTTATAAAAGACCTATTTGTTTGTTATATATTATACTTCGTTTCGCGTAAGAAAATAGTGATGAGAAGATAGTTGCAGTTTGAAATTGTTGTTTGATTGGATAATATCGGGACATTCTCCAATCAAAAACAAGATCAAACTGCACCTATCTTCACATCACTATTTTTTAACGTGATCAAACTGCACCTATCTTCACATCACTATTTTTTAACGTGAAAGGAAGTATAGTACGTATTCATTTTCTTATTTTCATAAATATATTATTGTTTTTAATCAGACGTGTTATTTTTTAAATAATTTTTTATAGTGGGTCGCGATCACGAAACCAATATAATAGATAAATTTGGGTCGCGCCTTGAAAAGGTTAAGAAACGCTGATTTAGACTGTCAGCAACTAATTTGTAATTGGCGAACAGTACGTGCTGGAACACCTAACCAGTAGGTGCAAATTTCTCAGCGGTACGGTTGGAACGGTATTGAACGATATTTTGTTACTACGTATGTGCCTGAGTCACAAACACAAACTAACAGAAATGACAGGCCGGAACAAAGCTAACGTTACATATCCCTTTCTCAAAACATTAAATTGATAATTAATAACAATGGCCACTAGTGGCAACAGTGATTAAGGGTGATTGGCGAGCATTTGACTATCACTGTTTTATCTCTGTCAATCGTTTATGGATTGTTTGAGAGAAAAATTCTTCAAATCTGTTTTTTGTATAACTATTATTTGAAGTATTTTTCTCTAAAATGATCCATAAGCGATTGACATGTAAAACAATGCTAATGAAATAATTTGTTTAAGTTTCCTGAAAATTACTCACATTTGCTGGTTTATATTGTGATCTTTTACGTTGTCCTCTTCGTTGCCAAATTCTTTCGAGGAGCACGTTTTTATACCATCATCAATTTGTATGCGTTTTAAAATATCGTCAATCATAGCTGCATCTTCCATAGTTATAATTCTCAAATTCCTGCCAGAAGTAATTTTCCTTTATACGTAAATAGTAATTATACCAACCTTAGTCTAACCTAAGCATGCGTAAATACTTACATATGTATGAGGTTGTTGTCTATTCCTTGTTTATGACTATCACCCATTGTAAATTCCTTTCCCACTTATTAAAAACAAAAATTATGTAAATTTTGAATAATAAACACCAATTTAGAACATAAACTTTTGGCCAAACAATTACAAAATGGCTGGCTGAAACCCGTGATGAAACAAATGGTCGGTACAGGCATGCATGATAGTAGTTCCATCTATGGTGATAGTTCGGAAAATTTCTTATTGGTAAAATTTATTTAATTATTCCATTAAATTTATTTGAAAACGTAATGTTTAATTATTATTTATAGGAATATACCGTTTTTCAATTACTCGTGTAATTGAATAAGGAAAGCAACAATCGCCAATCAAAGGCGCCGACTTTTGGATTTTCGTGTGGGGGTTGAAAAGGGGCAACAAAAAAATAGCAAATAAAAACTTTATTTCTTAAAATTGATACATACATAAATAGAATTGTACAGGAGATGCGAATTTATCGTAAGGAATTAAGGAAACTTTGTAACAGATAATAAGGAATATCCCAATACTTTAAAGTATCTTAGAAATAAACGTCAGATACCAAAATAGCTTATTCCAACTATATCCGTCAATGTGAATCATCCGTCAAGAATGAATTTTGGACTTTTCCTAACCTTATGTATTTCAATAATCGTGTGGTAAATACTCCTGGTGAGATCGCCAATGCTTTTGCATCTTTTTTTGAATTTTCTTTCTCTCCCTCATCGAATGTGAATCCTTAACTTAATCGTAGTGAGTCATTTTCTTGTACTTCTCTTAATTCCATCTCTTTTACGCATAGGATATCCTTAATAACATACAAAGATAATATATATAACGAGATACACAACTTAATAATAAAATATAGGATGTTCTATTAGAAAATGACGAATTATAGTCTTTTGAAATAGAGTACATTTGATTCGCGTTATTTAACATTCTGTATAATGACATTTAAAAAAATATTGGAGGATTAGAGTAGGTATAGTTATAGTTGTATAGAAAAAATTCTTAATTTTTGCTATTAAAATAACTTCGGTACGCCTTTACAAAGCAATGCGTGTATTAGGTCTTTTTTAGAAAAAAAAAAAAAACAAACGGAACAACTTGGCAATGGTGCATAAAACTAAAAAAAACTTTATATGTGTATGCAGGTGAATAAAATACAATTCAAAATGTATGAAAATATATGGGCTGTTCCATTTAAAAAAAAATAAACAATTCTCGCCGAGCCGTAATGCAATGTGAAAATAATTTTACGTCATGCTCCTTGAGTAGACGAACCAATTCTGTGAATAAATTTATGCTGTATTTCTTACAATAACATAGATATCTAAGGTCATTTCAAAGACTTACCTGTATATGTAGCAGTATAATAAATAATAAATATTATTTGTTGATTGTTGAATCTTGATACTTGTTATTTAAAGTCAAGTTACTTAAAAAATAAAGAATATTAGTTTTATGTGAAATATAATCAGAAAAATTTAAAAATAAATCTATTAGTTTGAAAATCAAAGCTAATTTCTTAAAGCTTTGTGCTTATAATTTACTCGTTACTTAAAAAATTAAGTAGTTAATTAATTAGTTTTTACATATGAAATAGTTTGAAAACATAATTGAAGAAACTCAAGAAAAAGAATAAAAAAAGGAACAAATGTTTTAGATACAATAGCGAAGAGAGATAGTAAATACAAGATAAATAATATAAAAATAGGGTTCTGGAACATAAAGGGTATTAAAGGGAAAGGGACAGATTTTTGGGATCAAATAAGAAATTATTATCATAGGATTTACAGAAACTTGGGTAGAAGAAAAGAACTGGAAGACAATAAAGCAAAAACTACTATATACAAGATTTTAAATGGAAAATTGTTCCAGTTACGAAAATTCACAAAAAAGGTAGAGCGAGAGGGGGAATTATTACAGGAATCAAAGAAAATATTGAAGAAATAGAGACCAATACGGCATTCATAGAAAATATACAAGGAAGACAAATACGACTAGACAAGGAAATATGGCGAATAATAACCGTATATAATAATAACAGGATAAATGCTATACTAAAAGAATTAGAAGAAAACATAGAAGAAACAAATGAACACAACCTAATATTAGGAGGAGATTTTAATGCCCGGACAGGCGAGGAAGGCGGTCTTTGTAACATATTTACCGGTGAAATTGAGAAAAGGAAATCAAAAGATAAAATTTAGAACAAAGACGGTTCATCCCTGATAAAAGGGTGCGAAGAAAGAAGTTGTAACATTTTAAATGGAAACCATACGGAAGACGAAACAGGGGAATTCACATTCATAAATACAAAAAATGAGGCATCGGTCATAGATTACGGAATAGCAAATAACGAAGCACGGGATAAAATAATAAAATTCGTAATAATTGAGCAAACTGAATCTGACCATCAATTAATAGCCATTACCTTAAAACACACAAAAAGGAATTTGCCGAATATAAGTCAAGGGAGAACAACATTTGTGTGGAACGATGAAACAATAAAACAATATAAAGATAAGATAGGGAAAATCGAATTCCAATACGTTGAAGAAATAGAAGATCAGATAAAGCACTTAACAAACTTATAACACGAAGGATAAACAGTGAGACTATCTCAAAAAATTATTGGTGGGATAAAGAATGTAGAGAAAAACAAAGAGAAACAAGAAGATTCTTAAGACACTTTAGAAAAGAACATATAACGCAGGAGGTATACAAAATAAACATAAAAGAATACAAAAACTTATGTAAAGATTAACAAGATACAAATAAGCAGAAGAGATATCACTGAGGAAGAAGTGAAAGTACAAATAAATAAATTAAAGAAGAACAAAGCACAGGGAGAGGATGGAATCCCAAACGAGGCCAGGATATATGGGGGAGAGAAAATAGTAAATATTATAACAGAAATAATGAATAAAGTTTGGAAAGGAAATAAGATTCCTCACCAATGGACAAAAGGTGTTATTATACGCATCCACAAAAAAAGGAGACGCTAGCACACCAAAAAATTATCAGGAAATAACACTATTGAACACATTGTACAAAATTTATGCAATGATACTAAATCAAAGATTACAAGATGAATTAGAGATGAAAAAAATTTTACCAGACACACAATTAGGGTTTGGGCAGTACAGAAGCACAGTAGATAATATATATGTGTTAAACTATTTGATTGAGAAACAATTAAGAAATGAAAAAGGAAAGCTATATGCGTTTTTGTAGACCTGAAAGCAGCATTTGACAAAATTGATAGACAAATATTAATTAACACTATGAGAAATAAAAATATAGATAAACACCTGATTATGAAAGTACGAGAAATATATAAAAAAAAAAAAACATAAATGTAGTCAGAGTAGGGCAAAATTATACAGAAGAATTTTGGACAGTAGCGGGTTTAAGGCAAGGCTGCCCACTAAGACCAACACTATTTGCTATATACCTGGCTGACATAGAGGAACACTTCCAGAAAGGACAAACTGGAGGAGTAACGGTTGGAAACATAAAATTTTGGACACTAGCCTACGCAGATGACGTAGTACTATTGTCAAAAATTGAAGACGAAATGAAATCCATAATGAAATGACTAAACACTTACTTAGAAAAAAAGAAAATGCTGTTAAACATAGAGAAGTCTAAAATCATGAAATTTTAAAAAGGAGGTGGAAGAGAAAAAAATGAACAATGGGTATGGAAAGGACAAAAAATAGAAAGGGTAAAAGAATTTTTTAAGTACTTGGGCTATACTTTCAAACAAAGTAATATCGTGCAAAGCCACATAGAACAAATAGTAAAAAAGGCGAACTTTGCTATGAAAGAGGTATGGAGCATAGCGGAGCGCAAATTTACAAATAACTACAAAATAAGAATAATGTTATTCGATTTCATAATAAAAAGTATGCTTATGTACGGCGCGGAGATCTGGGGATGGGAGGAGATAGAAAAATTAAAACAAATTCAAATCAAATACCTGAAATGGACACTAGGACTAGAAAGAAGTACCTACACCACAGTATATTGTACTCGAGGAAACGAAGAGAGACAAAATCAAAATACAAGCGGGTTTGAAAGCAGCCAAGTACGAGGTAAAAATAATAAACTGCAGCCCACATAGAGTCATTTACCAGTGTTGGAAAGAAATTAAGACAAAGGAAGGTAGAAAAGCACCATTGACGACTTGGAAAATAAAAAGGAAAAAGTATTATGAAAAGAATGGATACTCAACAACCGAAATAAAAAGACAGGAAAATATTAATAATAACTTCGAATTAGCAAGCAGGGACCAAGAAATACAGAAACAAGAACAAGACACGAAGATAGAAGAATCCAAATATAACAAGATATACAAAGACATCAGACTAGTTGGCACGCCATAATATTTAAGAAAGAAAAACGGATGATCAATAAAACTAATAACCAGATTAAGATGCGGAAACGAAGCAAACGATAATAAATATTGGCTGAAAGAAGATGATAGAATGTGTAGACTTTGTCAAGATAAACGAGAAACTCTAACACATTTACTGTATTATTGCAGATGTCTCCTAAAGCAAACCAACAGCCTACATTCTATCCTAGACGAATCCGGGGTTGGAGAGGTATGGGCCAAAATACTCACAAAAACGAGAGAAGAAACGAAGTAATCTCATATATGTATATTATTTAATATTTATTGTAATATTTTTTTTTTATCTAGTTGTGGGCATGACATCACGTTTTGTGTTTAATAATTAAATTTTTATTACATAATTGACATAAAGACAATATTTTAGACCTTAGGAATAATATTTTCAAAATACAAGTTAAAATCTTCTAAAATGTTTTAAAAACAGAATCCTACCTTACACAATGACTCGTACAGCTCTGTAGCTTCTCATCAGTGATAGTTTTGTATTTCCCTGTAAAATAAAATGAAATTAAAAAAAGAAGTACAGTAATAGAAAATAAAAAAAAACATCTGTAACTAGCGCTTACAGCCCTGAACCTAATAATAATATGCATGAATTAATTTGTTTATTACAATTGATTTCGATATGTCACAGATATTATTTTGCGTAAGATTATTTTTATTAAATTTATTATGTTTTGTCTCTAATTAGCTATTTAGGTACGTAACCGATGCTGTTGGATAAGAGCTACGTTTAATGATACTGGTATCCACGTATTTTATTTCAGTTTATTTCTAGATTTCAGTGTGAGAACATCGATATTATAGTGATTCAGGTGAGAGAGTTAATCTAGCATGTGTATGATTGTGAGTTGAGTCTTACATATACTTTTGGTCCACGATAGCAAGAGTAATGCAGATACGTATTTGTATGATTATTCTCTTATTTTACGGTGTTGTCCTTTATCCTAATCCTTGTTGAACGGTCGCGCCCGGTAGAGCCTCCAGGTGTGATGAGAGAGCTGATAAGGGTAACCAGGAATGCGATCTATGTGTCCACGATTGCTAGCCTCGTGGGTTTTCGCTGATTGACCGCGTGGCAACGGCAGGGATGGTTTTATCCTGGTTTTGTAACTATGCCCCTAAGGCCGAAGTAAAGCCACTTGGGTTGATCAGCACCTGAGCGGAATTCGGGTTAGGGTAGCTCCCTATTCCCATGGGTGGTAATGGCAAGGTTGGTTGTGTAACCATATTTGAGTGCCGGGATAAACCACACCGCTCAGGCTGGCAATGGCAGGTACAGTTGAGTATACGTACGCGTAAGACCGGTGCCAGGGTGGCAATGGCAGATACAGTTGAGTATGTACGCGTAAGTCCGGGGCCACACTGCTATGGAGTAGCAGGTATGCGTTTCGCATAAGATGACTTATTCCATTTTCCCTGTTCTGTTGGACTTTGTAGCATACGTGTGTTATTTGTGGTGTGGTTTTGCAATACATTCCCTTGTGGAGGATGCGCGTGTATTTTGTGAATGATTGACTCCTCACTGAGTATTTCTCATGTGTTAATTCTTTTGCAGAAATAATCACGGCGTGGAGGAGGATTTCGCGTGACCGGGTTCGGCCAGGCGACGGCCATCTAGATTTGTTATGTTTTTGTATTAATACTGAATATACTGGTTTGGGAGATAAGTGTGTTTTAATATAATTATTTTCAGCGCTAACATTTAATTGTCATTTTACTAATAGATATTAATTTAAAAGATGATTAGAAAAGAAAGAAAATTAAAAATCACAGACATAGAAATTATAAAAGTAAAATTGCCATCAATGCACTTACGTTACTTTTTTCCTTCAGATAATTTAAGACTGTATTTACAAATTCATTGCATCATGCCGGCTAATCTTAAACAATGATGAATTAGTAAAAACATTCTATTATACAGGATGGTGCCATAGGGATTTAATTTCCTGCTCTCTTGTTCATTTTACGGCAAAAACTGTAGAGTGCAAATTTACTCAGTTCTATAAATAACTGTTCTTGCATTTTTCAATGGTTTTAGTTTTATAATTTTATACAGAAATTTCAAAAGTTCCGTTAATTAGTAGCAATAGCCATGACTTATGATATTCTGGAAAACAATATTATTTTATTCATATTCTGTCAAAAATTATTTTTGTAAAAGTAGGTAAATTAAATAATGAGTGTTTATTCGAATAAGGAATGTGCCATTATTATAAAGAATTATTGTGGTGATAATAGTTATCGAAGAATAAGGGATTTATTTTCCATGTCAGATTGATGCTTGACATTTAATAATAATTTCTGAAAATCAGAAAAAAGAAAACGAATGTGATTATTGCTACGAATTAACAGAAATTTTAAAATTTCTTTTTAATATTGAAAAGAAACAGAAACATAACAAAAAATATAAAGATAGTTTTATATGCACCTTTTAATTCTGAACATCTTTGTACTCTACAGGTTTTGGCGTAAAATGAATTGCATAAAACAAAAATCCCATGTTAAATCCCTATCTCCACTTCCAACCGCCACCATTCTGTATATAGAATGCCCCAAAACGTATCGACAATATTTTCAAGGATGAATTCCAGAATAGTCGAAAAGTCCATACAAACATATGTCTTAAATGTAACCTTTAACGAGTTATTGTTTATTTCATAATTTATGTGGCTAAAATTTCATTTCAACGGATTTCTGAAATACTGATCCAGTTGCCATGGTCGCGACTATTGTTTGGTATTATTTGAAATCCTTCTTAACAAATTATTGCTCGACTTCGTTGGATTTTTATCTTTGGGGTCACATGAAACAGATTGTTTTTGCAACTAAAATGTACACGGTAGAAGAACTACACCAAAGAATACAACAGGTTGTCGATATTATTAGAAATAATCCAGCAACCATATTAAGAGCCTGCTGTCACTTTCACGGTGCGGTAAGCTTGCCCGCGACGTGGGAGACGAAGAAAGCTGTGGGTTGGGCCGCAAATACCCCCACTTCTACAGAGTATACACCCCTATTTACGAAATATTGAAGGGAGACAGGAGACAGGCTAGCACTTTCACTCTCCAAGCCTTATGACTCCGCAACAAAGGTTTAAAAATCAGAACTACCATGCCGGCTATACATTTCAGAGGTTAAAAGAGAGAAATCATAGCCGTATTTCTCTAAAACAGAATAACCATGTTTTTTTTTTAATTAAAATTAAATTAAATTTAAATAAAAAGCTGCCTATAGCTTATAGCAGGAAATGTTTTTTGATCATTATACCAAGCAGTACACCACAACAAGATTGAATCTGATTTTTACCTCTCGCTAAGAGAGGTATTGTATTCATGCTAAAAATCGCATATCCAGATTTTAGTGAATAAGCATATTATTTATCAAAAATTTATGTAAATACTTATATTAAAGAACGTTAAATTCTCTATTAGATAAATATAAATTTATTATTATGTCTTCTATAGATTTAGAGATAAAGAAATGCATATAAAATAATTTGATATAAAAAATCTCAGATCAAACTACTACAAGGCAAGAAATTCAAATGTTTGTAATTGACACATAAATGTCACTGTCAAAAATATTTGTACATTATTATGAAGATTATGAAAATAAAAAAAAAGTATGTATTGTACATAATTTATATTAAAATATCCCATAGATTTTGCAAATATATGTGAGAATTATTTTGTAGTGAGATATGAATATATGTATTTGTATTTAAAAATATTTTTCGTTTTATGCGTACAACCAGGTAAAATATCTGGCGAGAGGTTATGTGCTGGCCACATCAGATTTTTTTTGACTACAATTACCATTTTATAATAAAGATTAAATGCGTCAAGTATATTATTCTCAGAATTTATAGTACCTATGTGTACATATTGATTGAAGGTGACATATATCATTGTAACTCTACCACTAACTCAATGAAAATTCACTCTCTTTCTCATAGTAGCTAAGAATACCGTTCTGGCGATAATATTCTTGGTGACGTGGGAGTTTTCCAGTGCATTGATTGCTTCTTGGTTTCCGGATGGTACTGGAAAATTTATGTTTCATCTAATTATCTTTTTCGGCAAGTCAGGCTCTGTAGAGGCAACCTCACTGCAAATTTGTTTCCGGACATATTTCTGTCCCTGGCTGAGGTTTTCTGGTACCATTTTGGCACAAACTTCGTCCATGCCTAATTGGTCATGCAATATCTGTCGTACTTGTACACCGGGACAATGCTCCTGTCCACAATGCTGTAAAGCAGTTTCTGGCTGAGGAGAAAATTATTGCATAGGAATATTCACCTTACTTGCCGGATTTGGCACCATGTAACATCTATCTGTTTTCAACGTTCTCTTGTCCCTCGACAAATAGTTTGTGCATACACTCGAGTACGTGTCATTATATTAATATCTGTCCGTACACATCCGTCAACAGTTTCAAACACGCACTCGGTGTTTTTTTCAATTTTACAAATAATTTCAGATTAATGCGTTGTTCATTTTTAAAATTAGACATGATTTCGGAAAACGATGGAATACTTGTACTTGTATCTTTAATTATTACTGATAACTGACTGACTACTACAAGGGAAGCAGGCTTATTCTAATCTGGATCATTTCGATAAATTGACCTATTTTAATAACATATTACTAATTTATTTTACACTTTTTCACAAAAAGGCTATGTAGCGCATTAAAGTGAACCTTCGTTATTCATTATGCCAAATATCAACATTTTATTATTAATAATAATGTCGCAGTATTAGTCTGAAAAATAGTTATTTATGATATGTGTTAAAAGTGACATTTTATTTTGTGAGAAGGAAGTTTGGAACACGAAGCGAAGCGGAGTGATCCAAACCTTCAAACAAAATAAAATCACTTTTAACACGTATATCATATACTATTTTCTCTACAAACACATTTATTTCATTTAAATTTGTATTTGTAAAAAAAAAATTGACATATGTCAAACATGTCGATTTGTTGTTCCATTCGTCATTACCAAGGTAATTTAATTTTAACCCTAGAATTAAAATATCGCATTTTTAATTAAAGGATGCCCTGTTAAAAATTCAATTTTTTATAGTGTTTGTAGAAAAAATTAATTTCGAGCAGCAGCCTCTTTACAGTTCAAATAAAATCAAGTTACCTTAGCCTCATAAAATAGAACATAAAGAAATAAGAACAAAATCTGTTTATGAGTACTGTTTTTTATCTTATTGGCAAATTTCTCTACTCATTAACAAAAAAAAAGTGGAAAAGTTTCGTGCTGGTGAAAATGCAGATTTGGTGTTTCGTTATGAATATTTGTAACGGTAATGGTATAGTTGTGCGTCCAAGAATGAATTTATATGAATTTAATCAGTAACTAGTTTTTACTTATTTTTTATTTTATTGGATACTGATTTTTTAAAAATTTAAATAACTGAAAAACTACTGCTTTTATCAAGTTGTAACAAGAGTAACTTTTTTGTGTATTTTTGCAATGTTTGTAATATTTTATTAGTAAAAATGAAAAAATACCAATGTAAAACTTGAGATACAGAAACAGAAGAATGTATAAACATGCACCTAAATAAGTAGTACCCTAGTTTCAAAATTTTAGTGCGAGTAGTACCAAAATTATTAACAAAAAAGTGTCTGTTGAGGTGCACCTTCAAAGGGTTGTAACTCGATAACGCAACGTTTCCGTACATGTGTTTTAACATTTTCGCTTTCTTTTGACCTGTAGTATCACCCATTAAAAAATAAGAAAACCGTAAACACTTGTATATTTTGGAAAATATTTCAAATTGAAATAAATGCAGAATCTAAAATGTTTGCTACTTTCTGTGATGGAAGCATGGAAAGAAGTAAGAGGGGATGCTAAATCAATCACAAACAAGACGATAAAAGTGGGACGTACCCGTCCGTGAATTGTCTGCGAGAGACATCTAGTAAGCAAGCTACACACTAAAATTTAATTAATTTTAAATTGTAATAACATTATAATGCATTAATAATTTATCTTTTTCTAAATTAAAATCTTTTTTAAACAGCATATATTAAAAACTTATTATTAAGTCAAATTTCAAAATTTCGTCATCCAAACCATAGAAAAATACACTTTACATGCCAAATTTCAATAATTTATTCTTTATAATAAAGTCACAGGACTACGGAGAAAAAGACACATTTCGAGCAGCAGCCTCTTAAGAACGCAGCGATCTCTTCTACGACATGCGGTTTTGTGTATCAAAAACAATGGAGATAATTTTGAACATTTAGAGTAAATAATATAATAAAAATGTATTAAAAAAAGATTTATTTCATAAAATTCAGTGAACTAAAATTTTGGCCACATAAATTATGAAATAAACAATAACTCGTCAACGGTTACGTTTATATGGACTTTTCGACTCTAAATAAGTTCTGGAATTCATCTTTGAAATATTACCGATACGTTTTGCAACACCTGTATATATTTCCTTTTCAAACGAAATTACATCCGATTTTATTTATTTATATGTTTGTATTCAAAGCGATTCTGATTAATTTATCATTATATTATTAATAATTTTATGATAATAATATAGAAAGAGACTTACATTAATATTTTTCTTCAAATCATTCATTGGTACTGCAATATTAATATCTATCTAGATGAAGAATATTTTGTGGATAGAAATTTGAAATATAACTTTTGATCACCACTACCTGTACTTTATACACAAATATGATTCAATAACTAATACACGTTTTCCAGTAAAGTGATTTTTTCTCTGCAGTTCGTTGACATATTTTTAATATTAACAAATAAAAAAGTGGAATTAAAGTGCAGAAATTTTTAAGAACAAACAAGAATAACAATATCAATTTAATAAAAAAAACACCTACTTATTTTTTCTGCAAATATTTCAAGATTGTCATTAAAATATCATTCGCATCAGTATTTCATAGTATTTCCTATAGATTTTGCATTGTGTCTTTCAGACTAATTTGAAACAATGGCGAATTAATAACAATATTCTATCGTATATTTCCTTTTCATTATTTACTAAACATTTTATATATTCATTCCGACTAGTCTGAAACAACACCGAATTAGTAACAGTCTTCTCTCATATATTTCCTTTGCATCAGATATATACATCAGATTTTGTTTATTTACATGTTTATATTCAATGGTGAATCTTTTTCATTCATCGTTATAAATAATTATTTGACAATATTAAAGAAAGGCACTTACTTTTTTTTTTCTTCAAATCATTCATTGTTACTGCAATATCCATTCTTATGCAGATGTTAAATCTTATAAGGATAGAAATTTATATAAATCACTATTAGTCTCCACTATATCTGGAATAAAGAACATTGTGTACTAAACTAATATAGTAGTTAGGAATGTAATTGTGTAATCTAGCTACCCTAGAAATTGTCATGGGGCAATATTTATTTGAAACATATATTTCTAGTATACGAAAACAATTAATACATTGTAAGATAAAGTGAAGAAAGGACTGTATCCAATTATTCAGGAAAATGCCTATAATAAGCCGATTTCAGCAACGATACCCAACACACATACATATACGAAAGGAAGTCCAAGAATAACGAGAATTATTTACTAGCGGGTGGTGGGACGCTAGTTCCGACTTCTCCCGCTAGGTGCCTTCATCAGACACTATCTTGGATGTTGTCCAAATATCATTCTTGAGAAAACATCAAAACGATCAATGTGACAAAAAAAATCACAATGACCGCTTAGATGTTTCCCCAAGAATGACGCTTGGGCAACAGATCCAAAATGGAGTCTAATGAAGGCGCCTAGTGGGCGAAGTCAGAACTAGCGCCCTACCAGTCGCCAGAAAATAATTGTCGTTATTTTTGGATCCCCCTCATATATTCACGCAACAATCATTCTTCCGTACACATTTCTGCACGAACACACAACACTCTTTTTTCACCTCGTCCAAATTTATTTATTCATTCGCCATTCTCTCGTTCTCACTTATTCTCCGCACACCATATCATTCCTTATGCAATCAGTCCAAAAAACAACACACCCCTACACATCTCATTCATTCAAGTAAAGTGCTGAAGCCAGACAGGCAAGTTCCGTATGTAACTGGAATTACTGTTTGCAGAGTTCAAACATTTTCAAAGGCTCTAATGCAAATGCAAGACTATCTACAGAAAAAATAAAGCGTAGTATATAAAACTTACAAAGTAACGTCAGTACTTAATTCACGGCCAATGTGTACTAGTAAAATTAGAGTTCTTAATCCATGCGATAGCCTTCGGTTATCATTTGCTTTCTGAAATAAAAATTAATGTGTGATAATAATTGACAGTATAAAATTGTACAATTAATTAGGAATGCAAAGGATATCTGGCTAACTTCACAGAATATCCCTACGATCCAGAGAATTTGGATTTCATTAATTACCTTTTAATAAAAGTAAACATTTCAATTATTTTATTTCAATAAACTTTATTATAGGACATGAAATGAAATAATTAATAAAGTAGTATGACATCCAGAGGAAAAACATTAATAAAAACAGATTTGTATTATAAAAATGCTACAATGTTAATAATGCATTGTTAAATATACTGCCAAAAAAAGTGTAAAAACTTAACGATAATCCGTTATTCGGTTTTTTTAAAACCACTGTCTGTTGCATAACTACAGTTAATACTTTATAATATACTGTAGACTACACTGTACAGTTGTAGAGGAGGGACTGTAACCAGTTTTTAAAAGAAAATGCCTATAAAACGCCTATTTCAACGACAGTACTCAATACTGTTCCATACATACATCTTTCATGCAGCAATCACCCTTCATCACACATTTCTCCAGAAACACACTTCTGCCGCCCGCCTCGTTCATAATTTATTTATTCATTCGCGGTTCTCTCGCTCCCACTTATTCTTCATACACCAAATCATTCTTCATACGATCCTTCAAAGCATACCCACATAAATCTGGCAAACATCTCATTCATACTGCAACAATTATCCTTCGCAATTTCTTCCAAACTCAGTTCATTCCTCATTCTCTCGCGTTCACTTATTCTTCATACACCCATTTATTCGTCATGCGAACTTACTCATACTGTGAGCACTTTCTTTTTATGCTTCATCTATTCCCACATGCTACCCAATCAAAAAAACAGTATTAAAGTAAACTGTGGATATCGGCAGGCAATTTCTGTATTAAACTGGAATTACTGTTTGCAGAGTTGCAACACTTACAAAAGCTCTAATGCAAATGCTAATATTGCTGCAGAAAAAATGAAATATATATTTAAAACTTACATTTTAATCCTGTTGATTTTACATTAAGTAACGTAGACAAGTACTTTCTTCATAACTAATTTGTTCTAGTAGAATAGAATAGGTATCCTTCATCTGAGCGATAATCTTTGAGTTTCTATTCTTTCTGAAATACAAAGTAAATTAATGATGAAAATACTTTTTAATAATAAAATATATTATGTTCAAGGCATATCTACACATTCGCACGAATGGCGAGTCGAATCGCAAGGCGAGTGGTGGGGATAATATGTAGTCGGATTGAGCAGCCTTATTTAAATTGAAAGTTAACGGTGTTAGTATATAATAATTTTTGTATACGTACTTAAATTATCATCATATTACAAAATAATATAATTAATCTAAATTTATTTTCTCAATTATTTCTAGATGACATTCGAAGGAAGTTATCTTAGATTTATTTCTAAATAAATGTTTACTTATTTGGAGGAAACAAATTCATCTCGAAGTTTTATAGATGGGGAAGAATTGTTGAATCACGGGTTACTTTTATGTGGCCACTATAATCTACTCTGCATGTAACGAGGGTGCCAACAGAGGGCACTAAAAACGTCTCTGTATAATAGGGGATTTCCACAGTGACCCCATAATTCGCTACACCAGCGCCACTTCTGGTGAACTATGCAGACAAAAATGCATTATTCAAACTGTAAATACAGTATTTGTGAGATTTGTGTGCAAAATGTATTTTTTAAAGCCATAAATTGTACATATCAGGTGCTAAATGTAGAAATGATATTGTCAAAGAATTGAGAAAGTAGCTTGAATGTAGAAGATTAAATATAAATGGGAAAAAGTGTTCTTATATCAACGTCAGTGCGTGTCTTGCAAAATATAGAAATACTAGTTTTTTTATTAATATAACAAGTATTTATTTAGCAACATATACCTGCAGGTATAAAAACTGCATTTAATCCTATGTTTAATCATAAAGAAGAACAAACGGTGGAAGCTGATTAGCGACATGACTAGAAGTGTTTTAACTCTGTCAATTGATTATGGATTATGTGTAGTAGACAAACATACTTAAAATAACAGTTATAGAAATATTAATTGTACCCAACTTTTATTTGAAGTATTTTCTCTAAAATAATCCAGAAATGATTGACAGAGGTAAAACACTGCTACACATCTCTTCGCTAATCACCCTTAATCACTTGTTCATATTACCACCCAATGTCTTTATGTTTATATCTTGAATCACTTTAACAAATTCGATATGCACACCTTATACCCATTGATTTTTGAAACTAGTTTCTCAACTTTAACGTATCTAAATGCACAGCTATTTTGAAAAGTGGTTGCATAGTTCGCATAATCACCGCAAGAGGCGCTAAAATTTTACCGTCGAAATCCCCTATTGCATACAGGTGTAATATGAAAACCGGGCCATAGGCGTTTAACATGGAAAACAGTTTTTTTTGCCCAAAAGTGGCCTATTAATTTTAGACAATAATGCTTTTAGTAAATGCTTTAGAGAATTAAATTCTGCATCTAACTTATTAATCATACTTTATTTTGCATAATCGAAGCAAATTGAATTTTAATTTTTATAAAAGTTACTTTTTTATAGTGTTAGCCAGGGTTTTGAATTAAAATGTAGACATTTTATCTGTCGGAACCTAACCTACGTTAATTTTTGATAAAAATGCAAGTATTTGACATCTCTGTAAAGCGCTCAATATTGTATACAACATACATGCATTAGCCGCGTTAAGTGGGGTATGACTATACGAAAACAATTTAAATATTATTATATATTGTAAAAGATGGGCTGTATCCAGTTATTCTAGAAACTGCCTACGATATGCCGATTTCAACAACGATACCCTATACTGACCTATACGTACATACCTTCATACAACAATCATCCTTCGCTACATATTCCAAACATACTTCTATCACCTCGTCCAAATTTGTTATTCATCCGCCATTCTCTCGCTCTCAATTATTCTTCGTACTCCAAATCATTCCTCATGCGATCCTTGCAAACATACCGGCATTCATCTTGCAAACATGTAATTCATACTACAGTCACTCTCGTTTTATGCTTCATCTACACCTCATATACCCAATCACATAACAGTATTTAAGTAAAGTTATGAAATCATGCGGCAATTTCTGTATGAGACTGGAATTACTATACTGCAGGGATTCAACATTTACAAAGGCTCTAAGGCAAATGCGTGCAACCTGCAAAATATTTCAGAATTTAGTAATAATATATTCTATAATACCGGGTGTAACACGAAAAGTGGGCCATATGCATTTAACATGGGAAAACAGTGTTTCCTTGCGCAAAACGGCCTATTAATGCTTCAAATAATGTAAAGAATTAAATAATTCAATTTTCACATTTTATTTTGCACATTTCGTGACCGGGCAAATTGAATTTAAAATTTTGTAAAAGTTATTTCTTTATAGTGTTATTTAAAAAAATCACAAGCAAATAATGTAATGACATTTTACTTACGTATCTTTCACAATTATAACATATTTTACCTGTCAGAAACGCTTTATTTAAGTCATCATTATTGAAACTGAAGAGAACTTTTGATGCGTTATAATTTACAATTAAAACTATGAATAAAAAGTAACTTTTATAAAATCTCAAATTCAAATTTGCTTAGCTATGGAACGTGCAAAATAAAATATGATCATTGAATTAGATGTAGAATTTAATATTCTACAATATTCGTTTCAACCATTATTGTCTCAAATTCATAGGCCACGCTTGCTCAAGGAAAAACTAGTATATGGTATATTTTTAATATGAGTCTACGACAATTTTCCGATTCATTTGCTGCTACTTTTAATAAGCGGGCTAGTCCAGAAACTATTCAAAAAATCAATAATTATAGAACTACAGGATGCGTCAATGGACAGCATTAAAAGAAAATCAGAATAAGGTAATTAATAATGCGAAACATTAAATTATACAGTTAAATTAAAATGACAATAAAACAGGATATAAAAAAAATGTTAACTTCACACATGACAATTTGATGACTAACGTTCAGTTTTTTTTTAGAAAAACGCGATAATAGGGCACTTGCACGGACGTCACAGTATGGCGGGTGAACAGCTGATTCCGGACAATCAAGCTTCAGATTAACATTGCGTCTTATGCAGTGAGTGTATTTTCTGTGCAAAAAATTCAAATTTTCGTAAATTTATACATGCTACTTTAAAATATAACTAGCCATAATTAAAGAAAAGTATATAAATTATTTACTACTAAACAAATCAGTCGTAAGTTGAAATAAGTAGCTTGTAGCATCAGGTTCAATTTTCATTTGAGTTTATACGTATTTTTTGTGTATTGTTGATTGAAAACTTAAAAACAAAATTATATTTAAAGTATTTGTAAAGATATTTTTCTTCGTGTTCATATATATTTATAAATAAATAAAATAAATATATCATCATGGCATATTACCCATTGCTGGGTGTGCCAATCTGCTTTGTACGCAGATATCGGTAATGAGTGCCCGTGAGGTGACGCCTGGTAAACGCCCGCACGGTACAAATATGTCATCATCATTACCGATATATATTTATTATCATGATATGTATTTTTTTATTACCCACAGATGAGCTTATTGTGTTCAGATGTCAATAATTTTTCTTTGGAAGCCAAAGTACCTTAATTTAATAAATTTAAGTTGATAAATAATGTAGATCCGTATAAATAAACACTTTTTTGAAGATTATAAATAAATAAATTAAGTATCTAATTTGTTAACCTTCGTGAGAAACAAACACAGACACAAATACCGCATAGGAAGGTGGAATACGAAAAAATTCAATCAAATTTTGTGCTTCTGTCATTCAAAATATCAATTTTCACGTTATTTACACATACTATTAAGGAAAATTAAATATATATTTAAACATTTGTACATTATATTCATATCAGATTATATTTAAATTGGTTATATGTAAAAAGTATACACAAATAACTACGATTAGGTTACTTTTAATTTAATAATCTCGAACTCACTAAATAATAACAATATCCTCAAATATTTTTATGCAAAACACTACTTATACACTCACCTTTACATACTCTAGACACTTTTTCCAAAAGAAAATAATTAGTGCTGTAAAAAACAATAAAGGTTTACGGGACGATATTTCTCCGTAAGACGCAATGTTAATATGAAGCTTGGTTGTCCAGAATCAGCTGTTCAGTCGCCATGTTGAAACGTCACGTGCAAGTGCCTCATACATTGCTATCAATCATTTTAAATGTAACCATGGTAATGGCATTACGCCATATGTTTATTGATAAAAAAAAAAACTCCCGGTATAAAATTTTAGATGCATTTTTCTCAAAAAATCGTTACGTGAGGGTATGAAAATATCATGGAAGTTAGAATTAAATTCTCTAGCTAATAGAAGATAAACAAATAAAAAGCATATGTTATTTAAAATAAAAAAGTAAGTTCTCATAATTTTGCTCATTTAACCAAACTCTCCTTTAAATAAAAAAGTAACCAATAGTGAGCGGGCTTATTGGTTATTGACATCCTATATACAGGAACATTGGCCCGTATTACTAGCACACTTTCATAAGAAAAGCACTTTTACATTATATTCCTATGAGAAGTGTTCTCCGTAAAAGTGTTTTTATTATAAAGGTGCGCTTGTGATACGGGCCTTGTGTTTGTTATATTAAACATGTCAAAAGGTTAATCTTTGTCATTATATAATTTCTTGAGTAATTTTGCTACCTTTTACATGAATTAATTGTTTATTTATTGTTGGTAGTGAATCTTTTTTAAGAAACCGTGTATTTTTTAAAAATTTGTTTTTTAAAATTTTACCTTGTAAATTTTCTGATGGTGCATTTCTTCAAATCCAAATCTGTAACATAAAAATCTTTTTTTTTTTGAGAATACATATATAAATTAATAGTATGTATGTATTTCTTGTGTATTATTATTTTTATTACTATTTATCAGACATAATTTTTGTTTTATATATTCTCAAAGGAATGAGTACAAGTAATAAAATAATCATTAATTAGCTATTGTTTATTTATTCTTTGTGTGAAATCTATTTTTAGAAGCCATGAGCCTTGGATGGTAGCATAAACAAGATATTAGAGTTAGAGGAAATTAGCGAATAGTCGACTAGTAGTGTTTTAACTCTGTCAATCGATTTTATTTGAAGTATTTTTCTCTAAAATAGTCCATAAACATTGAAAGGGATAAAACACTGCTAATCACCTCTTCGCTATCGCCCTTAATCACTTGTTCATGCTACCACCCTAGGTATTTTTATTTTTAGAATCTGTTTTAAATCTTACCTTATACGGCGCATGGTTACAGTAATTTGTAATTAAATGCTTCCAAATGTCTCAGATGTTGCATTCTTCAAGTACACACACGAATATCGAATTTGAAATTTGGAAATATCTGTAACATATAAAAAATTGAAAACTAAAATTTCTAATAACATATTAATCAATCGAAATATTTCTTGTGTAATATTATTATTTATCAGATATATTGTTTGTTTCATATATTCTCAAAGGAATGAGTACAATTAATAAAATCATCATTTATTATAATGAATCCGATACAATTAGTGATGGGTCAATTTCCGAAATTGAATGATGAGGAAAATTATTTTTTTAAATTTCCCATGTAATTTAAAATATTTCGTAGCACCACAATATTTGCTCACGGAGTAAAGCTGGATTCAGAGATTGCGTAGTAAACATAGCATAGAATAGCACAGAAAAACATAGAAAATGAACATACGGAAAAGTGTGTACTGATTCAGAGTAACAGACATAGCATAACACAACACAGCAAAACATGGGGAATTGGTCGTATTTTATTTCCAAGCTATGTTTTGCCATGTTCGGCCGTGTGCGCTATGTTTCGTGAGTATTCGTAGTTACACCACGCCTTCTACTACAGTGCGTTAATGTTGACAACTTGCTGACATTTGTTTTGAAGTTTGGTTAAGACAACTTTTAAGTTATTTTGTATTGCAGTTGTGTTTATTATAATTATTTAAAAAATGAGTGATTCTTATGAACAAGACATAAAGTTAATCAGCCTAGTGGAGAAGTCGCCGATCCTCTACGACAAAAAGAGAATGGATTTTCTGACATGAATTTATCTACATACAATAGTTCTATGTTTTCTGTACAATCTCTGAATTGGTTTTAAGTTTCTATGTTTTCCTGTGTTGTGTATTTCTATGCTGTGTTTACTACGCAATCTCTGAATCCAGCTTAAGAGTAGGTAACAGGCAGGCATAACTCACAAACATGCAAAGCAAAATAACAGGCATATTATCTAAAATAAAATTTAAAAAAAAAATCCGGAAAAAAAAGTCAATATATTTTTCCCTGCAATTCGTAGTTGCAGGAATTTCCAGGAATTATCCCGGGAAAAAATAAAATTCCTTTCGGGAATATTTTAGTAGCACATCACTAGATACAATACAATTGTTAATGCAAGGATTTGTAACCTACAAAATAGTTTTCATCCACACACAGGAAACTTACAAGAAGGAAAGATTTTCTTCAAGGCCCTCAAAATTATTATTGCAAAAAGAAATAGCTATCCGATGAAAAATTCAAATTATTGCGTTCCAATATATTTTGTAGCATCTGTAATCTAGAATAAAAAATACTTCAAATTGTTGGAAATATCTATTCCACAGAATATTGTTTAAACAATTTATTTCTTTAGAAGTTTGGAAATTTAAAACATTTTTGTTAAAACCCTTTGTAAAGGATAAAGGACCATTTTCTATTGAAAGACGGGTTTATAATTGGTCGGGAACTAAATACGGGTATCTTGATCTAGCTTGCTCGATACGATGTATTCATTAAAAAGAAATTTATTATTAAATGTGCCTGACTATTAAATGGTGATTAAAAAGTATAAAATGATATTATGTCCGGAAAGTGTTCTTTAAAAGACCACATGACATGAAATTTTTAATTCACAAAATACATTCTAATATAAAATAATATAGTATTAAGTATGAATATACGATCACAATATCACAATGCTAAAATTTAACCCTTTTGTTCATACTCTAACGCTCAAAAAGTGATTTTGCAAGTACCATGTTTAATGAACAACTAAAAATTTTGTCTTCACTTTTACTTTAAACCTTTATTTAGCTTGGGAAAAGTGTAAAACAGTATAATTTCGGTTATATAACACTTCGAATCGAATATGATTCTTAAGAAACACCACGAGGTAATATGTAACAGCATACAAAGGAATGATTAAATTAGTTTATGTTGTACAATATCGTCTATAGTTTTTAATACATGCAAAATTTATAAAACAATATAAAACTTACCACCATACAGCTCTTTCAAACTGTTAACACTTAAGATATAGATGAAAGACAATACAAATCTCCATTTTGCACAATGAGAACGGCCAAACACATCCTGTTTGCGACGCCGATTATTAATTCAATAAATTTTTAACAGATGGCGACATGAGTCACCTCATTCTAAAGTGCGAAATTTGAACATTAAAATGTTAGGTTGTAAAATTACCGTAATTTATTTTTTGTTAAATAACTGCGGTAATTTACAGATTAAAAATTAACGGTAATTCAACATATATATTATCGTAATACATTTTAAATTACCGTAAATTAACAAGAAATTACTAAGAAATTATCGATTATAAATTACGGTACGGGCAGAAATTTACTAATAAGTATTTATTTTAGATTCACAATTAAAATTTACAGGAAAATAAAGTCTTTAAAAATTGCATGTTTAATATTACTCTATATTTGTATAACAAAAAATAAAGCTAGTTTAAGTGAATTTATCAATATGAAGTGTTCTTATTCTCACTGATAATAGATGCGGGTTTAGAATCATCAAAAGAATAATAAAAAATAAGTCTTGTACTCACTCCATTTTTAAGTATTAGCATACGCAGAAAATGATCTTTCAGTTGTAGCAGTTGTAGGGGGAGAGTAGAAGTCTATTGGAAGGGGGGGGGGGGCAAAAATAACGAGAATTATTTTCTGGCGACTGGTGGGACGCTAGTTTCGACTTCTCCCGCTAGGTGCCTTCATCAGACACTATCTTGGATGTTGCCCAAATGTCATTCTTGAGAAAACATCAAAACGATCAATGTGACAGAAAAAAATCACAATGACCGCTTAGATGTTTCCCCAAGAATGACGCTTGGGCAACAGATCCAAATGGAGTCTAATGAAGGCACCTAGTGGGCGAAGTCAGAACTAGCGCCCTACCAGTCGCCAGAAAATAATTGTCGTTATTTTTGGATCCCCCTCATATATTCACGCAACAATCATTCTTCCGTACACATTTCTGCACGAACACACAACACTCTTTTTTCACCTCGTCCAAATTTATTTATTCATTCGCCATTCTCTCGTTCTCACTTATTCTTCACACACCATATCATTCCTTATGCAATCAGTCCAAAAAACAACACACCCCTACACATCTCATTCATTCAAGTAAAGTGCTGAAGCCAGACATGCAAGTTCCGTATGTAACTGGAATTACTGTTTGCAGAGTTTAAACATTCACAAAAGCTCTAATGCAAATGCAAGACTATTTGCAGAAAAAATAAAGCATATTATATAAAACTTACATTTAAATTCTAACGTCGGTACTTAATTCACGGCCAACGTGTACTAGTAAAATTAGAGTCCTTAATCCATACGACAGCGTTCGGTTATCATTTGCTTTCTAAAATAAAAATTAATGTGTGAAAATAATTGACAGCATAAAATTGTATTTTGTTAAAATGTTAAAAAGTCTTCAACGTTGTATAACACTTTTAAAAATCATCAACAATAATTAAAAAGTCTTATTTTCGCTTATTAATTACACACAATTAATTAGGAATGCAACGGATATCTGGCCAACTTCGCAGAATATCTCATCGAGCCAGATAATTTGGATTTCATTAATTACCTTTTAATAAAAGTAAACATTTCAATTATTTTATTTCAATAAACTTTATTATAGGACATGAAATGAAATAATTAAAAAAGTAGTATAACATCCAAAGTAAAAACACTAATGAAACTAGATTTGTATTATAAAAATGCTACAATGTTAATAATGCATTTATGAAAGTTAATATACTGCCAAAAAAGTATAAAAGTTTAACGGTAATACGTTATCCGTTTTTTTTAAAAAAAAAAGAACACTGTCCGTTGCACAACTACAGTTAATACTATTAAACTTTCCTGGAAAAATTGACCCTGGAATGTGCAAACGGTTTTGATCTACCATTAATATTACCCGAGGTACCTTAAAAGACATCGAAAATGAGACACCTGTACAGTTGTAGAGGAGGGATTGTATCCAGTTTTTAAAAGAAAAATGCCTGTAAAACGCCTGTTTCAACGACAGTACTCAATACTGTCCCATACATACATCTTTCACGCAGCAATCACCCTTCATCACACATTTCTCCAGAAACACACTTCTGCCACCCGCCTCGTTCATAATTTATTTATTCATTCGCAGTTCTCTCGCTCCCACTAATTCTCCATACACCAAATCATTCTTCATACGATCCTTCAAAGCATACCCACATAAATCTGGCAAACATCTCATTCATACTGCAACAATTATCCTTCGCAATTTCTTCCAAACTCACTTCATTCTTCATTCTCTCGCGTTCACTTATTCTTCATACACCAATTCATTCCTCGTGCGAACTTATTCATACTGTGATCACTTTCATTTTATGCTTCATCTATTCCCACATGCTTCCCAATCAAAAAAACAGTATTAAGAGGCTGCTGCTCGAAATGTGACTTTTTCTCCAAAGTCCTGTGACTTTATTATACATAATAAATTATTGAAATTTGGCATGATGAATAATGAAGGTTGAGTTTAGTTCTCGACAGAGGCTTTTTTGAAATAATTTAAAATAAATAAGTAATATGGTATTAAAATAGGTCAATTTGACGATAATTTACTAATTTAGAAACAGTGTGGAGACTGTATTATTGTACCGATTTCGTTCTACTTTTGCACACTATGTAAGCAAACCTGTAAAAAGTTCGCTACAGAGTCAAATTTATATTGTTGTTAATTATCACAAAATAAATTAAGTTTAAAATTCTTAATTTTAAAGTATATTTTTTTATGGTTTGGATGACGAAATTTTGAAATATGACTTAATATGTTATTAATATATGCTGTTTAAAAAAGATTTCAATTTAGAAAATGACAATTTAATAATGTATTATAATGTTATTACAATTGAGAATTAATTAATTTTTAGTGTGTAGTTTCCTTACTAGATGTCTCTCGCATACAATTCACGGACGGGCACGTCCCACTTATATCGTCTATTTTGTGATTGGTTTAGCATCCCCTCTTACTTCTTCCATGCTTCTTTCACAGAAAGTAGCAAGCGTTTTAGATTCTGCACTTATTTCAATTTTAAATATTTTCCAAAATATACGTGTTTACAGTTTTCTTATTTTTAAATGGGTGATACTACAGGTTAAAAGAAAGCAAAAAACCTTAAAACACATGTACGGAAACGTTGCGTTATCGAGTTACAGCCCTTTGAAGGTGCACCTCAACAGACACTTTTTTGTTAATAATTTTGGTACTAGTCGCACTAAAATTTTGAGAGGATACTACTTATTTAGGTGCATGTTTATACATTCTTTTGTTTCTGCATCTCAAGTATTACAATGTCATTTTTTCATTTTTACTAAAATATTACAAACATTGCAAAAATACACAAAAAAGGTACTCTTGCTACAACTTGATAAAAGCAGTAGTTTTTCAGTTATTTAAATTTTTTAAAAATCAATAACCAATAAAATAAAAATAGGTAAAAACTAGCTACTGATTAAATTCATATAAATTCATTCTTGGATATACATAGACGTCAATATTTTCTGGACGCACAACTATATCATTACCGTTACAAATATTCATAACGAAACACCAAATCTGCATTTTCACCAGCACGAAACTTTTCCATTTTTTTTAATGAACAGCGGGAAATGCGTGATTTTATGTATGTATGTATGTAACAGAGAAATTTACCAATAAGATAAAAAACAGTACTTATAAACAGATTGTGTTTATATTTCTTTATGTTCTATTTTCTGAGGTTAAGGTAACTTGATTTTATTTGAACTAAGAGGCTGCTGTTCGAAATTAATTTTTTTTAGACTAATACTGTGACATTATTATTAATAGTAAAATGTTGATATTTGGCACAATAAATAAATAAGGTTCACTTTAATGCGCTACATAGCCTTTTTTGTGAAAAAAAAGTAAAATAAATTAGTAACATGTTTTTAAAATTTAGATCAGTTTATCGACATAAGCCAGATGACTATAAGCCTACTTCCCTTGTAGTAGTCAGTCAGTTATCAGTAATAATTAAAGATACAAGTACAAGTATTTGATCGTTTTGCCGGAATCATGTCTAATTTTAAAAATGAACAGCGCATTAATTTGAAATTCTTTGTAAAAAATTGAAAAAATCACCGAGTGAGTGTTTGAAACTGTTGACGGATGTGTACGGACAGATATTAATATAATGCCACGTACCCGAGTATATGCACAAACTATTTGTCGAGGGACAAGAGAACGTTGAAAACAGATAGAAGTCACATGGTGCCAAATCCGGCAAATAAGGTGAATACTACTATGCAATAATTTTCTCCTCAGCCAGAAACTGCTTTACAACCAGAGCATTATGGGCAAGAGCATTGTTTTGGTGTACAAGTACGACAGATAATGCATGACCAATTCGGCATGGACGAAGTTTGTGCCAAAATGGTACCAGAATTCCTCAGCCAGGGACAGAAAGATGTCCGAAAACAGATTTGCAGTGAGGTTTTCTCTACGGAGCCTGACTTGCCGCAAAAGATAATTAGATAAATCATAGATTTTCCAGTACCATCCGGAAACCAAGAGGCAATCAATGCACTGGAAAACTCCCACGTCATCGAGAATATTATCGTCAGATCGGTTTTCTTAGCTACTATGAGAAAGAGAGCGAAGGGACTTGATTCTTTGAAAGAATTTTCATTGAGTTAGTGGCAGAGTTACAATGATCTATGTCACCTTCAATCAATATGTACACATAGGTAGTATAAATTCTGAGAACAATATACTTGACGTATTTAATCCTTATTACAAAATGGTAATTGTAGTCAAAAAATCAGATTCAATCTTGTGGTTGTATACTGCATGGTTTAATGATCAAAAAGCATTTCCTGCTATAAGCTATAGGCAGCTTTTTATTTAAATTTTAATTTTAATAAAAAAAAAAACATGTTTTTAGAGAAAAATGTCTGTGATTTCTCTCTTTTAACCTCTGAAATAAATAGCCGGAATGGTAGTTTTGATTTTTAAGCCGTTGTTGAGGAGTCATAAGGCTTGGACAGTGAAAGTGCTAGCCTGTAGCCTGTCTCCCTTCAATATTTCGTAAATAGGGGTGTATACTCTGTAGAAGTGGGGGTACTTGCCGGCCCAACACACTGCCTTCTTCGTCTCCCACGTCGCGGCAAGCTTACCTCTCCGTGAAAGTAACAGCAGGCTCTTAAAGTAAACTGTGGATATCGGCAGGCAATTTCTGTATTAAACTGGAATTACTGTTTGCAGAGTTGCAACACTTACAAAAGCTCTAATGCAAATGCTAATATTGCTGCAGAAAAAATGAAATATATATTTAAAACTTACATCTTAATTCTGTTGATTCTACGTTAAGTAACGTAGACAAGTACTTTCTTCATAACTAATTTGTTCTAGTAGAATAGAATAGGTGTACTTCATCTGAGCGATAATCTTTGAGTTTATATGCTTTCTGAAATACAAAGTAAATTAATGATGAAAATACTTTTTAATTTAAAAATATATCTACACATTCGCACGAATGGCGACTCGAATCGCAAGGCGAGTGGTGGGGAAAATATGTAGTCGGATTGAGCAGCCTTATTTAAATTTAAAGTTAATGGTGTTAGTACATAATAATTTTTGTATACGTACTTAAATTATCATCACATTACAAAATAATACAATTAATCTAAATTTATTTTCTCAATTATATCCAGATGACATTTGGAGGAAGTTATTTTGGATTTATTTCTAAGAAAACGTTTACTTATTTGGAGACAACAAATTCATCTCGAAGTTTTATAAAAGGGGAAGAATTGTTGAATCTCGGGTTGTTATTTTTATGTGGCCACTATAAGCTACCCTCATGTAACGAGGGTGACAACAGGGGGCACTAAAAACGTCTCTGTGTAATAGGAAATTTCGACAGTGACGCCACAATGGGGTAGAATAGTGTGACGTCAGAGCATAGCGCGAAATATGAAGCACTATCCTAAGCAAAAACGATCTTTCAAAGTAGACTCTATTGACGGAACACATAATTTAAAGGCTTCTAATTTGATGCTGATATTAATGTTATTATGAAAAAGTAAACTTTGAGATATAAAAAACATCAAATTATAAACATTTTTCTATTACTTCTTAATATAATATATACACATTAATAAATAACATAGGTTTTATTTCATATTGAAATCAACTCTGCACCACCTCTGTACGTCCTGAACTGCAGAGTATCAAGTTTGCGCAGCTTCCAACATATCCGAGAGTTTATCGACATACCGACTGAGATTTTGTTTGTTGGCGGTTTTAAACGTTTTCAAATCAGTTCTTTTCAGAACTTTAGATTTTTTCTTGTTAAGTTTAAGGCACATAAATAACTCTGTCTCTCCACATAATATATTAATAATATGTCGTGCTCTTAGTGTACTGTAACATAAAAATGGTTCGCTTCTTTCAAACAGGTTCTTTCGGCCGGTTCACGTGAAATTTCACGAATATGTTCGAGATTAAACGAACATTTAGTTCCAAGCAAAAATTTTTAAAACATAAATAGAATAATTGTTATTACAATTTAGGATAACACGTATTGTTTAATTGCAAAGGTAATATTCAAAGTCTCGTGGCCGCGTGCCTGAGTGTCAGGTCGCGAATCTGGGGAACCGGGTTCGATCCCGACCGACGCCAAATATTTCCAATTTTAAATGGCACAAAATTGACCCCTGTGGTGCACTCTCCACGTCAGCAGTGAGTGCCCGTGAGGTGATGCCTGGTAAGCGCCCGCACGGTGCAAATATTTCATCATTACCGCATCTGTGTACAAAGCAGATTGGCACACCCAGCAATGGGTAATAAGCCGTGATGATATATTTATTTATTTATTTATATATATATTCAAAGTTAACTGAATGACAGCTTAAATTGCTAACTTTTCTTAATTAAGTAAGATAATGGCGACGAAACGAACTGCTTAAAATTCTATTTCCAATTTGCTGTGGCAATAAGGTTCACTTTGAAAGACGTGTTTCCCGGTAGGACAGTAGTTTAAATGAAGCGCGCCACATAGACATAATTACTGAACTACCCTATTCGACACACCAGCACCACTTCTGGTGAAGTAAGCAGACAAAAATGCCTTATTCAAACTTTAAATACAGTATTTATGAGATTTGTTTTCAAAATGTATTTTTTAAAGCCATAAATTGTATATATCAGGTTCCAAATGTAGAAATGATATTGTCAAAGAATTCAGAAGGTAGCTTAAATGCAGAAGATTAAATATAACTGGAAAAAAAAAGTTCTTATATCAAAGTTAGTGTATCTTGCAAAATATACAAATACTTAGTTTATTATTAATATAACTAGTATTTATATAGAAACATTTACTTACAAGTATAAAAACTGCATTTAATCCTACGTTTAATCATATAGGGTGGTAGCATGAACAAATGATGAAGGCTGATTAGCGAGATAACTAAAAGTGTTTTAACTCTGTCAATCGATTATGGATTATTTTAGAGAAACATGCTTCAAATAACAGTTATAGAAATATTAATTGTACGCAACTTTTATTTGAAGTATTTTTCTCTAAAATAATCCATAAATGATTGACAGGGATTATAATCTGCTACACATCTCCTCTTTGATCACCCTTAATCACTTGTTTATACTACCACTCAATGTCTTTATGTTTATATCTTGAATCACTTTAACAAATACCATATAACCTTATACCCAATGATTTTTTAAACCAGTTTCTCAACTTTAACGTATCTAAATGCACAGCTATTTTGAAAAGTGTCTGCATAGTTCGGATAATCACTGCAAGAGGCGCTAAAATTTTACCATTAAAAACCCCTGTTGCATACAGGTGTAATATGAAAACCGGGCCATAGGCGTTTAACATGGGAAAACAGTTTTTCGTTGCCCACAAGTGGCCTATTAATTTTAGACAGTAGTGCTTCTAATAAATGCTTTACAGAATTAAATTCTGCATCTAATTTATTAATCATACTTTATTTTGCATGTTCCGTAATCGAGCAAATTGAATTTAAATTTTTATAAAAGTTACTTTTTTATATTGTTAGCCAGGGTTAAACGGGGTATGTCTATGCAAAAACAATTCAAATATTATTATATAATGTAAAAGATGGGCTGTATCCAGTTTTTCTAGAAAATGATGCCTATGATATGTCGATTTCAACAACGATACCCTATACTGATCTATACATACATACGTTCATACAACAATCATCCTTCGCCACATATTCCAAACATACTTCTATCACCTCGTCCACATTGTTATTCATCCGCCATTCTCTCGCTCTCACTTATTCTTCGTACGCCAAATCATTCCTCATGCGATCCTTGCAAACATACCGGCATTCATCTCGCAAACATATAATTCATACTACAGTCACTCTCGTTTTATGCTTCATCTACACCTCATCATATACCCAATCACATAACAGTATTGAAGTAAAGTTATGAAATCATGCGGCAATTTCTGTATGAGACTGGAATTACTATACTGCAGGGATTCAACATTTACAAAGGCTCTAAGGCAAATGCGTGCAACCTGCAAAATAGTTCAGAATTTAGTAATAATATATTCTATAATACCGGGTGTAACACGAAAAGTGATCCATATGCATTTAACATGGGCAAACAGTGTTTCCTTGCGCAAAACGGCCTATTAATGCTTCAAATAATGTTGTAAAGAATTAAATAATTCAATTTCACATTTTATTTTGCACATTTCGTGACCGGGCAAATTGAGTTTAAAATTTTGGAAAAGTTACTTCTTTATAGTGTTATTTAAAAAATCACAAGCAAATAATGTAATGACATTTTACTTATGTATCTTTCACAATTATAACATATTTTACCTGTCAGAAACGCTTTATTTAAGTCATCATTATTAAAAGTGAAGAGAACTATTTGTAGTATTATTTTGATGTGTTATAATTTACAATATTTGATAGATAACGCTATGTATAAATAGTAACTTTTATAAAATTTCAAATTCAAATTTGCTTAGCTATGGAACGTGCAAAATAAAATATCATTGAATTAGATGCAAAATTTAATATTCTACTATATTTGTTTGAAGCATCATTGTCTCAAATTCATAGACCACGCTTGCTCAAGGAAAAACTAGCTTCCTATGTTAAACGCCTAATAGTACCTTAGATGAAGTATATGGTATAACTTTAATATGAGTCTAAGACAAGTTTCCGATTCATTTGCTGCTACTTTTAATAAGCGACCCAGTCCAGAAACTATTCAAAATATCAATAATAATTATTTTATATTTTGCGTTCATAATGAAGTCATTACGATACGCAATTGCGTATCGTAATGACCTTCATTTCGCTACGCAATTTTTTGTTTTAGACGATTGGTACTAGATGACGTTTCTTTAACCCATTTTTACCTAATTTATTTTTAGTTAATTGACAATTCATGTTAATAATATGTCAAAATTATTTTTTATTTTTTTTATTTAGGGAAGATTATTTACATGAAAATGTACAAATGGTAGAAGGCGCAAAATATAAAAAATAGTATAAAGAACTCATTTTATAAGACTTTCTTTCGCACTAAAAATCTCGCTAAAATTTTGACGCGTGCGAAAAAAACATGTCTTATAAAACACGTTTTTTAATATACTATAGAAATACAGGATGCGTCAATGGACAGCATTAAAAGAAAATCAGAATAAGTTAATTAATAATGAGAAACATTAAATTATACAGTTAAATTAAAATGACAATAAAACGCGATATAAAAAAAAAATTATTTTACAGTTGACAATTTTTAGACTAACAACGACCCTATGTTCAGTTGTTTTAGAAAAACTCGATAATACATTGCTATCAATCATTTTAAATGTAACTATGTTAATGACATACACCATATGTTTACTAATAAAAAAAAATCCCGGTATAAAATTTTAGATGCATTTTTCTCTAAAAATCGTTACGTGAGGGTATGAAAATATCATGGAAATCAGAATTAAATTCTCTAGCTAATAACCGATAAACAAATAAAAAACATATGTCTGATGTTTTGAGAACTACAGGTACAAATATTATTTTGCTGAAATCATAAATTTTCTAATATAAATGGCATAATTTTGCTCATTTATCCAAACTCTCCTTTAAATAAAAAAGTAACCAATCGTGAGCATGGTTATTGACATACTATATACAGGAACATTGGCCCGTATTACTAGCACACTTTCATAAAAAAAAGCACTTTTACATTATATTCCTATGAGAAGTGTTCTCCGTAAAAGTGCTTTAATTATAACGGTGCGCTTGTGATACGGGCCTTGTGTTTGTTATATTAAACATGTCAAAAGATTAAACTTTGTCATTATACAGGGTGTAAATGAAATAAGTGCATTAAATTTAACCAGTAATGTAACTCGACGAGAGCAACAATATTTCTTAATAACTTTTTTTTCTAAGTCTTTTAGATTTTGAGTTAAAATTCTTTAAAGATTTGCTGCATATTTCGGCGCGCGCCCATGGAGAACAAATGACAGCTGTCGTATTCAAATGGGATACAAACAGCTCAAAAATCGTCGGTTATCGGTTACACTTGCAGACACAGTAATTAATAAACGAATCAACGGAAATAACATTTATTATTAATTAATTCGTAATAGTACAATTTTTAAAATAAAGAAATTTAAATTTTGGATAACAAAATTATAAAGTTGTGTATTAAACCAGAGTTTTTAATCACCTGTGAATAGTGGAAGACGAGGGGCCAGATGAGGTAACGACAGGAAGAGCAAAAGCATAGTTATTAGGTTATGAGATGATTATTTATCGTCGATAAATCATAATAGTTTAAATACGTTATTCAAAAAATGTAAGTACAAACTTTTGTCCATCTAAAAGAGGTACTTTGTACCAATAATTAGTCGTCCATTTATTGTTCCCGCCCAAATATGTTTTAATGAAAATTTTTACAGCATTTTCGTCTGTCGAGATGTGTATTGTGCATAATAAATACACCTTCCCAAGTAAATTCAGTCTCATTCATGAACATTATGAGCCATTCCCAAAATCGAAGTCTGTTATGTGCTGAAAACAGAACTTTTTGCACGTTATGGATATAACTGTTGCTTTTTTAAAAATTGTCATATGTGACACTCCGTATTATGATGTGATAAAGATGTACAAGATTAACAAATGTGCGAATATTAAGAACAGAATGATTTGGTGATGATTTGGAAACGCTCCGTGTAAATGCGTTGGCAACTCCGTGACACTGTCTTTATGTCAACCGTGATGTCAAGTAAAATGTAGTACAGATACGAGTAAAAAAATAAATAAACCATAGGTAAGTAATTACAATGTCTGTGTACTCGCATTTTGACAGAATTTTACCTTATAAACAAGTTTATTACTAATGTCAAAATTTAATTGCAACAATTGACAGGACTGTCAATTGCTAAAATAAAATTTTCATAGCTAGTGCTACTGCATTCAATTATCACAAAAATATTTGGAACGACTCGTCAATTTACGGGGTGGTAAAAATGCTAAAAAAATATGCGATTTCGAGAAAAAGTTATTAAGAAATATTGTTGCTCTCGCCGAGTTATATTACTGGTTAAATTTAATGCACTTATTTCATTTACACCCTGTATAATTTCTTGAGTAATTTTGCAACCTTTTCCATGAATTAATTGTTTATTTTTTGTTGGTAGTGAATCTTTTTTAAGAAATCGTGTATTTTTTTAAAATCTGTTTCTTAAATTGTAAAATTTTACCTTGTACATTTGCTGATGGTGCATTTCTTCACGTCCATATCTGTAACATAAAAATGGTTTTTTTTTGAGAATACATATATAAATTAATAGTAATACGTATGTATTTCTTGCGTATTATTATTTTTATTATTTATCAGACATACTGTTTGCTTCATATATTTCACATATTTTTTGTTTTATGTATTCTCAAAGGAATGAGTACAAGTAATAAAATCATCATTAATTATTGTTTATTTATTCTTTGTGTGAAATCTATTCTTAGAAGCCATGAGCCATGGATGGTAGCATAAACAAGTGATTAGAGTTAGAGGAAATTGTCTAGTAGTCGACTAGCAGTGTTTTAACTCTGTCAATCGATTTTATTTGAAGTATTTTTCTCTAAAATAATCCATAAACATTGAGAGAGATAAAACACTGCTAATCAACTCCTCGCTGTCGCCTTTAATCACTTGTTCATGCTACCACTCTATGTATTTTTATTTTTAGAATCTGTTTTAAATCTTACCTTACAGGGCGCATGGTTACAGTAATTTCTAATTAACTGCTCCCAAATATCCCAGTTGTTGCATTCTTAAAGTCCACATGCGAATATCGAATTTGAAATTTACAAATATCTGTAACATATAAAAAATGGAAAACAACAATTTCTGATAAAATATTAATCAATCGAAATATTACTTGTGTAATATTATTATTTATCAGATATATAGTTTGTTTCATATATTCTCAAAGGAATGAGTACAATTAATAAAATCATCATTTATTATAATTAATCCGATACAATAAAATTGTTAATGCATGGATTTGTAACCTACAAAATAGTTTTCATCCTCACATATGAAACTTACAGGAAGGAAAGATTTTCTTCAAGGCCCCCAAAATTATTATTGAAAAAAGAAATAGCTACCCGATAAAAAATTCAGATTATTGCGTTCCAATATATTTTGTAGCATCTATAATCTAGAATAAAAAATACTTCAAATTGTTGAAAATACCTATTCCACAGAATATTGTTTAAACAATTTATTTATTTAGAAGTTTGTAAATTTAAAACATTTTTGTTAAAACCCTTTGTAAAGGATAAAGGACCATTTTCTATTGAAAGACGGGTTTATAATTGGTCGGGAACTAAGTACGAGTATCTTGATCTAGCTTGCTCGATACGATGTATTCATTAAAAAGAAATTTATTATTAAATGTGCCTGACTAACAATTTACAAATGGTGATTAAAAAGTATAAAATGGTATTATGTCCGGAAAGTGTTCTTTAAAAGACCACATGACACGAAATTTTTAATTCACAAAATACATTCTAATATAAAATAATATAGTAATATGAATGTACGATCACAATATCACAATGATAAAATTTAACCCTCTTCACTCTTACTTTAAACCTTTATTTAGCGTAGAAAAAGTCTAAAACAGTATAATTTCGATTATATAACACTTCGAATCAAATATGATTCTTAAGAAACACCACGAGGTTTAATATTTAACATCATGAAAAGGAATGATCATTTTAGTTTATGTTGTACAACATCGTCTATAGTTTTTAATACATGCAAAATGTATAAAACAATATAAAACTCACCATCATACTGAGCTCTTTCAAATTGTTAACACTTAAGATATAATTGAAAGACAATACAAACCTCCATCTTCCATTTTGCACAATGAGAACGGCTAAAACCATCATCATGTTTGCGACGCCGATTATTAATTCAATAAATTTATAACAGATGGCGACAAGAGTCACCTCATTCTAAAGTGCGAAATTTGAATATTAAAATGTTGGATGCATGTTACGCAAGGATGTAAAATTACCGTAATTATTTTTTTTGTTAAATTACTGCCTTAATTTACAGATATAAAGCTACCGTTAAAATTAACGGTAATTCAAAATATATTTTACCGTAATACATTTTAAATTACCGTAAATTAACAAGAAATTCCAGAAAAATTACTAAGAAATTATCGATTAGAAATAACCGTACGAACAGAATTAAATTTAAAAGGAAAATAAAGTCTTCAAACATTGCATGTTTAATATTAGTCTATATTTGTATAACAAAAATAAAGCTAGTTTAAGTGAATTTATCAATATGATGTGTTCTTATTCTCATTGATAGTAGATTCGGGCTTAGAATCATCAGAAGAATAATAAAAAATAAGTCTTGTATTTACTCCACTTTTCTTTTAAGTATTAGCATACGCAGAAAATGATCTTTCAGTTGTAGCAGTTGTAGGTGGAGAGTAGAAATCTTTCGGCTATTGACTGTTTACAATAGTGACCTTAGATATAAACGCCAATTTACCGTTAGTTAAGAAAAGGTCATCCATTATCCCCTGTACATTCTAATATGCACAGCACCGCACAATCATGGATAAGTAACTGCGTTTTTAGTATATTCTCGGTAATTTCGCAGTAATTTGCTGGAAATTTACGGGAAACAAAATTTGGTAATTTACGGGTATTTATTTGGTAATTTAACTGGAATTTGCACTTTTACATTTCCATTTCTGAGTGACCGGATGCAAATTTCCCGAAAATTTTAAAAGATTTCGACCTTGATTATTAAATATGTAACATTGTTCATTATTTCGAGTAATTTAAGTTTCCTTCAATATAAATTGTTACCTAGTTAATTTTTTTAAGTAAATGTAAGTTTTTGTGAAATTTAGTACGATGCTTTTGAATTACTTATTAAAGGTTTTATGAATATTGCACCTTTACTTTATATAAGAAGTATGAAAATATATTGAATATTTAAAATATGGGGGAGTATTTGTTATTAGTTCTTACAGAGTCGCTCTACTCGTATGTATGATCGATGGTGCATAAATATATTGATACGAGTATATATGTATTTCTTTTGCCATAATTTCACTGAAAAATAAAGCTACAGTTACAATTTTTATTCATATTGGAAATTCCTTGGGATATTTCCCGAAGGATATTTTTGTGGAAATTCCTCGGAAAATTTCTCAAAAAAATCCCGGAAAAATTTCTGGCAATTTTCCCGTGTCTTTAAATTTCGGGAATTAACCCATCTCTAACCATACGTCCCGTTTTGAACGGGACAGTCCCGTTTTTTTACCATGTACCGGCCGTCCCGTCGTTTTAGTTAAAATAACACATTTGTCCCGGTTTAGAAGATTTATCTCCTTTTAAATGATTTATATCATTTTAAAAAAATATAACAAAACTTGGTTTACAATTTTTACGTATTAAAAACTTTACTGGGTGAGCAAGCATATTCCAGAGCAACCCATAAAGACATTTTCAGGTCATGTTGTGTACAATTTTTTTTCGCTGTTCTGAAAAAAGAATGTTATTTTTTATTGCGATCAAAGAAGAAATAAATAAACGACTGATCGCCATGGAAACATTCATGCAAGGATCGGAAAATTACTTTTCAATCCCTTACACAATTTTCCGAGTTAGCTCAGTAAATAATGTTTTTCCGGTCTAAAAAGTGATCACTGATCAGAAACAGCTCATTTTCTGGACGATCGCGAAAAATAGTTATTTGTGTACCCAGGCCAAACATAAGCTGAGGCCAAAAAGCAGATGAGGACGAAATAACACTTTTTGGCAGTGGTGCACACAAAATTTTTTAGTCGACCTTTTTTATAAAATTTATATATTTGTTAGATTTTTATTTATTGATATAATTATTTATAGCAACTTAACAATTTTACATATTTGTGACTCCTTCAGAAACGTTTACTTTCTCTTTATAAACACTCGAAATAATAGATGGTGCTACCTTAAATCGGATAATAAAACGGCTGAAAAACAGTCATTTTTGACCGCTTTTGCGTACGAAACTTTTAAGATCGACTAAAAAATATAAATTATTGAACTTAAATACCATATAGGCAAATTTTGATTTTCATTCTAAATAATTATTGTCACCCTAAGAAATAATGAATTTATTGAAGTTTTCTAAGAAACTTAACTTCATTTGTACAGGAAGAATTTATACAGTATAAAAACCATATGTCTATGAATCCATTGTTTCATCATTCGACCCAAATGAAACTAAAATAAGAAACTACACTTTTTTTGAACTGGCAGTTATACTTTATGTCCAGTTAAAAGTGAATCAAGTCAAAAAATATCAAGAAAACCGTTTCAAGTTGAAATAATGGGGAAAAAATAACTAAAATGTGTCGTACAATACTGCAGTATCTCAAAAAATCCCATTTTCAACTTACTGAGACGATTTGTATGAAATGTTTCAATCTAGATTTTCTTTGATATGCTTTCTCCATTCATAAAAGAAAACAACAAACTCCTATCACATATAACGACTTGACAGAAAGTTTTTCGATATTCCTGAAAAATGTGTTTGTTATGGTTGTTTTCTTGTACTTTACATAATATGTAGATTTAAGTTTAATATTGTGAATTATGTCGCATGTAAACCATGGAGGACAGCTATTTTTCTGATGTTTATAAGTTTATTAACCAACGTTTTAGAACCAATTCGAAAATAACTTGTCATTGAATTTCTAAAATATGGGAGTTTATGGACTTTCATAATTTTTACCTATGGTCTATTCTACGAGACCTTTCATTAAACCATGACTTCGAACCGGAGCTGAATCGAAAACCGTAAACCGGCAAAAATAACGGAGAAATTCTGTTAGGCCCCACATAAGTTGAAACTTGACCCATTTGTGGGTATAATAATTTTAAGAAATGACCAATCTGAGTTTCGAAATAAGATTAATACACTTTGTCATTCCAAAAACATTAGATGGGGTTTCAAACTTTAAAATTCGCGTAATGAAAAAACTAAATTTGTGACACTTATCTTTTTTCCCTGTTGAGAATGGCGGTTTTTTTTTTGTCGACTAAAAACCAATTTATATTATAATTTGATATTTAGATTCATTTCACTGCTAACATGGTGTTAGATTAACAATAACATTTCTATTAGGCTATGTGGTAAATTAAGGAATTTCAATAAATTGTTTAATAATTAATATTAAATAAAATTTTATCTTTCTATGTAGTGGAAAATTTGAAATGTAAGAAGTACAGAAATGTCAAAAGTAGGTAGGTATATAAATTTTAAACTTCTGGTCAAATTATTATAAATTTATCACTTACAATAGTTAATAAAAATTATTGCATAATAAATAATATAAAATAATATCAAGTATATTAAGCTACTTTAAATGACACAAAAGTATCCCCTGTGGTGCACTCTCCACGTCAGCAAAGAGTACACCTGGTAAACGCCCGCACGGTACAAATGTCATCATTGCTGTGTATATAGTGTACAAAGTAAATGGGCACACCCAGCAATGGGTAATATGCCGTGGTATTTTTTTACTACCCTCTATTTGTTTTTTACTGGTGTAATCACTTTGTCATTCACGACACTGGCACCCATATTCTCTTCTTTAACTTATTCTTCGTTGATTCTCTAAATTTTTATATCTTCTTACCACTGTCCATGTTTTTTCTTGAGATTAAAATACGTTATATTCTGGACGTGGACGAGTTCCTAACATTGCAGTGCAGGATTTATTTTATAAACACTGGCATTAGGTTGTACACTATTTTTTATTAAACAAAGAACAATACGTTTAAATAAATAAACATTATACGTATATTATAGGCTTAAGAAAATTTATGAGCCAAAGAAAATAATGTACAAAATTAATTTATTATATTTTATTAAAAATTTCAAAAATTTTGATAACAAGCAAATTCAAAAATATTAACAAGAATACATCTTATTTTTGAAAAATATTCAAACAATCAATTGCATTTGAAGTAGTAATTTAGTTTGCACAAGGAGATCCCGGAAGATCTTTGTCCTGGGGTTTGTCTGCTGCCTGGAGCTTGTTCTTGAACTGGATTTCGCTTTCACCTTGAGATTGGGTTTCATCCACGTCCTTGGATTCATTTTTACTTTCTTTCCAATCTTCAACTTCGTCTTCGTTTCCACTTTGCTTCTGATCTTTGATTACTATAAAACTTATTTTTAATATTTATAGCATTTCTTTTTAATCCGTACTTACATTCATTATTGGAAAATTTTGAGATAAATTTATTCGTCAAGAAGCATATCTTATATTTTCCAAGTTTAAAGACGATGGTACATATTAGAGAAAAACAAATTTTTAGAGCAATGTCTATGACAATATCTGCAAATGGTTTTGGCAGATCAGACGATCTGTTAATCTATACAAAGATCAAATTTAAAGATATTGTGAGCAAATGTAATCAACTTTTTATGTAAATACTTACAAACCATACCGGATTATTTATATTAAAGTAGTAAAAATGTATGTACTTTATTAAATCCATGATAAACAATAATCAAAGAATCGTAAAATGTCTTCTAGTTTCTGCAGCAACGACAGTCGAACAAAGAATTCGCCAATCCAATATGGAGTTTGACACGTATAAGCCAGAACAAGTATAACAGTACTGACAACTGAAATATATTTTTATTAATCTTAACATGAAATTACTAAAACATAATATATGAAAATTTGAATTAATTAAATGTGTTTATGAAATATTTATTTATTGTTAATAACTGATAAAAAATATGTCGATATAACAAGATAGATATAAATAATATAAAAACAAACGCCAAATATATAAAATATAACATAAAACAACATAATTATACAAATAGTAATTAAATACTATATAAATGTAGGGGAGAGCTGCCGAATTTGGGCTGCCGCCTAGACTAGACCATCACCTTATTTGAAACAAAACACATAATGTGCCATAATATAGGCAACATATTTAACATTAACGTAAACTACGCTGCTGCAACCATTAGTATTGGTATTACACAACTTCTCGTGAGTGTAATTACTGAAAATATTTTGTGTCTAGACAGCTCTAAATTAAATAATTTAACAAACAACACATCCTTCTTAGTCAGTTTTAAAGTAAATAGCAACAAATATTATTATATCTTTAGAAAACAAATTTGTCCAGATACAAATTACTATAATAGTTTTATAAATAAAAATGGGGTTTTGTAGAATATTTTAGCATAATCACCGAAGTCGCTCAGGTTGGAACATAGCGCAGTTGCTCAAAATGGACTGGTCCAATTACTAAATGCAATAAATACTGGGAATTCAACAAATACGTCAGTACCCACCGCATTCAGTGACAGTGAAAGTAGCAATAGTGGTTCCGCTGTTGATTATGTATCAAGGAACCAGTGGTCCATTTTGGAAAACTAATTTCTTTGATTGGACCGATGACTAATTTTTCATTGTAGTAATTTTTATTTTCTTAAAAATAAATCACATTGAAGATAAGGATATTTTTTCCGCTGAATCGTTTTTACTTAAAATGCTTCTACAAGCACATATATTAGAAAATGTTTATGTGGTCCAAATACGGCTACTCTATTCTATTAGATACATACATTAAATTGATGCACTAAATATTGAATGATAATTTTTCAGATTGTTTCTATTAAATATAATATAAAAAAATATTCAAAAAAATTGTAGTACATATAATAAGGTGGCTTAACACTCCATGTGGAGTTGCGCCGCTTCGATGAAGCTTTCTAGATCCTTTTTTTTTTGGAGGGGATCGCTCTCCATCTCTGCCTTAGATTTCTTCTGCTATTTTTCTCCATTTGATCCTATCTGCTGTTTTTTCTTTCCAATTAGTGATTCCCGTTGATTTCAAGTCTTCTTCCACTTCATTTATCCATGATAATCTTGGTCGCCCTCGTCTTCTTTTACTACCTTGATTCCATTGAAGTATTGATTTTATTGGGTTTTGTTCTTCTGCTCTTTATATATGCCCTAGCCATTTAATTCTTTGCTGTTTAATTTTCTTTATAATGTCTTCTCCGTTTATCTCTTTTTCAATTTCATGGTTTATTCTGACTCTATATTCGTGTTCATTTATCTTTTTAGGACCTAGTATAGTTCTCATTATTTTTCTTTCAGTTCTTCTCAATTGTTCTTCGTCCTTTTTTGTCAATGTCATTGACTCTGCTGCGTAGAGTGTTACTGGTCTTATTATGGTGTTGTAGATTCTCATTTTTGTTACTTTAGTTATCATTTTGCTTTTTAAAAGTTTTTTGTTTGCATAGTATGCTTTGTTTGTTGCAGCTATTTTGTCTTTTATTTCAGCATCTCTTTCTCCCCTGTTCGTCAGTAAAACTCCCACGTATTTAAATTTATCTACTTGCTCAAAAGTATAATCTCCTATCTTTACTCGTTTTGTTTCCTATTATCATTATTTTCTTTCATTACCTTTCTATTTTTTGTTACAACTGCCAAGTCATCTGCGTAAGCTACTATTTGACCTCCACTAGTTCTAAGAGTCCTTTTCTTTAAATTTCTCAATGTGTATTCTAAGGCTAAGTAAAAAAGTGTGGCAGATAATGCGTCTCCTTGTCTTACTCCTCTGTTTATTTCTATTTCGTCCGTGTCTCCTTTAGGGGTCTTAATATTTATTTTTGTCTTTCTCATCGTCACCAATACTAATCTTCTCAGTTTTGCTGGGATTTTCAGATTTTTTAGGGCTATCAATAATTTTCCTCGCTTTATAGAGTCGAACGCTTGTTTGAAGTCTATGAATAGTACCTCAATATGAAGTTTGTGCTCTAGTGTTTTTTCGATTATTTGTTTCATTATAATATGTATAGCATCTGTAGTAGATTTTCCTTTGACGAAGCCACATTGGTATTGTCCAATTGTGTGATTTGTTTCATTTGATATTTTTTTCTGAATAATTGTAGACACAATTTTGTATACCGTATTCAGTAGTGTGATTCCCCTGTAGTTTTGACATAATTGTTGGTCTCCTTTCTTATGTATTGTTATGATTTGTCCCAATTCCCAATCTTTTGGCATTTACTCCTTTCTCCATACTTTTAAAATAAGTTCATATATATACTGTTGTATTGTTTCCCCTCCATATTTGATTAATTCCATGTTTATTTTATTTTTTCCTGAAGTTTTTCCATTTTGGCTGTTTTTTATTATTTCATTTACTTCCTCTAGGGTTGGTTCTGTTATCTCCGCTTCATCTGATTCTTGTGATTCATTTACATAGCCTTGTTCACTGTCAGTTAGCACATCTTTAAAGTGATCAGACCATACTTGTTTATATTGTTCATCATTCTCTGTAAGTCGACCATTTTTGTCTTTTATGCCATATGTTTTAGATTTAAATGTTCTGTTTTCTTCATTAATTTTTTTATAGAATTTTCTTGAGTTTCTATTTACTCCTTCATCCTCGATGTCTTTTATCTTATTGTCTATCCATATTCGTTTATTTCTTTTAATATTTTTATTACATATTTTCCTTATTCTTTCGTATTCCTCTTTGTCTTCTAGTTTATTTGTTCTCATAAATTTTACTCTTGCTTTTCTCTTTTTTCCACTAAGTTTTTAATATCCTCATTTAACCAGTCCTTTTCTTTTTTAATGCTTTTCTTTTCTTTTCCTAACCACTTTTGGGCTGTCTCATGTATACATTGTTTTATCCAGTTCCAATTTTCTTCTATTTCTTCCTCACCTACATCTTTTTCTTTTATTTTTTTTTCTAGTTCGTCAGCGTATCTTTCTCTTTTAATTTCATTACTGATGTCTTTTAAGTCCCATTCAGGTTTTGTAGAGTTCTTTCTTGTTTTTCTTCTAGCTTTGTTTCTCAGCGAAGCGGTAACCATATAGAGGTCTGAATCCGCGCATGCCCCTCCATAAGTTCTTACATCTAGTATTGATGAATGTTTTTTTTTGTTATCAAGATGTGGTCAATTTGCGTCTGTGTTGTATTATCAGGAGAGGTCCATGTTATTTTATGTTCTCTAGCATGCTTAAATTTAGTGCTACTTACTATCATGTTTGTCTTTATTGCTAATTCGCATAATCTTTGGCCGTTGTCATTTGTCTTATCATGGATAGTTTGTTTACCTGCGACTTGTTTTATATACTCTTCTTTCCTACCTGCGCATTAAAGTCCCCCATTGCGATTATATCTTTCTTTGGTATTTTTTCTATTTCGTCCTCTAATTTGTCATAAAATGTTTCTTTATCCTCAGCCTTTGTGTTCTCCGTTGGCGCATATACATTTATTACTGACAAATTAAAAGGGGAGTTTTCTATTCTTATATAAGCCAGTCGTTCATTTATTGCTCTGAATTCTATTATATTGCTTTTAAGTTCTTTTAATACTAAAAAGCCTACTCCGTACTGACCTTGTTTTTTATCTCCTGAATATAACATTGCATAGTCTTTCTTATTAATTACTCCTTCGCCGCTCCATCTCGTTTCTTGAACTGCTGCTATTTTTATTTTGTATCTTGCTAATTCTAATGCAATTTCTTGCATTTTTCCTGGTTGTAGCATCGTTCTTACATTCCAAGTACTTATTTTAAAATTGTTTCTCTTTTTAATGTGTTTTCTTTTTGTAGTACATATAGTGAATGGAAATATTTAATAAAATAAGAGGGTCACACAAGAATTATTGAGAATAAGAAAATCAGGAAGAGCATTTTCTACATTTTTTTGGCAAATTTCTTTTTAAAATTACGACGAAACTAAAACTAGAACAAAATATGTAAAAACAATTTCATATGCAACTTTTAATTCTGTACAACTTTGCACTGTTTTTGCCATAAATTGAACAGGAGAGCACAAAATTGCATTTACCTCTAACCGCCAGCACTCAATAGAAATAGAATTACGATTTATTGTCATTATATGCACAACAAAACGCAAACTTAATTTAATAGGGGAAAAAGAGGGCTCATCGAAATTTAAATAATATGGCGGACAAATGTTGATACACAATAACAATATCTATGAGTTAATGGTGAAAAACAAAATAAAGTACTTAAAACCATATTTTAACATAATTATTGTTTTCGCGTTGTCCCATAAAATTTTGTTGTGGTTTCTCCATGCGTGGTCTGCAAATCCTGATTCTAAAGTTTCTCCTCTTGTTGTATGCTGTTTGTGCTCCTTGAGCCTGATCTTCAGTGGCCTCTTAGTTTCACATTCACAATCCACCTGGTGGATTCCTTTCTCAGATCCCGCTGTTTTTGGAGGCGCCTTGGAGGACAGTAGATTTTTCCGCGTTGTAGTAGTTTCGAATCTTGTGGTAATTCCGTATTTACGGCTTGTTCATCTTAATTTGTTCAGATATACCTTTGATGTGTGGAATATATATTTCTTTCCGATTTTTCCCTTGTTTTTGCCTAAATGTGTTGTGGTTTTGGTGTTTGCTCGTGATTACCTTGATCTGTTTCTCGAGATATATATTTTGTCTAAGGTTGTTTTGTATTTCCTCAAGTTCGAGATCATATTTTTTTTTTCGTGCTGCAGTGGTTCCTGGCTCTGTCCTATAAGGTTCTAGCTACTCTAATCTTTGTCGTCTGTGCATGGTTGGACTGGTAACTGAGATACTTTTCTGTATGTGTGAGTTTGCAATAAACTAAAGTCGTGATCTTATTAAGTTCTCTTCTTCGACACATCCAGAAAAGAAAGCCGAATTTGATGTTCTTTCTCAATTGTGAATTTTTTTGCTGGGCCTCAGGGAATTTATATGGTTAAAGAATACATAGGTACATAGAATGTATCATCCACGTTCTTGGTTTGATTTTCGCTGTCTCCATGGTCATATCTGAAAAATATTCCATATAAATGTTGGCTATCACTAAAGATAGAGGCGAGCCCATTGCTAGGCCGTTGTCCTGTTGATAGTATTCCGACAATGCTTCAAAATATGTCGTTAGATTGTAATTGTAGACAGCATTGCAGAAGTTTCTTTATAGCGTGTATTGGTAAACTACTAAACTAGTTCTGTTGGCTAATTCCGGGTCTTCTGTTTGTCTTTTCTCCACGCTTCTGCTACAGGCACATTAATAAACAAGTTTTCGATGTCAATGCTTACCAATAAGTCTCTGTGCTCCAGTTCGGTGTCCTTTACTATAATAATAAAATGTTTGGAGTCCTTAATAAAACTGCTGCTGTTACCTGCCACTGGTGACAAAATATGCAGCAGATACTTCAGCAGATTGTAACATGGAGAAAACCTGGAGCTGATGATGGGTCTGAGCGATACGTCGGTCTTGTGGATCTTCGGTAGTCCGTATAGGTGTGATAGTTTACTCTCGTGTGGAATAAGCCTAGATCTTGTGTTGTCATCCAAATGGTCTTCATATTTCTTCAATGTGATGTAGATTTTTCTATCAATTTTTCTGGTTGGATCTTTTTTTAACTTGGAGTACAATCATTTAGCAAGAACATCTTCAATTTTCTTGGAGTAACTATCAGACAACATTGTGTTCCCTTTATCGGCTGGTAATTTTTTTTATCGTCTTACCCTGTTCCAATGTTTTAATTGCACTGGCTTCCTCTTTCGTTATATTAGGACCTAGTTTCTTCACTACGTGCCAGCAAACATCATAACAGCAGTGGAAACAGTAGCATAGAGGCTACCAGAAACAGTAGAATTCAGGTGAAACGTGAAGAGAAAGCTGTCCATCTCTACTATTAAATAATCTTATAAAAACCTGACAAAATTTATTACGCTTCGAATTCGTAAAACCTACAGGACTGTGTTTGTATTTGATGAACGGGATTCGTCCCATAAGGGACGGTTACCCTCCAAAAATTAGCTTTCCTTAACTTCCACTAAAGAATATAGGTTTATGATTTGCATGCAGCATGCATCGGCATGCATAAAATGGTATATATTCACATCACATATGATCACAGCGGCAGTGGCATCTAGCCGTACGAAGGAAGTAGGGATATGTTGCTCAATCTAGTGGTGTAAAAGTGAGTAGGTAGTTCAAATTTTAAATAATAGATGCAGATAAGTAACCTTCAAAATCCAACCCTTCGTATTTGTGTAAATGTAGATAATACCACCGTCTCTTAACTGTGACATACACCCTGTAAAAGTGTAAATTAATGCATTTGTACTACGGATTAGGCGATAATTTTTTATAGTATTTCTAATTTTTGGAAGGACGTCATCATTTATGAGACGGATCATCTTTATTATATAAAAAAATAATAGTTTAAAAATTTTCAAAATAAAGATGTGTCCTATTTTTTTCTTCACGTGTGTAACTGATTATTGCAATCGAAGAACTTACGGACAATACATCGATTTATCAATACGTTCATTTATATTTTTTTACATTTATATGCTTCAATTAACTTTAACCCTTTCGACTATTTTTTAGAATTTTATTATGTACTTACCTATGTCAAATTACCGCTCGAACCAGCACCAGGGCCAGATATACAGGCTGTAACAGCGAAATCGACCATCGTCATTATTTCTTTTATTATTATAGTTAAAAAAAATACTGTGGAACAAAGTTGTAGGAAACTAACGAAAGAAGTTATTTGTTTATAGACGAGAATATTTTTTCTAACCAGTGGTTTTCAACTTAGAGTACAAAGTTATATTTTTTCAAATAGGATTATACATATTTTTTATAACAATTCTTCTTGCAAAAGATTTATGTCAATAAATTACCTAATTGCACTAATATTAATAAATAATTTTATTTATTGGCTAATGCTAACTACTATTATTATTGAAATTTTGTCTTATTAAAAACTGAATTTTAGAATTTCCATGGCATCTCTAGATTTAATTTTTGTGTGAACAAATAAATTTAGAGAAAAATGGTAAAGAAAACTCCGAAATTATTGGTTTTAGGCACACGTTCACTGCCACGCTGGTCCCATGAGGTTGGTTCTGTAACTTGCGTGAGCATTTGCGTGACTATATTTGCGTGACTCCATTATGTGACGTCATTATTAATTTGTACTGACTTTTATGGGGAATTTTGTGCATTAGTTTACATGCCGCGAAGTTTAATATTGGTACTACTTTTGAATTTTCACAAAAAGCTGTCACCTGAGTTAGCGTCCGTTGTAGTCTCTTTGTTCTTTGTTTTGAGTTGTCGTTGTTTTATCTCGTTTTCGTTGAGTTTTTTTTATTTAATATGGATAAAAAGCGAAATTTAAATGCTACTGAGGAGCAAAAAGAAATTCTCCTTAGTTTTATGGAGGATAACACAGAGTTTGGAAAAGGAAGATTTATGGAAAGTGTGGAGGGAAAAAAGAAATATAATTCATTGTGGGACGTGCTGGCACAGTCTCTCAATTCTGTAAATGGACCCTCGAGAGATACGGCGAAATGGCAGCGTGTAAGTATTGAATTTATTTTATTTATTAAAATATTGTATTTTATCTTCTATTTCTTTTTTATTTTCCAGTATTGGTCAGACATGAAAACTAGAACCAAATGTAAAGCCGCAGAAATTAAATAAAGCCGTGGAGTCACTGGTGGTAGATCCGGAACCAGCAAATTTCTCACACCATTTGAAGAACGAATTCTTTTTTTTATTTCTCCGGAGTGTAAGGCTGGAGAGCGATACTCCACCGGCGAAGCGACCAAGACTCCAAGAGCACGACATCCAGTATGTTACGGAGGAGCAGCCAGAAGAAATATTATCTGATTAATCAGCACCCAATGTAAGTCGTAATATACTTATCCTATTTAATGGTAATGCGAATCTCAGCAAATATTAACTCCAACATCAAAAAGAAGTACGTCTACTTTAAGTTTAAGTTATTGCGACGAATTAAATTGCATGTATACATATTTTAAATGTTTCATATAAGAAATATAATTTCATTAAAAATATAATGCAATTTTTTTCCTAGGAAAAGCGATAAGCAGCGGTGATGTTCAGCAATTATTGCAGCAGCAGACGCAATTAAATGAACAATTAATTGCATTAAATAATAAATTGGACAACCTAAGTTCTACTTTGGAAAAAAATTTAAAACAAAACAATGACACATTGGAAAGAATTGCGGTAGCGTTGGAGAAGTGGTCGGGTTAGTTTAGGTTTTTTTGTATGAATAGAGGATTTTTATCAGTAAATATCATTACTATAGTTGCAGTAGCAAGTGTTTGACAGCAAAGTATTATAGCGTTTTTTTAATCACTATGATAAAAATAACGCTATAATATATTTTGCTATCAAATCCTTCTATTGTTGCTATAATAATGATATTTCACATATTTATTGTTAAAAATTCCTTGTATTACTTTAGATGTTGTTTTGTAAATATTTAGTAGTTATTTTTTTATTAATATTTTTTATGTACACAAAAGTTTAAGTTTTGTAAATATTTAGTAGTTATTTTTTATTAATATTTTTTATATACACAAAGGAAATAAAAGTATAAACTATATAATTTTAAAAATAATTGTTTATATATTATTCTGCACGGGCCTGCTGCCCCAGCTGTCTATAATGCATGGCGTCTGGCGCAGGATTTTGTACCTCTGCATCTTCTAAATCTATTTCGTCGAACATCCGCTGAGGTTCGTCGACATTATATCGAATGCACACATTGTGTAAGATAGCACATACTATTACAATTCTTGCTGCATGTGATGGCAAGTAATGCAGGGTTCGATCCCTCAACAAATAACGAAAGCGACCTTTTAGCAGCCCAATGCAGCGTTCAACGTTACTTCTAGCTGTTTTGAATGCTACATTAAACCGTTCTTCTTGCTGGGTTACAGGGTTTCTCACAGGAACCATCAACCACGGCAGGCATGGGTAACCCGAATCGCCTAGAACGCGTTTTAAAATAAAGATTATACATTTTATAAAAATTATTTTTTGTGCAATCGGACGCGAAATTAGCATTTCGCAACCGCAAATAAATTTCGCGGCCGTTGTCATGGTAGCGGCCGCGAAATTAGGTAAATAATCACTTTGACATTTGAGAATTGCATGGTTTTGTTTATCAAATGTTAATCCCATAGCCACCTTGAAGGCTAATTTTCTATTTACAATGAAACTGTTTAAAATTAATAAAATTTATAATTACATATTTCTTACGGTTGCACAAAAAATATTGTGTACACCTTGTCCGCGAAATCCTTTAGCGCCCTCAAGATTGTCTTGCCTCGGCCGCAAGCGGCCTCGGCGACAATTTTTCTCTCGATACGCTAAAATGATTTCGCGGCCTTGATATACAAATAACTATTTAAATATATGTATTACCTATCAGTCTGGAATTATGATCGCCATTCTCATAATTTGCTTGCATTGTGGCACTAATGCGGCTGTTTCTCCAAACAAAGGAATCATGTGAGCTTCCAGGATACCTCGATAATATGCTCAAAATTTTGTATTGGGCATCGCAAATCTATATTTTTTTAATAGATATAAAAAGGACTAATTAATGAATATAAATGCTTACAATTTGAACATTTAGACTGTGATAGCCTTTCCTGTTTATAAATGCCTGCTCATTTTCTCTAGTCTTCACTATAGCCACATGAGTGCCATCAATGGTTCCTATTATATGCGGCATTCCATATTCATTCTGAAACCTGTAAATAATGTATCATTATTATAAAATTCTTTAAAATGTTAACTAACTTTTTTACATTTGCTTGCACTAGGGAGACCATATTATTTTCTTCGAACCTAGGACATATTGAAAAAAAACTAGGACATTTACAATTTTTAAAAAGAGGACACATATAGGACATTTCCACAAAGTATTTTATTAATAAAAAATACGGGTAATGAGAAAATTCTTCAAAAACTGGCACTAAATAATACATTAATTCTGTAAATTGAAGACAGAAATATAAAATTCATGTTTACAGTAAAAAAATATATATATATATTTATTTCAATTAATAACCATTTTATCTAAGATTTTATTAAATTCATAATTTTAATTATACGATTTCTTTAAAAACTAGGACACTTTGTATAAATCCGGGAGGACGTCCGAGGACGCCTTCAAAAAGAGGACATGTCCTCGTAAACTAGGACGTCTGGTCACCCTAGCTTGCACATCTCTTTATTTTCGTTATTATTTGGGAATGTTAACCACCGTCGCATGAAATGGGCAATTAAAACATTAGAAATTTCCCGAATGCTACGAGAAACCACTGGTTGGCTAATGCTTGCGAGGTTAATTATTTGCAACTGACCGCTGGTAACTACCAGTTGCAAAAAAATTAAGGACGGAAAGAAATTAAAATCACAAAAATTATTTATATATCATACTTTTACGTGTAAAAGTTACTTACTCTTATGTGATTAGGAATTCTTGTCCTGCGAAGTCCAATTCTGAGATGCGGGTCCATTTGATTTAGTAGAAACATGGCCGCCTCTTTGTTTAATCTAAAATTTTTGAGAAATTCAGAATTCCTTATTTCAAAAGGATTCTGTGCATCTCTCAAATATCTACGCAGAAGACGAGTATTATATCTTTGTTGTTCCAATTCCAACAAACCTTCATCTTCAGCTATAGCCATAAAAATTCCCGCTAAAGCCATGATATACACAATAATCTATAACAATTTTAACAAAATAACCCAAATAATTATAAGTAAATTCATTATATATAATTGTAATGTACTTACTATTGTGGATAATTAATAAATGGCACCAATTAACACAATAAAAGAAAAATTCAAAATGACAGTAAGCAAACCAAACAAAGCGAACTACAGCATCACAGTGAGACAGATAGTGTCGCAAGTAGAAACAGGACCTACGGAGGTCACGCAAGTATATTTGCGTGAAACGCAAGTCTGATGTCATACCTTGTAGTTCTTTAAACGACCGATAGGGGCGCTACTTGTATACATGTGACCTATCTGTGATTGTGTAGGTGCCGCAAATGCTCACGCAAGTTACAGAATCAGGGCTGGTTTTCCTTACCACGCCATGCTGGTCCCATGGGACCAGCACAAATTTTCGTTCTCTTTTGGCCGCAGGTCTGATTTTATACTGAAATAGGTATGTATTGCATAGGACCAGCATGGCCTGGCAGACAAATAATCTGCAAAGATATTTTGAAAAACTTATTTCGCACAGAATGTGGTCCCACCCAAATTAAACAAAAAATTATTTTTATACATTTATTATTTTTCATTATAAAATAAAAATAGAGCGATTGTCTGTACAAAATAATATGTAAATAAATTATACAAAACTTTTAGAATATACATTAACGTTTTTAAAGGTGAAAACAACTGTTTAATTTTTACGTAACACATTAACAGTTCAATGATAAAAATGGTTGTCCATATCACTCTTCGCAATATGTGTCAACTTTTACAGTGCAATTCGAGGCATATTGTCTTTCTTGTTGTTGACTATATATTTTATAAAAATGTTTACACATTTTTCTTCTCTGGTGTTTAGTACCACATTCATTTACCTTTTATCATATGGGACTACCGGAGCAGTAGACTAAACTGAGATTTGCTGCGCTACGCTGGTCCCATGGGACCAGCACATAACTCATAAAAGAATTAATATATTGAGATTTTGCAAGTTCATTATGTTATCGCTGCAAGACCTGAAGCAATTTCAATAAATGGCCCCGTAACGGAAATATTAAAATATGCCATGGCAGTCAACGTGTTAATAACATACAAGATTCATATATACAACAAGAAACACAACTGAATAATAAAATATAGGATTTTCTATTTGAAAATGATGAGTTTCGGTCATTTGAAATTGAGTATATTTGATTTGCTTTACTTAACAGCCCGTATAATGACAAAAAAAATATATGAGAATATGCACTCTCAGAACAGACGATGAGAATCTTGCCCAAATAGAGTGATTTTCAACTCGAGTAGAGTGTTGAAAATGCATCGCTCTTATTGAGTTCTTTATTACTCTTTTACGATTAAACTAAATTCGCTCTTAGAAGAGTATTTTTATAATTAATCTTTTAATAATTACATTTTAATCTTAAACGATGAAAATTTTTATTCTTTAAAAGTGTAAATAGTTCTCCACAAAAGTGTGAAATATAAACTTTTATTGTCAAAAATTACTCTTTATTTTAGTGATATTTGTTCATTAAAGGTGTATATAGTTCTACACAAAAGTGTGAAATATAACCTTTTTTGCCAAAAAAAATTTACTCTTTATTTTAGTGATATTTATTATTTAAAGGTGTATATAGTTCTCCACAAAAGTGAATTTTTCATGTTGATCTCTTAGAAGAAAACATTTCTTTTAATTTTTGATTCATATTTAGAATAGATTTCGATTTTTGGAAAAATGATAATGCCAATTACAAGTTCACAACAGCCGGTTTGGAACACACAAACGAAAATATTTTTCACAAAATTACAAGTTCTTGCATGTCCGTACACGCTATGTATATATGAATATGAACAAGTGAAGTTCATTTTATATTGTACATTCGACATTCATTTTACTTCGTTTCTAACTTCCACCATTTCACAAACCCGTTAAAACAGGAAGATCGCGTACATTACGCAGTGCAGTACAAGAACAGAATAACAGAAAGCAAATATACGGCGCATGCGTACAGCGTACGGCGCATGCGTGAAACGCGAATAGTACATTTCATTGAGTGAATATAGCTATTATATAATCTAAAACGCTAATTTCACACTTTATAGAGTAAATTTTAACAAATATTAGAGTAAAATATTTAAATTAATTTAATAAGAGTACAATTTGCTTTTTTAAAATGTACATTTTACTTTAATGAAGAGAAAATTATACCAATCAAACAAGTACATTTTAATCGACATTTGATAACAGGCAAATATACTCATATAGTGTAAAAATTTTACACTTAAAGATGAAAATATTTTCATCTTCAATTGAGTACCCATATTTTACTCATTTCGATTAGATTTTAATCAAGTAGATGAAAGTATACTCAAATTTAACTAAAAAAGTTTTGACTCCGTAGAAGATAAAATTTTTCGCTCTTCTGTTTTGAGAGTGTGGAGTAGGTATATTTATAGTTGTATAGAAAAAATTCTTAATTTTTGCTATTAAAATAACTTCGGTACACCTTTATAAAGCAATGCGTGTATTATATCTTTTTTAGAGAAAAAACGGAACAACTTGGCAATGGTGCGGAAAACTAAAAAAAACTTTATATGTGCATGTAGGTGAATAAAATGCAATTCAAAATGTATGAAAATATATAAATATGTATATGTTCCATTAAAAAAAAGACAAGCAATTCTCGCCGAGCCGTAATGCAATGTGAAAATAATTTTACGTCATGCTCCTTGAGTGGACGAATCAATTCTGTGAATAAATTTATGCTATTTCTAACGATAACAAAGATATCGAAGGTCATTTCAAAGACTCACATGTATATGTAGCAGTATAATAAATAATAAATATTATTTGTTGATTGTTGAAGCTGGATATTTGTTATTTAAAGTCAAGTTACTTAAAAATTATAATGAATATTAGTTTTATGTGAAATATAATCAGATAAATTTAAAAATAATTATATTAGTTTGAAAATCAAAGCTAATTTCTTAAAGTTTTGTGATTATAATTTACTCGTTACTTAAAAATTTAAGTAGTTAATTAGTTTTTATATATGAAATAGTTTTAATTAAAAAAAAAATAGTTATGTTATTGACATTTGCAATAAATTATTTTATTATATATTACATATTAATATAAAGGATAAAACAATACAAATAAACTATCATTGTGTTGGTATATTAGAAAAATTTCAATAAATTTATTTTGTATTTATTTGATTGTGTGCGCGAACTAAAGTGTGCGATTAGTTGATTCGGATTATGAAAATAAGTGATCTGTGCATAATAAGGATGATGAAGTGTATACTTTCCTATTGACAAAGTTTTGAAGTCATTTAAACTGTTGTGAACCCCAGTTCTTAGAAGTTCGCAAAACTATGCCGAAGTGAAGCAATAAAAAAGTACGTTACCTCCGTAAAATTATGTTTTTTTCGGCCTCGTCAACTATTCTTACAAAAAGCTTGTTTTCAGTCACTCTACTTGACAATCGAAATTCAAGCTTTTTATAACGTTAGGGTTGGCATGGCCTGAAAAATCAACCTTTTGTGAACGGCGAAGTTTTCAAGCCAAGCCAAATTTTCGGGCTTTGAATCTCTATCATCTATCACGTTCTGTAATTTTTAAAAATATTAATTTTTTCCGTATAGATGGGTCGCTTTCGTTTGGGCCGTATGTAATTTATATAGAGTGGCTTATATTAGGTATTCATTTGCGGTCTTCTTTTTATCTTTCGTTCATTCACAAATTTATAGTGCTCAATATCTTTCTCTCTTTCCAGGTGGACAATAAATACCACTCTAGGTGTAGCGTTTGTATTTGTATCAACTCCAGAATATAATAGTGCTAATTTTGTAGTACTGCTACCTGTTTTCTTCCTTTCACTTACACCTAGAAATTGCAAATTATATTTTTCCATTTCTTCTTTTCCGCAGATTTCTCTAACTTCTATGTACCTAACGTTTCGTTAAAGCGTATTCCGTGAGTATCGTGATCGGTTTCCTTGTTCGTCAATTGTATATATGTCCGGGATGCATAATTGTTTTTTGGAAACTTATAACACAATTTTTTTCGTTTCTTTTCAGTTAAATTTGATATTAAGTTCTCTTCCTTTTTATACTTACTCTTTTTTTCATCATTTTTCTCTACCACAGCGTTCACATCTTGATTCCATAAAATAAAACATTTTTTATTTATAATTAGTTTTCCGTATTAGTGTTGCCGCGAGACAAGATTTGTCGAGATTTTACATTATCTCTATCTCGACATTTTTTTTATTATTATTATTAAAACCAATCTTGATCTTGAGCAACAAGATTAAAATCCATCTCGATCTTCAGGTCGAGATCTCCGGTTCATGTCAGTCGTGATAATCCTATACCTCCGAAGTGCTACGCCTCTCAAATGCTATGCCTCCCAAATGCTACAAGTTATAAAGTTCTCCCCATCACCAGACCCGAAGTTTCCCGAACACACAATGCTACCAGTTATAATGTGGGACGAATAGGTACTGGATGAAGACAGAGAAATAGAACCATAAAAATACAATCAATTTAAAATTAAGTAAATAATATAAATAATAAACACGTTTCATAAATAAAATTTTATTCAATTTAGTAATAAATTATTTTCTTTTCTTAGGAGGCCTGATTCATTTAAAGAAACGAAATATTGTACATTAAATACTAAAGTAATTTATAAACAGATTACAGATCACATTCTTCATTTCTATAATTTTTAAAGCTCATAATCTTGAGTCCTTGAATTTAGCTGGCAATAATTTCTATACAATTCCATTTTCTAAAATTACTTTCATGCTTCTTATACTATTTTCTGCTCTTCATCGTCAGTTATTGTTAGATAAATGACAAAGAAGTTCCTTTATTGACTTGATACACAAAGTTTATAATAGAAAAGATATTTATTTCCAGAGAAAAATACACAAAATTAACAACTAAAAACAAAAACCTGTCAAATCCTACTTCAATTCTGTCTCCGTCAATAATACAGTTCTCATATAATTGTTACATTATTACATATTATTTATACTACATTATACAATTGGCATGCCATGCACCAAGTGGACCGCACAATTTTTCAATTCAAATTTGAAATGCTCAGTATAAAAAAAGTGGAGAATATTATTATTAACTAAGGAAAAGTGACAGTTGTTATGGTTGTTATCTCTTTTGTCAATACGTTGTTGATAAATTTATTTTACACGCAAAAGTAATTTTCATGTTATTTTGATTATATCTGTGCGAGCTCCGATGTATTCAGAGAGCGATATTCAAATTCCAGAAAAAGTGAATGAGATTACCAATGTTGCAATTAATAATCTATTGCTCGTACGATCAAAAGATCAATACTGTGTTATTTTCAATTCGCGAATAGTGCGGGAAGAAAAAAGATGGGTAAAGTATCGGAAAATGTTGTACTGGCCCATTTTGAAGAATAGTCAATGAAGGTAAAGGCACCAACATTGTTTTAGTTGTTACTCATATTTTAGTTGTTATTCATATTTATTGTCATTTTTCGTTACCTTGGTAACTCAAAAATTTAGCGTGTTGTAATGGTCGATTTACGCACGCTTTTGCGTGTTTTAAAGAGCGATTATTATGCATGTAAAATAAAGAAAGTTTTAAATGATTTTTTAGTTTTTGATATATTTGAGATTTTAAGTATCTTATATATTTACGTCACATCAAACTATTGCTTTCTTTCTCGCACAGCCTACTGTAGAGACTGGTGAAAGAAAGATAGCTATAGGTTTCGTTAAAAATCAGGGCTAAATTGCAGTTTATCCAGAATTCAAGAATTTTATATTAATGGTTATATATACTTGGTAAACCATTAAAAACACTAAATACCGCTAAAAATTGTGTGCGGAAAGCTATATTTATAGAGATTTTGGCATTTTTTCTGAAAGAAATTAGGTTAGATGAACTACATATATTTCCATGTTTAAGTAGGTACTTACGCTTTCATACAATAATACTGTTTCAATTAAAGTATATTTGCAAAATTATGTCTTATTTTCCTTCTTATCCTACGATTTATAACATTTTTTTTTAATATTTTGCGTTCATAATGAAGTCATTACGATACGCAATTGCGTTTTTTGTTTTAGACGGTTGGTACTAGATGACGTTTCTTTAACCCATTTTTACCTAATTTATTTTTAGTTAATTGACAATTCATTTTAATAATGTAATGTTGAAATTATTATTATTTTTTTTTTTAATTGGGGAAGATTATTTACATGAAAATGTACAAATGGTTACAAATATAATCACAAATTGAGTAAGTAAATGTTAATTGTAGAAGGCACAAAATATAAAAAATAGTATAAAGAACTCATTTTATAAGACTTTTTTTGCACTTGTCAATTAGAAAACTCGCTAACGCTCTAAATTTTGACGCGTGCGAAAAAAACATGTCTTGTAAAACACGTTCTTTAATGTACCATATTTATAATTTTGCGTTCATCTGTCAAGCTATTGTAAACTAACATGAAGATAGTGGGCCGAGCGATGTTGAATGTGTGTGCCTGGTGTGCGTTAGATATTGTTTTCGTCAGGATTTTTTTATAATTTCTTAAAAAATACGTGTGTTAAGGCCTGCCCAAGTAGCATTGGAAGCTGTTTTCGGGGTATCACAACGTTCTCAAAACAGTGTTAAAATCTTTTTAGCAATAATCACCATCTACCGCAACCTTCCTGAAACTATTGTAAAACAGTTTCCTTACGAAATTGGGGAATCATCTAATAGTTTTGAAAACGTTTTTGACACCTATAAATTAAAGCTAATTTGTCAGTTCGCAAATTATCTTGGCTAAAACATTGCCATAACGCAGCCGTTTTAAAACCATAACAGAACGATTTTACAACTAACAACTTTTTATAGCTTCAAAATAACCAAAAAGCATTAGCTTTATATTGATCTTAAATCGGTTATTACTTTGAAATTGCTAGTTTATAACTACGGATATTAATCATAACAAAACTTTTTTCAAGTAAAAATGACTAAAATTAATCTACTTAATAACCATCTGTTTACAAGCTTATGCACTTGCTCAGTTATTACTAATATGCAGCCAATTGTTTATAAACTAGAATATTTTCAGCAATTCTGCTTTCTTATGACCTCATAAAATAACTAAGTTGAACATTTCATCCATAATACAGATAATTGCAAATAAATGTCCCTTATTTAGTAAGAATTTGTTTTCAAGTTACGTTGATCAATGTTCAAATTTTTACTGCGACCGCTATATTTATTGCAATATTTATGACGATACTTTGAAATACTTCAAGCGCCTTTTCAAAATCTTTTTCTTAAGTATTTCAAAAATATTAATAATATGTTACAGGAAAAATTATTTTTTAATTTGAAGCGAAAATTGTGTTCAAATGCTAAATGAGTATATTAATTGTAATTAAGATTCCAATAAAATATAAAAATTCGCGTAAGAGCTAGTTTATTTTAATATTATATCTTACTGTTTCAAAATGGATGATGTCCATTTAATGACAAAATATGGCGACCATCCGAAAAAGTTAAATAATTACAATATCTAACTAAAAGCTGACGTATAACGTTTTTATTTCCAAAAGATATTTTCGATTCAATAAGTTATTAAATAGTCAATATTCTGTTGTTATACCCAAATTACAGTTTTTATAATACTGAAAATATCTATATTTATTAACAAGAAATGATGTAGTTATTATGACTAGTTGTTTACTTCAATATCGCCAAAATATAACCGTTGATTAAATTCTATTATTTGGAATTTCTCTCATTATTATAATCATAAAATAACTACAAGAGTAACAGTAAAGTACGACTTTGCAAATAGGCTATTGTTTTAGCTGTGTTTTAGTTATTTTAATAAATTAAAAACTAAAATAAAATATAAAACTGTTGACAGGCAAATTCGTAATGTTGAGCATTATTGTGTAATGGATAATTCAAGTTATTACTTGGTTGCTTTGTTTCGGCTTTATTTAAAGGTTTGCTGCTTTCGAAATTTTTAGTAGCAATTGATACATTACTGCAATTAGGTATTTTAATATTTGCACTTTTTGTATTAGGCTATTTAACAACTGAAGAACATGTTCTTTATTTTTTTTACACGCTGCTCCACATTTCTATAATAACTTGTGCTATGTGTAATTTATTTTAAAGACTTAACTTAATCAATTACAAGCTGCGCCATTTTGCACTATGAACTGTCACACAGAGTTTATATTTCAGGAATTTTTAAAAATAAAATGACCAAAATGTAACGGTAAATTTATGGATATAAAAACGTATTTATACCCTAGCAAGATTAAAGAAGGTATAATTCTAATACTGTACGATATATTTTAGCATCTATAGCCGAAAAAGAACTTTATATTAATCGAGAAACAGTAGTTGTGTCCTGGGTAATATTTAGCTATTCAAGCTCTTATACATATTTATTAATGCTAACATATTTTGCCCATATTTGAGTTGTATATGTAAAACCTAAAACGTTTTCTTGACTATTTAGAAATAACTAAAAAGCATTTGGACACCGCATTAGTTATAAAACCGTTTTGCAACTTGACTGTGATAGCTTAATTATTTATAACGTATTAAAAACGTTTTTGAAACTTAAAATTAAGACCATAATATGATTTTGTTCCAATAGCTGATCCACAACTAATCTGTAGCGATGAAAACGTTTTAATAGCAAGACAATAGTTATTATCCCAAACAAGTCAAAAATTGTTACTTGGGTGGACCTCAATTCTCCAAATCATTCGTTCGCATTCGTATGCGTTCATGAACGTATAGTGTCTAAACGTATACGTTTCAAAAATTCTATTCTCCAACATGGGCGCCCATAGAAGGGTGGGGGCAAGAGGGGGCACTTGCCCCCCCCCCTGGCTTTTCTCTAATTTTAAGAATTTTAAAAGCAAAGTTACCATTTTTAATTTTTTGCCACGGCTACTTATGTCGCATCCTAATGTCCTTACATCGCCTTGTTGTTTTCTTCTTTCGTTCTGTTTCCTAACGTTCAAATCTTCATCATGAAGTTAGCGTATATATAAGCTTCGCGCGCACACAATTTAAAAGATACATCCGCAGTACAAATTATAAATAAAAATGTTACCAATACCATAGCTGAAGTTAATCGTGCTACTAGATTAGGAGCACAACAACTATCAAGTGCTACTGTTGAGAGCTATTTTATTGTTTCCCTTAAAATAATATCTAAATATTCGGCCCTTCTGGAACCCGTAACAAATATTTTGCAGGGTATTTCTGTTGATATGCTAGCTGTACAGAAACATATTAATCACTTATTGGATATATTTAATAAACAAAGGAACTCTGATTTATAAATAATTTTTACTGAACTATTTAATAGCGCTGAAGAAGTTGCACGAAATTTTGATCTTGAATTAAAAATGCCGAGAGTCTCTAGTGGTGGAAGACAAATTCACCGTGCAAACTACGAAGCTAATTCTGTGCGAGAATATTTTTAAAAAGCAATTTTTATAAATTACTTAGATTTCTTAAGTAGTTCTTTAAATTCTCGGTTTTCGAAAGGTGATAATGTTGCCTTTTTGCTCTATAATTTGCATCCGATTAATTTAAAACAAATAAACTATAAAATTTTTACTATACTAGCTCAAGAGATTCATTCATATTTAGCATGGCACGAATATTGGGTTTCAAATAAAGAAATGATTATTACTAAAGAAACTCCTGTAACAGAACTTTTACAACATTGTACGTTTTACCCAGCAATCTCCAAAGCTTTAGAAATTTTAATTTGTCGTCCTCCAACTACATGCACTGTGGAAAGATCTTTTAGCACTCTAAGAAGAGTGAAAACATGGATTAGATCTACTATTAGCGAAGATCGGCTAGACGGTTTATGAATGATGAGCCTCCATCGCGATTACATAAGCGAAAATAAACAAAAATATATAGACGAAGTTCTAAATGAATTTGCCAAAGATGCAAGGAATTTAAAATTAGCATTTTCGGAAAAAGAATAAGTAGGTAATGTTGTTTATTCACAATCAGTTGGTAATATAACGATTTTATATGCATTCCTTTATCTCTAAATCTATAGAAGATATAATAATGAATTTATATTTATCGAATAAAGAATTTAACGTTGTTTAATATAAGTATTTACATAAATTTTCGATAAATAATATTTAGATGATTTTTTTCTAATAACTACTACTTCCGGTTGCCCAATTGTTACCAAAACTTAATCAACTCTTCCCATTATTGTTAGATTGAGGAATCCTTAGTTCAAAATGTCTTAAGTCGTATAGTATTTGAGAAATCGTGGATCTAACATCCACACATACGGACAACATCGTAAAAATGTTATAATCGGATTCTAGGGACCTTAAAACGTGCTTATTCGTTAAAATCTGGATATGCGATTTTCAACATGAATTCAATACCTCTCTTAGCGAGAGGTAAAAAGAGGAGGACCCTATTTGAAAAAACAAATCGCACAACTGAAAAAAATTTATTATGGAAGTGGTGTCACCAACCCTAGGTCTTAAATTTAAATGAGGCAAAGAAAATGACGTATTAAATTGTCAAAAATTCATAATACGTTAACGCCACAGACTTTTCTAAATGTCGGTAATATAGGTAATACAATTTAACATTGCCGGTAAATTGATACTATTTTCTTCCGTGGAAGGTGATTTTGATTATAAACAGAAAGTTCACAGGAGTTCAGTAGAGTGGAATTACATACTTTAAGAATGTAACACGTGACATGCGAGAAACTCATGATGTAGGGTTTCAAATGAAGACTGCAGCAACAAGGAAGCATCTGTCTTTTTTGACATTTCTCCGGAAGACAAAAGAATGTGTCCATTTAATTTTATTAACGTTAATTCGCTTAAACTCAGAAGATTTGTTGTTGCACGAACAGATTAAGCTATTTTTCTTCAATTAACCGCAGATCTCATTTCCAAAAATCACAGATACCTCCTTGCTGCAAGGTCTTCAATTTCAACTCATAGGTACGTCCATTGGCATATCAATTAATTTCTGAGGATTTATTTCAATGTTTGAATTTGTTTTTATTTCCATTATTTACGATAAAAATCACAGAAATGTGAGAAAGTTAATTATGACCTGTAATTATATAAATTGTTTCCCCACAGGTCAGAATTAATAAAGTTTATACATATAAATTTTATTTAGAAAAATATGAAACGAAAAACTAGCATTCGTCATAAGTATAACAAATTAAGGTTGTCATGTAATGAATAAGAACTGTAAAAAATATTGTTATTTTCCTCTCCCTCTCATTCATTAATATTTACTACATTTATTTTTTTATTTATGTTCTTAGACCTGGTTTACATGTTCAAGTACATTTAGTTCCAAAGAAAATAAAATGTAATAATTGTTTAAAAGAATCTTAACTGCAATGAATTTATGGCCGTATTATGATCAAAACTTCTTAGCTATCCACACCTACAAACCGGATACATACTTCAATAATATTTCAGGTTTTATAATTCCCGCTCGATTTTGACGTTATCACTTTCGGAGTGTATGATCTATTTCAAAGTTAAAAGTTACAATATTATTTTCCAAATATGAGTGACTTCATCGGTATGTCGTTACAGTTATTGCGTAATGTATGCAGCCAATTGTATAATATAGTATAATATGTAATGTAATAATTATATGAGAACTGTATTATTGACGGAGACAGAATTGAAGTAGGATTTGACAGGTTTTTGTTTTTAGTTGTTAATTTTGTGTATTTTTCTCTGGAAATAAATGTCTTTTCTATTATAAACTTTGTGTATCAAGTCAATAAAGGAACTTCTTTGTCATTTATCTAACAATAACTGACGATGAAGAGCAGAAAATAGTATAAGAAGCGTGAAAGTAATTTTAGAAAATGGAATTGTAAAGAAATTATTGCCAGCTAAATTCAAGGACCCAAGATTATGAGCTTTAAAAATTATAGAAATGAAGAATGTGATCTGTAATCTGTTTATAAATTAACTTAGTATTTAATGTATAATGTTTCGTTTCTTTAAATGAATCAGGCCTACTAAGAAAAGAAAATAATTTATTACTAAATTGAATAAAATTTTATTTATGAAACGTGTTTATTATTTATATTATTTACTTAATTTTAAATGGATTATATTTTTATGGTTGAAAAAAATTTAAATATAGTAATCACCAAATTTCAAAGTTAATGTATAGCCACCTATATTTTAATAGGCGAAATACGAATATGTAGCGACCTATAATAGATGATTCGTACGTTCAGAACACTCTTCATCCTGTGCCTATTCGTCCCACATTATAACTGGTAGCATTGTGTGTTCGGGAAACTTCGAGTCTGGTGGTGGTGATAACTTTATAACTTGTAGCATTTGTGGGGCGTAGCATTTCGGAACTGTCGGATTATATCGGCTGGCACGCACTCGCTTCTGCTACAGGCACATTAATAAACAAGTTTTCGATGTCAATGCTTACCAATAAGTCTCTGTGCTCCAGTTCGGTGTCCTTTACTATAATAATTAAATGTTTGGAGTCCTTAATAAAACTGCTGCTGTTACCTGCTACTGGTGACAAAATATGCAGAAGATACTTCACCAGATTGTAACATGGAGAAAACCTGGAGCTGATGATGGGTCTGAGCGATACGTCGGTCTTGTGGATCTTCGGTAGTCCGTATAGGTGTGATAGTTTACTCTCGTGTGGAGTAAGCCTAAATCTTGTGTTGTCATCCAAATGGTCTTCATATTTCTTCAATGTGATGTGGATTTTTCTTTCAATTTTTCTGGTTGGACCTTTCTTTAACTTGGAGTACAATCATTTAGCAAGAACGTCTTGAATCTTCTTGGAGTAACTATCAGACAACATTGTGGTTTTCCCTTTATCGGCTGGTAATTTTTTTTATCGTCTTACCCTGTTTCAATGTTTTAATTGCACTGGCTTCCTCTTTCGTTATATTAGGACCTACTTTCTTCATTACGTACCAGCAAACATCATAACAGCAGTGGAAACAGTAGCATAGAGGCTACCAGAAACAGTAGAATTCAGGTGAAACGTGAAGAGAAAGCTGTCCATCTCTACTATTAAATAATCTTATAAAAACCTGACAAAATTTATTACGCTTCGAATTCGTAAAACCTACAGGACTGTGTTTGTATTTGATGAACGGGATTCGTCCCATAAGGGACGGTTACCCTCCAAAAATTAGTTTTCCTTAATTTCCCCAAAAGAATATAGGTTTATGATTTGCATGCAGCATGCATCGGCATGCATAAAATGGTATATATTCACATCACATATGATCACAGCGGCAGTGGCATCTAGCCGTACGAAGGAAGTAGGGATATGTTGCTCAATCTAGTGGTGTAAAAGTGAGTAGGTAGTTCAAATTTCAAATAATAGATGCAGATGAGTAACCTTCGAAATCCAACCCTGTGTAAGTGTAGATAATACCACCGTCTCTGTAACTGTGACATACACCGTGTAAAACTGTAAAGTAATGCATTTGTACTACGGATTAGGCGATAATTTTGTGTAGTATTTCTAATGTTTGGAAGGACGTCATCATTTATGAGACGGATCATCTTTATTATATTCACGTGTGTAACTGATTATTGCAATCGAAGAACTTATGGACAATACACCGATTTATCAATACGTTCATTTATATTTTTTTTTACATTTATATGCTTTAATTAACTTTAACCCTTTCGATTATTTTTTAGAATTTTGTTATGTACTTACCTATGTCAAATTACCGCTCGACCCAGCACCAGGGCCAGATATACAGGATGTAACAGCGAAACCGACCATCGTCATTATTTCTTTTATTATTATAATTTTAAAAAATACTGTGGAACAAAGTTGTAGGAAACTAACGAAGGAAGTTATTTGTTTATAGACGAGAATATTTTTTTAAACCAGTGGTTCTCAACTTAGAGTACAAATGGTGCGGAAAACTAAAAAACAACTTTACATGTGCATGTAGGTGAATAAAATACAATTCAAAATGTATGAAAATATATAAATATGTATATGTTCCATTAAAAAAAGACAAACAATTCTCGCCGAGCCGTAATGCAATGTGAAAATAATTTTACGTCATGCTTCTTGAGTAGACGAATCAATTCTGTGAATAAATTTATGCTGTTTTCTAACGATAACACAGATATCCAAGGTCATTTCAAAGACTTACCTGTATATGTAGCAGTATAATAAATAATAAATATTATTTGTTGATTGTTGAATCTTGATACTTGTTATTTAAAGTCAAGTTACTTAAAAATTATAATGAATATTAGTTTTATGTGAAATATAATCAGAAAAATTTAAAAATAAATCTATTAGTTTGAAAATCAAAACTAATTTCTTAAACCTTTGTGCTTATAATTTACTCGTTACTTAAAAAATTAAATAGTTAATTAATTAGCTTTTACATATCAAATAGTTTTATAAAATAAAAACCAAGGAAACTGAAGCAGTAATAGTTAAATTACCAAACTGGGAAGAAAAACAAAAAATATTAAAAAACAAAAGATTACCCCAAGAGACTAATACCTACGTTGACCACGATTTTACACAGCAAGAACGAGAAATCCAAGGGACACTCAGAACGATAGCAAAGGACAAAAGAGCGAAGAGGAAAAATTGTATACCTGGAACTTGAAAACATAATCGAAAACTCAAGAAAAAGAACAAAAAAGGAACAAAATTTTTAGATACAATAGCGAAGAGAGATAGTAAATATAAGATAAATAATATACAAATAGGGTTCTGGAACACAAAGGGTATTAAAGGGAAAGGGATAGATTTTTGGGATCAAATAAGAAATTATCATATCATAGGATTTACAGAAACTTGGGTAGAAGATAAGAACTGGAAGACAATAAAGCAAAAACTACCACAAGATTTTAAATGGAAAATTGTTCTAGCCACGAAAATTCACAAAAAAGGTAGAGCGAGAGGGGGAATTATTACAGGAATCAAAGAAAATATTGACGAAATAGAGACTAATACGACATTCACAGAAAATATACAAGGAAGACAAATACGACTAGACAAAGAAATATGGCGAATACTAACCGTATATAATAATAACAGGATAAATGCTATACTAAAAGAATTAGAAGAAAACAGAAGAAACAAATGAACACAACCTGATATTAGGAGGAGATTTTAATGCCCGGACAGGAGAGGAAGGCGGACTTTGTAACATATTTACCGGTGAAATTGAGAAAAGGAAGTCAAAAGATAAAATTTAGAACAAAGAAGGTTCATCCCTGATAAAAGGGTGCGAAGAAAGAACTTGTAACATTTTAAATGGAAGCCATACGGAAGACGAAACAGGGGAATTCACATTCATAAATACAAAAAATGAGGCATCGGTCATAGATTACGGAATAGCAAATAACGAAGCACGGGATAAAATAATAAAATTCGAAATAATTGAGCAAACTGAATATGACCATCAATTCATAGCCATTACCTTAAAACACACAAAAAGGAATTTGCCGAATATAAGTCAAGGGAGAACAACATTTGTGTGGAACGATGAAACAATAAAACAATATAAAGATAAGATAGGGAAAATCGAATTCCAATATGTTGAAGAAATAGAAGATCAGATAAAGCACTTAACAAACGAAGTACACAAAGCAACAACAAAAATAACACGAAGGATAAACAGTGAGACTATCTCAAAAAATTATTGGTGGGATAAAGAATGTAGAGAAAAACAAAGAGAAACAAGAAGATTCTTAAGACACTTTAGAAAAGAACATATAACGCAGGAGGTATACAAACTAAACATAAAAGAATACAAAAACTTCTGTAAAGATTAACAAGATACAAATAAGCAGAAAATCATAAATGAATTATATAACGTTATCTCAGAAGCACAAGCAGCATGGAAATTCTTAAAGAATAAGAGAAAGAAACAAGTTACTATGGACGATAATATTACAACGGAACAATGGAAACTCTATTTTAAAAATCTTCTACAAGGACTTGACGAAAACCCACAAACCCAAATGATGAATGAGGAAAAAACCACGTACGAAGGAAGAGATATCACTGAGGAAGAAGTGAAAGTACAAACAAATAAACTAAAGAAGAACAAAGCACAGGGAGAGGATGGAATCCCAAACGAGGCCTGGATATATGGGGGATAGAAAATAGTCAATATTATAACAGAAATAATGAATAAAGTTTGGAAAGGAAATAAGATTCCTCACCAAAGGACAAAAGGTGTTATTATACCCATCCACAAAAAAGGAGACGCTAGCACACCAAAAAATTATCAGGAAATAACACTATTGAACACATTGTACAAAATTTATGCAATGATACTAAATCAAAGATTACAAGATGAATTAAAGATGAAAATTTTTTTACCAGACACACAATTAGGGTTTGGGCAGTACAGAAGCACAGTAGATAATATATATGTGTTAAACTATTCGATTGAGAAACAATTAATAAATGAAAAAGGAAAGCTATATGCGTTTTTGTAGACCTGAAAGCAGCATTTGACAAAGTTGATAGACAAATATTAATTAACACGATGAGAAATAAAAATATAGATAAACACCTGATTATGAAAGTACAAGAAATATATAAAAAAAACATCAAATGTAGTCAGAGTAGGGCAAAAGTATACAGAAGAATTTTGGACAGTAGCGGGTTTAAGGCAAGGCTGCCCACTAAGCCCAACACTATTTGCTATATACCTGGCTGACATAGAGGAACACTTCCAGAAAGGACAAACTGGAGGAGTAACGGTTGGAAACATAAAATTTTGGGCACTGGCCTACGCAGATGACGTAGTACTATTGTCAAAAATTGAAGACGAAATGAAATCCATGATGAAACGACTAAACACTTACTTAGAAAAAAAGAAAATGCTGTTAAACATAGAGAAGTCTAAAATCATGAAATTTTAAAAAGGAGGTGGAAGAGAAAAAGATGAACAATGGGTATGGAAAGGACAAAAAATAGAAAGGGTAAAAGAATTTTTTAAGTACTTGGGCTATACTTTCAAACAAAGTAATATCGTGCAAAGCCACATAGAACAAGTAGTAAAAAAGGCGAACTTTGCTATGAAATAGGTATGGAGCATAGCGGAGCGCAAATTTACAAATAACTACAAAATAAGAATAATGTTATTCGATTTCATAATAAAAAGTATGCTTATGTACGGCGCGGAGATCTGGGGATGGGAGGAGATAGAATAATTAGAACAAATTCAAATCAAATACCTGAAATGGACACTAGGACTAGAAAGAAGTACCTACACCACAGTATATTGTACTCGAGGAAACGAAGAGAGACAAAATCAGAATACAAGCGGGTTTGAAAGCAGCCAAGTACGAGGTAAAAATAATAAACTGCAACCCACATAGAGTGATTTACCAGTGTTGGAAAGAAATTAAGACAAAGGAAGGTAGAAAAGCACCATTGACGACTTGGAAAATAAAAAGGAAAAAGTATTATGAAAAGAATGGATACTCAACAACCGAAATAAAAAGACAGGAAAATATTAATAATAACTTCGAATTAGCAAGCAGGTGTCATATATGTTGGTAAACTTGGAACATTTATATGTTGGTAATACAATAAGCCGCGAAGATGGGATTGCGCACGCAGTTCCTTTGTCCTGGTCAACGAGCCAAGTCGTAGAGGTTGTACACATGTCATGTAACTAAAGACTTAAAATAAATAGTTGTTAAGTGTATTTGTTATTATTCATTGGATCCACAAACCGCAAACATTACATGGCGCAGTCGGCAGTCGAGAGTCGTTAATTAATTAGAAGAAAGGAAAAAGAGTGCAAGAAATAAAGGTTCAATAGTCAGCGAGTCAGCCACGTTGTGCAAAAAAGAAAAATGGATATGTTAAGAGCTCCAGCACCTTTGATATTGGAAGGAAATCTCGATGAACAGTTCAAAAGGTGGAAGCAGAAGTATATGCTTTATTATAAAGCAAGTGGGGCAGAGAAGAAACTCGATGATGAAGGAAAAGTTGCCTTGTTACTCCACTGTATAGGTGATAGTGCTCTAGAAGTATACCAAACGTTTGAGCTACAAGCTACGCAGAAAAAGAATTTCGAAGAAATATTAAACAAATTTGAAGAATATTGCACACCTGTGAAGAATGAAACAGTAATTCGCCACATATTCTTCAGTAGAGAGAAGAAAGAGGGTGAAAGCTTTGACGAGTTTATAACTGCATTAAGACAGTTAAGCATGGACTGTGGATTTGAAAACCTAAGGGACAGTTTAATACGTGATCAAATGGTACGAGGAGTACGCGATGTTGCACTAAAAGAACGCCTACTGAAGGAAACGAACTTAACATTAACGAAATGCATTCAGATCTGCAAGTCGTCGGAATTGGCAGCAGCACAAATTAAGAAGCTCACAGAAGGATCACTTCCAGTACAAGAGGTACACGGAATCAACAAGAAGCCAAAAGAAAAAGATAAGTATAAAATTAGAAATAAAGAACATACTAAGAATAAATGTACAAAATGTGGTTTTGAACATGGAATTAAATGTCCAGCATATAAGAAACAATGTAATATTTGTAAAGGTTATAACCATTTTGCTAAATGTTGTAAGAAACGTAAACAAGTAAACATGATAAATGATGAGAATGAAATACAAATTATTAATAATAATAATGATGTTGAAGTTGATAACATTGATTCATTTTTTTGTGGTAGGATACAGGCAGTAAATAGAATTAATCCTAATAACTTTGGGTATGAGGAAAACATTATATGCAATGGTCATAACCTAACTTTGAAATTAGATACTGGTAGCGATTGTAATGTACTTCCAATAGAATATTTAAAAGATTTAAAAATAGAACATAAAGATATTTTAAAAAGTGATATAATGTTGGCTAATTATAGTGGTTCCAGAATTAATAATATAGGAATGTTGACAATTCCATGTAAATTTAAAGAAATTCCGGATGTTGTAAATATTACATTTCAGGTTGTGAAAAACTGTAAAAAAAAGTACACCACCAGTGTTAGGAGTTCCAATAATTAAACGACTGAACCTACTGACTAAAATAGTTGGACAAGTGACCGAAAGTAGAGAGTGTGACCAGATAATAGAAAAATATCAAGACGTTTTCAGCGAAAGGCTAGGAACTATTAAAGGAATAAAATATGATATAAAATTAAAGCCAGAAGCAGAAGGTAAAATAATACCATGTCGCAAGGTACCATTTAATTTATTAAAACCTTTAAAAACAGAGTTAGTTAAGTTAGAAAAATTAAATATTATTAAAAAAATAGAAGAGCCAACTGATTTTGTAAATGGGCTAGTAATAGTAAAAAAACCGGATGATTCAATTCGTATATGTATTGACCCTCAGCATTTAAACAAATGCATAAAACATGAGCATTTTAAACTTTCTACTTTTGAGGAAATTGCAGCAAAAATGGCGGGGGCTACGGTATTTTCCATATTGGATGCAACAACAGCATTCCATCAGTTACAATTAACCGAAAATAGTTCAAAATTGTGCACGGTTGGTACACCGTACGGGCGATATCGGTTCTTAAGATTGCCATATGGAATTAGTTCGGCTCCGGAGGTGTTTCATAGACATTTCAGTAATATATTTGAAAATATCGATGGGTGTTCAGTATATATCGACGATATTTTAATATGGGGACGAGATGAGCGCGAACATAACGAAAGGTTAGAATCAATCTTAAAACAAGCGTCGAATCATAATATTAAATTCAATATTAAAAAGTGTAAAATAAATGTAAATGAGGTAAAATACCTAGGACATACATTTTCGAGTAAAGGTTTAATGCCAGATGTAAATAAAATAGAAGCAATAAATAAAATGGAAAAACCGAGGAACTCAAAAGAATTAGAAACATTCTTAGGAATGATCACATATGTGTCGCGATTTTTGCCTGAGATATCACAAATAAATTGTCCGCTTAGAATGTTAATAAAGAAAGGAACTACGTGGAATTGGACGAAAGAACATGATGAAGCATTCCTAAAAATTAAACAAATTTTAACTTCTAATCCAGTATTGCAATATTTCGATCCAAATTTACCTATTACACTGTCAGTTGATGCTAGTAAGGATGGTTTAGGAGCTGTTATTTTACAAAACAATCTTCCGGTAGTATACGCATCGCAAGCTCTAACAGATACACAAAAAGCTTACGCGCAGATAGAAAAGGAAATGCTGGCGATTGTTTTTGGTTGTAAGCGATTTCACCAGTATTTAATAGGTAAAACTGTAGACGTAGAAACGGATCATCGACCACTAGAAGCAATTTTCAAAAAATCATTAAACGAAATACCCCTTAGATTACAAAGAATGCGTTTACAATTACAGTATTATAATTTAAATGTTAAATTTAAGCCCGGAAAAGAATTATTACTATCTGACGCTCTTTCGCGAAATTTTATAGATAATAAAGAGTACGTACAAGATAGAGAGATAGAGGCTCATGTAGGATTAGTAATTAGTAATTTAAATTTACCGATAGAAAAAGTAGAGAAATTTCAAACGGAAACTGAAAAAGATGACGCGTTACGAGTATTAAAAAATTACATTCGAGAAGGTTGGCCTGAAAAAGAGTTAGTACATGAATTAGCTAAACCTTATTTCAATTACAAACATGAATTATATATTACAAACAATATAATCTTCAAAAATAACAGAGTAGTAGTCCCGTTAGAAATGCGCAAAGAAATGTTAAATCGAATACACTACAACCACCTGGGAATTGAAAAATGCAAAAATAGAGCGCGCGAGTGTGTATTTTGGCCAGGCTTATCGAATGAAATCGAAAATTTAGTGTCAAACTGTGAAACTTGTCTCAGATACGCTAAAGCAAATGTTAGACAACCTATGTTGATTCGTGAATCACCAAATAGACCGTGGTCAATTTTAGGTTCAGATATTTTTTATTTTAAAAGTAAACCATTTGTAATCGTTGTAGATTACTTTTCTAAGTTTGTAGAAATAGCTGCACTTCGCGACATGACAGCTACAACTTTAATTAGAGAATTAAAATCAATATTCGCCAGACATGGCATACCTGATCTATTGTACACTGATAACGGAACAAACTATTGTAGCGAGAAGTTTAAAAACTTCAGTAAAGATTGGGAATTTAAACATAAAACATGTAGCCCTTGGCACCAGCAATCAAATGGTCTAGCTGAGCGCAATATTCAAACAATAAAGAAATTACTTAGAAAAGCCGAACATGATAATAAAGACCCGTATTTAGCTTTATTGGAATTTCGTAAAACCCCAATCGATTCTAATATGCCATCACCAGCAGAATTACTATTTGGACGTAAAATTAACGGGTTGATACCAAGCTTCTATGTAAATACAGATGAAAAAACTAGACAACAATTAATAAATAAAACAAATAAGCAAAAATTTTATTATGATAAAAAGGGGGTAAGGGAACAACCCGATATTAAACAAGGTTCAAATGTTTTTATTAATAACAGGAAACTTCCGCTCAATTCAGCTATAATTGTTGACAAAGTTTATGATAAACCAAGATCTTACAAAGTATTAGTAGAAAACGGTAGAGTATTACAAAGAAACCAAAAGGATATACAGAAAAATGTAAAATATAATTTTAGCTATAGGCCAATAATTGAGACTAAGACTGAAATAGGACATGATGACGTGGACCTAAATAAAGACAAACCTGACACAGAACTTACAACTGAATTGGACAGTAGCATTCATAAAAACAAAATAAGTAATTCATTTAATACTAATAGTTCTTCTATAGCTGCAACCACTACAAGAAGTCGACTGATTAAAAGACCTAGTTATTTAAGAGATTATGTAACATATTGAAACATTTTTGTAAGTTTTTGTAAAATATATAAGTAACTTTAATTTTTGTAAAAAAAAAGATGTCATATATGTTGGTAAACTTGGAACATTTATATGTTGGTAATACAATAAGCCGCGAAGATGGGATTGCGCACGCAGTTCCTTTGTCCTGGTCAACGAGCCAAGTCGTAGAGGTTGTACACATGTCATGTAACTAAAGACTTAAAATAAATAGTTGTTAAGTGTATTTGTTATTATTCATTGGATCCACAAACCGCAAACATTACAGCAGGGACCAAGAAATACAGAAACAAGAACAAGACACGAAGATAGAAGAATCCAAATATAACAAGATATACAAAGACATCAGACTAGTTGGCACGCCATAATGTTTAAGAAAGAAAAACGGATGATCAATAAAACTAATAACCAGATTAAGATGCGGAAACGAAGCAAACGATAATAAATATTGGCTGAAAGAAGATGATAGAATGTGTAGACTTTGTCAAGATAAACGAGAAACTCTAACACATTTACTGTATTATTGCAGATGTCTCCTAAAGCAAACCAACAGCCTACATTCTATCCTGGACGAATCCGGGGTTGGAGAGGTATGGGCCAAAATACTCAGAAAAACGAGAGAAGAAACGAAGTAATCTCATATATGTATATTATTTAATATTTATTGTATTATAGTACATTTCAATCAAGTTAATTTTGTAATTGTACATGTAAAAATTCTAAGCTGAAAAGCAAGAATTAAAGAATTAAATAAATAAATAAAAATAGTTTTAATTAAAAAAAATTAAATAGTTCTATATGTTATTAACATTTGCAATAATTTTTTTATTAGGTAATATCATTTTTTATCATATATTTTATATTAATGTAAAGGATAAAACAATACAAATAAATTATCATTATGTATATATTTTAGAAAAATTTCATCAGATTTATTTTGTATTTATTAGATTGTGTGTGCGAACTTACGTGTGCGATTAGTTGGTTCAGATTATGAAAATAAGTGATCTGTGCATAATAAGGATGATGAAGTGTATACTTTCCTATTGACAAGTTTTTGAAGCCATCTAAACTGTTGGATACCCCAGTTCTTAGAAGTTCACCGAAGCGAAGAAATAAAAAAGTACGTTACCTCCGTAAAATTACAGCTTTTTCGGCCTCGTCAACTATTATTCCGAAAAGCTTGAAAAATATTGTTTTCAACCACGCTACTTGACAGTCGAAGGTTTGCTGGGCTTGAAAATTCAAACTTTTTATGACGTTAGGCTTGATGAAACAAAGCTTGGCTTGGCTTGAAAAATCAAGCTTTTTTAAACGGCACACTTGGCTTAATTTTTCAAGCCAAGCCAAGCTTTCGAGGATGAATCTCTATCACCTATTTCGTTCTGTAATTTTTGAAAATATTAACTTTTTCCGTATAGATGGGTCGCTTTCGTTTTTATATCAGGTATTCATTTTCAGTCTTCTTTATCATTAGGGCATTCACAAATTTATGCCAATCCAGGTTTAGCGTTTGTATTTGTATCAACTCCAGAATATAAAGTGCTAATTTTGCAGTACCGCTACCTTTTTTCTTCGTTTCACTTAAACCTAGAAATTGCAAAATATATTTTTCCATTTCGCTTATTAATTATTCATCCTCTTTTCCGTATATTTCTTTAACTTCTATGTACCTAATGTTTCCTTAAAATTTATTTCGTGATTATCCTGATTTGTTTCCTTGTTCGTTAATTGTTTATATGTCCGGGATGCATAAGTGTTTAACTGTTTTTTCGGAAACTTATGACTCAATTCCTTTCGTTTCTTTTCAGTTCAATTTGGAATTAGGTTCTTTCCTTTTTATATTTACTCCCTTTTTCATAATTTTTCTCTAGCACATCATTCACATCTTGATTCTAGATAAAACATTTTTTATTTATAAGTTTTCCGTATGCAGTTTTCACTTTATGGACCCTTCTCTTTTTCCAATTTCGCTTTGTCTCTAATCGCTGCTTATATTTTCCTCTCCTCAGCTAATAGATTATCTTCTATAAATATGTTTTTTTTTCCTTTAATTTGCTTTTACTTTGCAATATTCTGGCGTTTTCCTCCTTGGTGTTTATTTCTGCTACTGTAATGTTTTTGAAGGTATGATATACACTATATTGATAGTAGGGGTTACCATTAGGTCATTTGTTAGGAATTTTTTCGACGTCATAATTCTAATCCTTTTATGACGATATTTTTTATCCTTTTTTTCTTTACTTGGTATTTGATTTTTCTTTCTAGAGCCGCTATTTTCATTCCCATTTCGGTTTTTCCAATTCCCATTGTTTCTCCTTTAATTCTTTATATGTCAGTATCTGATTTGTGCTGTTATTACATTTGTTTATCTCTTCTTTTAACTCTTTGTTGCCATTATTCAATTCTGATTTGGTCTCACTAGTCATGTGAATTATTAATTTGCGAATTTCCTCCATATCGTATTCTGTATTCTTTGTGTTTTATTAATTTTCTTAAAATTATCTTCGCAGTCTTTCTCGATTAATTCTTGTCCTTTTCTTTTACTTAATCCTGAATCTGAACTGCAATAATTTGTTCTAATTCTATTATTGTTCATTTGATACGCCTAGTGAGCTGTATCCCGTTTCTCACAGGTACTGCGTCGGTTGCGAACTGTTGTAGGTGTTCGGTGGATGGATATGCGTTCTTTACTTTTTCTGTTGATCAAGTGCGCACGTATTTACTAGCATACTGTCAACTGAAATAGTCTTAAAAGTTTATAAACTGAAATTTTATATCACTTTAAATGTAAATGATTATTTCTAGTTATTATTTTTGCACAATAATTCCCGAAAAAAATTATAGATGCTCTCAAACGCGCTTCTTCACCTTTACACTTAACACTAATTATTTTTTTTTTTTATTCTCAAATTTGACTTTGTTCAAAATCAAACTCGGGTTATGTAAATCACAACTAACCTGTCACCTAACACACGCAGCCACGCGCATCATGAACTTAATGTTATTATTTGACGAAATATGTGTCACAGTAATTATTTTGCGTAAGATTATTTTTATTAAATTTATTATGTTTTGTCTCTAATTAGCTATTTAGGTACGTAACCGATGCTGTTGGATAAGAGCTACATTTAATGATACTGGTATTCACGTATTTTATTTCAGTTTATTTCTAGATTTCAGTGTGAGAACATCGATATCGTAGTGATTGATTTGTGTAGTTATTCAGGTGAGAGAGCTAATCTAGCATGTGTATGATAGTGAGTTTAGTATACGTACGCGTAAGACCGGTGCCAGGGTGGCAGTGGCAGGTACAGTTGAGTATACGTACGCGTAAGACCGGTGCCAGGGTGGAAGTGGCAGGTACAGTTGAGTATACGTACGCGTAAGACCGGTGCCAGGGTGGAAGTGGCAGGTACAGTTGAGTATACGTACGCGTAAGACCGGTGCCAGGGTGGCGGTGGCAGGTACAGTTGAGTATATGTACGCGTAAGTCCGGGGCCACACTGCTATTGAGTAGCAGGTATGCGTTTCGCATAAGATGACTTATTCCATTTTCCCTGTTCTTTGTTGCATACGTGTGTTATTTGTGGTGTGATTTTGCAATACATTACCTTGTGGTGGATGCGCGTGTATTTTGTGAATGATTGACTCCTCACTGAGTATTTCTCATGTGTTAATTCTTTTGCAGAAATAATCACGGCGTGGAGGAGGATTCCGCGTGACCGGGTTCGGCCAGGCGACGGTCATCTAGATTTGCTATTTTTTGTATTAATACTGAATATACTGGTTTGGGTGATAAATGTGTTTTAATATGCTTATTTTCAGGGCTAACATTTAATCGTCGTTTATATACGCTTTTGTAAGATACAAACTTATATGTTTTTGATAGATTTTTAGGAAAAAGTTACTAACATCTTTGCCATATCCATGACGAGACTATCATATATTATATTATTATATTTACAACAAATTTTGTACATATTCCAAAAGTATTTTTACATTATGGTGCACCAAGTACCTTTCTTCTTTTCATTCGTGATTTTTGCAGCATATTGCTTTGGTAAACATTTCTTATCTTCATGAAAGTCATGGTTTTTGTTACGAATGGTATAGGAAAAATAATCTGACTCTGAAATGGATTTGTATCTTCATTGTGCAATGTACCATTATTCTGATTTTTTGACCGTTGGCCTCTTAAACTTTTTTAACTTTTCTCTTGTTTTGTCATAGGTATATGTCTACGATCCTTTTCGTTTTTATCTTGTTCGAATTTTTTAAGCTCTTATTTTTTTTCTATAAATTAAACCTTTCTAATAACGATTTTATACATTCGATATTTGAGTCTGGATTGAAATATTAAACAGATGAAATTGTAGGGTTTAATTTCTTAGTTCTTGGAGAACGTTTAGCTTTCTTCTTTTTTGCTTATGGATATTACTAAGAGTTTCATTTCCCATTTTGGCAAGTTTTTCTCTCGCCTCTTTGTGTAGGTATACGGGTATAATTCTCCTTTTATTGATTAGCGACTCCATGCATTGTATTGTAGAATTTGTATTAAATTTAAATTCATTTGAGAATGTAGAAGTAAATTTTATATTTCCCTCATTTGCATCTTTTGATTTAGTTTTGTTAGTTTCTTCATTGTGCTGATATTAGAGTTTGCTCGCTTTAACCATTTCACACACAACACAGCATTGTTGATAATATCATCTAGGGCTTCATTCTTTTGTTCATTAAAGTCATCCCGTGATATATCTATATTATTTTTCTTTGATCTTCCTGTGTAAACGTTGCATTTGCTCTGTCCTATCGATTATGTTCCTCGGTCTATAAATAGAAATTTTTCTAGAATTTGAATTACACAATTATACTGTTCTGTATTCATCCTTCAATTTATTGTCTAGGAATCATTTAATAACTCTGAAAATTACTCACATTTGCTGGTTTATCTTGGCGTCATTTTGTTTGAAGGCTCTTGACGAGGCTTTTACCCTTTAATATGTAAATATTAATTGTAAAATTGTTATTTAAATTTATCTACAATTACATACAGACGTTCATGCAGGGCGCAAATTAAATTCTTTGTGCGATGTTTATAATTAGCAGTCATAGCTACAGGTACCTCTTTATTTTCCAAAGGAAACAGTGTTTCTTTCGGGCACGTTGCATTACCATTTTCAATATCAAGGACTTTAGACAATCATCAATCATTACTGAGTCTTCCATATTTAAATCTATTACAGAAGTAGTGACGTAGACAGTAATAATTATAACTCTTATTCTAACCTATACATTTGCATATACTTACGTATTACGCAGTTACATTCATATTATTATTGTCGTTTTCCTATTCTTTGCTTATGGTTATCACTTATTGTAAATTCCTTTCTTACTTATGCAATACAAAAATTCAATAAATTTTGTATAAAAGTCATCTATTTGCTAAAAAAAAATCTGCCAAAAATTTGTCAAAATGGCAAATGTTCTCGATGCCAAGGTTGAAACATGCGTGATAGTAGCTCCATCTATATTGTCAATATTCGCAAAAAATTTCGAAAATAAATTAATTATTATATAAGTAAATAAATATTTCATCACGGCGTATTACCAAGTTCTGAGGGTATGTCAATTTGCTTCTAAACGCAAATATCAGTAATAACATATCTGTACGGTAGAGGATATGTACGAAGCTTTAACTCACGGTCAAAGCTGTCGTGTTATATGAAGAAATACACTTTTTTAGATACAAACTTAACACCCATATAATGTTGAGTCCTTTTATTTCATGCTACGCATGACATATTTCCAATATATTTTTAAGTAAAACAAAATTTGATAAAGATATCAAATTTTTTACACTTGAACACAGCAACCCTTGACGTGATCTATCATTTGATAATTGATATCAAATAACCTTTTTTGAAAAATATATCTGATAGAATTATTAACGTCTATGTGTCATAGTCCGTGATTCTAAACTTGAGATGTTTTTGATAAGTTTTTGCAAAAAAGAGCTGATTTACATTTTTTATTTAAAAAATAAAAATAAAGCAAGTATGAATCATTAAAAATTTATTTACTTACATAATTTTTGTACATATTCCAAAAGAAATTTTATAGTATTGTGCACCAACTTCTTTTCTTCTTTTTATATGTATTTTCGTTTAGTGGGACTTCTTTGTGCTGATGAAAGTCATGGATTTTGTTATAAAAAATACAAGAAGGATAATACGTTACACTTGTCTCCTGTGGAGAAGGGGTTTTTTTATCTTCGTTGTGAAACGAGTCATTGTTCTGATTTTTTGACTGTTGGTCTCTTCTACCTTTTTTAAATTTTCTCTTGTTTATCTTAGGTTTATGTTTACGATGCTTATTATCTTCTGCATGCTTTTTAAGCTCTTCTTGCTGTTTATTAAAATGAAATTTTCTTTGTTCTCTTAAAGAATTCATACATAGTAAATTTGAGGATGGATTGAAACAATATACAGATGAAAATCTATAGTTTAATTTCTTGGTTTTTGGGAAACGTTTAGCATTCTTTCTTTGCTTACGGATATTACTAAGAGATTCTTTATCCATTTTGGCAAGCTTTTCTCTTGCCTCTTGAGTTTTAGAATATAAAATTAACCTTCTACTTATTAGTGAATGCATGCATTGGAGAGTAGGATTTTTATTACATTTTAATTCATTTGAGAATGAAGAAGCTAATTTCACATTTTCCTCATTTACATCTTTTGATTTGCAGATAGTAGCCCGGCTACTTTTTGCTCGCTTAGTTACTTTCTTTGTTATACTGATATTAGAGTTCGCTCGCTTTATCCCTTTCACAGACGAGACAGCATTGTTGCTGTCTTCTATGACTTCATTCTGTTGTTCAATATAGTCATCTCTTGATATATCAATATTATTTTTCCTTGTTTTTCCTGTGTAAATGTTGCTCTGTGTCCTACCGATGATGTTCGTCGGTGCGATGTCGTCTGTTTGTCTATAAATAGAAATTTTTCTAGAATTTGCATTATCACAATGGGGTCCGTATTTTGATTTTTACATATGATTCTAGACAAAAAAAATACCCGTAATTCTTTTAATTGATTAATGTAGTTTAAGAGAAATTATTAAAAAGGATATGTGATGTCACCATGGTAGGATCGTAGAAGAAGACAGATAGACTGGTAGGGAAAGAGACAGTTATAAGCAGCTGTTGCCATGCCATAACCTACCACAACAGAATCGCGACGCTCATCTATAACTATCTCTTTCCCTGCCAGTCTGTCGTTTTTCACGATCCTACCATATTAGCTTTGTTCCAGCCGGTAATTTTGGACAAGTGCTGAATGAGACGATGACGGTACCAAAGCGAATATTTGTTGCATACAAGCGAGTTAATCTGTCAAGTAAATAAATTATTTAACATCAACAAATAACAAATGTCTTCATCGGTATTTTTTTCTAAAAATAAAATAATGTTATAAGAAAAATATAATATTAAACATAATAACATGGAATGTTTTATGGTTATCTAATAATCTAATTTATTTCTAACCAGTATAAATTTCATCTTCCCTTGACAGATGAAAAATATAAAATCTAACACTAATTTTGTAATAATTACGCAGGCTATGACTCTTAGGCCCTGTTATTTCTATCTTCATATAAAATTTTAGTTAACTATCTTCGGTAAAAAAAAAATATCTAGAATAACAGAAGGTGTATTTCCATTCATGTTTGTCCGAAGTTAACTAATGATTAATTTTTTTTTGAATACTTTGATAGAACTGTTTGACTATGTAATATAAAGGTAGCAACATTAGTGAATCTGCCAGTTAATACACAATTCATTTTTATCAAACCTAAAAAAAGTATTGTACATTAGTGTTGACGTATTGACATGTAGTATAATTAATAATGGATGCGAAATGAGAGAAAAGTAGCAATTTTACTACAGCATAAACGCGTTTATTAATTAAATTGATGTTAGAGTTATACATGTTTTAGAAAATAAACAAACAGATCATGTTACCTATAAACATAGACAGAAAATTATTTGCCTATAAACTTCATAAATTCTTCCTCGTGATACTATGCAAATGTGTGTCCTATCAACAGCGAACAAAATAAAAGGAAATCTCGCAATTTTATAAAAATTTTGTGTGTGAATTATATCTCATTTACATTTCCAAACATACAAATATATTGTTCACGTAGGGCGTTATAGTTGGAGGAAGCAATCAAAGAAACTCATTATAGAGTCTGCCAGTTGGCCGTTATAAAGATTGCGGTTAGGGTTCCTGAAGCCAGGTAGATTTTTCTGTCCTGGACCGTATACAAACAGATTAAAATATTTTAGGGATTACAATAAATTCAAACGTAACTTTTAAATACAAACAGTTTTTGGAAATATTCTTTTGAGGTACATGCAAAAACCTTTTTCAATGTTGAAAGAGTCTTCAGAACGAAACGTCGTTTCTGTGCTTGTTTCAGTAGTGTTTGTATAAAATTGTAAATATGTAGAGACCCTGGTATTTATTAAGTAGTTTCAATTTACAAAATTTATACAAAAATTCAGTATGATTTTTTTTAATACGGCCCATTATTTACTCTAAAAGTGGTGCCTTCAAGTTTGAATAATTTATAAGTCCTGACCAATAAGATTCTAAACCCTCCATAAAAGGTTGTAAACCCTGCATAAGTTAGTTTCATAGACCGCTTCCTCCATATAGCCCTTGCCAAGATATACCGTTATTGACTTGACTTACTAATTGCGGTGTACCGCTTTCCCAGCTGGTAGCTTCGTTACCTGAGTGGTATAGGTGAGATTACCAAAATTTTGCTATTTGCAAGAAACATCTAAATTATCTATATCACAAAAAAACAAAGGGCATTTGTAAGATTTTAACTGTGTACTGTTCGTTCTGTAAATAAATGTAATTGATTGTGTACCTGAATTATTATTGACTTTATTATTAAATTAAATCATTTTAAAAATTTGAAAAACCTTATAATTTGATTTAAGTACAACTCTGAGTTTCTTACTCTTATAATGTTTTTACAACTTTCCAGCTGTAAGGGTATAATGAAGTCAATAACGGTATATCATGGCAAGAGCTATACCTTCTGTACAATTTTACCTGCAGTAATTTTGTGTATGCCGCCAAAATAGCGTAAAAGCGATTAACAATTGGAGTATAGGAGGTACTGCATAATTTCGATACGTGGTAAACTTCTTGCAATATTGTCTGTACACTTATCAGGACGCATTCTAACTGTATAAGAATATTGTATGTAATTTCCTATTTCTTTATCATTGTCTTCAATTATTTACAGTTAATATATAAGTTAACAGCTGGCTAAATATTTATTCGCATTTCGCAAGTAGCTAGCCCAGATAAAATAAACCTTAGATAGCGTTATAAACTAAGAGATAAAACTTATACCGTAGATAAGTAAATTTAACTAAAGTTGGAAATACTAGGTCTGAAGAAGCAGAAAAGATCTAAATATTTAGACCTAAACCTATGGGTCGCGAAGGGGTTTGAGTGGGTCGCGTAAACTATTCAGATTTTTTTAATTTTAATTACTCAATACCATTCATATTTTCTAAAACGTTTACAAAATTTCACTAAAATGTTACTATTGTTATCAATACAATGTAGAATTATTATTGTTACTGCTAATAACACTAGAGTGCCTTTACCTTTATTACCTATCTTATTGATTCTGGTTTTTGTGCTCTTGTAATTACTAAAACTAAGGTTTTAGGAACCGCCGCGATTTGAAGAACATTCAAAATTTTAAAGAAATTCATTTTTAATAATGTTCGAAATTCAAATTGGACAAATATGGAGAGTTAATATTTATGTTTCGGACATTTGACTACCAGGCAGCATTAAAACTGTATCAAATTCATTTACTAAATTGTAACAATTTTCGTTTTATTTGAAATTGTTGATCTTATTATGGTGTTAAAGTTATATTATTTTGTTTATAAATGACCTATTTGTTTATTATATATTATACTTCGTTTCACGTAAGAAAATAGTGATGAGAAGATAGTTGCAGTTTGAAATTGTTGTTTGATTGGATAATGTCGGGACATTCTCCAATCAAAAACAAGATCAAACTGCACCTATCTTCACATCACCATTTTTTAACGTGAAAGGAAGTATAGTACGTAGATATTCATTTTCTTATTTTCATACGTGCTAGAACACCTAACCAGTAGGTGCAAATTTCTCAGCGGTACGGTTGGAACGGTATTGAACGATATTTTGTTACTACGTATGTGCCTAAGTCACAAACACAAACTAGCAGAAATGACAGGCCGGAACAAAGCTAACGTTACATATCCCTTCCTCAAAACATTAAATTGATAATTAATAACAATGGCCGCTAGTGTGAATAATGATTAAGGGTGATTGGCGAGCATTTGACTATCACTGTTTTATCTCTGGCAATCGTTTGTAGATTGTTTGAGAGAAAAATTCTTCAAATATTTTTTTTTCTATAACTATTATTTGAAGTATTTTTCTCTAAAATGATCCATAAGCGATTGACAGTACACTAATAAATAATAATCACAAAAATAAAAAAGCGTGGAACAAAAATAAAATGTCGCCGCCGCTGTAAGCGAGTGTCTATTTATAGCGGAAACGGAATCGCGCTAGCAGCCGGGCGAAGTAAACAAACTGGTCGCGACGTGTTTAATTACTTGCGGTCGCCTGAACCTTTTGTGTTCATTGTTATTACGCGGTCGAATATTCTAGGGCTTTTCTAGAAGATAATAGCAGCTGTATAAAAGGGGCAAAGCTGTGTTCGGGATTAGTTCAGTTGAGTCCCTGGTCACATAACATTAGTTGTGTGATCGGGGGATTAACTTACATAGACAGATGAGTTAATTACATAATTCAGTTCCAGTAGTGACGACGGACAGACACTTACATTAGTGTAGTTAGTTAGTTAGGTTAGTTACATACAGTCATAGAAGTTAGTTACATGGAGTGTTAGAAAGTAAAGTGTTAGTGAGAAGCACAGCAGTATCGTAGTGAGCGTATGCAGCTGGTGTCGAGTATGTACTCGGGAAGTTACTGGTATACTGGGATAGCTGTGGATGTAAATACTCGGTAGTGTTGACGAGTATTATGAAGCTAGGTATACAAGGATAGTAACAGCGAGTCGGAGTGGATACTCGGCATTGGTGTTGAAGAATTGTGGCGTACGGATAGTTGGTGATACTGAGGCTGTGGGAAGAAAAAGTTAGTTACATAAATAGACAGACAGTGAGATGAAAGGTGTGACTTCTGTCCGAGCAGTTGAATATAGAGACGCTGTTGAGTCAGTTGAGTATATAGACGCTGTGGAGGTCGGTAGGCAGACAGTTGAACATGATATAAGTATATAGTGACATAAATATAGTGATATAAATATCGCGTAAACAGTCTATAAGAATCTGCAACAGACCGGCAGTGAAGGCGTAGTGAAGTAAATAATTTGTAATATCGTGAAAATAAATAGTAGTGTTAATTGGTTAAATAAATAGTGTTAGTGTTATCTAGTTAATTATGGTTTTAGTTTTAATTAGTTTGTAATAATTGTTTAATATCAGTAATAGTAACTTTCATTATAGTTTAATAAACACTTAATTTTAATTAATAATAATTGTCCAATATTTACACTTCACCCAAATAAATAAAAACGTTACAATATAACACAGTTTGCCGCGCGGTTTACAATTGTAGGTCGCTTAAAGTTTTTATATTTTTTCAATATTTTAGTTTCTTAGTAATTATTATTTATTTTTATTAAAATGGAGCAAATTGCCATGTACTCCATATTCATTCAATGTTTTTATGATATGATGTCTCGAAGTTCTGTTATACGCCTTCTCCATGTCGAAGAATACTGCTGTTACATGTTGTAAATTTAAAGGTTTTTTTGTTTCGATTTTTAGGTTTATTAAATGGTTCGTGGTAGATCTATCCATTCTAAATCCACGTTGTTCAGGAGCTATTAGGTTATTCGATTCTAAATACCATACAAGTCTATTGTTGATCATTTTCTCCATTATTTTACATAAAGTGATGGTTAGTGCAATGAGACGATATTTAAGAGGATCTAATTTAGATTTTTCGTTTTTTATGTAATGGTATATTAGTATAGCCTCTCTATTGATCTGGGAAGGTATGTGATTTACATCATGTAATAAAATACCTTCTAAAATCTAGGGTGTATATTTTATACTTAGATAATACCAGCAAAATCCCAAATGCGGTGTAAATGCCGCGGCGCGCACGTTCCTGTATTTCTAAAAAGCGCTCCCTCCGAAGTCATGCCATGACTGTCACTCCACTACATTTTGAACCGATAATTTTGTATACAGAATGTCCCAGGACGAGCTTCGCTGTCGTTATTTTAAAAACTATTTAATATTATTTTACGAAATTTGGCCCGTTTCAGTTAAAATGTTTTCAAAACAGTAGCACTTCCGGTTTTACCGGAAGTAAACACTAATTTTCTTATTTTAAATGGAATGCCATATTTTTTATTTTACTATTGAATTCAGCAGAAAATTTTACATATGAAAGCATAAAAAAATACTCACGATCAACCACGTAATTTAACTATTTTGATTTTTTCACTAATAATGGCCTTTTTTATCACTCTACCGTGTGTCTGTCTTAAAGGTGTACATAGGAGATAACATATTTTAAAGAAAAACGCGTCAAATAAAAGTTTTAGGGCATAAAATTCTGCATCTAAGTCAATAAACAGAATTACCTTTACATGCTTAGCAACAACAGTAATTAAGTATGAAAATGTCGGAAATTACGTTGAAAATATCGACAGCCATGGATTGAACAAAAAATAAATAAATGTTTGACGTTTTATATGTCACGTTAACTTATTTGACTTTTCTGACGATTTGGTTTGAATAAAATCGTTAATTATGATAATAATAAAAATATTATATTGGACTAATAAATAAAGCTAAAAAATTCAGTTTTCCTTCGCTTGTCCTCCGATATAATTACAATGTAGTGTCGCGTTATGTCATACCTATCGGTACATTTGAAAGTATATAAAAAAAAATAACACCCGACGTAACACCTCATTACAGCTCATTTAGTTACTCATTCCGTTATTTGTACCTATCGGATACGGACGTTCAACAAATGGTTGTGTGTTGTGTTTTCTAAATAAAGTGTAGTGATAATGATATTGTGAAAAAGAAGGCACTCTTCACCTTCAAGCTGTTGCTGTGCTGCGTTGGAGGAGGAATTAAATAGATTGAAAAGAAAATTGATTTTGAAGTCCTAGTAAGTACTAGATATTTTGTTATGGCAAGTATCTGGTAGTCATGTGACTTACCCTCATAGATCCGATGTACGCGTGTTCATACTTTTTTTCTATCCTGTAACATTTGGATCTGGAAATCAGGGGACTTATCCTTTTAGATCTGATGGACATGTGTTCATTATGGCGTATAATTACACTAATCTGAACCAGATAGTCAAGTGACTTATCGCTGCGTTCCTAATAAACATGTGTTTATCCAATTTTCAGTAATTAAGGTAAGTACTTTATAGTACCCTTCCATAGTCCAGGTTTAGTTTTGGCTTAATTCTATGGGTAAAAATGTTACATACGTTCAGTGTTACATTTGTTATGTAAACATCAAACCTTCCTTGATTCTGGTAGTTTGTCACGTGACTTACGAACCTTATATTTTACTCATATAGTTTCAACACAAGGAGATGATACATGCTCGTCCGGTGTGCGATAACGAGAATTTACCCAGGTACATGGTTCCGGAGACAAGATTTTTCTTCTGTATCTAATGTCTTAAGCAAAGATTTTCTTCCTTCTTGGGGAAAAATCCTACCGATTAACACAGGTCAAAACGTAAACATACAAGATGAATTTGTTGTAAGAATTAACAAAAATTTAAAGGAAAAAATGACTGACAAGTACCCGTTGTTAGCCATTTATTAAGCCTTGCACCCACCTTAACTAATTGGTGAAATTCAAGCGTGCATACCGGAAACAGTGGTCAAACAAGACATTTTCCTTGCATGAATAGATTACTCAGAGCCTTTTTAGCTTTGGTTATCTTAATGTGTAACATGCTAACAAACGATCTAACTCTAACTGGTGTAGCGAATTCTTTGCCAAAATTGGCAGACGCTTCTCAGTTTATGGATAATGCCGAAATTGTACATAACGCAATCTCGCTTTACAGAAAATACATTTTCTCACCTGACCAAAATACAGAGTGTAGTAAAATGGTGAAAGACCACAGGTATGGACGATTATTTCTTCAACAAAAATCTTTATGAAGACGTAAAAACGAACACTCCTTCATTCAAAACCGTGTAAACTAACAGCGGCATCGGAACTTTACCAGGTTAAAAGAGAGGAGGGAGGCGCTAAACACAGGGCAATAAAAGGACAAGAGATACATGAGAAACTATGCTGGTTCCCTATCTAATTACTGGTGTAATGGTGTAAGTGGCAGGCTCTTACGCAAGACAAAGTTGTTCTAATCTGGGTAAACGGATTCGCTATACCTTTCAAAAATATTCCTTTCAACATTCTATACCAAAAACAGTTATTGGAAACAGTCAACTTAAAACATGAATAGGCTGTTTTCTGACTTACTCTTTATAGGTACTATATCTAAGTGCTAGGTACTCCAAATGAGATCATATGAAGTTATTTTTTAGCAAAAAAAAATGAAAAATTTAGCTTTAATTAAATTTTAGTTGAACTAAAATGTTCATATTACATCCTTTTTAAAATTAGAGGATTCTAAAATAGTATCTAAACTATTATTGATAATTGTTACCTAGCAGATATAGTTTTCAAACACGCTTGTTTTTTAGTATTAATAGAAAGCAAATTTAGAAAATACCTTAGATTTAGTTGTTTTCAAATATCAGAGATATGAAATTAATTGTTTGCCATTTAGGTAAAAACATATATCATACATGCTAATAAAGAGAAAAAACAAAACTAGAATTTAGTATCAATGTGTATCTACAGTAAAACTCCTTGATTCACTGTAATTCTTTTTTAACAGAGAAATTAACTTCAACGCAAGAACTAAAGTTTCTGGGATTTGAAAAAAGGAAAATTTCTCTTAACTTCACATAACTATTAGCAAAACTTAACAGAAAAATGACCATTTCGAACTACCGCAAAAATCATCATAATTGGTGATGTAGTCATTTTTCACTTACTTTGTGTCACATAAAACAAAAGGTTTAAACGTGAAATGTTTTTTCTAGTGCCTCAACCTCTGGCTGGGGAGCTCCCAGTCATAAATTTAATTTAGCACGCGAGTAATGCAACACGCAGGAACGAAATTATCACATAAATTGTCTGGATTTCTAGCAGCTTTCTATCACATGGCAACAACCATTGCTTTTAATCCATAAACTTAGTAATTTATTTTTGCATTTTAAAACATATGAACAGAAACATGTTATATATCGTTGGAAAGAAAAAAAACTGATGTAACTTTTCAATATGGCGTCCATATAAAAATTAAAACTTTCGCATCATAACTCGAAAATATACAGTATAAAGAATTTTTTAACACTTAAAGTATTTGCAAAAAACAACAAAATTTATTTTTTCGCCTATATTTAGTGACCTTTTTTCGCAAATAATAAAACACCATTAATATGGTGTTCTAAAGGGGCAACTTTTATCTAATTTAACACGCTTCGTATCTCTTATTTTTCTTGGGTTTCCCATATTGGAATAGTTATCATGGACACCTTGTATAGTTACAAAATTCGGGAAACTGCAAATTGACCTATATGCCAGAATAATTAACACAAAATGTAAAAATTACGTACTCCAGACTCCTTTTTTTACGCGTATTACTTTTACGCTTTTTTTCCGCCTTTTTTTCAATAATTAGCTAGTTAGAAATAATAATACTTGAAAAAGCGATCGGTATTTTAATAGTTGGTATTCATTATTCCAAAGATTGCTCACAGAAACTCAAAATTTTGTTGAATCAAATTTTTTTACTCTTATCACGTTTCAGAGGCACACATTCGTTGTCCAAGGATCTTGCCCTAATAGAAGGGATATTATCCGGAGAGTGTTTATAAATAAAAACATTCCTCAAGCTGTTCTGCCTTTAATACTATCATTGTTGTCCGAAGGAACATTATGAGTGCTGTCACAAAAGAAAAAACCAAGAAATTTTGTTGCTCAAAAAATTTAGAACCATATTCATATTGTTTAGAATATAATATAAATTTTGTAACTAACTCCGTCCATGTAGAGAGTTTCTACTACACAGGAATTTCTTATCGAGCAGCTCTCAATCTAATACTGTCGGTAAAAAAGCGAAGATGAATTTGTATTTAAAAGACAAATTAGAGAAATTTACATTACAAGATCAGCAAATCGAAAATATGATGTTACATAGAATCGAGTTCGAATTCTAAAATATATCGGAAACATATTTTCCCTTACAAGGACGACTATCAAACTAGTTACCTTAATGGCTCTTAGCAGTGCACATAAGGTTCAGACTCTGTCGTCAATAAATGTAAACCTTACTACAAGAATACAAGATAGAAAATACTGAACGAATAAAGACATCAGGTCTTATTAGACAACAATCTTTACTTGTTTTTCCATTTTCCGCGAAAAACCAGAATTTTATACTGCGTCAACAATTATTCTCTACATTCGTATCACGTCTGAATATCGTTGAAATGACCAAAGATATTTAATTATAACATACCAAAAACCGAGTCATATAGTATGTTCTCAAACTATTAGTAGGTGGACAAAGCTAGTATTAAAAAAGAGCCGTATTGTTACTAATATTTTTTCAGGCTACAGTATAAGACACGCTTCCATCTATGTAGCAAATAGAACAGGGTTAATATAGACACGACATGTTGAACACCGAATTTTCAATATTCAATCAACTTTTGTAATAAACTTGTAATTACCTAATAGTCAACTTTTGCAAATAAGTATAGAGAATTAGTATAAATTTTTGGGATTTATAAGGGGCTATTGTTATGTATAGGCTATTGCAAACCGGGTTGGTGCTTGTATGGGCTATGGGCATAATGTACGATAACTGTTTTAAATACGATAATATTCAACACGATTTCGCGCCTATCACTTTAAACATCTACATTGTAATTATATCCAAGGACAAGCGAAGGAAAATTTTAAGATTAACCGACTTACCTGTAAGGAAGGTTGATCGTAATTTTCCGAGCTTGTCCTCCGATATAATTACAAAACCCCCACCTCACCCGAAGAACCCAAGTACGAAAAGCGTATCACAAATAACGAAATAAATAACTAAATGAGCTGTAATGAGGTGTTACGTCGGGGGGTTTTTTTTTATATACTTTAAATGTACCGATAGGTATGACATAATGCGACACTACATTGTAATTATATCGGAGGACAAGCTCGAAAAATGACGATCAACCTTCCTTACAGGTAAGTTGGTTAATCTTACAATTTTGTTTCAATAATATGAATTTATTAAAAATTAAACATTACATAACAAAATTATGTATGATGCTATAGTGTACTCCCAACTCACTTCCAATACTTCCAGTACTACAGAAGGGGTCTACACTTCCTAACACTCTTTCTTCTAGTAACGCACGTTTTCCTGCTCGTCCTATACTCTGATTACGCATTACACATTAGCTGTCTTCAAATTTTGTCACGAATTTAACAATTGTGAAATCACGCTCTTCATTGGTATAAATTTTCATTTTCTAATAATTTCAGAGAATAAAACTAGTGACAAATAGTTTTAAAAGGAAATCTTTTGTTTACAATAATATAAATTAATAATCGACAATTTTTGAACGTGAACGTAAAGTTGTAGTTCATAAAATTCTAAAAACTCAATTTTATCAAATAGAAACCCCAATTTTTATTATTTAAATGAATTTTTCGTTAAAAAATGTTCTTATCACTTCTTAAGATGTGATTAGCTTTTCTTAAGATAACCTTAATAAAATTATTATAAGTAAATGAAACATTAAATTATAATAAAAATATGCAGATAAAAACCGGAAAATGAATGATGAAAATGATTATTGGTATACAGTTTATTTTTCTTGCTATTGGTATTAAAAATAATATATATATATATATATATATATATATATATATATATATATATATATATATATATATATATATATATATATATATATATAATTAATATACTGCTGGTGGGAGTGAGATTTGTGAGACTAACATTGGACGAGTGCAGACATATATATCTGCATATATACCTGCACTTGTTTGTAAGAATAGCTCCGCGCAAGCCCAAGATTGCTTTGATTTTATTGGGGTAGAACGAGAAAGGGGAATTAGCGGGAGGGAAATTCTTACACTAACTGACAAGGATAGACAATATTGTTTGCAGCAGACTCCTCTTAAGTGAGACATAGGGCATCGGCAGTATATTTATTTATAGGTATATTTTAAAAATATAAAATTATGTAGCCAGCCTTACACTGTTATCACATGTAAACGGCACATAGTCGTAGAACAAAGCGGGGTTTTGCGCTCGGCTGTAACCCGCATGAAATCTCCGTGGCGACACGCTGATTAACGCATATAATTTTAATCTACACATAAAAAGCAAATAAAACTGTGCGCCTATGGAAACATTATTACCGGACACACATGCAGATAATATCACACTAGTCACATTGTTGTTGATAAAAATCCATAGGCGTAGACCGTGTTTTAATTTTAATATGTAAATTACAAATATATGCGATAACTGACGTGTCGCGCGCACTAATTTCGTTCAGAACATAGTCGCTCGTAAAATTCCTCTAACTTCTACGACTATGTGTGTCGCTTGTGTGTGTGAAATTATAAGTATATGAAATAAAAAATAAAATTGTGATAAAAAATATGCAGATAAAACCGGAAGTGTATCACTAATTACACTGATTGTATGTATACAAATGTATTTTTCTTAAAATTTGGCTAGCTGTATTAAAAATATAAAATAATGCAGCCAGCATGACAGTGTTATCATATACAAGCTGTAGAAGTTAGAGGGATTTTACAAGCGACTATATTTTGTACGAAATTTTTTTGGAAAAAAAATATTTATAACCAATGAAACAACATTTTATTTTAACCAATATGTTTTAAAGCAACAATTTGGGTTTTTTTTAATGAAAAATGCTGAATTATTGTAAAACATTTATTGTACATTAAAAAAAAAAACGAAATACATTTACACATTACTAACAATATTTGTTAATGGATTATAATGAATTATCTTATCGTGTATGATTAAATAGTATGCAGTTGTATTTTCAGAAACATTTTCATTTGTCTCAAATTCCAATCTTATATCAACATTATTCGATTTCAATGTCTCACTTTGATGCGAACAATCTATGACTACCAGGGGTGCTGTATTAATAAATTTGTGAGGTGTTAATGAAGGCTTACATGGTTGTTCATAGTAAGACAATTGAAATTGAGTGTACATTTCATATAACATAGCCCAATGATTATTCTTAATATTTAAATTTAAATTATCATATGGATACATATTAGAATTTAAATACAGCTTAATATTACTTAAATTACAGTGATCAAATTTACTCATATCCTTATTAATTTTATTCTTTCGATCTGTCTGAAATACCACGATGACAAAAGTTTTGATAGCCCAGGAGTGACGTTGTGTTTTTTACAGGAGCGGATATTCATGAAGTTCCCAGCTACGAAACGCTATCTCCAAATTAATGTTATTCTCTATATACTTCATAAGCATCAATCGCTCGACATCGGCTACTGATATATGTGGAATCTTCCAGTGAACATTACTTAATTCAATTTTCATTTTTTCTTTAGCGTCACTGCTTTCAATTGCATTCAAATCAGTGCTGCTTCGTATTAAAACTAATTCTTGTTGCACATTTAGAACATTTTTTTTTAAATCTTCACAAAGTCCCAATAGCATTTTGTAAACGTTTACTTACATTTTTATTGTAATAAACATAATTCTTTATAGTTGAAGTTATTCCAGGATTCCGAACACTATCTATTACTATTCCTCCAAATTCATATCGAATTTCACTAAATAAGAATGCAAATACATTGTTAACCAAATTAGCTGTGGTCGACACTTTATTATCATGCGTGAGAAGCTTACCCTCAATATAAAGTAAACTATTCCATGGTAGAGTGTACAAGTTTTGTTGTTGTATTGGAATGCGAATTTCATCATTATTGTCGAAAGTTGTGGAAGCATACGGTTTGTGTGTGTGTTTTTCCGCATGACTGATTGAAATATCATATAATGCGTTTTCACACTGAATATATTAGCATTCATTTTGGCGAATGCAAAGAATATTTTTTTAGATTTTTTAAACTGAACTCCAATCCAAATAACTATTAATTTTATTCGCTTTCTTCGTTTATCCAGATTGAACTTTAAACTCAAGTGATTTTAAAAACTGATAATTAATGGGTGTTAACCCTTGAACAGTCTTCTTTCTATTGAAACAATTACAGTTTCGAGCAGTATTTATATTCTTGCGAGCAGGGAGATTGAAGTTAATTTTTTAAGATGTAGTCTTACCGTGATGAGTTCCTCTCCAAAACTAAGTAATTTCCCCTTATGATTTGCTATTTTGAGGGTTAAGTTAGTTATTACTCGCGTGTTAATTGGTAAATAGATTATTTCATTTGGAGCCTCTATAATTTTAAATCCCGGCGGGACTCGCGGGAACAATTTATAAATTATGTGCACTTTTTTATTATTTGATAAGAATTTGTGGTTATGGTACACTCAATACAGATTAAATTTTCTTTAATTATAGAAACAGGATTATCTGATTCATATAATTTATTAGCATCCAATCGACGATGTTTAAACCCGAGAATATCGCCGATTGAATCGTTTGGTGTAAAATTTATTAATTTATTTCCTTATTGCTTCATTTCATCATTACCGATATCTGTGTACAAAGCAGATTGGCACACCCAGCAATGGGTAATAAGCCGTGGATGATATATTTATTTATTTACTTATTGCTTCTAACTTGACACTTAAGAGTATTATTTGCTACAATATTTAATTCAGTACCTGCTTCTAAGTTTTTTTGTAAAAATTTATTTATATCTATTTCGTAAGAGCTTTCTAGAATAGTAATTATATGATTTCCAATATAAAATTTATTATGTTCATTATCAATATTCTGCATTGAGTTATATACTCCAAAATTTATTAACCCGAGTACATATTCCGAATCCTCATCGTGTATAATCGGCGGATAAAAATTTTCAGTTATAACTGAATTGGTACTGAAGAGCGTAAATGTGTATGACATGATGGTTCAACCAATACTAAGGAGTAATAATGTTTATTTATATAAAAATGCTAAGCACCAGTGGCCACATTCTACACTATTATTAGGCTGATATTTATTGTAATTGTAGTCTATTGAACACCTGCTTCCAAAATAATCAATTAATTATTTTGTTGGTGCTAGGTTTCCATAACTATCTCATGAATACCCCTCCAAAAAATGGAATTTTCAGTACTTTAGCATATTTTCGAAGATCAATATTACTTAATACCCTTGTTGGCAATTCTATTGGCAGTCTTTTAAATGCAGTCCAAGTCCTTTTCGATATGGTTTTAAGTAGAGACCTTTACCCATTGCAATGGCCTCAATCATTTTATTATGACGTTTATCTTCTGTTAATTGCTCGGTAGCAGCTTTTTTGTCGTTAACAGCCTTGGCAATAACTGCAGCACCACCCCCAAGTGCACCTAAAGCGCTCAAGCCAGCGAAAAATAGAATTAATGGAAGGAATCCTTCGGTTTTCGGTACAGGTATCACTCTTGGATGTTTAATTTTTCGTTTTACTTTCTTAACCGTTCGTAAAGCTATTTTTGCAGATTTATTTAAATCAGAATCAGTACTATTTGTCTTTATTGCTTTCTGTGCGTTGTTGATTACGTTGCGGAATGGCAAACTTCAGTCAGATTTTTTCTTCTGCACTTTTAGCATTTTTATTTAAGGAGCGCACGTCTAACTTCTTCTGTAGTCATTGACGAACTGTGCTTGAGTAATGTTCGTGATTTAATTTATATCAAAATGCAAACTGTGAAGCAAATCCATGACTTTAAGGTTAAGAATTATGATTTCGATAGTGCTAGTAGTCAACCGCGCCATAGTACATTGTTACCGGATATAGTAAGATGTACTATAAGCAGGTCCATTCGGATGCGGTAAAACAAATGTCATGATTGCACTTATAGAGCACGAAAATGGTCTATGTTTTTCGAATGTATACATATACTCAAAATCATTATTCCAACCTAAATATAAGTATTTAAACATGTTATTAGAACCAATTGGAGGAATATGTTATTTTGCATATTATGAAAATGTAGATATTGAAAAGCCATGCAATTCGCAATGCAATTCTGTGTTTATATTTGATGATGTAGCGTGCGATAAACAAGATGTAATTAGAGAATACTTTTGCATGGGTCGCCATAAGGCTATAGATTGTTTTTATTTATGTCAGACTTATATCAGAATTCCCAAACATCTTATACGGGATATTGTTAATCTATTAATATTATTTAAACAAGATGATAATAATTTAAAACATGAATATGCTGATCACATAAATACAGATATGTCATATGAAAAGTTTAAGGATCTTTATTCGTTTTGCTTGTAAATAAGTACGAATTTATGGTTATTGACAAAGAAAGTGTCTTAAGTAATGGGCGTTATCGTAAAGGCTTTGATCAGTACATTATAATAAATAACAGTGCCATGAGCTAAAAGGCTTCAGTTGCTGGTTAGTTGTCGTACGGTAAACATCTGAAACAGGTTCAATAAAACAGTAACTGATTAAATTTAATCATATCTGTTTTTGAGTTGTTTATCCAGCTATCAGATCTGTTTTTTATCTGGTTATCAGTTAGTTATTTGCTACTGGGTCTGTTTTTTTCCTGTTTCAACAAGTAACTGCCCTGTTAATTTAAATCTATTTTGGACCTGGTGTGTGACCTTAAACCTGTTCCACTAATTGTATTACCTGTTTCAACAAGTTAACTTAAACATTTATTCTGGACCTGCTGTTTGATCTTGATTTTGTTTCACCATTTGTTTTAAATATTATCCCAAATAGCTGTTTAAAGCTAGTTTATTAATTTTGGTGAACAAAATTTAAAAAATGAATGAAGCATTAACAAAAGATATAATTAGCACTCGAAATATTAATAAGTAAAAGCTTAAAAACTTTATGCTTGGTGCATTATATAGAAAAATTTAATTAGAATCACAATATAAACCAATAATTGAATCTATAAAATATATTGCAGTTAATTTACCAATGACCAATATAAAAGAAGAACTTAACTTTATTAGGCCCCAAATTTTTAAAAACAATGTATTGGTACAATCAATGGACGAGGATGGGGGTGATAATGAAGTATTTATTGAAAATCAATCACCCATGATTGAAGATCGTCCATCAATAACTAGAGAGGATATTTTTAATTTAACTGAGGAACCCTCATTCAGGGAGTATTTAGACCAGTATGATCCATTAACACGACAATATGAAGAGATGGTAACTGATGACAAAAATTCATTTGATTTCAAATATGGCGTGCGTCATGATGTGGATACTGATAAATTTTTTATAGGTGATTCTGAGTTAAAAATTGTGGGTAAGGATGTAGTTATACAAAATATAAAATATCTCGAAACACCTTGTTTATATGAGCTTTTTTTTTTTTTTTAAAAAAAAAAAACACCATTGGGGTATACTGCAATCGATAGTAAAAATTATGTTGATATTGTGAAAAGAACGAATGCTGCCCGTCGACATTATAGCGATAGCGAGCAACTTTCAGGGAGCAGATCTCAGAAGTATAATTTCATTATTGCTCCAAACTTAGAGAGTCGGAGGAAAGTTGTTCCAGCTTCTAGAAAAATAATTTCAATTCCTAAAAGGCCAATTTTATTCTCAGGTGCAAGTTTAGCCTTAAAAAATATAACTTCAACATCTAAAAAACCATGTTATATGTAAAATGTGAAATAAATATTCAAAAAATTGAATTATTTGTAGATTTCTTATTGTCAGTAAGAAAATTTATGCACGTCTATGTACAAACAGAACTGTTTGAATATAAGTGTAATTAAGAATCCGCTTTGAACGGTTTTTCTATTGTGTTAACCCCCCAATAGTTGTAAAATCACTATTCCACTTTTAACGCAGTGCGGTATCTAAGAAAAAGTATATATTTAACAAGACGCATTGTAGGAATGGTGAACCGATCTACATACCAATCCCTTGCCAAGTAAAATCGTCCGAACTATAGCTGCTGCTTGGGCTTTACGCTACCCGCTACACGCTCACGTCGCACAGCTAGCCAGCTAGCTATTACTAAGTAATATAATATATTAATTTAATGCAATATTGTATTTTTAGATTTTCTGTTTCTGTAGTTATTGCTTATATGCTCACATCTCGCATCATAATTATAATTCAATTACTAAATGTCTTCTAATGAATTCGTAAATTTTATTAGAAAAAATAAAGATGCACATAAAAATTTATTGGTAGCTTTAAAATCGCAAAAGAAATATAAATTTAAAAATATTTTTGAATATTTAAGACTGATAATGTTACTTTTGTTATAGATTTTTTCTTAATTTTGTTAATATTTTATTTAAATATATTATTTATGTAACTGTTTTCTTACAATAAAATAAATTATTAGTTTTTGACTTTTAACCGATTTTATTTTTCAAAAATTTGTTAAATTTGTTTTATTGTAAAGAACTCTATATTATCTTACTAAGCATTAAAACACTTGAAAATTTTTAAAAAATCGCCTGCGGCGCATTTTTTCGTACAAATTTTAAATCCATCGATATGTCCCGTATTGTGATATTATAAATCTGGCCTCATCTGACTCTAAATTCACGCACCGCCACTGCTATGCTATCTAATAGTTATGTAAAGTGTAAACAATGGCCACCGCCATTTCTTCGATTTTATTGTTGTTGTGTACAGCGATATTTGTTTATCTAACATATCAACACCGCCCATGTAAAAATTGTATTACTTTATAAGATTTTAACTTGGAATTGTGACATGTTTCTTTTATTTCAACAAAATGTAATTAATAATTCAGGCGTTCTTGCTATATCACGTATGCCTTCTTTATTATCTTTATTGTCTTCAAAATATTCTAAATCAGTTTATTCGTCTGGTCCAGGTGAAATTATGGTCATATCAACTTCATTTGTTTTACATTGTTCCAAATCTTTGAAAACTCGTCACTTTCAAATGATTTAGACACTAAGAAATTGTTTTTCACTCATTTTGAGCAAAAATGTTCAATAATCCCACTATAAAACAAAGAGTTGCCTAAACCTATCCTCAAATATACATGTCAGTCTAATAATCCATTTGCCAATGCTTCCTGCCAATGTCCTATTTTTGGGACGTAAATAAAAAGAAACGATTTTTTAGAGAAAATGCTATTTTTGTAATATGAAAAATTAATTAAAATATTGCACAAGGATGTACAACACAATTAATTTATATTTAATTCAATATTTAAATTCAAAATAAAAAATATGTATGATAAAAATCATTGTACCACAATATGGAAAAAGGCCAGTATTTCAAAAATAATAAATCTATCTCTTCTATAAATATAATTTCGCAATTAGTTATAAAAATGTTTAATTTCAAGACATTACAACGAGACAAAGCGGAGAAAGACTAAATCCAATGCATAGGTTCAAAAATATCTTAGATTAAAAAACGTCCCAAAAATGGGACAATGACTGGTATTGGGTTAAAATGGCTCTTAAATATATTGTTGTTCATAAACGGGACAATATAGTTTCCGCATAATTTTCTATTTGAGGTGTTGACTCTTTTCTTTATCACTACTATAATTATTACAAAAGAAAAATTCGATGGAATATCATTCGTCTTCCACACAATCTCCAATTTTTCTGGTTGAGTTACTAGTAACGCCATCCGTGTCAATATGCTTGAACTATCAAATATATAGTGTATTCAGATTAATATCGGCAGAACGCTTATGGAGATTTAACATTGTGATGACATTTTCTCATAGTTTTGCTAACGACCTGTAGCTACAACTAGCATCAGAAACATCTCGTAACATTTCGTTGTACTTTATTGGCTTCGGGAGCATTCTGGCGCTGTAAACTAGCCGAATGTTTTTGAAACGTCACGTCACATAAGTCTCCGGAAAATTATTGAATGGACGATACTGAGGTTTAAAGAAAGTACTATTGAATCTTCTTATTACTACAACAAGTAACATAGCTTAATCTTTATTTCATATTCATGTTTAATGTAGAGCTAGTAGTCTATTATCTTCTATACGACTAAGTTTAGTTTTGACTTGCCCCATGAGTCTGGCGGGTTTTAAAATTTATTTTGCGTACTTTTTGAAAACTCCTGTCCCGTAATTGTTTTCATTTTGGGGCTTCTACATATTGATGTATATCTTTCTTGTAAGTAATTCCAAAAAAAAGTTCAATGGGTCTCATATGATTACGTTAGGAGAATTATTTCGCGGGTGGTTCTCAAAATATTACATAAAGTTATGGAGAGCAGGAAATTACATAAAACTTAAATCCCATGTTATATCCCTATGTATTATTTTGTTTTATTTCTAAATATGTATACAGGGTGAGTCTGGAAAGACATCCCCCCACCTTTAATTTTTTTACTATAAGTAATAGAAAAAATGGCTCACAAGATACAACTATTAACATTAATTTTTTAAAATAGCAACCGATACCTAATTCTTACGAAAATATAAATCGCCGTTTTTTCTCTTTTCAACGAAGTATTAGTTTTTATTAATGTATTTGAAAAAATTTTAGAAAAATAAAAATTCAGAAATAATTTTTATTCAAATATTCTAGGTGGCTATGTGAATGAATATAAACAATATTGTACAACTTAACAAGGTAAACCAATAATTTTAGTAATAAAAACAACTTTTTGCAACACCACCTTTATTTCACACTTTTCAATGGCTAAAATGTGCCATTATAGAAAAGTGTGAAATAAAAAATAACTAAAATAAAAAATAAGTATGAAATAAAAAAATCACCAGTATCACTGATACCCTCATTTTTGCTCATTTTCTATTTTTTTGAAGAACTAAATAATAGCAAAAAATATCAAAATAGATTATATTAAAAACCACTAACAAAAGAATAATATAAAACACGACAGGTGAACTATGATCTTGTACTTTGTGTTAAAATAGTACCACTATACTAAACTCAACGAAGAAACAGAGTAATAAATGTGCGTAATCTTCACGTGATTTGAGAAAGCGATGCAGCTATTGGCTGAGAAGAAAACAGAAGAAAGTTGACAAGAGCCGGGTTTACAATACGTAAATTTAATACGCATTTGCTGACATATAACTTCTGTACTGCTGATATAGTTGCCGTGATTACTCTGTGTCTTCGTTGTGTTTAGTATAGTAACTTTTGTCGTCACCATGTGATTTCAGACCATATGTTTTTCTAGTTGCTAAGTTTAGTGTTGTATTTAAAAAGTTGTAAGTATTAAATTGTATTTTGAGTAAATAAAGTATAAATAGTGAATACATTGAAGTATCTTGACATTTTCATCAAAATGACATATTTCTTTTAAAACTTATTTTAAATTTGTTTAACTGAAGAATGTGATGTTGCAAAACAACAAAAACTTTAAAGAACTCGCTACCGCTTGTGCTTTAAACGGCTCACTCATGAAAAAAAAGCACTGTTTAGCCACTTGTTATATAAAATACTATAAAACAATATGTTGTTTTAACTTGTTAAGTTGTATAACATTGTGACATTGTTACAGATTGTCTATGTTTACATAGCCACGCAGAATATTTAAATAAAAATGATTTCTCAATTCTTATTTTTCCCGACTTTTTCAAAAATACATTAATAAAAACTAATACATCGTTGAAAAGAGAAAAAAATGGCGGATTATATTTTAGTAAAATAATTATAGGTTGCTATTTAAAAAATAATATTAGTTAATCATATTTTGCAAACCTGACTATATAAAAGATATCTACATCTGCTATCACATAGTATATTTAAAATAATAAAACTTTTATATGAGCCATTACTTTTCTATTACCTATAATAATAAATTGAAAGGATGGAACAGACTCACCCTGTATATATTTCATTTTTCATGAAATACAGCAATAACATATTTGTAATAACACAAATTCTTAAAAGAATAATATTTAGACCTATTACCAAATTAAAGAAATATTTTTTAAAAAAGTTAAAAGTAATTTTATATAATTTTTATTGATCCAAGGTCGTTGCTTATTGGGAACCACTGTGCTATATGAAGAAACTGTGATGCTTTGCCATCTATGATATGATGTCCGAACTTTCATGAGTTACGTTTATACAGAGCCCTACGGAAAAGAGTATGCAAGCTAAGCTTCTCATGAAAATGGATAAAACACGAAGCCATATATGAAGTAATATCGGCACTAATAGGAATTACGGCTATATAGAGCTCTACTGACAATCTGTGGCTGTGGCTGAATACATGCAAAAACAACCAAATTCGATTGTTTTTGCAACAAATGAGATTATTTGCTTAATAAGCTGAGCAACGCTATATTTTTATGCAGGCTGTTTCCTTCAAAACAGCCATTGCTGTTTTGGGCGAACTAGAGAAAAATGTTATATACAAAAATTATCAGGAACGTTGCCAAAATTTCAACCAGTGGTTCTCAAATGGTAGAACAAAATTATATATTTTTAAATTGTAACCTACATCATTTTTAGTCAACAAATAGTAGATATGCAAGTACAGTACATAAACTGGATATTGGGCCTGGATATATGCACACCAGAGTATATAGTAATGGAAGAGATGAAAGTATTAAAAATTAGAGTAGAAACAGGAAAGAGAGCAGTGAAATACGAGGAGCAAATAAGAAACAACAAAAATTCAATTCTGCAAGAATGCTGGCGGGTAATAAGACAAGGAGAGGAAACCATCAAACTAAAAAAATGGGGGCAAGCAAGAAAAGCTAATTACGAATGAAATGGATATTCCACAGTACAAATAGAGAGACTACGCATAAATGGAGAAAACACTTATTACGAGCTATATCAGAGAGATTGGGACACACAACAGCAAGAACAACAATGTAAGATCAACAATTCGAATTACAATAAACTATACAAATCAATCCAAACGACGTCAATATCACGGTATTTACTGGACAAAAAAAAAATATCAACATGATTGCCTGATTCAGATGTAATGAAGAGAGAAACAACAAATACTGGTTGTAAAGTGAAGAGAGAAGGTGCAGGCTATTGTATGAAGCGCCGTTTGGGTCATAATTAAATGTGGGAAATATTTATTTTTGCATCGTGAGAAATATATTTTTTTAAGAAATAAATAAATATACTGAGAAATAATTTTTATTTCTTAAATTATTTTTTATTTTGTGCGCTATAATGAAATGAGGGAAATATTTATTTTTTAAAATATTTCTCCCGGTCGACACAGGGCGTTTCGGGAAAAATATTTTTCAAAATATTTCTCCCGAACGATGCCGAGCTTTTCGGGAGAAATATTTTTTTAAATATTTTTTTCCCGGTCGACGCAGCGCATTGCAGGAGAAATATTTATTTAAATATTTCTTCCGGTCGACGCGGCGCAGTTCGCGAGAAATATTTTACGCACAAAAATATTTCTCACAAAGTGCAATGCTTCGTCTGGTAGAAATAATTTTCATAACGGCCACGAGCACTCACTACTACCACAGATTACTTATACTACCGTAATATTGGCGAAAAAACTGAACTATAGATGGCAGGCCGGACGGTGGCAAGATGGCGGAGGAATAAGGAGAGTTATCTCATCCCTTATTGCTGGCAATATGCATTTCCAAGTGCAAAGTATTTAATATGGAGAAAATTAACATAAACTTAAGTTATATTTTTGAATACATTGCTTCTGCACGTCCTATAAAGGAAGACGAAGGCTGGACATGTATTGCTTTGATGGAATAAAAGATTTTGGACCAGGTACAATACTGGGATCTTGTTTAAAAACCAGTCATTTTGAGTGGAGATCCTCATATAATTGAAATTTTATTAAATGAGAATATAAATTACTGGAAAGCAAATTTAGTTGTAGAGCAGAATTGGGAGGCAAATGCAAACATATTGTTGTAGTTTTGTTGCATATAAACAGGATAGTAAAATTCAAAACTATATTTATTGTTTCACAACAAAAGTGATTATTATTATTATGCTATTAATTTATTTGTTTATGGGTTTGTGTATTACAATGTAACAGAAATAGAAAAATTAAGTTGTACAGATTTGGAACAAGTAAGGGGAAAACTTATTAAAAAGGATGATAAATAATATAGTTTGGCTATAAAATTATAAGAATTTTGAGATCCTGTTTTAAACAAGAAAAAATAGAACCGATTGGAGGCGTCAAAACTATAAGGGAAAAAAATTTTGAGATCATATTTTGTCACTTGGAATATAGTGTAAACTTACACTTTTTGACTTGTAATTATTGCATTGTGGCACTGACAGTATCTATGGCATTTACTGATCATTATTTAAACCTGAAAATGTAATATACACTATATATCTCACTTTCTTTTACAACAAATATAAATTAAACCTGTTTAAAATTAGATGTGTTTCAATGTATGCTATCAACGTTTCCTTATTCCTCTAGTTCACAAAACCGCCGCCAGACGTCATCCACTTTGAATTTTTTCGCCAATAGGTAATCTGTGCTACTACGCACTCCGGTAAGAACAGCTAGCTCAGCGCCATCCAGCGGTAACTAGCTCTGTGCCATCTAACAGAAACTAGCACAAAAATATGTCTTGCGTTACGTTTACGTTATGAAAATTATTTCTCCCAGACGAAGCATTGCACTTTGTGAGAAATATTTTTGTGCGTAAAATATTTCTCCTGCAATGCGCTGCGTCGACCGGGAAAAAAATATTTCTCCCGAAAAGCTCAGCATATTTTGAAAAATATTTTTCCCGAAACGCCCTGTGTCGACCGGGAGAAATATTTTAAAAAATAAATATTTCCCTCATTTCATTATAGCGCACAAAATAGAAAATAATTTAAGAAATAAAAGTTATTTCTCAGTATATTTATTTATTTCTTAAAAAAATATATTTCTGACGATGCAAAAATAAATATTTCCCACATTGAATTATGACCCAAACGGCGCTTCATACTATTGGCTATGCGGGAGGGAAGAGGAAACATTTTAGGCATCTAAGGACATCGTGCAGAGAGGTTCAGAAAGAAAGAAAACGACTTAGGGTCGGGACAAGACTGGATGAAAAAAGTCATCAAAAAACGGGGAGCTAATTTAATATATTATCAATATAAAATGTATATATGAAAAATGTAGATTCTAAGCCAATTTGGCAAGTATAAACCTAATCTACATTATTTTTTAGTCCATTAGATCGAGAATTTTTATTGATTTAAACCAAGTAATCATTTTATATCCTTATATAACAAAAATATTGAGAAAAATTCAATTGAAATAAATTAAGTTTGTGAAACTTGGCCAAGTGTTAATTAATTTACCTGTTAAATAAATTTGTTTTTTGTAGTTGTATAAACAAATATTTGTTAATAACTTTATTATAATGAAATATGCACTAGAATTTACATTTTGATCATCTTGATATTTTTCTTTTCGTTCATTAAATATCGGTGTATTGACGTCGTTTGGATTGATATGTATAGTTTATTGTAATTCGAAATGTTGATTTTACATTTGTTGTTCTTGCTGTTGTATGTCCCAATCTCTCTGATATAGCTCGTAATATGTGTTTTCTCCATTTATGCGAAGTCTCTCTATTTGTACTGTGGAAAATCCATTTCTTTCGTAATAAGCTTTTCTTGTTTGCCCCCATTTTGTTAGTTTGTTGGTTTCCTCTACTTGTCTTATTACCCGCCAACATTCTGCAGAATTGAATTTTTGTTGTTTCTTATACGTTCCTCGTATTTTACTGCTCTCTTTCAGGTTTCTACTCTAATTTTTAATGCTTTTATCTCTTCCATTACTATATACTCTAGTGTGCATATATCCTGGCCCAAAATCCAATTTATGTACCGTACTTACATGTTTTCTATTTGTTGACTAAAAATGATGTAGGTTACAATTTAAATATATATAATTTTGTTCTACCATTTGAGAACCTCTGGTTGAAATATTGATTTATTTTTTAGTATATAACATTTTTCTCTAGTTCGCCCAAAACAGCAATAGCTGTTTTGAAGGAAACAGCCAGTATAAAAATATAGTGTTCAATTGATTAAGCAAATAATCTCATTTCTTGCAAAAACAATCGAATTTGTTTATTTTTGCATTTATCCAGGCACAGCCACAGATTGTCAGTAGAGCACTATATGAACGGAATTCCTATTAGTACCGATATTACTTCATATATGGCTTCGTGTTTTACCTATTTTCATGAGAAGCTGGCATACACTTTACCATAGGGCTCTGTATAAAAGTAACTTATGAAAGTTCGGACATTACATCATAGATGGCGAAGTATCACAGTTTCATTTATCCCGGTGGTAATTTAATTTGGTAATAATTAGTTACCTGGAATTAGTATTTTACTAGATTTCTAAATTGTTTTTTATTTTAAAAAATACGTCTAAATATTATTGTTTTAAGAATTTATGTTATTACAAATATGTTATTGTTGCATTTTATAAAATATGAAATATATACACGGTGAGTCTGGGAAACCTCCCTCCTTTTAATTTTTAATTATAGGTAGTAGAAGAAAAAAATTGCTCATATAAATTTTTTATTATTTTAAATATGCTATGTGATGGCAGATGTTATTTTCATATAGTCAGGTTTACAAGATACGAATATCAAATTTTATTTTTTAAATAGCAACTTATAATTATTTTACTAAAATATAAACCGCCATTTTTTTCTCTCTTCAACGATGTATTAGTTTTAATTAATGGATTTTTGATTCAAATATTCTATGTTGCTGTGTAAACATAGACAATCTGTAACAAATGACACAATGTTATACAACTTAACAAGCTAAAACAACATTGTTTTATACTATTTCATATAACATGTGGCTAAACAGTGCTTTTTCTCATGAGTGATCCATTTAAAGCATGAGCGGTAGCGAGTTTTTTAAAGCTCACAAATGAAAAATAGCACCGTTTAGTCACGAGTTATATACATAATTTTTTGCAACATCACGATCTTCAATTAAACAAATTTAAAATAAATTTTAAAAGAAAAATGTCATTTTGATGAAAATGTCAAGATACTTGAATGTATTCACTATTTACACTTTATTTACTCAATAATACAACTTAATACTTACAGCTTTATAAACTACAACCTTGAATACAACACTGAACTTAGCAACTAGAAAAACATATGGTCTGACATCAAATTGTGACGATAGATGTCACTAGTGGTACTATTTCAACACGTACAAGTACAAGATCACAGTTCACCTGTTGAGGTTTGTATCGTCCTTTTGTTAGTGATTATTGGTTAGTGGTTATTAAAATAATTTATTTTGATATCTTTTGCTATTATTTAGTTCTTCAAAATGATAGAAAACAGGGCCGCTCCGTGGGTATCGGGCGCCTTTGTGCAAAGTTATATTTTAGCGCCCTACAAGATGTAGGTAAAATTTGCAAATTACCACACGCTTTAAAGTTTAAACAATACATACTTTTTATTCTTCAAAAATACTACATTTAATATATTGATATTTTCTTAGATTAATTCTTCTTATAATCAAAATCGTTTGTTGTAATCAACAATTTTACAGCTATAGCTTGTAACATAACAATAACTACGTTTATCTTGGCGTTTGAAGCCGCTTGAATTTAGAAAATTCCTTTTCAATCTTCGAAATAAACGACCGAGATTAATATTTCAAGCCGCTTGAAAATGTCAAGTCAAGCCTGTATAACAGGCTTGGACTTATGAAGCGACTTGACTTTTATCGAAATAAACAGTGAAGCTCCAAATAATGTAACTAAGCATGCGCACATCTGCAATATGTTGGAGTGTTACTAAATTTATATCATTTGTTGGTTATTTGCATTTTCCCTCATTTTATAAACGTCGCGACATATAACTTAGTAAAGTTGACTAAAAGCGAAATATTTGGAGTGATGAAGAAACAAATATGTTTTTAATGTTTTTGACAGAGAAGACAGATAACTACATGACAATTTTTAGGTTATGTATCCATCATCATAGTAGATTATATTCCTCTCCCTGTCTGTCTGCATAATCTAGTATTTACCTATCTTTTTTTGGTTGATAAGAATTTAAAGAAGATTGAAAATAACTCAATCCTATTTTCAATCCTCTGAGATAAACCAATAGGATTTTTCAAGTCATAATATACTTGAAGCCGCTTGAATTGTCGAGATAAACATAGTTATTGTCAGTTCGTATTTCAATATAACAATGCTAGAAAAATAACGAACCGATTGGTACAATAACTATTTTACTTATAACTAGAGCTTGCAGAACTCTAATGCAAACAAATTAAAAAATATAATGTTCACTTCTATCACGTTAATTTGTAAGTTGTATAGTAATTTTTTCTTTACAATTAAGAGCATTTTATAAAAATTTATTATTATTTACTTTACTGTCTTGAAACGGCGCCCTCAAAGTCAGGCGCCTTTGTGCGGGGCACAATCTGCCCACCCGCACGGAGCGGCCCTGATAGAAAATGAGCAAAAATGAGAGTATTAGTGATACTGGTGATTTTTTATTTCACACTTTTGTATAATGACACATTTTAGCCATTGAAAAGTGTGAAATAAAGACAACTTTAGAAGGTGGTGTTGCAAAATAGTTATTTATGTACCAAGTGGGTAATGTATATGTCATGGCAACATGGCAACACTGGCAACAACTACAACTTCATACCGAAGCCAGAGTTCGAGACGAACACAAGCCATTTTGTATTTTTTGATACCAGTTTTATGTTGTATAAATAATCGTATATACTGTTGACAATAAACGAATTCAAGTTGAATCTGTTCTGTTATACCCAAATCAGTATAAATATAACACAGTATATCTTTTTTCACGAGGAGGAAAATTTGCCGAACGAGCCGAAGGCAGGTACGCAAATTCTTTGAGTGAAAAAAGATATAATTTACTCACGAGTTGCATACAATTTTTTTTTAAGTCTGCAATGGGAGCGTGAAAAAAGTGCCGTATAGTGTTTCATTATTTCACTCCGCAACGTTCAAAAAAGTGCATTTTTTTCACACTTCTATGTATTAAAAAAAGGCATACTTTACAAACCCATTTTAATGAAAAAAATCTGATGTGGCCAGCACATAACCTCCTGTCAATTCCATGTTTAAAATAGCAATGAGCTTTAAGTAAAGTATCACTTCCGATTGATCGTTTGTAAACAAAATCTAATTTGTTGTTCCAATAAATAGAAAAGTCTGTAATATGAAATTTTTGGATTATATTTTATTATGTTTTTCCTCGAAAATCTGTTAAGAGCTCCAAATTAAGTACCACTTCCGGTTTACCATAATATCTAATATGTTGTTTCAAATTATACACGAGTTTTAAATACCAAATTTGATAAGTCTTGGATCATGTTTTAATATATTTTTTCAGGAAAATCTGTTTATAGCTTTCTGTAAAGTACACCTTCCGGTTTATCAGTTTTAGAAATAAATCTAATACGTTGTTCTTATTAATATAAAAGTCTTAAATACCAAATTTGAAAAGTTTTGTATTGTATTAATATATTTTTCACGAACGTTCAGAGCTTCAAATAAAGTATCACTTCCGGTTTATCAATTTTAGTATAAATCTAATATGTTGCTCCCCTTCATATAAAAGTTTTAAATACTAAATTTGACAAGTTTTGGAATAATCATAATATATTTTTCAAGAAAATCTGTTCTGAGCTTCAAATAGAGTATCACTTCCGGCTTATCAATTTTACAAAAAATCTAATATGTCCTTCTTAAACATAAAAGTTTGAAATACCAAATTTGAAAAATTTTGGTATATATCATAAAATATTTTTCACGAAAACCTGTTCAGAGCTTCAAGTAAAATATCATTTCCGGTTTATCAATTTTAACCAAATTCTAATATGTTATTCCCCTTGATATGAAAGTCTTAACTACTAAAATTGAAAAGCTTTGGATTATATTTTAATATAATTTCTCATTAAAAACTGTTATGGGCTTCAAGTTAAGTATCACTTCCGATTGTCCAATTTAATCCATCTACATGAATGTAGAAAGCTTAAATACGGAAAATAGAAATTTTCGGAAGTTTCTTGTAAAAGTTATCGTGGAGGAAAAAATTGTCACACACACACACGCACATACACACATACACACATACACATACACACATACACACATACACACATGCACACATGCACACATACACACATACACACATACACACATGCACACATACACACATACACACATACACACATACACACATACACACATACACACATACACACATACACACATACACACATACACACACACACACACACACACACACACACACACACACACACACACACACACACGCACACCCACAGACATCATCGTAAAAATAGTAAATACGTGTTGTGGGGACCCTAATTTGTGCTTATTTTCTGAAAACTCACAAATCGAATTTTTGGACCTATAACATTATCTCCCTGACCTACTGTATGACGGGAGATAACAAGGGTACTTTTTTAACAGACGTAAAAAAAATGTTTTTATCACTGAAATTCTTGTTAAGCTGTATAACATTGTTATATTTTGTTTATATTAGGTCTGTCAGTTTCGCTACTTTGCGACGCAAGGGTGCGAAATGAACAACCCTATTTATTCACATAGCTACCTACAATATTTGAATAAAAATTATTTCGCAATTTTTATTTTTTCGAATTTTTTCAAATATATTAATAAAAACTAATACATCGCTGAAAAGAGAAAAAAATGGCGATTTATATTTTTGTAAAAATTAGGTATCTCTTGCTATTTTAAAAAATAAATGTTAATAGTTGTATCTTGTAAACCAGACTTTATATAGAATATCTACATCTGCCATCAAATAGTATATTTAAAATAATAAATCATTTATGTAAGCTATTTTTTATATTACTTATAGTAAGAAAGTTAAAGGGGGAAGGGTCTTCCCAGATCCACCCTGTATACATATTTAACATGGAATTTAAGTTTTATGCAATTTCCTGCTCTCCTGTTCATTTTACGGGATAAACTGTTAAGTGCAAAGTTATTTGGAATTAAAACGCATATAAAACAGTTATTACATTATTTAATATGTGTTTGGCATCTTCACAATGGTAAAACGAAATTTCAAAATTTCTGTTAATTAGTAATAATAGCCATATTATTTATTTTTTTCTATTTTCATATATTACATATAAACGTCAATCTTACTTATGGAAAATAAATTTGATGTTCTTCTAATTACTTCCACCACAATAATTCTTTATAATAAAGAAAAGTTTTTCATTCGAATTGTGACAAGGCGAGGGTAAGCACAATAACAGATAAATAACTTTTTATAAACTCTTCTAAATTATAGTTTCAATATTCATATTTTAACTCTGTTTATCTATTTAAGTCAAAATTCAGTTTAGAAATTCTTATCATATTATGATAGTCACGACATTTATTTGTTGATCTTAAGTCTGGAAATTATTATATATACGTGCTTGACTTTAGAATGACCTCGCCTATGCACCCCGAACCCCTAAAGATATTCCTATCCTGGAGATAGCGTTTTTGTTTTAAGGCAGTCGGTATTAGTTAGCCATGGGATAAACATGGGAGAGTCGAAATTAGTACGTGGCGTCGGAAAGACGTGTTTTGGTTTGGACATGTAGTGTCCTTTAGTTTTGGGGCGACGCTCGCCAGCTGGGTTACGGAATGTAACACTTGTTAGTTGTGTATGTTAGGCTTAGTATTAATTAATAATAATAATAATAATAATAATAATAATAATAATAATAATAATAATCATGTAAATAAAGTTTAGTTATATTAAATCACAAGTATGTGTTCATGTCCGTAGTGTTCATTAGTGTAAAGTGTAAAAAGTGAAGTGTATGCGTGTTCTTCCTTCTCACAAGCCGTGGACGCCAGCCATCAAAGCGTCCAATAGTCAGTAAGTGTATCATCGTTGGGAATCATCATCCTTAGTATCATCATTATCATCAGCTCAGGAGACCCCCCCTCGTGTTACAGTGGCGCAGTCAACGGGTAGGATAATGAGAGTAATTGTTTACTCTTATTTATCCGAAAAGTTCCTACATCAGTTTCAGTTTTATTAGTTTGTGACCGAGGAGAGGGTACTTGGTGTACAGTATGTACACATTTGCGACCACGACGCCAGCGATGATACAGCAACCCAGGCCGTATCAGCCGTCACCAGACATGCTTGAGGTATTACTTGCAATGAATACGTTCTCTGGTGATGACAGTGTGGGAGAATATATCCGAAACATGGTAGCAGCCAGCAGAAGATACGGCTGGGATGAAGTTTTTCTCGGCAGTGCAATAGTGTTTAGGCTCAGTGGTAAGGCAAGGGAATTGTATTTTGCAATTCCATTGTATAAGCGGCCTACCACTGGCACAGATATGGTGCGTTGGTTAGAAATAACGTATGCAGGACGCACCATATTACCACCATCATTTTTTCCGGCTTGTACGCCAAGTTTTTATGGTCCAGCATGGACACACCAGGTCTACGCACCGCAGGCGCCGTTAGATTCGTTGTCTCCAGGGCATTCGTCGTTGGCATACGGCCACGTTTCTTTTGCCATGCAGGGAGTGCACGAGTTGCCAGTAGGGAGGATCAGTTTAGAAGAAATTGAGTCCTTGCTGGCAATAGAGGATCGTTTTGCGGTGGTAGACATACCACGACCAGAGAATTTAACAATAGCCGTCACAGCAAGTGACAAGGGCGTACAGGAAGGAAAAATGGATGAAGAGAATTGCCTGCCGGAGAAAACAGAGAGTTGTGAGACTGAGGAAGAACACAGCGAAGTAGCTGATGAACAGGACATGAACTCAGTATATGACGACAAGCGCAACGAAATGGATCTGCAAATGATTAACGAAGAGGACACCGTGAATGGCGACTTGGGCGTGAACATCGGAGAGGTGAACTTAACATGCCCACCTGTGCAAGAGTTACGCCGCGAGCACGCCACTGGTGATATCGTCAAACATTCCAGGATCGACGTTATCGCTTGCAGCAGTGTTCCCAAATTTTTTGTAGTGCCATCCCTTAGACCACTTAGGTGTGAAAAACCGCCCCCAGTGCAGTGACCTTTGTGTTGTTTTCTTTTTTATGACTATTATATGACGATTTTTGTTAGTGTTTAGTTTTTTGGCTAGTTAAGTTGCATGTTAGATTAGAAATTTTTATTAGATAGGAAAATAAAATACCCTTTTCCTTTTTTTAGCATTTGAGTTATGAATTTGTAATTTGTTAAAACGTTTTAGGTACGTTTTTATTGTGTTTACATTATGGTTATAATGTTTTATGTGGGTAAGCTTTATGCTTTATGTCTTGCGATTCTTGTATTCTATGTTTTATGCTTTGTGTCATATTTGTAATATGTTTCATGCTTTATGTTGTTAAGCTTTTTGCTTTTGTAATGTCGTAAGTTTGATACCTTTTGTGTGTTACGTATTATGTTGTGCTTGTACATTTGTACCCGTTTTGCAATTTTTGTATTCTATGTTTTATGTTTTGTGTCTCATATTTGTAATATGTTTGATGTTTTATTTGTTTTATGTATGTGTTTTATGTTCTGTGGTTGCAGAATTTGGAAACTATCTTCAGTTCAGGATTTAAGAATAAATATATCGATTTTGCGATATATTTATGTCTTAAGGGGAGGATAATGTGACAAGGCGAGGGTAAGCACAATAACAGATAAATAACTTTTTATAAACTCTTCTAAATTATAGTTTCAATATTCATATTTTAACTCTGTTTATCTATTTAAGTCAAAATTCAGTTTAGAAATTCGTATGATAGTCACGACATTTATTTGTTGATCTTAAGTCTGGAAATTATTATATATACGTGCTTGACTTTAGAATGACCTCGCCTATGCACCCCGAACCCCTAAAGATATTCCTATCCTGGAGATAGCGTTTTTGTTTTAAGGCAGTCGGTATTAGTTAGCCATGGGATAAACATGGGAGAGTCGAAATTAGTACGTGGCGTCGGAAAGACGTGTTTTGGTTTGGACATGTAGTGTCCTTTAGTTTTGGGGCGACGCTCGCCAGCTGGGTTACGGAATGTAACACTTGTTAGTTGTGTATGTTAGGCTTAGTATTAATTAATAATAATAATAATCATGTAAATAAAGTTTAGTTATATTAAATCACAAGTATGTGTTCATGTCCGTAGTGTTCATTAGTGTTAAGTGTAAAAAGTGAAGTGTATGCGTGTTCTTCCTTCTCACAAGCCGTGGACGCCAGCCATCAAAGCGTCCACTAGTCAGTAAGTGTATCATCGTTGGGAATCATCATCCTTAGTATCATCATTATCATCAGCTCAGGAGACCCCCCCTCGTGTTACAGAATAAACATTCATTATTTCATTTAACTTTTACAAAAGAAAAATTGACAGAATACGAATAAAATTATATTGATTTCATTAATATCATAAGTCATGGCTATTGGTACTAATTAACAGATATTTTGAAGTTTCTTTTTAAAATTGTGAAAAAACTAAAAACAATAAAAAATGTAAAAACAATTTTTTCTAGTCTATATACAAAGTAGCCATTTGCGCTCTCTTTTGTCAACGCAAAATGTCACTTTGCCGCTCATGCGCGACAAAGTAGAAAAAACGCTCGCTGTCCACATTTCTAACTATATAATGTTTAGAAATGTCACTTGTCTACATTCTTAATAGAAACGTTTAGTCATGAACTAATGGCACTGTAGTTACACATTTACCATCTTTACAAGTCAATCTGACATATAACGGCTCTGTCAGTACATACATAACGAAACAAAATGCGACACTGCTATGAAAATAAAATAGGGCATTCATTTACAAAAACGAAAGTACAAAATGCTTAGATTAGATAAAAGGAATAGCTCAAGAAGAATGGAAAATAACGATAAATTAAAATTAAATATAATCGTTATTTATTGAGTAGTACTGAAAGTGGTAAGTACAAAGTGTACATTGTATTATTTTCTGTTATGGTGGAGAACCTCATTGTGGCGACTGTAGAAAAAATCTTGTGTGTGTTTCGAACGCAAATGGACATTGTCGATTTTGAGAGAATGTCACGCTCCTGCGTCGCTCGGAAACAACCTCTCAATCGACAATGTCCCATTTTGCGTTCTTAATACAGAAATAACTATTGTATGCAACTTTTAATTTTGAACAACTTTGCATTCTACAATGTTTGCTGTAAAATGTACAAGGAAATAGGATAAAACTAATATTCACCCCTAACCGGCACCACCCGGTAGCGAGTGTTATTATGCTGGTCACAACACAATAGATTTTGTTATTCTTTTTCCTAAATTATCTTTTTCTCGAAAGAATATGGTTACCGTAATTATAGTATCAATCTTAAAACAATAAAAATGATCAGTTGACAACTTCCTGTTCATTAAATTGGTATAAAAGTCCGGTGTAACCGTGTAACAATACACGCGCATGTAGTGTTTATGATTAGAATAGATGTTTAACATCCCACTAAGTGTGAATCATCAGCGCATAAGAGATTTATCATACTCGTAGTTACTCTATGCTAACTGTCTACTTGTCTGCGCAATACATGTATAAACGGTCAGTGAACACCTGGGGTCTACATTTGAAGAAGATGCCCAGGACATAAGTGTAGAGTACATAACATTCGAACAATCAGATTGACAATCGTTTATGCAATATTCAATTATATTTTAAGACAAAATAAATTAATGTTAAATAAACACAAATAAATTAATATATCGGGAGTTTTTCTTATCACTAAACATACCTAGGCGTATCTCATTACCATAGTTAGATTTGAAATGATTGATATCAACGTACTAATGTCATCAAACTGTCATCTTTCATATAAAAATTCAAGAAAAAATACAAACTAAAACATGATACAATTCCAAATTCCAATATGAGCCTAAGACAAGGTCTACCATGTTTTAATTTGACAGTTTGATGACTTTCACTACAAGTACAATACATTCCCTTATGTTCACTTATAAAAAAAAACGCTTTAATACGTTACTGTTAATCATTTAAAATGTAACTATGGTAAAGTGACCAGATCTCATTGAAGTTAATGCTGGACACCGGAAATTTGGCGAAAATAATTATCATATTTATATTTGTATAATTAGACTTAACAGTAATAAGTCTATTACATTAGGTAAGTGTACCATTAGAAGACCATTTTATTGGAATATCGTTATTTGAGAAAAATGTATAGGTCACTAGATAAGTAGATATAGGCGAAAATGTAAATTTTATAGTTTTTTATTTTTCCGAATAACTTCCAAATGTGAAATTATACTGTATTTTGGTTAACATCTCTTTAGAGCACTTTTTTATTTTCTTTCATTGAAAAGAAATTTGCTTTAGTTTTCCAACGATATGTCTCTCATCTATGTTAATTTGTTTTAAAATTAAAATTCAACAATTATTACATTTATAGATTAAAGACAATGGTTAATGAAACAACAAAAATACAATTGAAGATAATAATTTGGTTATGTTTAAGTATATTTTCTTCCTTCTCATGAATACTTTTTTCATAGGTAAGTAATATCTGTTGAATCATTTTTCAAATTTCGCTTTCTGACGCCCGTATAAAAATATGACAATTCATTAAAATACACAAAAACTTTATACAATTTTGAGAACTAAATTAAGAAATTAGCAATGAAGTACCTTTATATTGTAACGTTTTTATTTATTAAAATTAAGTGTTTATTAAACTATATTGAAAGTTACTATTACTAATATTAAATACTTATTAGAAACTAATTAAGACTAAAACTATAATTAATTAGATAACACTAACACTATTTATTTAACCAATTAACACTACTATTCATTTCCACGATATTATTTATTTCACTACGCGTTCTAATCTTAGACTGCCGATCTGTTGCAGATTCTTGTAGACTGTTTACGCGATATTTATATCACTATATTTATATCACTATATACTTATATCATGTTCAACTGTCCGCCTACCGACCTCCACAGCGTCTATATACTCAACTGACTCAACAGCGTCTGTATATTCAACCGCTCGGACAGAAGTCACACCTTTCACCTCACTATCTGTCGATTTATGTAACTCTCTCTCTTCCACAGCCTCCGTATGCCAGAATTATTCAACACCAATGCCGAGTATTAGCTTCCACTTGCCGTTACTGTCCCCATATACCTAGCTTCCCAATACTCTTCAACACTACCGAGTATTCTCTTTAACAGCTATCCCGGTATACCAGTAACTTTCCGACTCGCCGTTACTGTTCTTGCACACTATAGCTTCCCAATACTCGTCAACACTACCGAGTATTTACATCCACAGCTATCCCAATATAGCAGTAACGTCCCGAGTACCTACTCGACACCAACTGCATACGCTCACTACGATACTGCTGTGCTTTTCACTAACACCTTACTCTCTAACACTCCATGTGTCTCTATGACTCTGTATGTCACTCCCTGTGTGACTGTATGTAACTAACTGTGTTAACCCCCGATCACACAACTAATGTTGTGTAATCAGGGACTCAACTGAACTAACTCACTCACTCCCTCTCGAGCATAGCTACGTCCCTTATATAGAGCTGTCATTATTTTCTAGAACAGTCTAGAATATTCGAATACATAATAACAATGAACACAAAAGGTTCAGGCGACCGGAAGTAATTAAACACGTCGCGACCAGTCTGTTTACATCGGCCGGCTACTAGAGCGATTACGTCACCGCTATAAATAGACACTCGCTTACAGTGGCGGCGACGGCGGGCGTCCCATGTTACAATATTGAGTAAAACTAAAGAAATAGGCAGTCAAGTCAACTAATTTCCTAAAACATTATTTTGTTCTTTAAAAAAAGTTAATGGCGGACAATATAACGGGCACATATCAATGCTGGACAAAATGACGGACACTTATCAATGCTGGACAAGTCAAGCAAATGCTGGACAATCCAGCCTAATGCTAGACGGATGGTCACTTTAAACTATGGTGATGATACATACCGGTATGTTTACTGATAAAAAAAACTCCCGGTATATTACCTGTCCTGTAAAACGGTATGAAATGATTTGTAAATATAATGTTATAGAATAAAATTCTGAATTTTTTAGTATCAAAATTTTCAAATTTCCGACTTTAGTGACCGAGTAATCGCATATTAAATAATTTTTTACAATGTCATTAAGTTTACTCGGGTACCAATACCATAAATATGACAATTTTGGTACGCAAAAATAGTTATTTGTGTACCAAGGCCAAAAAGTGATTTTTTTTCAGCCGAGTCTGATTTTGGCCGAGGCGAAGCCGAGTCCAGAAAGCAGACGAGAACGAAATAACACTTTTTGACAGTGGTGCACACAAAATTTTTTGGTCGAACTTTTTGATAAAATTTACAAATTTGTTAGATTTTTATTTTTTATTTATTGATATAATTATTTATAATAATAATAATAATAATAATAATAATAATAATAATAATAATAATAATAATAATAATAATAATAATACTAATAATAATAATAATAATAATAATAATAATAATAATAATAATAACAATAATAATAATATTATTATTTGTGACTTCTTCAGAAACGTTTACTTTCTCTTTATTAACACTCGAAATAATAGATAAAGCTAAATAGGATAATAATGAAAGCGGCCGAAAAACGGTTATTTCTTGGACGCGTTTCGCTACGAAAAATTCATTTTTTTGTTATGGTCGACTAAAAAATACTTATTGCAATGATAACCATATTGTAGATATCTCGGTAAAATTTCTAATTTTAAATCACAAAATTAGTGACATTTGTAATGAACATAAGTTGTTCAAAATGTTAACTTTTTCAGAAAGCTACTCTTAATTAAAACTACAAATTTCTTGTTGATTAAATAGGGGATTCCACCATTTTTTAAATATAATTTCATGTGAACGTATAAGTAAAACTAAGACTGTCGGTGAAAATCCGGTGAAAAAACTCCTATTAATAAGCGAGTTATAGTTCTCTGAAATTTGTAAATATAGATGTGACGTCGCGAATATAAGTTTTTATATCAAATTTTCTTCGTGGATCAAAATGTTCTTGAAATATATGCTATTTCTAAATTATATTTATAAAAAATAAATGAATATTATTATACTGTACAAGTCTATATGATTTATAATTGGAAATGTATTTAAATTATTAAGTTTAATGCAAAATATTTACATTCAAATAAAAACTGTTTGAGAATTGCACTACTGGACTGATAGCCACGCCTCCGCTATTTGAATTTCTCTACTTCCATTGGTAGTAGGCTCCGCCCCTAACTGGGTATTCGTTATATATTTATAGGCCGTCTTTGAGTCGCCAAACAAAATAATATATATGGATTTCATATGAGTGATAAGCTGCTATAACAAAAATGCCCTTATTTCCGAAGTATTTCAATTATGTCGTTTTATTTCTTTATTAATATTTATTATTAAGCATATATTTTGAATATTTTTTCCTAATTTCTCTTAAATCAATTGCGCTGTAGTCCCATATTACGCAATGTTGACATTGGTCGTTGTTGCTTTAAACCATGAGCTGACGCCAGGTAAGTACAAATTTTTCGTTATCACTGAAATCTGAGAATGAAAGCAGATTGGCACACCCAGAAATGGGGTATATATGTTTCTATTCTATTATAATTAAATATTGTTATATTATGTTTCTGATCTACTATTTGTTGGTTCTTCCGTACAGCGACATAACTTCCTGCCTAGTGCTTATGTGTTGAATGACAAATGAAGTCTGGGTTTAATTAATCTGCCGACCGATAACTGAGATAAGTTATCTTTGCTACAGATCCAGGACACTGGAAGCTGGATAGTGGATGCTGTCACCCTCATCACAAGGTGTTTGCCATACAACATATCCGGGTTCAATTCGGAATCAGTTACATACTGCAATATAAACTTCACGAAGTTACTACGACAATTTTTCAGTGGGACATTTTACTATAATACATTAAAAACTAACAAAATACTGATATATTTCAAAATTAGTGTTCATTAAAACGGAAACTGAATGCCGGTCGTAGTTGATTTATCACCTGATATTTATGCTTATTTACTCTTATCTATTGATATTTTTATAAATTTGGACACCTAATATTATTTTTATAGTTTGCAAAAAATGAGAATAAATTAAATTCTAAAATTAAAAAAATAAAAATTCTATATAGGCCAGTGGCGGCACCAGGATGTAAATGTAGGGTGGGCACAATAAAAAAATGGGTGGGCACCAGGGGGGTGGAGGATTACAATTAGTCATGCAAAGGTTAGCAAGGTCAAATGCTTTTTAATTGAAAGTTACATTTTTTCAAGGGATGTGAAGCTGCATGTTTTCTCTCTTTCATGTGCAAAAATAAATTGCCAAATCACAGAAATACAATGGTGAAATTTTCATATGGCTGTAATTTCTGGCCTATTAATTTTAGAACAAAATAAATTACAAATAACGTTCAGAATTAAAAATAAACTTTTATTCACAAATTTTATATATAGAAAAATTATTTGGATGGTGGTAGTGGGTGGGCACTTGGGTGGGCACAAGACTTTTTAGGGTGGGCACGTGACCACCCTGGCCCCCCCTTAGCGCCGCCACTGATATAGGTATACCATACAAAGAATTTTTTATGGGTAAACATAGATGTATCTCATTCTCATTACCAATGTTACATCAGTGGCGGCTCGTGAGGTGAAAAGTAGGTGAAGATATATTTATGAGGGGGGGAGGGGGCTTGTATTGGCAGTTTTAACATGTTTTTATTAAAATTTATTATTGGAGTTGGTCGACCACTTGCCAATAA